>CM070500.1:36893471-37493471 GCA_036346375.1 Guadua angustifolia | reverse complement strand
TCCATCTCGATCGTTAAGGTGATCTCTATTTCCACAATCCAAAATCGCTGGTTTTTGGAGAGCCAATCCATTCCTAGAATCACATCTAAGGACTTGGTGTCTAAGACAATGAGGTTGGCTAGGAATTCTACCCCTCCAATTAATATCTTAACTTCGGGGCAGCCTTGGTTCGTACTCAAATCCGAACCAGGTGATTGCACCAATAAAACGAATTTTAAGAGGCATTGTTTTTAATCGATGATTTGCAAGAAAACTCCGAGAAACAAACGAATGCGTAGCTCCGTAATCAAACAAAACCATGGCAGATGCCGAGTTGACTAAGAGCTTACTAAGTATGACGCCCGTGCGATCGGGCACCTTCTGTGGACGCGGGTTCACGCGCCTCTTCCAACAGTTGTGGAGTCCTCGTGGCCTGTTGGGAGTCCGAGATGCTCCATGTCCCGCTCTGGTGCGGGAGTTCGGGCCGTGTCGATCCCTGTGTTGAAACGAATCAAGGCCACAAATTGTTTCGGGCAACTATTTGCATAATGACCACGCCATTGCAAATGAAACAAATGACTCGCACTGGATTACTAGTCCTCTCGAGGCGGATTGTCATGACACCGGTTGGGATTGCTCAAGGAGCTTGGAGAGGCGCCGTGCAGTGTCTCAATGCCGATGGAGTAGTGAAACGAAAGCAAAGTTCTTGAGCATTGGTCCTGGCTCTCTGCGGATGACTCTGATGAGCTCCATGCTGCATCATTTTCCTCTTGCGGGACTCTTCCAACTCACGACGAGACTCCTCAATAAGCATAGCTTTCTCCACCAAGTGCTGGAAATCTGCATAGTCGTTGCCAATGACTTGCACCTTTAATCCTGGGTTGAGCCCACGCTTGAATTTCTTCTGGCGAGCATCATCTGTAGCTACATCTTCTGGAGCGTAGCGAGCGAGTTGAGTGAACTTATTGAGATATTCACTCACAGACATCCCTTCTTGCTTGAGCTCCCTGAACTCATTCTTGGTCTTCTTTGGGTGCCCAAAGCCTTGGTCACTAACATCCAAAGACCCAAACAAATTTGGGCACCAAAAAAACTTGATCTTCTTTTGTAGGTGAACTATAAGACTGGTGAAAGACCTTGGATGTTAGATAGCAGTTGCACTCAACACATGACTAGAGACCGGAAGATGTTCACCACCTTTGAAGTAGGGAGTGGAAGTCACGACAAGATCACTTTTGGTGACAATAGAAAGGAAAAGGTAATTGGCTTGGGCAAAATTGCTATCTCAAATGACCTTTCCATTTCTAAAATTTAATTAGTTGAAACTCTTAATTTTAACTTGCTATCGGTTGCTCAAATTTGTGATCTTGGTCTTATTTGCACATTTTCTTGAAATGATGTTGTGATTTCAAAAGAAAATGATAGCTCTTTTGTTTTCAAAGGTTTTTGATTTGGCAATCTTTATTTGTTTGATTTTTCCTTAAATGATTCATGTTTTCAAACTTGTTTAATTGCAAAAACCTCTTTGGGTTGGCTTTGGCATAGGAGGCTAGCTCATGTTGGCATGATTCAATTCAAAAAACTTTTTAAACATGACTTAGTAGTGGGCATGAAGAATGAGAAGTTTGAGAAAAATAACTTATGTAGCGCTTGCTAAGCCAGAAGGCATCACTTTTGGTGACAATAGAAAGGAAAAGGTAATTGGCTTGGGCAAAATTGCTATCTCAAATGACCTTTCCATTTCTAATATTTAATTAGTTGAAACTCTTAACTTTAACTTGCTATCGGTTGCTCAAATTTGTGATCTTGGTCTTACTTGCACATTTTCTTGAAATGATGTTGTGATTTCAAAAGAAAATGATAGCTCTTTTGTTTTCAAAGGTTTTTTATTTGGCAATCTTTATTTGTTTGATTTTTCCTTGAATGATTCATGTTTTTAAACTTGTTTAATTGCAAAAACCTCTTTGGGTTGGCTTTGGCATAGGAGGCTAGCTCATGTTGGCATGATTCAATTCAAAAAACTTTTTAAACATGACTTAGTAGTGGGCATGAAGAATGAGAAGTTTGAGAAAAATAACTTATGTAGCGCTTGCTAAGCCAGAAGGCAAGTTGTTAGTTCTCATCCATTCAAGAGTATCATGTCCACTTTTAGGTCATTAGAGCTCGTATATATGGATTTATTGAGCCCAACAACCTATAAGAGTTTCGGGGGTAATTCTTATTATTTAGTCATTGTAGATAATTACTTAAGTAACACTTGGGTTTTCTTTCTACATGACAAATCCGAAGCCTCTGATATTTTCAAAAGTTTTGCAAAAAGAGCTCAAAATAAAGAAAATCCATAGTGATAATAGTTTTGAGTTCAAAAAATATAAGAATTGAAGATTTTTATGATGAACTTGTAATAAAGTACGAACTTTCCACTACCTACACTCTAGAACAAAATAGAACTGTAGAAAGGAAAAATTAAACATTAATTGAAAGGGTAAGGACAATGCTTGATGAGTATGGTATTTTTTATAATTTTTTAGTAGAAGCAATCAATACTGCTTGTCATGCCACAAACTGTCTTTATATGTATTGTCTTTTGAAAAAGACTTCTTATGAGCTTCATGTTGGAAGAAGGTCGAACATCTCATATTTTTGTATCTTTGGATGCAAATGCTTTATTTTGAACAAAGGTGTCCGACTTTCAAAATTTTAAAGTCGTTGTTGTAATGTTGGATTTCTTCTTGGTTATTCTTCAAATAGTAAGGCTTACCATGTCTTCAACCATATGGTTGGTTTAGTAGAAAAGATGTGTGATATTGAATTTGATTAGACTAATGACTCTCAAGAAGAGTAAGAAAAATTCGATGATGTAGGTAACGATGGTTTGATAAAAGCCATAAAGAACATGAAGCTTGGAGACATCAAGTCTAATGAGGACCAAGATGATCAATCTTCCTCCACTCAAGTTGAATCATCTACTTCCGCTATGCTAAGCCAAGTTCAAGCTATTGAAGTGGAAGATAAGGATGACGATCAAGCTCAAGCACTACATCCAAGGATTCACAACACAATCTTAAAAGATCACCCTATAGACCAAATATTAGGTAATATTAGTAAGGGCGTTCAAACTCGATCTCATATTACTTCTTTTTGTGAACATTACTCTTTTGTTTGTTCTTTTGAACCCTCTCATGTAGATGAAACGTTAGATGATCCAAATTGGGTGAATTTCATGTAAGAAGAACTAAATAACTTCACCCGCAATGATGTTTAGACGCTTATTGAGAGATCCAAAGACCATAACTTTATTAGCATAAAATGGGTCTTTAGGAATAAGCAAGATGAAAATGGAATTGTGGTAAGAAACAAAGCAAGGTTAGTGGCGTAAGGTTTCTCTCAAATCTAAGGTCTGGATTTTTATGAAACCTTTGCACCCGTTACTAGATTAGAAGCCATTCGTATCTTATTTACTTTTGCATCTTGCTTTGATATCAACTTATTTCAAATGGATGTGAAGAGCACATTCTTGAATGGCCAAATCACTGAACTAGTATTTGTTAAGCAACCTTCCAGTTTTGAGAATCCTAAACAACCTAACCATGTACTCTCTAAAGGATGGTATGAGTGACTTAAAGACTTCCTACTCTCTAAAAGATTCAAAATCAGAAAGGTTAATACAACTTTCTTCATTAAAATAATTAATGATGAATTTTTTGTATGCCAAATTTATGTTGATGACATCATATTTGATTCTACCAACCAAGATTTTTGCAAAGAATTTGGTGATATGATGTCTAGAGAATTTGAGATGTCCATGATCAAAGAATTGAGCTATTTCCTTGTACTTAAAATCAAGCAACTCAAAAATAGGATCTTTGTAAGTCAAATCAAGTATGTGAAGTACTTACTCAAAAGGTTTGGTATGGAGGATGCAAAGCCTATCAAGACTCCCATGGCTTTCAACGGACATGTTGATCTGAATAAGGGAGGTAAACCAATAGATTTAAAGGTTTATAGATTCATGATTGGTAGTTTGCTTTATCTTACCGCATCTAGGCCCGACATCATGTTTAGTATTTGCATGTGTGCATATTTTCAAGCATCTTCAAAAGAATTCTATTTAGTGGCTGTTAAGATAATTCTAAGATATTTAAAACATTCCTCTAATATAGACTTATGGTATCCCAAATGTGCTAAATTTGATTTAGTTGGATATTCGGACTCCGATTATATGGGTTGCAAAGTGGATAGGAAAAACACGTTGGAGAGTTATCAATTTCTAGGTAGATCCTTGGTTTTATGGTTCTCCAAGAAATAAAACTCCATAGTTTTATCCACCGTCAAAGCCGAATACATATTCGTCGGTAATTGTTGCGCTCAATTGTTTTGGATGAGTAAACCTTGATAGATTATGGAATTAACTTTAAAAGTGTGCCTCTTTTATGTGATATTAAAAGTGCCATAAAAATAGCCAACAACCCGGTCCAACACTCAAGAACCAAACATATAGATATCCGCCATCATTTCTTAAGAGATCATGTGAGTAAAGGTGACATAGTCATTAGCTACATAAGAACCGAAGATCAATTAGCAGATATCCTCACCGAGCCTCTAAATGAAAATCTTTTTTGTAAATTGAGGAATGAATTAAATGTCATAGATATCTCTAATGTTGCTTGAACAATTGGCACCATGGTTGGATTCTTATTTGTTTCTATTTGCTTCTTGTAGGGATGGCAATCTTACCCGATTACCCATGTACCTGTGGGTAAAAACCCTAATAGAGGTGGGTATGTTCCTCTTTTATTACCCGCAGGCATGTTTATAGGGGTCAAACTCTACCCGACGGGTAAACGGGTATGGGTATGGGGGAGTTTCACCCGTACCCGTTCCGTTCGATTACTCGCCACCTTCTATTGACATATGGGCTAGAATAGACGCCCAATTGACCATTTGATCCCCAATTTGTGTTACCCTATTTCAGTAATTATTGAACTTAAGCATCTATATGTTATTTATCTGTATGTATTATTTTAATTATTATTATGTACATTTGAAATTTTGAATCATTAATAATCATTCTTCAATCCACAGAATGTAGTTAATACCCATAATTTCATCAAAAAGATTGTATTAGTACCATAGCTCATTAGCTCCTAGTGCCTTTGGTTGAAAAGATAGTTGATGGTGGTGGGTAAACGGGTATACCCGCGGGCGACGGGTATGGGTGAGATTCTTTGCCCGCGACCCTTCGTGGGTATACTCGTGGGAAAGATTTTGGTTCGCAGGTATGAGTATGGGTGAGCACTACCCGTACCCGTCGCACCCGATTGCCATTCCTAGCTTCTTGTTGATTCTTCGATATCTTTTGGGTAAAACATTAAGAGGGGGTACTATACGGATTTAGTATATACTCCATCCTTAAAACATATAAATATCAAATAAATGTTACTATTGTTCAAAAAGAAGCCTCTAGACCATTCTAAGTCCAAACTATTTGATAAATATGATGTTTTAAAGTTTCTACAAAACTCTTCTCAAAATTCCTTCATTTTCAAAATATACATATGTAAATCTCATCTATTAGATATTCATTCTCAAAACATACTCCATGTCTTGTTATAAAAGCAAAAAATATGTTTGGGCATATATTTTTTAAATTTTCCACCTAAACTCAAAAACATGTCTATATTGACCTAAATAATGCACTTCTTGAGTTAAGGCTTTTGGAACTAGAACCACTCATGTATATAGTATCGTACAAGCAATTTCTAACTCAAACAAGCCAATTTAATGCATATTCTCTTAAGTTGAATTCTAAATTTCAAAATGATCTTTCATCCTCCCAAAAGGTATTTTTGCTAAGAACTATGTTAAAATATGGGTTCTCAAGTTGATGATAAGTTGGAAATGCTCTCACATGATTTCAATGGGAAAGGAAATACATTGGAGCATCTTCTCAACTTAAATCTTAATTTTTCTTACAATTTTAGACTCAAACTGACACTACCGGTGCCCTGCACCCAGTAGTACCAGGAGGTCGGTACTATCGCTATGATAACAACGGTATTACCGCCCTATCGGTTAAAACCAGAACTGGGCGGTTCCTGGTGCAACCAAACCATCTCTTCTTTTTCGCTAAGCCGGCTGGCTCTACCCATCTCATTACTCTCTATCTCTCTCTCAATATCCCCAAAATAAAAAATTCACATTTTGATCAATTTCTTCGAACTCAAGTTCCCTCCTTGTGCATCTCTCACTTCTTCTTTAAGGTAATGATTCATCCACACCTAGTTCTAATTTTCTTGCCCTAAGTACTCATTTTGCCCTCTTTAGGGTTTATTGAAATGTGAGAAACACATGTCGTTAGGGCTAAAATTTCTTGTTAAAATTATATGGATCAATGACTTTGGATTTCAATAAATGCTAGTCAAATGCTCAATCTATCTTTAAACTAGATATTTTGGTCAGTTTGTAACATCCCAACTTTTGCTTTTTATTAATTTATTATGTTATTTGTGCATTTTGTGATTTTCTAAATTTATTGGATTTTTGGATTTTATTTGAATTTATTAAATATTAAAGTATATTCACCTGTAGTGAAAACTAATTAATTATAAAGGAAATTAAAATAAATTTTAGTAAAAAATATTTTATTTGTGTTCTAAATGTCTCAAAACATTTTCTAGAATTTTTCTGGAATTTTTTTGAGATTTTAGCTATTTTATTTGGCCAATTCTTTTTTTGGAATTAATGTAAATCAAAAATATTTTCAAAATGTCTAGAATAGTATGGGCTGAAGCTTTGTCTAAGCCCAGTCCAATTCGATCGCATTAGCTTGGCCTAATCCACCACGACCCGGTCTAACAAAACCCTAGGATCTCCACCATTGAGCTTTAATCGAACGGTGGGATGGATTATGTAACCCTAAAGGCTAGTGACCGTCGGATTGAGCTGGTATGAGTGGCTGAGATTGCGACATGACCGAAGCGTTTGGGACCATCAAATTCCCTACACGTGGACAGGGAGGATTGCCTCTTCTCTGATCCATCGCCGCCGTAGTGGATCAGGACTTGGCCACCGTCTCTTAGTCAAGTTCGTGAAGAGCCCACCTCCCAAGGCTTTATAAGCTGTCTTAACCCCCGTATGAGGTTCTCCGTACCTCACCACTTCTTTTTCCCTAGAAATCTATGCTAGGAACACTGTGGTTTGAGCTCGCGAGTTCGTCAGAGGTGTCGAAGTTCATCATCGTCTTTGTTCATGGATTTCTCACCGTACACTGAGTCTTGTCGACATTGAGGGCACCGTTGGATTCATTGTGTGAAGGTCTCCTAGATCCGAGTTGTCTCAGGGTAGATTCGAAGGTATTCCGTCGTTTCCATGTCATCTTCTCCGTTTCCGGTGTTGCGCCACCGTTGGACATCGCCGGAGTTCACCAAGCTTGGATTCTAGGGTTTTGCCCACATGGCACCATGTCAGCTGCCAGGTCGATGCCAGATGGGTCTTATCCCATGATGTGCTGCTTGAGTGGCTGTTGGGTGGATGCTGTGTTGTGCACTGAGTCAGCAAGTCAGGTGGTCCACACGTCAATCGGTGTGAGCCATAGACCAAGTCCATCATGAACCAGTCAGCGTTCCATGGACCGAGTCCATGCACCAGTGAACACATGTCGCCCGTGGATTGGCCCAATTCGGTGATGACATCGGATTACATCATTAATTCTAATTTCCAGTATAAGAATAATTCGAAATGATATTGATTTTCTGATTTTTTGTATTGTTCTCTTTTATTCAAATTTTTCGAGAGATCGTTCTTTCTCATGAGAGCTCTGATTGAGGTGATTCAAATTTCTAAATATTTATAAAATTATGTTCTATTTAATGGTGAATTTTATTTGATTTTTAGAATTTGTTTGCTCTCTATTTTGATATTTATTTGGTATTTTCTCTCGTTACGTGTAGACGTCGAAGTGCTCGAAGTGTCCGAGGAGGAATCATTGACTCAAGACCAAGATCCAGAGAAAGAATAAAGGTTTTTCTAAGGCAAGTTTGTTTTGATCATGTTGAACCCAATTTATAAAATCGCTACTTTGCTTTTTACCTTATTGCATATTATTTCATATATACAACTGTTTCAAATTAAATTAGGACTTAGCTATTATACCGATTTGATTTATATCCTACCTTGTCATTTGCATACTATGATTTATTTGTCCCCCTAGATTGGTTTACTATAGTTGGTTAATACTAAATCAACATGGATTGGTTAGACCGTGTTAGTATGCTTAGCCATGCCACGTCATCACATGTACTTGAATCATTAAAGTTTAATCTTGACTAATGGAATATAGAACATGATTATGAATTGGTGTGTTAGGTGTTGTCACATGATGATATTAAGTTCTAGCGATGAGGGATGTCACGCAACGAGGTTAACTTGTTGATAGCACGAGGTGCTTGGTAATCAACTAGGGTGGTAATAATTTAGATTGGGGCAAGTGGCAAAGGGCAATGTGCCAAAGTGGACCAAAGGGCAGAGGGTATGTGGAAGTGTTGCCCTAGTCATCTTAAGCACTTAACCTTGCAAGCCTTTGACCTGAGTCAAACATGCAACCACATGTCTGGAATGGGATGGATCTGCCTGATTAATTTGTAATGTCTTAACTTTGATACTATCAATGGTGGTGAGGTTCACCTTTTTATGAACCCAGATGGCACAAGAGGATGGCCCTGTTGTGGTAACTAGTCCCTTTAGTGATGAAACTTTAGCGGGTAGTACTGAGTTAAGACAGAGCATTGTAAAGGCTTTGTCATAATTTTTCTGCCAACACATCAAAGGAAGTGTGCTAATAGCCAAGCACAAGGAGAATATCATGTCGTGTGGGTAAAACGCATAATCTATAGAGAGTGTAAAATTTAGTCGGATAGCTGTGCTCACGATATTGAGCAATGCTCGGGAATTACAGTCAAGGATTAGATTTTATAAAATGAAAAACTAGTTGGGAAGGTTGGATACTGTTGGAAGGTTGAAACTTGATTTAAGGCTAGATACCATGTTTATCAAAGAAATGTTGAAAGTTAATATTTATTGTTATTTATTTTACTATCTTTTCAATATATTTATTATATTAATTTACAAATGTTGCTTATTGCAAAATGACTATGTTAGCCATTCCTTTGGAATAAGCCTTGCATATAGTTATGATAGGATTTCATTTTGTACACAACTTGTTGAGTGCTTTAAGTACTCACACTTGCCAACAACAATCACCAGTTAAGGGATCTACATTAACTTTAGGGGAGTACCAGGAGGAGATGAAAGTTTAGGGTGTGAGTTTTGTCAGTTGATTGTGGTATAGTAAGGGATTATTTACGTTTTCATTCCGCTATAGTATAATCTGTTATTCTTAGTTTAGCCTTGAGAGGTATAGTCATGAAAGTTGACTATAAGGTCATTCAACAGGTATTATTCATTATATGAAGTCCTTTATTATATTTTCATTGTGTATGACTGTGATATTCATCTGTGTTGAGCCTGTGTGCACTAGCGTGATCTTGGACTAGTGCGATATATACAAAGGGTCCATATTTGCATATTCGGGTTTCGACAAAATTGTCACTACTGCCCCTGCCCGGTAGCACTAGGCTGTTACTACCGTTCACATGAACAGTAATACCACCCCAGCACTACTGGTGTGCTAATTGCGGTACTGTCAATCAAGAAAGGTTTTAGGGTTTCAAACCTACTTATGCTATCTCAATTCCAATAATTCCTAGGATCCCTTGTTTATCTTCTATTTTTTTTCCTTATTCCAAAAATCATGCTGAGCGCCAAAAATCCTTCTCGTCCCCTTGCTCCACACGAAGGTGGCATAGTTCGCAGTTAACAAGGAGTGTGTGTCTCAACTCCTTAGAACGACAATGAAGAAGACTAATTTCCTATGGCCATGAGGGATAGAGAAATGAGACAACTTGTACAAAAAGATCTCGCGGGTAGCTCTCAAGCAAGAAAAGGAAAACAAGTTGCTCAAGAGTCTGACGATGAAGAAGAAGATGAAGATGTACATATGGAGGAAGAGGAAGAGGAGGGGGGTGAGGAGTTAGAAGAAGTTAAGCCCGACTTTGATCCCCAAGAAGAGTTGAGACAAATAAAAGGAGAAAAGTATTTTGCTATGAGAGAGGTGAACCAATATCTCCTGCCATAGAGCGCCACTGAGGATCACTTCCACACTCTATTTTAGCAAAAGGTATACTATGAAATTTATAAGGAAAAGGATTTCACTGATCAGAAATGGATCAACTGAGACCATGCATATAAGATACCTTTTTTTGTTGGAGTTATTTCAGGGAGTAGGACTTTCAATTTCTGAACTTTTGCAGTGACAATATATGTAGAAAATATGATCCGTCAATTCTATGCCACGTTGTATGTCCTACATTCTCATGACTCTATTACTTGGATGACTAGATCTCAAAAGTTCACAACCACCAACGAGGATTTTTAGAATGCGTTGGGAATATACCACCGTGGATTTCCACGCATTCATAGTGACAGAGTAGTTGGCTTGGCATAGCAACTCAACTTATATGATCCCACTGCTAGAAGGAGAATACCAAGGAAGTTGGTAGGACTCCTCCCACAACCTAGCCTCATTAATAAGATCATTCGAGTTACCATTCATCCAAAAAGTGATAATTTCGATGATATCTGTGGCTATGCATGGAATATCATAGCAAAGATCATGGAGTGCCAAAAGTTTGATGTAATGGATTTTATCATAAGAGAGATGGCCTCTTCTACATGTGATTGTGGGAAGACTGTCTACTTTGCACCCTACATTATGAAGCTCATTAGGAGCAAGACTGCCTACAACAAAGCTCTTGGATGTGCTCGTAAGCCATACAAACCTTGTGAGGCTCCTCCTCAAGTACTAGATCATATGGCACAATAGCAGCAAGGAGAAGTGCTTGAGCAGCATGATGTGCCCCAAGATGCCATTCTAGCGAGTCTAAGGAATGATATGATGGGAAAATTTGCTAGAGTGGATGAGTATCAAGCTCAAACTCGTCAGATGGTAGAAGTGGTGAGAGGTCGCATGGATTCTTTCAATACAACTTTGAATGACCTTAGCACTTCCTTCTATCAGTTTCACGATGAGTATGCTCCTCTTGCTTTCTATCGCTATGGTACATTTGGTCTGCGTGCTCCTCCACCTTCTTGAGTGACCTTGAAGACCCTTGTTTTGGTACTTAATGCCAAAGGGGGAGAAGTAGAAGTGGGGAGAAGTGGTCGTCATGATTTAGAGGATTAGCTTTTGGGTTTTCTTTTTTATTTACTATGTAAGCTAATTGAACCTCCTTTGCTTTCAATGTTATGCGGATGCTTATGTTTATGATTTTCATGTTGAATGCTTGTAATGAACTAAGAATGTCTAAACTTTTATCACTATGTTTCTTATTTGGTCAATTTGGATCTATGCATTTTTGTGCATGCATGTTGTCATATTTATTGATCAATTCACTTAAAATATCATGCTTTCTCAGATCCAATATATAGTGAAAACTCCACCAAAATTTCCACAAAACCATAAGTATGTATGATCTCAACTCATTATCTCTATGCACACCTTTAGGAGGAGTTTCAGTTATATATTGTGACTCTATGGCATTTTGATTTCAAATCCAATCATTTTCTTCCTAAAAAGAGAAATGCCATATAAAGCAAAATCCTAGAGTATACAGATTATTTGACTTGTTGTGCACTCAAAACAAATTTCAATTTATTATCATTGTTGAGGTTGTTATCAATTACCAAAAAGGGGGAGATTGAAGCATCTAGGCCCCTAATTTCGTTTGGTTTTTGTAATTAATGACAATCAAGATTAAATGATTAACATGTTGTTCTAAGTTAAGTAAAGGTTGGTCCTCATTGATTTAAGGAGCAAATGGAGAAAAATCAAAAGATTGGATAATTCAAGCTCAAGGCAAAGTTATAATAGATTTAAGGACATTTTCATAGCTTTTTACCAATTTTAGAGTTTGGAGAAAAGATCGGGTTGCTAGAATAGGTGTCGTACAATCAAGGGCGATTGATGACTAATAACTTGAGTTTGCTTGAATATCATTTGGCTCAAATCTAAATTCATATAGACATGGCCTTGCATAGTAGAGTGCATCTCTGAATTTTTTTGTACAAATTCAGTAAAGTCAGCACTACCGCCATTATACAGTCGGTACTACCGCAAGGTCAGTAGTATAGAGAATTAGTTGTCCGTAGTTTTATTCCAGAGAGTGGTTTCTTGTGTGCATTCGCTATTTCTCTAGGTTGATACTATTGTTGTGTTAAATGCGGTACTACCACAGGTGCAGTAGTATTGAGCTTATGGGCGATTTTTATTTTTTAGAAGCATGTGTTTTTAGAAAATCTGTGATGCCGAAGCTACTGACATGTAAAAATCAGTACTGCCAGGGATCGGTAGTACCACAAGATCAGCCCGATACATATTTTACAAAAGTTGCCTTTTTAAGTGGTTTTCACTGAAATTTGAACGTCAGCACTACTGCAGTTGAAATTCCGGTACTTCTGTTGTCCGGTAGTACCGTTGTACTTATGGCGGTAGTTATTTTCCCAAGAACCTCTTTTTGTGCTCATTTGGCAATCGGCACCGCACATTAGATGGCAGTAGTGCCAGATTTTATATAGCAATGGTTAATTTTTGTGCATTAAATGCACTATTCTAACCATTACTTGGGGCCAGCACTACCACATTTTACATGCCGGTAGTGCTGACATTACTAATTTTTTATGTTTGACTCCCCCAACGACCACATGAGTTAGTGGGGGCTATAAATACCCCACACATATAGCAAGGGCACTTCTTGGAGACTTTATTGCATATTTGTGAGCCCTTACTAATCTCTCTTCATCAATTGAGCATTCAATTCTCATTCTAGTGGTATTAAGAGCAATCAAGTGTTGAATTCTAGTTTGAGCCAATTAGACACTTGATCATCCTCATTCAAATGTCATCTCTCTATTATCTTGGAGGTTGCCACCTCCTAGATGGATTGGAGGCGTGTGAGCCAGTGATCTCTTCAAGAAGATTGTGAAGAGGTCCAATTTGGTATGAAGGTTGGAGCTCACCTACCCAGAGCAGAGAAGAGCTACCACTAGTGATCGAAGGAGGCTCAATGTGCAAGTAGCCAGCTTGATTCATTTAAGCTTCCTTAACATGGATTAGGAGAGATCAACAAGTCCCCGAGACCATAAGAAAAATCATCATGCTCATCTTC
Organism: Guadua angustifolia; assembly: GCA_036346375.1. NCBI lineage: Eukaryota > Viridiplantae > Streptophyta > Magnoliopsida > Poales > Poaceae > Guadua > Guadua angustifolia. The sequence goes on along the minus strand of CM070500.1, from coordinate 37,480,209 downwards.
TTGTGGTTTGCTCTTTTGTTATTCAAATTATGTAATTCACTTTTCTAGTGGTCTTAGTGATTGATTATCTCTCTAGGATTGTTATTCTTGCCTATATTTAGATTGTTGGTGCTCTTAGCAAAATTTAGCTCATTTAGGCTTTAATTGTGTCATATTTGCTTAATTATTGAATTAGAGCCAAAGATTTTTAAAACCTCCTATTCACCCCCTCTAGGTAGTTATCCTTGATACTACACTTGTGCAAGTAATTTCTATATCCTAGAGACATTGGAAGGAGTGACATTTCCTAAGGCGATCAATGGCAAGTACTTGAAAAAAAATATCACCCTATTATTTGTGTTGGATCTTACTCGACAAAGGCTGAAATTGGCTCATTGTCAAATATGAATATATGAATCAACCGATTTCTAATCGAAATCCAAATTGACTCGGTGTAGTTGATTTTGGCTATAGTGCACAAGAAAAATAAATGGTCAATGAGATTTATTGTCCTTAGCATAAGAGAATTAAAGATTAACAAAAACCAGTTAAACAATGGATTAAATTATCCATACAGTAAAGCATTGTTCCATGAGAAAAGGCATTGTTTGAAGGACAATCCGATGATATTACAAAGCCAATAGCATCAAATCTACAAACAAGCACCCAGACCCGATAGCACCATTGCAGCCTTGGCAATGGTTCTCTCGACATCATCAAGGACTTCTTCATCTTCTTCCTTAGTGCTGGGCACTAGAGAAATCATGGCCAATTGCTCTTTGACTAATGCTATTGATAAGGCAAGGGAGACTATTTGAGCTTTTAAAGCCGATGAAGAGTTGCCCAAGATTTTTTGGGCATTGGTTAGTTGAGCGTTGACCATGACCAATTCTTCCTCTAAGAATTTCTTTGTCAACTCTGACTTGGACGATGCATCCTTGTTGGCCTTGTGAGACTTCATATCTTCATCATATTTGGCCTATTTCACGTTGGTGTCGGCTATCATCTGGTCCAGGAGTTTTTGGTCTTGATACTAGGCTGCCCGACGACTAGCCTCGCCTTTGCTGCAAGTACTGCCTCTCTTTTATCATCAAGAAAACATATATTTAGCAGTGCAACGGTGGCCTCCTCCAAAAGATCGGCTTTTAGTCTCCATAATGCCTCATATCAACCGAGTGTTCTCGAGTAGGGAAGCCAATGAAGCATACCAGAGACTAAGAAGTGGTCTAGCTTTTCTTTCTTGTCTGGAGCTAACACCACTTTGGCTGATGCATCCTTGGAGACCAAAAGAATCTACTGGATCTCTTGAGGAAACATCTTTGGGGCCTCCTCCTCGTCTTCAATGTTCGATAAATCAAACCCCAGCATGTGTTGAGGCCGATTGGCTCTTTTTCAGTGTCAACAATTTCCAGGAGAACTCTATGATTAGAGAATATGGATCACACTGTGTTTTCTTAGTTGTGGTTGAGTGCATCTCTATTTGTCGCGTGCCGATATTAATTCCGATAGACACTGTCATCTAACATATTGGTTGTATCTTTCTAATACTGGCATCATAATTTATTGGAGCTAACCATACAACTCAGCCGATGTGTCAGCTTGTATGCTCTCTGGTTTGTCTCCAACCCACTGAATGAGCTCTCGATGTAGAGTAGAAGGAAAACAACAATTACCATGAATCTATGCACGCCTCAAAAACTGAAAGACCGAAAATGGCAATTAGATAGTGAGTAAATGATCAACAACAAATTTTCCCGTAAAAGAATCACCTAAAACTCGACCCATCAGAGAGGATCGAAGAACAGATTTATAGAGAAATTCAGCTCCAAACTGGCACTACCCCGGTACTACTGGATGAATAGTAACTCAGCACTATCGTGCTACAGTAGTGGTGCTAGCGGTGAACAGTAAAAATAAGGCAATAAATAGTGAAATCAGCACAGGTTCAAGATTAAAATCCATGCAACTTTTGATCGGTTAATCCAACACCTATGAAACTTTGTGTGCACCTTCTTATGGATGTTAGAAACTTATTCCAACCTTCAATCGCAAGGTTTGATGTCAAAGTTATGACCTTTTTGAAATTTAAAGAATGTTGTAGCAAAATTGAATCAAAATCCAAATCTTCACCATGTGCTCCAAGATGACCTTAGATAACCTCTCACATGTAATAGCAAACAATAACTCCAATGAAATTGCTCTCAAACATACAAGATCAAGATCTATCTCAAATCCTTCCTTCTCAAGCTAAACAACTGGTTTCTTGAGAAATATCTTGATGATCATACGAGAACTTGTCTAGATGATTGGGATGTGATCCATAGAGGATTCATCCATCAATCATTTATCCTTGGCAAACACAAGATCAAGAGAAGAAGAAATGACAAAGAAGGATCAAAAACATAAGAGGGGATATCAAAACAAAAGGCAAAACTTGAGCATGAATTTTAATTTCACTTCAGAGCAAGATCGATGTTTACAAAGCCTCTCACTTGAGGACAAAACTCTCAAGTAGCACTCACACATACAAGAAAACTAAAATCTTATAGAAATATTAATCCTTTCTCCTAAGCCTTCAAGACTTACCTCCCACTGCATCTCAAGCCACTTATATAGTGGAGGCAACCCTAGACCTAGACACAAGTGGATATCATCCATATTGACATGGGCTAACCCGATAACCCAACACACATAATGGGTTTTACATTCATATAAGCATACTTCTCAAAGCAACCTTCTTCATGACGTCCAATCCACTCCACGAGCCCAAATTTGCGTCCATGTTCACTTTGGCTTGATCTAAACCACTTAGACAAGTGCCACGGTTTCCAAACCACGTCAGCCACCGGTATTGGAAAAATTACCAATTTACCCTAGATCGGTATTCCTTCACTTCGAAGCTTCACCCATGCTTCGTCACCTTTCATGTGGCCCCAATGACTTGCTGCCAAGACTCTCACGTGTCCGAACTACCCCGAATAGTCTTACTTGAAAACAGACCCAAGTCATTCAACGTGCTACATGTTCTTGTCCGCTTCACCATGATGGCACCGGCTTCCTTAACTATTTGGACCTCGACTTCTCCCTGAACCTAGTCCCAGTACATGCTATTGCCTGCCATGTCGAGCAATAGTTGCTCCTTGTCTTCTGGCTTGCACCATCCGGACCTCAGCTCTCCTAGCCTACTCCTGATTTCGTCTGCCTCACCATGACCTAGCTTTGAAGTCCTGAACCATCACAAACAAGAACCACATTACGTAGCACTGTTCACAATAATATGCAATAAATATTACATAATTGAGCCAATAATCAAACTGAAATTCCCTAGAAAATTTGGTACTATAGCCAACTAAGGGCTGGTAGTGCCGCTCAATCGATACTACCTCCCCCAAGGTCAGTAGTGTTGATTTCCCTGAGACCCAAAAAATTACCCTTCTGGAAAATAACTACTACCAACTACAAGCCGGTAGTACCGATTTCCTGGTATTATATCCCCTAGGGCTGGTAGTGTCGATTTCTTGACAAAACCTCAAATTGCTTCAAAATAAAAAACGAATTCAAACAAAACTCAAACATGAGCACCATAAGCTCAAATGCAATCAAGTACTCATCACAAATATGTATTAACCACCACATGGTCTCTCAAAAGCACATTATAGTTTTCTTTCACCTAGACAACGAAATCTGGTGCCTCAAAACTCTCACCAAATTAACACTTCCTCTTTGATTCAAAGAATTTCAAAGTAAAAATGGAGGAATTCAATCCAAAGAAAACAATAACCCTATGAGAGTTGTTTGATTTAAAGGATTGCTTCAAAGGAATTTCATAGGATAGGAAAAGTTCATATAAACTTTAGACGAATTCTAGCAATAGGTCTAACCTTGTGTTAGCAATTCCTCTAGGAATTCCAATGAACCTTCACTCTTCCTCTCTCTATCCTCTTTATAATCAATTAACATTTAATCTTAAAATTCCCACTTTTTCATGTGAGGCAACCAAAGTACCAAACACATCTTTTGAACAATTCTTGTAGTTTTGTTTTCTACGGTTTTCAACGAGCCATGGCAATTAATTCATCATTTTTCCCTGCATTTTTAGAATTAAGAGAACCAAAGAGGCCGTAATACAAAAAATACAAACATAATCACCCCTCAATTACTAAGCACTACCAAGCTTTCACTATACCACAAACATGGATTCTCTCTCTATCTCAACAACGAATATGATTGTTTTTAGTGCTGCTTTTACGCATCACTCTACTAATACAAGTTGCAAAAATTTTAAAGTAAGTAAAGGAGTAAGTAATCATCATTTACCCTTTATTTACGATTTAATATATGTGCAACTTTCAATCAGTGATGCATAGAAGCACCTCCTATTTTTTATTCAATGTATGAAAGCTTGCTTAGTGTTGGTTACTATGTCATCACCAAAATATATGCTAAGTCATTAGTGGTGGGCATTTTAAAACTAAAAAACCGAAAAGAATTAACTGATTATTTCGGTTTTTACGGTTTTCGGTTCAATTTTTATTTTGGTTTCATTCGATTTTTGGTGTTTGGTTCGGTTTTTTATTTCATAAACCAATTATACTAAACACCAATTAATCCTCATGTGTCAGCTATTTCTCTCCTATCCTCCTCCTCCCACCCCGTCCCAATTCAATACAATCGATGGCACCCCCTCCCGCTCCTTCGTCCCCACCTCCTCATCAGTCATCACCGCCTCAATGCCTCCTTCCCAAACCCTCCTAGCCTCCTTCCTCAAGGTGCCCGACCCGCCTCCCCTCCCCAACCCGCGAACACGCTAGAAAGGGGGAAAGTTTAGAAACCATCCCTAAAAATTCCCTAATTTGAGCGACCAACACCCGATTCCTCCCTTCAAATCCTAGCATCCGGCTAGATCTGTACACCACTCTGAGCTCTCTTTGTTTTGTGCAACCCTCTGATCGATTTCAACGAAATTTTGAGCGCTCCTCAGAGCAATGGATCCGCAGGCGAAGTACCCTCTCGGCATCGAAAATGGTCACGGTGGGAACCCTAACTACTAATGCCATGGCCCACCGCCGCCACATCACCAACAATCCCCACCAGCCCCATCCCCTCCGGGTGCCACCTTGAGTAAATCTAGAACCCCGGCATGGAGATGGTATGGATGGAGGTGCCTTCCCTCCAGCTGATCTGCGCCACCACGCTCTGACGAGGTAACTCAGGTAAGGCTCTACATCTTGGCTCTTCCCGTCACTAAATAAGTCATAAGATTTAATCGGGTAACCGAAAAACCGAAAAAAAACCGAACTGATTTTTTTTCAGTTATTTCAGTTTGATTCTTCTACTTTGTTATGAGAAATTTAGTTGCTTGTTTCTAAAAATTTATTTTTAAACTGAGTAAACCAAACCGTATTAACTGAATTAACGGAATGCCCACCCTTACAAGCCGCCCCTTGATGCAGCCGTTCAAGAGCTTGGCAGGCGATTGATTGCATCCTCTCGATCATCTTGTGCAGCCATGGAGGAGACCAATGCGAATTGGGTTTTCCCCAAATAATCATACGTAGTTAAATTTTTGCCTCTTTCGAAGAAAGATGCTTTCTCCTGCTTCGTAGCATAATACAACTAAATCCGCACAAATTTAACTCCTTGGAGTGAAAAAAAAACAATGGACGGTCGCGTAAATCTCAAGTATTACGGTCAAACCGGGGAACGGCGTATGATCAATTTTGCCAGCTGTTAGCGAGCGCGAGAGGCGAGACCTTCCCTTGCCTCCCAAGTCCTACCTTCCTGTCTCTCTTCTCCTCTCTCTCTGTACCAAGAATTCCTCTCCACCTCGCCGCATTTGGGGCTCGGATCTGGCCAGCTCCCCAGTTTCATCCGGTCCCGCCCGATTCCCCGCTCGATTCCGCTCCACTCGGTGGGACTCGACCTGCCTTCGCAAAGAGAGAGGCCTAGACCCTGCACGGCAGCAGGTGGTCCGTGGTCAGCTCCGATTCTTGTTCGGCGGCCGGCGCCATGGCGAGCGGCAGCGAGCAGGCGCAGGCGGAGGCCGAGGCGCTGGAGCTCGTGCTGTTCCAGGTCGCCGAGTGCTACGTCTACCTGGTACGCCACTTGTTCCCCTTTCTTGATTCTTTTTAGTTTCTTTGGGTAATTTGGGTGTGTACCTGTGTTACTCGTGCCCGTGCTTGTTTTGGGAACAATCCGTTGAGCACATGGTGTGCGTAGATGTGCTGATGCGGGGAAGTTTTTGCGCAGATACCTCCCAGGAAGACGGCTGCCTCCTACAGGTACTATCTGTTGGTTCGCCAAAGAATCTGATAATAGACTTGGTAGAATTTGCATGAATAAGGCAAACAGGGTTAGGAGCACTGGCTGTGCAAAGGCTGTCCTGTTTCGGCAATTTTTATTGGCTCCATTTTCTGGGCTAGTTTGAATGCGAAGATCATCGATTATTTCTGTTCTGATTTTTTTAGATGAATTGGTCTGTTCTGATTTATTACATGCTGGGATACATTTGTTGAACCATGGAAATGATATATGTTACACTGGATGTAACGCCCAGGGCTGATGAGTGGAATGTCAACAAATGGGCCTGGGAAGGGGCCCTTAAGATTGTCAGCAAGGGAGAGGAATGCATCATCAGATTGGAAGATAAGGACACAGGTGCAATTATCGCATTAGTGCTGTTGGCCAGTGCCCTGTATGGTTGTTAATATTGATTCATTGGATGCCATTTCAGGGGAGATGTACGCCAGTGCATTTCTCAGAGAAGGCGAACCACATCCAGTGGAACCTGTAATTGATAGCAGCAGGTTGGTACTTATTGCTGTCACGGGGCAGTCTAATCGTATTGTGAAACGTGTGCCTTTGTAGTTCTATTCTGCATAAGGTACTACATAAAGACTGTAGTGGAATCTGAAATGATTCTTGTTGCTTCAATATTGTGCTTGCAGATATTTTGTACTTCGCGTTGAAGAAAATATAGGTGATAAGCTGTTTTTCTCTTGAGTCCTAAGATCCTTCTTGTGTAGTAACATTTTACTTACTGTTGAGTTTGTTATCATAGTATTTGATACTTAGTGTTGAGCTGGTGAGCATAGTTTTTTATATGTAATGTTGAGATGGTGAGCATAGTATTTGATGGTTCATATATAGAAGCATGACAATTCTTAATATGGACTGCAGATGGGCGTCAGCGTCATGCTTTTATAGGTTTAGGCTTCCGTGAAAGACCTCAAGCATATGACTTCCAAGCTGCTCTACATGACCACATGAAGTATCCTACTTGAAACATGATATTTAGCCTGTAATTTGTAAAGTCACATGAATGTTTTCCCATGCAATCACCTCTATGACAAGGGACGGACTATATATGTGGAATTCCATTTGATCAAAGCAATATCATCAGACCAGTCTATATGATCAATATTTTCTATTTAGCACATTTGCATGGTAGATTATTGTTTTAAACCTTCAACTATTTTATTATTAAAGGGGTCTGTTAAATGAGCCCAGTCAGATCCTCTAACCATACAATCAGATCTTTGGATGCACTTTCAGTTGGCAAGCAAGCTTTCTTATAATTTATATGAAATATCTCTGTATTTGGCCACAAGGAAGTCTCTTTTTGTCGTAATCGTAGTTGTGTATGTAACTATGGTTTCATAATGACTTGTTTCATTTCCAGTATGATTAGTTGTTCTCTTACATTATCCAAGATATCTAAACAAGAAGAAGACTGCTGAAGAGATGGTGCAGCATTATGAGAAGACATCATCAGTGGATTACAGCCTGAAAGAAGGGGAAACTTTGGTTCTTCAGCTAAAAAATGTAAGTTTCCATCTGACTTATTTTGCTAGGAGAAAATGAACTAGAGCTTGGTGATGGCAAAATGTTTTTGAACGTCTTCGAAACTAGAAATATCTTATTACCTCAGTAGTAGTACCCTAGGTCGCTGAATCACCCACATGGCACCAGGACGTCATAATGTGGATACGTTGATACGTCATTATTTTCCCCCCAAAAGAAAAGTATTGACATGATGAGATGGATTTATGAATACAGTTGGGAAAAAATCGCATATTTTTTACAGCTGTCGGTATTGACACAGTAAATTCTATATTAGTTTACAATATTTGGTTTCGCATACCTAATATACGATGAGGTTGAACGTTCTGTCCATTTCAAGCATTGCCTGTTCATATAGATCCATTATGGCTCATACCAAATGGTCAAATGCATTAAGATGAAAATGTTACTTGTGTCGATTATAACATGTCAATTATATATATCATGTCAACCAGGTGTACCATTGCATTAGAGAGAGAATTCTTAAATCAAAATATAGATCAACACTTGCACAACATGTGTCAACAATGTGTCAAGTACTTCTGTATATATGAACTTGCCGTTTACTGTGCTCTTGTTCTGGTTGAGTTGACCAGCCAGGAATAAACAGCTGGGTTATGGAATCCTGATTAACCTAACCTATGTTTGATCTAGACAATTTTCTGTGTGAGATGTATAGGTATTCTGTACTCAACCTCTATATCCATTCATGCTTAGATTTCACTGAGTTCTGAGTTATCTTGACCTGAAGCACAGTATGGTGCTTTGTCAAGGTTTCTCTTGTGGCATTTGATATATACCCATCCATATTCAGAGATGTACCAGTTTGAGCTGCTCTTACGTAGGAATTTGAGAAAAACTGTGCCTTACTGAACTACATTGCAGAACATTTTCGGTGCCGTTAAGACAAATTGTGTAAATAAAAGTGCTTGCTTATTTATTTTTACACATGCCTTAAAGAAGTAGCTTCTTGATTTCTTGCTTATTTTTCATAGTCATAATATTCTTCTTTATGTTGCATCTCGATGTTTGAGTTTGCTTTTGTTTTATGCAGAAAGAAACTGGCACCAAGACAAAATCTGCATTTTTTGAGGAAGGCCTCAACAAGCTCTCATTCAATGAAACGGCAAACGCCAAGGAGGCCACAGTCTCACTCAAACTCCCCCCACCTCCACCCTCACCGGTCTCTCCTACTGATTCTGGAGTTGTTGCTTCCCCTTTCAAAGCAGAATTTCCTTCCCAAGAACATCCACCAGCCGATACTGGAGTTGATGCTCCTCCTTTCAAAGCAGAATTTCCTTCTCGAGAACAACCGGCCACTGATGCCGTTGGCGCTTCCCCTACCAAAGCCGAAACCCCTTCACAGAAGCAACCAGCTGCAGCAGAGAAGGCCAATCAAGAAATTGTGGACGATGACTTTGGGGACTTCCAGGCTGCTGGATGAATCATGTATCTTGTACATACAGCATGTTTACTCGGGTTGCTACTTTTTCTTTTCTTTTCCATCAGTTGCGACTTTTGTCAGGCACTCGAATTGCTGTACAGAGTGTGTCATAAGCCATACAAATACATGGATACACCATTCCTTTTCTTTTGGAGGGCTTGCAATCGGACGTTCCATGAGATGTTCCTATTGGACGTATCAGCATGACATCTTTAAATAATACTAGGATAGGACGCGCCACGTGTCATCATCAAAGCGATGGCATCGACTGGAGCCCCAGGCAGTGCCAGCGATTATTCAGTCCTGTAGTGTAGTTGGGCCTTGGGACCAATTAAAAACGCCAACGCCGATGCTTAGATGCGCCACGTGGCAGTTCGGCATTTGAGGCTATTTTCCTTTTCTGGAAATCCAGGCAAATAGATGCTCATGGCTTTAACAAAAAAGGTAAGAAGCATTTCTTTAGCTATGCAACGAGTAGTGTATTAGTAGTTTAGTACTGGAGTACTCTATTAGCCAGGGAACAGGGAAATCTACTAAACCCTAAATAATAGGAAGGCTTCATTTTTCTTTCCTTTCCTTCTCGGTGCCATTGTACATTTCTTAATTCTCAGTAGCATCAAGGATGAAGCATCATCTTTTTAAGCACTTTAATTTTCTAGTACTAGCTTTGGTAGCTACCTAGCTAGTAGTAATCTTCTTTGTAATAGCAGGGGGGTTTCAGTTATTCTCATTAGCAATCCTGCGACATTGTTTACTGATAGATGACATGGAGCCTATATGTATTCATGTGATGGCATGATGAAGAATAAACAAAACATTTTTTTTTAGATAAAAGACAACAATCCGGCCTCTTCACTCAAGGAGGAATACGGCCAAAGAATAAACAAAACATTCTTTTACATCTTTTGTGAAGGTCCTATTCTTTTAGTCCAGGTTTGCGTTTTCTAGTACTGAAATGCATTGCAAGATCTCAGGAGTTAGCATTAATTTGCAATGTTAATCATTAGCTTTGCTAGGGGTGAAAACGGTATCGGTAATTCCCGAAATTCCGAAAACCGTTTTCGAAATTTTTCAACCGGACGTGTCGGTATCGTAATTTTCGAATCGAATCGGAATCGGTAATTTTTGTCGGAAACGATAACGGTAACGGTTTTGATCGGTTCCGACCGTTTCCTTCAGTATCCGGAAAAAATCGGTAAATTCCGTCGGTAATTACCGGAATTATTCTAGCCCACAAATCACACTCCTTCGGTCACTAAAACGCCCATAACTTTTTACTCCGAACTCCGATTTAGGTGATTTTGGACTCTATGCGAAGCTTATCACGAGGGCTACAATCTTCACCCATTTTCATGATTTAACCAATCATAGATATTTTTAAATATCATAAAAACAAAACTCTAATGTAGTCATTCAAGTCTAAAATTTGATGTGTGTTCATCGTAAATTTGTGAATATTTATTAATTACTAATTTCTATGTGGATGTACTATTTGTGTGAATTTTTTGAAGTCAATTGGTGGTACATGTCCTTACGACGTTACCGGTCTCTTTTTCGGATTCCGATCGTTACCGATATATATTTTGTATCGAATTTTCGTTTCCGATATTTTCGAATTACCGATGCCGCTTTCTTTCGTAGTTATCGATTCCGATATCGTTTCCGAGAAAAAATATGAAAACAAAAATGGTTTTAGCGTTTTCCGACCGTTTCCGACCGTTTTCACCCCTAAGCTTTGCCATCTTATCCCACAACTTCGGAAGGCACCTAAGCTGTTGGTCGTCTTGGCAACGGCTTAGATCTTTTTTTTTTGATAAAGGAAGCACTAATATTAATACCAAGTACAGTATATCAAGAAGATACAAAGCCTTAGTATACTTCCGGCTTCTGTTAATAACACACAGCCATGGATAAAAAAGAAAATAAAGGACAGACACAATTTAGTGATCCGCAATCCGAAGACTAGATCTTCATGTGTTGTACAAGTTGTACAACTGGACATGCCCCTGAAGCTCTCTTTCTGTTCTTTGCATCGAAAAAGGATAGCAAGATGAGTAAAGAAATGCTGTAGAAACAAGCTTGCTGTCAGATAAGTTCTTTGCCAAATTGAGATCACTACAGTTGACAGTGTTCACGCTACCGACCGTTCAATCGAAAAGGAAGACCCAGATTCTCGAAGAGTACTGTTTACGGTGGCACTGTAGTGACCTCTGAACTATAGTGCATGCTGTTTTCCAAGTACTATATCATGATATGAACCGTTCATTCCGGTGATCGAACGGTGCTGGTGGCTGACAACTGCAACTTTAGCAATTGCCATTGCCACTGGACCAAATCCCTATCCCTTAGCCAATGAGAACTTCTCCTACACTATGATGGCGGAGCAAAATTCCTTTTCAAATAGACTAGTACCAGTACATTTTCAGTTTCTTTTATAGTACTCCATATAGTAGCATTTATACTTTAGATTGTATGACACAAAACATTTTTTTTCAGTTTCTTCAGCAATTTGGTAACTGCGGTCCATCTTAAAAATTGGCCTTTCTACGCCAATGGCTGTGCTCATTGCTACCTCTCATTCCGAAAAGGGTGAAACCCATGATGAATGGCTTAATTAACTGTTATACCTTAACAATTTGGCCTAAAGACCTCGTTGTTTGAGAGAGTACGTAATACTAACAGAGGGTGATAGGCCAGTCAGGAACTCATGTTCCGAAGTTCGTACTCGTTTTGATTCGTCTGTCTGCCTAGGTAACACTACTAAGTTTGATTGATTAGAGTACATAAGTGCAAATTCTGGGGGAAGAAAGGGACCTGATTGAGTGAATAAAAGTGACGTTCATCAGCTTATTCATGACTTTTGCACAAAGATACAGACCAGTACATTCAGTGTTTTATCAGATATTCTGGTTGGCTGCTTCTGCCTTACAATTTGTGAAGATTATACTGAACTAAGAACACTGTGATTGTTGAATTATGATCCAAATTCAGAAGAAGGCTAACTTCAGTCTCTGCTCCGCTCCGGCTCAAGCCGGTACGGATTGTTTTTATTCTTGACCTAAGTCATTGCCTTATATATATTCATCTTGTAAGCCGTCGCGAGTATCACTCCGGCGATTTGTAATCACTCCTGAAAATAGTGAAGTTTACCGGCCGGCGCCTGTGGTTTTTTACCTTTTCGCATTGGAGGGGTTTTTTCTAGTTAAAATCCTGTGTCCCGATCTGTTTTGGTTTTGATCTACTTCGTTCTTGTATGTGTGTTGATGTGCTAACAGTGATTGCAGTTCTTCACAACACAGCTTGGACCTGAGTCTGTCAGGGGGAAATTTTGTACGAGGAGATGGTGGGTCCATAGACACATTTGGTGGTGTTGTTTATCCACTTTCCAGGCTCTTGCTTAACCACGGCCGGACACTCTTGAGAGCTACGAGGCATAGCAAAATAGAGGTTGAGTCACGGTCACGGGATCAGGGAGCACCACGCGCAGATCTGAGAAATCTAATGATCATACACCAACAGCTATCAGTAGCATGAGCAACCTAGTTGCAGTGCTTGCCCTTTTCCCCTTTCTGTAGCCTAGCATCAGGTGTAGGATCCATACGTTGAGCAGCAAGGCTAGTCTCAATGTCGACTTCAAAGGCACTGTACGCGCAAGCAATTCGACTACACAAACGTGTTCAGTTAGGGCTGCAGTAGACTAGAGCATCATTGTTGTGGCCGGTCACTAAAGTAGAGTGTCCTCTGTCGCCATAGAATGGAAGGAAAGCAACTTCACCAGGAGAGCGAAGAAGATGGGCATCTCCGAGGAGCAGCAGCAGCACTACGGGCGGCATAGATGCTTTACTGGGCCTGAAACTTGTGCCGGGCCTGCCACAGCTGATTCCACCGTGAAACTGGGCCGACTTGGTCGCAGGAGGATATCTCCCACTCCCGCGTCCGCGAGGCGCAGCTCGTTTAGTACCACATCGCGCAGCGAAGAGGACAGGCAGGCGCGGAGGAGCTATAAGATGACGGGGCGGCCTCCGTTCCAACTCATACCTTTCTCGGCCTTTTGGCTAAGATCAAGTGTAGTATCTGTTCTTATCAGTTTAATATCTGATATGTGGGACACCGTCCCACAATGATATTAAATTTATTTTTTGTGGGGGAGGGTCCACCACAGTGGCTTGCCACTGGGGCCCTCGCGCGTCGCTCGGGCGTTGCACCGCAGCCCTTGCCTGGCGCACCCCAACAAGGCTAAATCAAAAGCTTTTAGTCGAGCAAGATTTAGGCAGTCGACATTTTCTCTTAACAGCCACCTGAGAGACATCGCTGCTGATGTTCCGTGCTCCAGGCCACCAGGCCATCCCGATGATCTCTGTGCTCCAGGCCACCAGGCCATCCCAATGATCTCTGAACTAGTACGAAATCTTCAAACGAATTAAACAGGGAGACGATTATTGAACGTGTGGTGAAACAGGACGCGTGCGCATGCATCGTGCTCACGGCGCGGCGGACGGCTGATCCACGGCGTCTTGTCAGTCCACTCCGTGGCCGCTCACCGATACACTGAACTTCTTCCTCTCCGACCTTGGAGAACACAAGTGTCTCCGGGGAGGCGCGCCGTCAGCGACTTCGGCACGTCCAGCTTCAGCGTGTTCATCGACTCGGCTGGGCCCATGTTCGTCACCGTCCGGAGTCAGTGTCCGAGTCAGTTTGTGTTCAGGCTTAGGTAGTTACTGTTTCCATTTTGGTCTGCTGGATTGTAATCCGAACTCATGTAAGTATTGTGTATAAATTTAGGAGAAACCAGAAAAGGACGTGCGCAGTTTTACATAAAAACGAAGTCTGTCTTGTGCTCCTGTTCGATTACAGTTTATCTCTGAAATCTGAGAAGCGTTTCTAGATGAACATTGTTCTGCAGAACGTTATTGCTGAAGCATGAAGAGTTTGTCGCTGCAAACGTAGAGTTCCTGGGTGAATACCAACCAGTGGTGTCAGAGCAGTAGGAAACGACGTGATGGCCGGTGATGAAGCCTCAACAGTCGGCGATGTAGCGAGTCCATCAAAGAAAGAGGCAGGCGTCAGGACCACGGCAAGAAGTGCCACGACCTCTATTCAATATCCAATGTTAAGTGAAACGAAGGCGGGATAATGTCTACTAGATTGAGTCGCGCGCGATGCCGCGCCGCGAGGGAAAAATCTGGAATTTGCGGAACCACGGTTCTCTTTTTGTTCGAAACATTTTTTTTCAGGTCTAGTCTAAAATAATCGACGAAAGGACCCAAACGCGATTTCCAATTCAGCTATAAACCCTCGACGAATCCGCGTTTGTTTTAGAAAACCACGTGGAGGGACCTAAACGTCATTTCGACTTTTTTGGGGTCTATTCTAAAAAAATCGACGAAAGGACCTAAACGCGATTTCCAATCCAGCTATAAACCGCGTGTAGGGACCTAAACGTAATTTCAAAATTTTTCGGGTCTATTTTACCTTAAAAACTTCCGAAAGGACCTAAACGTGATTTGTAATCTTCCCGAAAGGACCTCAACGTGAATTCCGGTTTTTTGAGGGGCCTCGCCCGGGGTGGCGACACGTGGACGGCTTGGTTGGCCTCCATTCTTTGCCGCTACTATATATAGTATATGTATGACAATTATAACCTCCGGTATAACAAAATGCAATAAATCCATTGTAGCTGCAACATTTCTTTACAATGTGAGTTGGTTGATTGGATTGTGTGTATTTTTCTTGTTTGCTCTGAACCATCTTTTATAGCTATCGATTGATCGTATCCTTTTTCAACACGCTGCAAAGTGTTAGAGTTTTCTGTTATTCTGTTGTATGGTTAATATTATAGCCTTCTATATTTGTTCCAGCTATATATAGATAGACTAGATTAAATCAAATCTGTTGTAACCTTCCATACTTATCCCTAGAGGATGTTTATATAAAGAGCCCAATCACCCAAGGAGGTGTGCAGCTGATTCCATCTATTCCTCTCTCTTCTACATGGTATCAGAAGATTAGATTGGATCCACTTTTTCCTCCTGCTGCTCTCTCATCTCCGGCCATGTCCTCTGCGACTTCCTCCACTCTCGCCATCGACGCGGGCGCTTCTCACCAGGCCTCCGCTGCACCGCTTTCTGGTGCCGTCGGTCTCTCCTCTTCTCGCGCCCTGCTGCCGGTTCAACTCGATCTCAACGCCGCCAACTTCACCAAGTGGAACATCTTCTTCAAGGCGCTTCTCGGCCGCCATGGTCTTCTCCACCATGTCGACGGCTCCATCGCCCCCGCCCCCGGCGACGCTACTTGGGCGTCCGATGACTACGCCGTACTTTCTGTAATGTACGGGTCCATCTCTGCCAATGTTCTCGACATCATCCTCGACAAGGAGCAGACCGCTCGACAGCTCTGGGTCGCTGCTGAAACCCTCTTTTGCGGCAACAAAGAGGGTCGTGCTATCGTTCTCCTCAACGAGTTCCACGGTCTCCAACAGGGCGACCTCACCATCACCGCCTACTACAAAGAGCAGAAGCGCCTTGCTGATGCTCTTCGCGACGCCGACGCCCCTGTTGACGATCGCATGCTGGTGCTCAATGTGCTGCGCGGCCTTAACAAAACCATGGCTCATGCCGCCATGGTCGTCGCCATGACATCGCCTCTTCCATCATTCGTCGAGGTTCGGACTTCTCTTCTCAAGGAAGAGATGCGCCTTGGCGTTGCAACCAAGGCTGAAGCTGCCAGTGCTCTCTTCACCACCACCGCCAAACTCCCTTGTTCTGGGATGGCCTGTGCCAGTGCTAGCCGCGGCGACGGCTCCTCCTCATCAACCAAGTCCAAGAAGCCGTGGAAGAAGAAGGGCGGCTCCGGCGGTCGCCACAAGAGCGGCGGTTATCGTCCTCCAGCACCCTCCGGACCATGGATCTGCTTCAATCTCTGCACGGGTCAGGTCACCAACTCGTCAAGGCGCCCCTCCTCCTTGGTCGTGGCGGCCCTGGCATCCTAGGCCCCCGCCCTCCTCAGGCGTTTGTTACCACGACAGCACCTCCATTTCAGTCCCAGCCCTCTACACCAGCTCCTCCAGCATGGGACAACGCCAATCTCATCTCGGCGTTAAACAACCTTCAACTCAGCAATGGTGGCTGGGTAATGGACTCAGGTGCATCTGCCCACATGACGCCCGATGATGGTAATCTACATCATTCCTCTCAGCCTTCCAGTCCTTCTCTTGTCACTGTTGGGAACAGTTCTCACATCCCGGTCACTCGTGTTGGTTCCTGCACACTGCCTTCACAGTCCGGTTCTTCCTTTGATTTACATCGTGTTCTTCACGTTCCATCTTTAATTCATAATCTGTTGTCTGTTCGTCAGTTTACACGCGATAACACTTGCTCTATTGAATTTTATCCCTTTGGTTTCTCTGTAAAGGACATGCGAACGAAGGCGATTCTTCATCGCTGCAATAGTCAGGGCGACCTCTATGTCTTCCCTGCCACTACATTTAGCTGCAACACTGCTTTCGCCTCCCTTGCTGTTTCTCCAGAGGTGTGGCACTGCTGTCTTGGTCATCCTGGTCGTGACATCACCAACATGCTTCCTGCCAAAATAAAACCATGTCATTCTTTATGTCATGCTTGTCAGCTCGGCAAAAGTGTCCGTCTGCCATTTAGTTCTTCGGCAAACATGTCCTGCCGTCCGTTTGATTTAATCCATTGCGATTTGTGGACCTCTCCAATTTTAAGCATGTCCGGATATCAGTATTATCTTGTTATAGTAGATGATTTCTCCCATTTTTACTGGACATTTCCTCTTCACCATAAATCTGATGTCCTGTCCACGCTACGCCATTTCTTTGCTTTTGTTCGCACCCAATTTGGGATTCACATTCGCGCCCTGCAAACAGACAATGGCAAAGAGTTTGTCAACTCCGCCTCCACAGCCTTTCTGGACGCCAATGGAGTTGCTTTACGCTGCTCCTGCCCCTACACTTCACCTCAAACGACACAGCTGAGCGCGCCATTCGCACCATCAACGATGTCGTGCGCACTCTTCTTCTTCAGGCCCAACTCCCGCCTCGTTTTTGGGCAGAAGCTCTCGTCGCAACAACCTACTTACTCAACCGCCGACCTAGCAAGGTTCTTGCGCATGCCACACCGTACCAAGCCTTGTTCAATAAGCAACCCTCCTATAATCATCTCCGTGTTTTTGGTTGCCTCTGTTTTCCAAACATCTCTGCCACCACAACACATAAGCTTCAGCCCCACTCTGTCCCTTGTGTGTTCCTTGGCTACCCTGCTAACCACAAAGGATACCGATGCTATGATCCACAGAGCCGCCGTGTCATCATCTCTCGTCATGTCATCTTTGACGAATCGACATTTCCTTATGCCACTCTTACATCTGCTCCGAGACCTTCAGAACGAGATCTTGATTTTTTGCAGGACATTGATGATCTACCTTGGCGCACAAACACAGCAGCAGCACCTTCCCCAAGTGTCCCTGCTGTTCCTGCCTCATATGCTAGACCACCTGTCCGGCTGGTCTACTCTCGGTGTCCTGCCGTGTCATCAGTGCAGTCGACCTCTTCTCCAGCACAGCCTCCGTCGCCGGCTCCTCAGGCCAGCCAACCTGACGCTCCAGCAGCACGCCCTGGTCTTGGTCCTCATTCCATGAGGACACGTGCCAAGGACGGGATTGTGCTCCCCATCCAACGTTATGGCTTCTCCGCCACCACTGCTGATGCTTCACCGGTGTCTAAGTCCTACATGCTTGCTCTGAAGGATCCTCAATGGTGGCAAGCTATGCAAGTGGAGTTTCAGGCTCTTGTTGATAATGGCACATGGGTCCTTGTCCCTCGTCCTCCAGGTGCTAATATTGTCTCCGGAAAATGGGTTTTCGACATAAATACCACTCCGATGGGACTCTTGCTCGTCACAAAGCCCGTTGGGTATTGCGTGGTTATTCTCAGCAGCCTGGCATTGATTATGAAGAAACCTTCAGTCCTGTCGTCAAGCCTGCCACCATTCGTATTATTCTCAGCATTGCCGTCTCCAAAGGGTGGTCTATTCGGCAACTCGACGTGAAGAATGCGTTTCTCCATGGCAATCTCAATGAGACGGTTTATTGTGAGCAGTCGTCCTGGTTTGTTGACCCCAGTCACCCCCAGCATGTGTGCAAGCTGATCAAGTTTCTTTATGGTCTCAAGCAAGCGCCACGTGCTTGGTATCACCGGTTTTCCACCTATATCACCAGTCTTGGTTTTATTGCTGCAACCTCTGACACATCATTATTTGTGCTTCGTTCTGGTCCTCACCTTGCCTATATTCTGCTCTATGTGGACGATATTATCATCACTGCCTCAGATGATACTCTTCTCCAGCGATTGGAAGCTTCTCTTCATTCTGAATTTGCCATGACAGATCTTGGGGACCTTCATTACTTTCTTGGTATCTCTGTAACCAGATCACCTGATGGGTTATTCTTATCTCAGCGCCAGTATGCTTCAGACCTCCTGCGTCGCGCCGGTATGAGCGACTGTCACCCAACCATAACACCGGTTGACACTCAGTCCAAACTCTTAGCCACTGACGGTCCCAAAGTCTCTGATCCAGCTAAATATCAGAGCCTTACAGGTGCTCTTCAGTACCTCACATTGACACGCCCGGATATCCAATATGTTGTTCAACAAACATGTCTGCATATGCATGATCCCCGTGAACCCCACTTGGCTCTGGTCAAGCGTGTATTGAGGTATATTAAGGGTACTATTGATGCTGGCTTGCATCTCAATGCATCCTCCTCATCTGATCTGATTGCATATTCAGATGCCGATTGGGCTGGCTATCCCGATTCTCGGCGTTCTACCTCTGGATTTTGTGTTTACCTTGGAGACAATCTCATTTCTTGGTCATCTAAACGACAAGCAACTGTCTCTCACTCCAGCGCTGAAGTGGAATACCGCGCTGTCGCCCATGTTGTTGCTGAATGCTGCTGGATGCGGCACCTTCTACAGGAGCTTCATCTTCCTCTTCAAAAGGCTACTGTTGTCTATCGCAACAATGTTAGCACAGTTTATATGTCCGCAAATCCTGTCCAGCATAAGCGCACCAAGCACATTGAGATTGATATTCATTTTGTGCGCGAAAAAGTCTCCCTTGGACAAGTCAGAGTACTTCATGTTCCTTCTGCTCTTCAGTTTGCAGATATTATGACCAAGGGCCTCCCCTCCAAGCTGTTTCTGGATTTCCGTTCCAGTCTCGGCGTTCGCCAACCTCCCGCTTCGACTGCGGGGGGTGTTAGAGTTTTCTGTTATTCTGTTGTATGGTTAATATTATAGCCTTCTATATTTGTTCCAGCTATATATAGATAGACTAGATTAGATCAAATCTATTGTAACCTTCCATACTTATCCCTAGAGGATGTTTATATAAAGAGCCCAATCACCCAAGGAGGTGTGCGGCTGATTCCATCTATTCCTCTCTCTTCTACACAAAGCATGAACCGTATCGGCCTCAATTCGGACAGTTCTTCCTAAAATATCGGCCATAACCAAAATTCGGTCCTCTTTCCATATCCGACGTCAACTAAAATATCGTAATCGTTAGCCTGATAATGCGTCCATACTCTTGCCAAATCTTGGTGCAAACACCAACCCTGCCTTAGCTATTCCGCGAGATGGAGGAGCAGCCTTCCGCTTACTCCGACATCGGCGCCATCGACTGGAGTAATGAGGGAGAGGAAGAGAAGCAATAGCTAACCTAGGCGCGGGTCTTCGTTGGCTCGCTGTCGCTGCTGCTAGCTAGCTGATGGCGCTCATGCTACGCAGCCATGGCGAGGTGTTGCTATGGTTCGTGTCAGAGCTGTCCGCTATGCTCTGCCTCCTGCTCTATCTTTGGGTGTTGAAGGATAAGTAAATTGCTCGTCTTTCTTTGTCAGCTTAAACCTTTGAGTGAACTGACCGGCGCATGTAACTTAATATAGTATCAGAGTCAAGATATGCGAGAGGAGTAGTGAAGTATAAGTGAATTGCTCGTCTTTCTCTATCGACTTAAGTTTTTGGGTGAACTAACTAGTGCATACAACTTAATATGGCATCAGAGCTAAGAGATCTTAAATTCAAGACTCGGTTGGCGTAAGCCTGAGAAAGCCTATACGTGAGAAGGAGTGTTAAAGTATAAATAAATTGCTCGTCTTTCTCTATCGACTTAAGTTTTTGGGTGAACTAGCTAGTGCATACAACTTAATATAGCATCAAAGTTAAGAGATCTTAAATTCAAGACTCGGTTGGCGTAAGCCTGAGAAAGCCTATACGTGAGAGGGAGTGTTAAAGTATAAGTGAATTGCTTGTCTTTCTCTATCAGTTTAAGCATTTGAGTCCTAGGGCTAAGGAAGCCTACGCGGGAGAAGTGTTTAAATAAATGAACTGTCTATTTTTCTCTATCAACTTAAGCTTTTTTGGTAAAAGCTCACTTCTATTCTATATCCTAAACCTAGGAAAACCTACGTGCAAGCGGAAGTATTAAAGTATAAGTAAATTTGCTCATCTTTCTCTAACTTAAAGCTTTGAATGAACTGACTGATACATGCAACTTACCACGTCACGCATAACCTCAGTGTCAGCGCCACCGTCCCGGTGGATGCGCTCGTCTTCGGCGCCAGCTTCCCGGCCGCCCTACTCGCCGTGGCCCGGGTGCTCGTCATGGGCGCCGACGCCGCATGCACGTCTGCCTTCTTCGGGTTCTGCCTCGCCGAGTACGTGCGCTACAACAAGCTGCCGGCCGTGCGCAAGAAGGCCTACGCTGCCATTGGCAGCGCAGCCTCTGCAAATCGCTAAAACAATGGCATTTGCTAGGACTAGGAGAACAAAACTGACCTTAAAAATTATAGCAAATATTTCGTGTCGATTTTTTCATGCGAAGCGTTTGTCGTATCAGAAGTACGGTTGCTAGTATTGTTGACAAAAACCATTCAAGAATATCGTTCGCATCATCGATGCCCTGAATCATTATGCGTCGAAATGATATTTACACTAGTTATAATCATGAAATCTAGTGATACATCAGATATCGACAATCTCTTGGTCATCGGCTTCATCTACCCAATCGACCTGAGAATAAGCCGCCGATTTCATCAAGTCCGTCAGGCCGGTAAGGTCTTCCAGATAGGTTGGTTCGTTGATAACCTGCATCACAAAATTCAATCCTCTCCTCTGGTATTCAGACAATACCTGCGATATTTTGCACGAAATAGCATACCGAATGAACAAGACAACTATCAGCAAAGTCGTGAAAAAAAAATTTTGTTTCGAATCATGCAACAACAACTGTTTACTTACCGCGTTGGAACATGCGGTACAATTGCTTGAGGCATAGCCCAAGAGGGTTAATAAATTGTACTGCGAGAGTGATCCTCGTATCTGGTGTGGCAATAGACCAAGCAGATGCTCACTGCTCGTGCCAGCAATCTCTCCCGGAGCATGTATCCTGCAAAAGTAGTAAATCCACTTCCAGTTATCCTTGTTTTCTCATCACTACAAGGCAAGTGTTGTTCCAGGTGTCCAGTTGCTTACCCATCTGGATGATGTATCATTCTTGTAAAAAGGTCTGCAGCGCAGCCAGATGCAATGGAGGCTAGTCCAGGTCGTGTGACTGTACATTGTTGATCCAGTGTTCGATTGGAGACGGACTGCGTCGAAAGATCGTAAGAAAATGATATGTAATGGTTAAAGCAGGTAACATGGTGAGCAAATGAGTGTAGTTTTCAAAATTTTAGGCAACATTACATCAACAGGAGCAATAACATCATTGCAGAAATAACACCCCAGTCTCTGACGACCGAGAACATCTGTGGACAGGTTCTCTGTGGCAGCAACCACATTAGAACCTTCACAATTTGTGCCTGGACCAGCCCCATGCCGCATGACGAGGTAACTATCATATCCTAATGCTGCAGTAATGGCAATCTGCAGTGTAACAAGAGGCATTAGCATATAACAATTCCAAAGGTGTACATCACACAAGAATGCGGAAGGTTTACCTTGTTTTCATTCGCACAGAGAAGCGTTGGAAGCCACCTACTTTCCCTTGTGTCAGTCAACAAGAAGACAGCATCATGGGAAGCTACTAACTCCTGGAGGCGCTTGCAATCTTCAAGCACGCCAGCAGCTTCATTAGAAGACACAGGATGCCCCGGCATTGGTATTTCCATTTGAATTCCTTTTGCATCCTACAAGGCAGAAACTTCGAGATGAAAAAGTTGTATAAAAATGGAAGAACTATTTTGGGAGATGGAGTGAAGACTCACCACTGACGGGCACCTCTCTTCTAGATGCCTAAGTATTGCTGCTGCTTTTGGGGCATCACGGTCATCAGATGTGTAGAGTGATTGTCTAGCAAAATTTGACACGACAACACGACCACTGTCAACCACTGTCAGCTTCCGTACACCACAGTCCTAAAATATTGGATTCCACCATGATTAAAGAGATGTTTTGTGAGTATATGTTTGTAGTTCAACATAAAAGTAGCATCAAACATAACACTAACCATAAGAATACGAGCAACATCACATCCAAGAGTTCCAGCACCTAAAAGTAGACATCGTACACTAGACATCTTCTCTGAATTTACAGCGAAGCTGGCTGGCATTTTAGAACAAGCGTCCGACTTTATCAAATCAGAAATGCCTGTAAGGTCTTTTAAATATGTTGGATAATTGATAGCCTGCATAATAAAATCCAGTCCTCTTCTTCTATATTCAGACAATACCTGGAATGTTTAGCATGGAGAAACATCAGAATTAATAAAATTCTGAGAATGTAGTGCCATGTGTGCTATAATTTACTTACAGCATTGGAACATGCAGTACAATTGCTTGAGGAATTGCCTAGCACGGTAGATAAAACACACTTTGGGAATGACCCTCGCATCTGATGTGGCAATAGACCAAGCTGATGCTCAGTGTCCATACCAGCAATATCTCCTGGAGCATGTATCCTGCAAGAGGAATGATATTATTCTTAAGGCGCCATGTAGTTAAGACTGATTAATTTTTCGAGTTCTCCTATAATTAGCTCAAATCAACTATTCTTCACTGATACCAATGCTAAACAAACACAAGTTAGGCTCTGCAGTTATTTTTCAGGAATCTAGTAGCTCACCCATCTGGATGATGTAACATCCTAGCAAATAGCTCCACTGCTTTGCCAGATGCAACCGAGGTCAGTCCAGGTAGTGTTGCTGTACATTGCTGATCCAGTGTTCTGTCAGGGACTGACTGCAAAAGAATAGGATTATGAAAAATGAAACTATGGAACCAGTGTCAAAATTATATGTGTAAAATAAAAACAAAACGAGAACATTTCCACAAATTTAAGTCTTCATCTGGTATACATTGTCAAGGGGAGCAGTATCATTGCAGAAACAACAGCCCAATCTTTGACGACCAAGAGCATCTTCAGTGGACAAATTCTCTATCTGAGCAATCACATCATCCATATCCCCACTTCTAGTTCCCGGACCAGCACCATGTCGCATGACAAGGTAACTGTCATATCCTAATATTGCAGTGATAGCGATCTGCAGTGGAGAAAACACTTTTATTTCCCATGGGATGAAATTGGAAAGATGAGAAATAATACTTTTCAACTGAACTGCATGATCGGTCTATATCGATTCCCCGCTCAAGCCACAAGTATTAAAAGTTCTTAACATTACTAGCTGAGAACTATTGCAAAGGTCCTCAGGAGCAGAATAATGTGTCTAAGATTTACCTTGTTTTCATTTGCACACAAAAGAGTTGGAAGCCATCTGCTCTCCCTTGTGTCAGTCAACAAGAAGACCACATCATTGGAAGCCACTAATGTTTGAAGACGTTTGCAATCATCAAGCACACTTGTGATTGTGCTGGGAGAAACAGGATGCCCAGGCACTGGTATTTCCATTTGGATGCCTTCAACCTCCTACATGACAGCAACTGTTATCAACAAGAGAAATCCATAGAAAGCATTGGATTTAAGAAAAAGGTGGCAAAGGCTTACCGCCGCAGGACACCTTTCTTTTAGATGTGGAACTATTGCAGACGCTCTTGGGACACCACAGTCCCTATCTATGTAGAGTGATTGTTTGACTAGATCAGACATTGCAACACAACCACTGTCAACCACTGTTAGTTTCCGTACACCCCAGGTCTGTAAAAATAGGTTTCCACAATAAATAAATAAATAAGTAGAAAAGATATATGCAAGTGTATAATTTGTTACAATTTTGTTAAAAGGGAACAGAAATCTAGTAGCAGCTCAAAGCACTAACCATAAGCAGGCGAGCAACTTCACATCCAAGAGCTCTAGCACCAAATAGAAGACATCGAACATGAGATAACTTGTCTAAATTCACAGGGAAGTGGCGCCATCCCATAAGCTTCAAGTGCATCAGCTGTTTTTCTTCATCCTGACTGTGCATATGATAAATAATCAATGTAATCCTATGTTAGAGGCTTTGATAATGTGTATTATAGAAAGCATAAGATAAGGAAGGAATCCGGAGGGGATCCTTAGGATCAGGACCTGGACCGATCTTAGCCAGCTAAGCAAGGCGTGAGATAAGGTCCAGATTCTTAGTTAAGTAAGATATCCATTAATTAGTTATTTTTGGTTAGTTCAATAAATCTTTCCAAGAGTCAGTTGATCCGGTGGATCATGTAACTGAGGCTTATATATATATGAGAGAAAATCAATGAAAAGGCAGGAAGTATTTTGCCACAAATTGCCTGGGCGGTGTCTTCCGATTAACAAGACCGGTGGCTCCGTTCGCCAGTTATCCGTCGAGTTTCCACTACGGCCTCGACGTCCACTTCCTCTCACGCCGGACTCCGGCCGGGAACTCGTCTCTACTCGCAGGTTCATAACAATTTGGTATCAGATTCAACCGATCCTTCGGCCATGGCGCAGCCCACCGTTGAAGATCGCCTTGGCAAGTTTGAAGATCGCGTTGGCAAGTTGGAGGAATCCATGGAGGACATGAAGACTTCTCTGGGAGAACTGCTCGCTCTGTCTCGGGCGTCGAAGCAGCCCACGGGTGACTCCGGTCATCCAAATGGTGCTCCCGCCGACAACAACAGGCGTCCTAATCCGTGGCCCGACCGCTACGATCGCCTTCCTGCGATGGAACCGCCGGGTGGCTGGCACCAGTCTGCGGCAAGGCCGGCCAGACCACGAGCGGTCGAGCGGGGTAGGCGTGACCGTCCACCATGGGACACAAAGGTCACTTATGCTCATGCAGACGCTCACAGCCATGGAGGAGGGCGACTCCTCTGCTAACAGCGCTGGGCTCCCTACCGAATTACCCAATTTCGACGGCACGGAGGACCCCCTCTCCTGGCTGCGCCAATGTGAGCGTTTCTTCCGCCTCCACCAGATTCCGTCGCATGAATACGTGGATTTGGTTGGCCTTCATCTCCGTGGCGAAGCTCAAGATGTGCTCGATAATTGGATGCTCGAGGTATAGATTGGATTTCATGGGAGGACTTCTTCGACACCTTCCTTCAAAGATTCACTCGATTCCCACCCGTGCCCATTAGGCGACTCGTTAATCTCAAGCAAGGCCAAGGCGGCGTGGGCGAATACGCCGCGAATTCCAATCTTTTTACGCGTACTCAGCATGGCTAGGATCGATCAAGTGGAGACATTCACCGCAGGTTTCACGAGCAATCGCGGTGATGTGTATCGCGAACGCCTCGGATTTGTCGGAAGCAATTTGTTTTGCCCGGAGGTCAAGAGCGTATGGCATCGTGGTAGCGATGGCGAACGAAATAGACGATCGGGCGTGGCGCACTGCGTTTAGCGCGGGGTTTTCCTAAATCGGCCACGGGCCAAGGGTGGCGGTCTTGGCGTTGTCGGGGAGCATCCGCCCCATCGCTTAGGCCTTCCGCGACCAAGGTGGTATTCCTTTGCTTACTCTTCGCGAAGGCGGCGCCAAGGTCAATGAGTACCATGTCCAAGCGGGCGTCTGCTCCATCTTTTCCCGCCGGATGAAACTCACACCGATCAATTGGCCGACGTAAAAGCTAAAGGGTTGTGTTTCCATTGTGATGACTTCTACCCGGGGGCATCGTTATGGCGCGCTCTTCGCCATCGAGATCTGCGATAATGATATCGAGGAGAATGACCATCACATCGATCACTTCTCCGACGGACGCCACCGATCGGCCGTAACCTCCTTGTCGATGCTAGCTATGATGGGGCCCAAGCACGGGGTACCATGCAAGTCATGTTAACAATGCAGGTATCGTTCTCTCCGATGCCTCATCGACAGCGGAAGCACCCATAACTTCCTGAGCAGTCATACAACAGCTCATTGGACACTTCAACATCAAATAGGGGCAGCGGCGCAGGTCAAAGTGGCCAATGGTAATCAGCTTCCTTGTCTTGGGATAGTGCCTAATGCATCTTTCACTATGGGTCAGTATTCATTTACGGCGTCATTCCTTGTTATTCCCTTGGATGGATTCGACGTTGTCCTGGGCATCCAATGGCTTCAGACGTTGGGAAATATTCACTGGAATTTTGTCACTCTCACAATGTCCTTCCTTTATCTCGGCCAGCAAGTCTGTCTCCAAGGTATGACTGCTTCCCAGCGCCCTCATTTGTTGGCCCTGCATGGTGAGCTGCTCTGGACCGAATTGCTCAGGGGCATTCCGGATATTTTCACTGAGCCGCAAGGGTTGCCTCCTGACCGTGCTTGCAATCACCGCATTTGTTTGAAGGAGGGTACAGATCCCGTGGTGGTACGGCCATATCGGTATCCATATCGTCAGAAAGATGAAATTGAGCGCCAATGTTCCTCAATGCTTGCTCAAGGTATTATCCGGCCTAGCCGTTCGCCTTTTTCTTCCCCAGTTTTATTGGTTAAAAAGAGCGATGGGTCCTGGCGCTTCTGTGTGGACTACCGCGAACTCAATGCCCGCACCATCAAAGACAAATTTCCCATTCCGGTGGTGGAAGAATTATCGGATGAATTGCATGGCGCCGGTTCTTCTCCAAGCTCGACCTTCGTTCGGGTTACCACCAAAGCATGCATAAGGGAGATGTGGAAAAACAGATTCAGACTCACCATGGACATTATGAATTCCTTGTTATGCCCTTTGGTCTCTCCAACGCCTTCCACATTTCAAGCTCTTATGAATGATGTATTACAAGACTTTCTTCGCAAATTTGTCCTTGTGTTCTTTGATGACATTCGATCTATAGTCGCCGAGGTCAACATTATGCACATGTGCGGTGGTCCCGAGCATCTTCGTCACCATCACTATACTTGAAGCAATCAAAATGTGCATTCGCCAATGGCGCTTGGCTTACTTGGGGCATATTATTTCCCATCAAGGTGTGGCGGCGATCCGAGAAGCTTGAGCCGCTTCTCTTGGGTCCACCAACCACAATCCAAAGATTGAGGGATTTTGGGTTTAACTGGCTATTACCGGCGCTTCATTTATAAATATGCTGATATAGCCGAACCTTTGACGGCCCTGCTGCGTCGGAATAATTTCAATGGATCGATGCGCTACTATCGCTTTCCGCCTCAAGGTCATTGATTCGGCCACGGTTTCGCTATCGGATTTTTCGGCTAACTTCATTGTGGAATGTGATGCATCCGAAAAGGTATTGGCGCCATTTTGCAACAGATTGGTCATCCAATAGCATTCTTCAACGGCGGCATGGCGGACCGACATATGAAGTTGGCAGCGTATGAAAGGGAGCTTATTGGGTTATCTAAAGCAATTCGCCATTGGCGACCATATCTATGGGGCCGCGCTTTCGTGGTTCGCACAGACCACGCCAGCTTGAAATTCTTGTTGGAACAAGCCCTCGTCACGCCCCCGCAGCAGCATTGGCTTAGTAAACTTATGGGGTTTGATTTTCAAGTGGAATACAAACCAGGGCGACACAACCAAGCCACTGACGCTTTATCTCGCCTGACTGAGGCTCTGCCCACCTGTGCGGCCATTTCCAGTCCGCGGCTTCTAGTAGCGGACCGTTATCGGACAGACCTCGCTGATCCAAATTATCCGCCGTTGTCGCAACTCACTACCCTTCTAGCTCGACCGTGAGGCAAAGACATTGACCAAAGACACCGTCGAACTACCGAGGACGATTTCTTCTTAGTCGGCGATCGCCTCCAAATTTCTTGGCGCACCATCGGGCGATTTGGCATGCCATCGATGGGTTGCTTCTCGCAATAATCGCTGGTCATTCCGCCACATCTCCAATTATTCAAGAATTGGTTGCGGCAGTGCATGACTGACGCATGAGGGCATCCAGAAAACACTCTAGAGGATTCGGCAGTCATATTTTTGGCCTCATCAGCGCAAGACCGTGGCGGATTTCATTGCCCGTTGCCATGTTTGTCAGCGCCATAAAGCTAGTACGCTGTCTCCAGCCAGTCTTTTGCAGCCTCTCCCTATTCCACATCAAATTTGGGCAGACATTTCGATGGATTTCATCATACGGCTGCCCAAGTCTCAAGGCAAAACAGCAATTCTGGTGGTGGTGGACAGGTTGTCCAAATATGCACACTTTATGGCTCTCACCAAACCTTCGTCCGCATCCGTGGTGGCTCAACTCTCTTTTGACACTGTGGTACGGTTGCATGGCATGCCGGAGTCCATCGTCTCGGATCGCGACCCGGTTTTCACTAGTGCCTTTTGGCGGATCTCTTCGCTGTTGTGCACGGCTCTCCTTCTTTCCACGGCTTACCATCCTCAAACGGATGGCCAGACCGAAGCAGTCAACAAAACGGTGGAAATGTATCTTCGTTGTCTGACCATGGATCATCCACATACATGGGTCAAATGGCTTCCTTGGGCGGAGTTCTGCTACAATTCTTCCTTCCATACGGCTCATCGTATGACACCGTTCGAGCTTGTGTATGGCCGACAACCGCCGCAGCTACTTCCATATAATCAGGGGGCCACTCGCCTTCACGCAGTGGATTGCCACTTGACCGACCGTGATGCTCTCTCCAAAGTCGCCTGTTCACATTTGGCCCAGGCGCAAAATCGCATGAAGCAGTACTACGACAACCATCATCGCGATGTATCATTGGCCGTTGGCGATTGGGTTTGGTTACGTCTTCAGCAGCATCGCCAGTCTTCGGTCCGGACTTCGGCTGATCATAAACTTTCCGCTTCGGTACTTTGGACCTTATCGATCATTGAGCTCATTGGCCAAGTAGCATATCGGCCGGCTTCCACCGGCGCGCCTTCATGATGTCTTTCACGCTCTCTCTCAAGCCATATAAAGGAACGCCTCTGTGTCCATGCCAACATTACCTCCGGAGGTGGTGTCCGGCCAGAGGTTGCTCAAGTAACCTCATCAAGCATTGGCTCAACGTTTTCTCCAAGGCGCGGCAGCTCTTGATCCAGGGAAGGCGAGTCCGAGGAAGCAGCGACTTGGGTTGATGCTATTGACCTTCGGCGTTTTATCCCAACTTCCACTATGGACAAGCTTGTTCTCGTGAGGGAGTAATGTTAGAGGCTTTGATAATGTGTATTATAGAAAGCATAAGATAAGGAAGGAATTCGGAGGATCCTTAGATCGGGACTGACCGATCTTAGCCAGCTAAGCAAGGCGTGAGATAAGGTCCAGATTCTTAGTTAAGTAAGATATCCATTAATTAGTTATTTTTGGTTAGTTCAATAAATCTTTCCAAGAGTCGATTGATCCGGTGGATCATGTAATCGAGGCTTATATATATATGAGAGAAAATCAATGAAAAGGCAGAAGTATTTTGCCACAAATTGCTCGGCGGTGTCTTCCGATTAACAAGACCGGTGGCTCGTTCGCGCTTATCCGTCGAGTTTCCACTACGGCCTCGACGTCCACTTCCTCTCGCGCCGGACTCCGGCCGGGAACTCGTCTCTACTCGCAGGTTCATAACATCCTATTAATTATTGATTATTCGAGAAGAAAGATAAATGCTGCTCATCTACCTTGCTGGATTCATTGATTCAAGATTAATTTCTCTTGGTTTCTTTTCTTTTGTTTCCTTCCTAGGCATTTCTCCTTCCCATCCAATAGCTTCAGGCACATAATCAGGGTCATCCCAGCCTGTAATCACAACCAATGTTAAAATTTTGACAAATTACTAGCTGTTAAGTAGAAGCTTTTAATCCAAATCTTGTAATCCACCATAATACCATGGGGTGCTGGAAATGATGCTTTGCCAATAAGGGACTTCTTTAGATCAGGTCTCCCTCCACTTTCTCGGTAGCAGAAGAATTGCACTTTATCAATCTTCCACCGCAGGCTCAGGAATGCAATGTAGTTTCTAAGAGCCCAGCTGGGGTACTCTCTATGGCCATGATCATAAAACCCAAACAGCAGCTGCATCAGCAAATCAATGCATTTACACAAAAGAAAAGAAACGCATGTAGAATAATAGGTAAATCACTGATCAAAACTGAGCTCATGAAATACTGAAATGATCGAATGGATGACACAAACTGACCTTTTGACCACTGCCCTGGCAATCTTTCCATTCCTTTAATCGTCTTACAGTAGCAGAGGAGTCTGAAGATATCTTGACCAAAAAGAATGGTATAACTGCAGAAGTTTTGATCCGTTGTAACAAAGAAATAGCAAATCAGGTCAACATAAACAACGAACAATAAGCTGCCAAGCAACGGCAACCCCAGTTACAGTTAGGCATTTTTCTCAAACCTGTTGTTTCACTCGAACTACGCCACTCCATCAATGATTTAGACAGGGATGCTGCCTGCAGGAGCACATCAACAGCCTTTAGTACCAATGAGGGGGCAAAAAAGATAAACAAGAAAACTAATGTTGTTGAAATTTGCTGCACCAGAACATGACCTCTTCTTGGCTGAGCACATGTGAGGCGATATGCAGGCTGAGCAAAGTCAGTTTAGAGTTGAAAACCAATGAGGGAAATGCAACATCGTAATAAACCTTCCAATTCTTCAGATCAGCAAATGATATTACAAGGAACCTCAGTAGCAGAGCAGGATCCTCTTCTACTTTACCAGACATAATGTCATGCAAGATCTGGCACCACCAGATAAAACAGAGAATTTTTTTATTAAAAAACTTAAAAGTGCAAACCCTAGCAAATTCCATGTCAAACATGTAGTACCTTCTTTGCTTCTGCTCTCAGTAGAAGCGCCCTATCTAGGTTTTGGAACCCCCGCATGTTATTAGTGTTTACGAGGGTCCCTGGGACTGGACAATTGTTCCTAGAGCCGAAGGAACTGACAGATGATGTCGCTATGGATTCTGGGCATAGCCTGAAGAGACCAGCAACTTGATTTGTGCATGGAGTATAATAGCCTAGCATAAAGTTCAAAGGAAGTTGTTTAGCTCATTCAGAAATCTCTAGCTAAAAGCCTAAAACTACGAAAACAGTAACAACAAAACACATTGACGGTCAAATTATACATAAAAAAAGGCCTACAAAATTGGAATTCTCTTTACCACTTCTTCTGGGGGATCTCAAAAGATGGTTCTCAAAATCACAATTTCAGTGTTAGGATGCTCACAGCATTATGCAGTAAGAGCAATCAGCAATGATGACACCACCAAGAGGCCATCAGGTTATACAACTGCACTTAGCACAAGAACACTAAAGCCTGAATACGGTCCCAATAGGCTAAAATCTAGACCATCTGGACCAAATAATTCGACCGTGGTGATAGCAGGTCGCTCACAGAGACCACTAGCTCCAAGTAATATGATTTCAAGCAAACCTTACAGCGAGGGCAAACTCTAAGCAAATATTGCGTCGCGAAATATATGAGCACCCACAGCTAAGGCCCTTCCGTGAACAACCGGGTCGGGGGTTCCATGGAACCCTCGGAACGGCAACGCAGGGAATCTACACCCTCCTCCGCCATATATCACAACTCTCAAGGAAATTAGAAGAGGACGACGGGGGCGAAGGCGAGAGGATCCGGACCGGTGATGGGGATGGGGGAGTCGTCGGTGCCGAGGACGTCGAGCTTGAGGCGGCGGAGGGCGTCCCCGAACCCCGTCTCCACGCAGCTCCTAATCGCCACCACCGTCAGCGGCAGCGGCGGCTGCAGCGCCTTCAACTTCGCCTCCAGCGACATCTCCGTCTCGTCTCGTCTCGTCTCGTCTCCTCTCCTCTCCTCCGGCGGCACGGCGAGCGGTAAGGCCCAGTTCTGTTCGCCGCTTTACTTTTTCTTCCTTCTTGTTTCTTGGATATCCCTTCTTGCTTGGACGATTGCTTTGGCGTGTGTATAACTATAACTGGTACGCAAGTGAGTACGCTTCGTCTTCTTTTTTCTCACCCTGCTTTGTTAGCTTAATTTGGTTTTAAAATGTTTCCTCCATTTAAATTTGTATTTAGCAACAAATTTAGTCAAAAGTAACGTCTAATTATAGGGATGTCTATTCCCATAAGGTGATTTGTGCCTTCTTAAGGTATAACTCGCATTCTTTTAACCGTTGGATCAATTCAAGACCAGAACACACGCCTCGAAGCAAGCTAATGCAAAGGTAATTCGCTGGAAGGATCTAGGATTTAGTTTAAATTTAAATTAGATTCTAAAATATTTCAATAAAATATCCCTAAACCAAACACCCCTTAAGAGTTAAAGAAACGTGGAAAACTAATAAATAGCAAGAACGAAAATCATATTAAGCGGGCTAGCTACGTTAATTGTTAAAGAATTTAACGTATCAGTTCAAGATAAATAGCTTGCTCCACTTTCTCCTGGATTATGATTTACCTATGTTAAATTTACCGTATTTAACTTGAGATGTTAAAGTAAACCTTTAATCCGACCTTCAACCCAAACCTACGGTGACACTCCTAGTTGGATAATTGAGGTCAGCAACTCAGCATATGGTGCTCATTTTCTTGGATCCGCCTACAGAGGCTTTTAAGCTTATTTGGATGTAGGGGATATATCAGTCTGTCGTGAGTTTGGTCATCACAAGCAATCCAACTAAAAAGTTTCAAAAATTCTGAAAAAAATCATGGATATATATCTCATCTTACCCCATCTACATATAAAATTTCATGATCAAATTCGTCCTATGCTAGAAGTTACAAAAAAGACAAATTTGGGGTGCATTTGAACTATTCAAGTTTGTCAGAAATTTGTCTTTTTTATTACTCTTAACATAGGACAAATTTGATCATGAAATTTTATATGTAGATGGGGTAAGATGAGATGTACATCCATAATTTTTTTCAGAATTTTTGGAAACTTTTCTTAGTTGGATTGCACGGTAATTACACCAAACTCATGATTGCACTGGATATATCCCCTTTGGGTGTAACCCTAACATAACCCTTTACATCCACCAAATCTAACGTAAAAGAAAAAAAGTGAGGGGGGCGGGGATTGAAAGCTAGCTCAAATTATGCAAACATACATAAGAATTGCTTCCTATTTTTTGCATCGTTAAATGCAAACATACATAAGAATTGATTCGGCAGCTTGGATGGTTTGCGGTTTACAGCCATAGATAATCCTCTTTCGAAATTATAGATGATTTGTGTTCGTGAGTTGCAGCCTACGAAAGATTTGGATATCTAGTTTTTCTTCTAGGTTTTTAGTTGTAGATCATGAAGAATAATGACTATCCAGTGACCGACCGACCGGTGGCTAGTCTAAGGCTATGGTATATTAGGTATGTGTCCGTAAGTTGCAACGAAAACTTAATTTACGATAAAAAAATTATTTGTAAAGAGCACTAATCATTTCTGAATGATAATGTTCATTTTTAATGTGCAATGATTGAATATTTAAATCACTTCATCCAAGCATACAAATTTCAAACACCTGTTTACAAACTCGAGATTAAAATTATCTTTAATTTCACAATCTAAATGCACTCACATTACAAAATACTTTGCAAATTTTAGATACACATAAGTACTGCTTATGTACAAACACAATCATTTGAAATGCATGAATTTTTTATATGAATCAATGTAATTCCCAAACCATACAATGAACATATCCGCAAACATAACCCCAAATTGTATCATGAACATCAATTTTTTTGACATATTTAGTAATATGGCTTGTAAATAAACCAAACCTTAAGCATCGATTAGGTGGACATAATATGAAGCATGTGAAATTTAAGATTAAAAAAACCTTTGTCTCAAAGTTGTCCTATATGAATAGCTCAACTGCTGGTTCACAATAACAATATTGTTCTCTACAGTACCACTGTGTAGCCTATGCAAAAAAGCATAATGAACAAAACCATGGCAATGAGCTCTTGAAGATATAAGTCAGTTACATGATGTACACATGACTTCTATTTGGCCCAGGAGCTGCATCCTTGCATCTTGTGGCTCACAATCATCTAATAATTGATGCTTCCCTGAAATTGAGCACGCCAATTGGAATTGGGCCGTAAGCCGGAAACTATTTCTGCAAATATCATACTTTACAAACTAAAGCTCAGAACTCCAAAACAAATTACACAAAATAGAATATTTGTGGAACATATATGCAAGTTGGGCATGCCTGGATAAGACTTCAGGCTGCACAGAACACAAGCTAGAAACATGGCATTGTACATATTACAGTATTACACTAATACAATGTAAAATGTGTACCCAAGAAAATAAAAACATCAAATAAAGTTTCTTAGGTGCACGAGTTGTTTCAAATCACTAACAATTTCTCTTTCAAAAAAATATATAAAAGAAAATCCAATTTCAATTTTAATAAGTGGACCATAGCGACCAACTCTTCCACCATATGTTGAATCCGGGAGGCAGCATACACGTGGGTGCCGCGGCGATAACCAAGCCAGCGGATTTCATTAGAGGGCAAGTTGTAAATTTGTAAGGGTAAAAGGATAGGAGGAGCTCGCACTTACGTCAGAAGACTTGAAGGTGTAAGGAAGACTGGAGACAAACGGTGGAGGGTTGTGCCCTCCACCACCGCTGGTGGCCCGTTGCACTGGTGAGTCACCACCGTCCACGCGCTTCTGATTCAATGGCGGCAAGGCTCGATCCGGCCGCCTTGACCACACTACTCATCCAAACAGGCCCTAAGCCTTTCGCTTCACCTTTCCAAAGCTCAGGAACCAAAACCAGCTCATGGGCATGAACAAAGAGAAGCCACACAAAACCACAAAATATCTATTGGACAAACAAACATGGACTACAAAAATACAACACATATGCTTCATATCAGCTCTATCCCTTAGATGTTTTTTGAATCATGCAATCATTTCCGCAAGAATCATTACAGATCTGTAAGAATTCATCGCCGTTTGCCGTTGCCATGAACAAATAACTTTAAATCTAACCACACTTACAACCTACAAATGACACACCGAACTAATAACCGAAGCATTAATATCCAAATAATTCTACAACTCAGTCCCTTAGATTGATGATCTTTGAATCAAGCGATCATATCCGCAAGAATGGACTCATCATTGTTGCTTTGAATAACATATCGGTACATATCAAACCAAATAACACACCAATACAATTAGGCCAAAACACTGTAAGCCATGAATAACATGTCACTACACATCAAACCATAACACACAGATAACACACCAATCCAATTAGCCCAAAACACCATGAATAACACATCACTACACAACAAACCATAACACACAAAGAGCACAATTTCACTGATTTAATTCACAAAATCAGTCGTTTTTGGATTGTAGGATTATCTCTGGATCTAGATCTAATGGTCCAAACTCCACCTCACATTCTATACAAACCCAACCTCCTCAAAACTCCCCCGCCACACAGCCTCCTACACACGTGCCACCTCGCTCACCTCCGACGTCGGAGAGGCCCTCTCCCCTCCCGCTGCCGTCCCCAGCCACCTTCTAAAAGTCTCTTGTTCTCTTGTTCTTGTCTTCTCCGCCGACCTCCACCACTCTCCTCCAAACCTGCAGCCTTTGACACCTTGCCACCTCACCGCTGCCACCACCACCAACCACCCACCAGTCCTTTGCCACCATGGCCTCGCTCTAAGTTTGGGGCCTCCGGTGAACCCTGAACCCTAACTCACTGGCCAAAGCTCAAATATCCAAGCAAATCATAAGGTTAGAAATTCAACTATTTTTCCCCAAGAAAACATGCGACAATTTTTTTAGCAATTCCGTTCGAATAAACCTACACGTCAGTCCCCATATATGTTCTTTGAATAAATCGATCATACCCACAAGAATCAATATAGGCCTTTCAGGGCTCAACATAGTCATGGACACAAATCGAAAAAAAATCTTTACACAAAACAAAGATAAAGCATTCAAGAACATTTTTTAATAGTATCATCATGTATGTAAGAGCCGTGCTGCACCCTGCTTCACGAAATCCCTGAGGGCGCAAGAAAAAGGGCAAGCCCACGATACAACAAGATGATGTGGCTTCAAGGGAACGAGTCTGTTGGGAACCGACCAGGAGGTTGATCCTCCCAAAGACCAGTTGACGAAGTGTAACAACTGCATCAAATCAAGAATGAACTTGCACGGCAAGCGAATCGATAGATCTGAAGAGAGGGGAAGGGATGAGGGGAGGAACAGGGGGGTATACTTGTTGGCGAGGCCCTCGACCAGGAACTCATTGACGACGTAGCTTAGAACCCTCCCGAAGAGGTTGCTGCCAGCCATGGTAGAGGCCAGAGGAGGAAGTTTCCAGAGGGAGCAATCAAGGTAGGGTAGTTTTTTTTGCTATAAATGGGGCGTGGAGGCGGCTAGGGTTCGCACTGTGCAAGCCGTCCGAAGGAAGGGGTGGGGCGATTATATTAAATCATGTTTCATAACAACCGTTTATGTCAGATCTAATGGATCAGATGTTCTAAAAGAGAACGGACGATCGCCACCAACTCCTAATTAAAAGTAGTAGAGATTTACCTTGTGAATTGTTGTTATTAATAGTCATGGTTTGAGTCCCATTAGCTATATGCTAGATGGATTTTCTAGAAAATGATCCCACGATATTTTGGTTGCGAAGCTTAAAGATGACAATGGTAAGCAATTGTAACATTTTAAGACGAAAGATCATGATGACAGTTCATCGAAGCTAGAAAGTTCGTCCAAAATTACTTACTTCTGTAATTCCGTCCAAGAATCAAGATAGGGCTTCAAATTACAAAACTCGTTAGGCATATGAAAATTTGAATGCAATTGTTTCATACTAGTTTTTATGGATTTTTATTCACTCTTGTGGCCGCCAATCTTAACCGTCTCCAAATCGAGAAGAGGGGTACACATGACAAATTCTAGGGTATTGTTTTGTGCCTGCACAAGCACGAGACGGTGACCCAGATGCAAACATTGCACACGCACTAAAGTGACCAAGTGACAACAGTGTGCAATACAGTAGAAATGTGTCACTCGCAATGGCCGAGAAGGACCACGTCTATGCGAACTTGGCGAGCTCATCGGCGAACGCGGCGGCGTGCGGCTCCTCGACGCATCGGAGCATGAGCCGGATGCCGCGCTTGGGCGCCGGTGGCCGGAGGTAGATCACCGACGCGACGATGTTGACGTCGTCGTTGAGCGTGAACACGTACCCCGGCTCGCCGAAGCCGTAGTCCACCTCGTTGAACCCGACGCGGCTCCAGTCCGACACCGTCACCGTGCCGTAGTCCAGCGGCACGTTGTAGTGGTCGTCCTGGCGCCGCCGCGCATCCAGTCCGTGAACCGCACCGCGAGCGCCTCCTTCGCCTCCCGCATCACGCCGACCACCTCCGCCAGCGCTGCCTCCCGGATGGCCTGGCTTGTCCGGGTGATCCCCACCGGGTACACGCAGTTGCCGTAGTATCCGTCCACCGACGGCAGCACGCCGTGGAGGAGGTGCCGCGTGCTGGCGGCGAAGCCGAGCCTGACCTCGGCACCGTCGGGGAGCGCCACTGCCAGCGCGCGGCACTTGAAAACAACGGCCGTCACCGCGTCGAAGGTGGAGCAGACCTGCCCGCCCGTCGCGGCCTTGAACTCGTCCTGATGCGAGCGATGATCTCCGGCGAGATCTCGGCCACCTGGGTCACGAAGCTGAACGCCGTGAAGGACGGCGGCGGCCCGCGCGGCGGTTTGGGCGGGTCCGGGATAGCGTCGCGGTCCCACACCGGCGCCACCGACGGCGCCGGGAGCCCCCGCGACAGCTCGCCCGCCGCCTTCAGGAACTGTGCCGCGCCCTGACCGTCGAACACCAGGTGGCTGAAGCAGATACCCACGGCGAATCCGCCACAGGTGAATTTCGTCACCTGCCACAGCGCTCAAATTTAGCAACTTAATTTCTGGTCATTTCTTGGATTGATCGGGAAGATAGCGTGCGAACCTGGGCCATGAGGATGAGGTCCTCGAGCTTCTCGTCGGGGGAGGGCGGGGAGGAGGTGCTCCTTGGGGATGAGCAGCGGGCGCTCGAGGCCGTTCACGTCGGCGAGCGCGCAGCTCGCGGCGGCCTCCACGAACCAGACACCTCCCCAGTGCAGTCCACCACGAGATCGCCTGGGGTCGGCTCCGCGATGCGGCCGGCGACCGGGTAGTACGGCACCAGCGCCCTCGCGAACCCGTCGCGCATCGCGGCCACGGAGGCGTCCTGGTCCCGGCCACCCGCGTCGGCGGACGGGTGAACACCTGGATGAAGTCAACGGAGACGCGCACCGCGGCGGTCTTGTCGATGGACGAGAGGGAGGGCGCCGCCGGGGTGGGCCCGGCCGGCGGGACGAGCTGCGGCGGCAACTTGGCGACGGTGGGCGCTGCAGCGGCGGCCATGGCCTCGTCGGTTGGTGGAGACGAGACCGGAGCGGTGGGTGGGATTAGTGATATGGAAGCGTGGGTGGGAGTCAGTGGATGGGTTTGTGCTCGCCGCTTTCCCTGCGTAGTCCTAAAGAATGGAGGATGTTGCCGGCAAGCTCTGATTGGAGGTTGGTGACTTCTTTACTGGTGGGAACTTTCAGAAATTTTATTAGGCAGATCTGATCTGTATCCATTGGTGGGGAGATTTGAGGATAACCCCCCAAGTTGAGACGCCCTTCGTAAATTTGTTTTATATGTATACATTTACATACGCCCTGCATCTATATGTCATACACACAGAGGAAGCAAACTTACGGCCACCTCAACTTTAAAAAGCATACTTACAATTATATCCCATTGGTGATAGTGTGATACCGTGGTAGGCAAAGTGGTAGACCTATAAATTTTAAGATAGGTGTACAAAATTAACAAAATATTATTTAATATAAAAGTTTAAGGTTCACAATAACAAAATTTAAAATATAAATTGTTTATATTAGAGCAAATATGTCACAATAAATTAGAAAAATTGAAAACATTTAAGAAAAAATAAAAATTAACTCGTGAGACTCCATAACTTGGAATTGAAATATTATGGCTTTATCACTAACTTGTGGAAAAAAAAATATTGATCATCCATTATATTTAGTTAGTTCTATCACAAAAATAATTATCGAAAATAAATTTGCTTTCCATAGGTATTGGTTTTGATGTGGGATAGTAGTTGTCTTCTGTGTCTTTTCGATTTTCGGATTGATCTCACAAAGCTTTCTAATATATGGTATTTTCATTTTCTTAAGCTCTACATACACACAATCAACTAAGTAATCCCATTGATTCACTTTTTATCAACATTTCAAGTTCTCAACATTCAACAAAACAATAT
The DNA here is from genome assembly GCA_036346375.1 of Guadua angustifolia. Classification (NCBI taxonomy): domain Eukaryota; kingdom Viridiplantae; phylum Streptophyta; class Magnoliopsida; order Poales; family Poaceae; genus Guadua; species Guadua angustifolia. The sequence continues at coordinate 37,440,303 of CM070500.1, read as the reverse complement.
GTGAAAATGTATAAGATCTGATCGATGGTCTCGATCGGTCATTGCTACTTGCAAAACCCATAGCACGATCACACCTCACCCCATCCTTTTGCCGCCGTCATTTAACTAAGTCGCTGGTCGACGCTCCGAGGCCAAGTAAGAGAGATACAGATAGAGGGCATGAGAGAAAAAAAAATTTAGCTAGGGTTAGTTGTGATGTGCAATATACTCTGTTCGATTGAGAAATGGAAGGAGTGGGGTTTTTGCTAATGGGCTAGACTGGCCGGTTGAGGAGGAGAGTTATGAGAGTTATTGATTTGATCCTAATATTAATATATATAGCTAATATACATATTATATAAATTTTTTTTTTGCAAAAAATTTGGGTGTACAACCGTACACCCATGCCTCTTAGTTGGATCCGCCCCCTGGTGGTAGCACTTTCGTTTCTGCAAGAATAGTGGACTTCACATGATCTAATCCTCTATAGTTTCGATGGGAATGTAACTTGAGCGGTTCTAACCTGTCTGGACAGTTCAATTGAGATAGTTAGCGATATAGATTGCCCAACTGTGCTAAGATACAGTATTTGATGCAGTTCAAAAGTCGGTACAGTGTTTGTTGAACAATATTTTAGAAGATCTAGCTCCATCATTTCTTAATACGATGGTCCACGTATCTATACCCCTTTATAATTCATCAGTTAGATCTTTTTTACATCCACACAGTCTTTTGCCTCTACAGAGAGTACTTTTCCTCTATCCACCCTAATATGTGCACCCAAGAATCTCCCTTCCTCAAAATAAAACGCTAAGATGTTTTATCACACCACTTCATCAAATCTAATGGTCCAAATCATTAGGTTCATCCATCCTCTAATCTAATCGCAAGACACCCCCGCCCCTCCTCCCCGCCAAGACACCCCTCGTCCCTCCCTCCCCGATGAGGACATCACCAACATGGATATGACCAGCGTGGACCGCTGCCCCTCCTTCCTCTCCGGCTTCTCCAATGACTACCGACGCTGCTCCATCTTCGTCACAAATGATCGACGCTGCAGCAACTTCGTCGCCGAGAGGCCTTAATCCAAAAGCTCAGCTATTCAAGCCCACATCAACAGACAAGGGCCTCAAGCACACACCCCGAGAACAACCCACGCGTCAAGAAAGGCCCATATGGAAGCCCAAGATGCCAAAAAGCCCGATTCGGCCATCCAGCAGCATGCTAACTTCAAACGGGCATAACTTGGGCTCCCGGACTCCGTTTTCAGCGTGCGACCAGCCGTTTGAAAGCTTAGGAGATAAGCTTTCCAATGGATCTGGCCCCACTTCCAAATTTATCGTGAAGCGACGGGAAATCACAGAACAATCTAACGGGAATTCGTCTCCGAGTCTGGTTCGGCCATCCAGAGCAGCAGTAATTCAAACGGACATAACTTGACTCCCGAACTCCGCTTTTAGCGCATTTACCACCCGCTTGAAAGCTTAGAAGATAAGCTTTCTAATGGATCTGGTCCCACTTCCAAATTCGTCCTAAAGCAACGGAAAATCACAGAACAATATCACGGGACAGAGTTTCCAAGTGCTGCGTCACCTTCCTTTTGGGCCTATGGCCCATGTATCTTAGGGTTTTGGTGGCCACCACTGTTTTGGCTGCCCTACACCTCCTGGCCGCCGCTATATATGTGGCCACCGCCGTTCTTTTACGTTTAGGTTTTGTTGTGTTTTGGTAGACCCCTTGTGCGTCCCTCCTCGTGTTCGCGTGTGTCGACTAGACCACCCGTGACGAGAAACAAAACCTCACCTTTGTATCTTTGAGATTATTGGATTGGAATTGCTCTCACCTTGTTCTTGCTTGTTCTCGGTTGCAGCAGGTACAAGGATCGATCGGATCTTTGATTCGGTTGATCGCCTCATGTGGTGACATTGCGATTGCTTGGTTGCTGATCTCGTGGTTAGTAGCCGATCCATCTACTTCGGCGCTATCAAACCGACGATCGCTTTCATCGAAGATCGGGCCGACCTAGTGCGCATCAAGTGGTATCAGAGCGACGGTTGCCTGGTGAGAACACCCTTATCTTTGTTTAGTTCATCTTGTTCGTCCTAGAGTCCAGAAAAACAGCCCCAAAAAAATCTGTTCGTCGTGTGTTTGATCTAATCCGAGCCCCTTTTGGCCTTTACTATTACTGCCTACTTTAATTCTTGTTGAATTTGCGTTGCATCGTCGTGTCGTTGCTGGTCTTAGTGTTTTGATCTTTAGAGTTTCGAGTTCTTGTCACGTTCTTGTCACCGAGTTGAACTCCATCACGTCGCCGCGTCCAATTCGGATCCTCCTCTGTCCAGTTCGGTATTTTAGTCATAACTCCCTCATACGAACTCGGATTTTGCTGTTCTTGTACTTTCCTGAAAGCTTGAGAAATTATCTACAACTTTGTCCATTGTGAAACGTTCTAGAAACGCCATCTTCTTGCCCAAAATCCCGTCGGATTGGAATCTGTTTTCGTCTTGGATTTTCTGAGCAGTCTGTATTTCGGGGTCAATATCTCTGGCTTCCCTTATCCAAAATAGACGTTCCATATATGCAAATTGATCAGCTCGAAAAGATCTACAACTTTCCAGTTATACTTTTTTGCATTGGAAGCCAATAAAAACCCGAAAACAGCGTTTGAATTTTCTGCATAGTAGATCTGTTTGCAGCAAAAAAAAAGTTTGAGTTGTAATTCATCATATGTGCCACTTGTTGATATAGAAGGAAGAAAAAAAAAGGCAAGTGCATATAAAAGAGTCGCACTAAAAGGTGGAAAAAGAAGCCCTAGCTTTTGCTTGTGTGCTGTGATCATTCTAGTTGTTGTTTCTGTGACTTCATTGGTGTCTAGGCTCGCGGCTCTAGTACGGTCTAGCCTAGGACCAGCAAAGTACCGTCGTTGAACGTTCTTTCAACTTGTTTTGGCTAGTGTGGTTCTAGTATATCCTTTGCTACATATTATAACTATCCAAGCTCCACCTACTATTAACCACAGGAGAAGCACCTTGCAATCGCTTTGTCACCCCTGAGTGCAGATTGCCATCATCCCTCGATTGAACCTTGAAAAACTGTAGGGTAAGAACTTGGTGTGAGCTTGAGCGTGTGAGATCCTCCACTGTCCACATATTAGTAGATGGGAATATACATTTTTGCGTGTATTTTTCTTGTCTACCACTAATAATGGCAGGTCCACGAAAAAACGATGATCTATACTTCGAGGATGATCCAAGCATTCCGCTAGGAACAAAGAAATATATGCGAAAACTTAATCATGAGTTTGAGAAAAGAGAAGAAATTGAAAGAAAAAAAGCACAAAGGAGTTCATGGAGAAATGGCGAAATGGAGAATTAAAAATGAAAAGGTCGAGCATGGGACTATCCTTCACCAAGAATGAGAAGGAACCATCAAGAAAGAAGTCAAGCCTACACAATCTAAGAAGAAGGATAGTAAGTATATTTCAATATGTAACAATAAGAATGTGCTTGCTATTCCTGCGACTAACCCCAGAGGCAAGAATGATCAAGATGGTGTGCACCGAGTGCTGCAATAACGGACAACTACATGAGCCTCATGTCTCATCGCCTACTTAGTGCACCAAAGGAGCATGCCAATGAAACTCAACGCAACAACTTATTCCAAACTAAGTTTGTTGTGCAAGAACGCTGCAGACACGCCATCATTGATGGAGGAAACTGAGCAACCTCGCAAGTCTACACATGGTCGAGAAACTTGGCTTGACCACGACTCCACTTCAAAGAACCTTACTCAATGGAATGGTTCAACTCAATTGGTAAGGTTCGTGTAACACAAACCGTGCAAGTTCCCTCTCCATTGGTTCATACCATGATCATGTTTGTTGTGATGTCATACCTATGAAATCATGTTCACTTTTATTAGGTAGACCTTGGTTATATGATGTTGATGCTATTCACTATGGTAGAACCAATCAATATACTTTCAAGTTTAATGGAAAGAAAATGGTTTTGAATCTAATGACTCTCACGAGCTAGCCAAAATTAATGCAAAAAGAACTAATGGTAAAGAACATGAGGATGACAAACTTGATAGTGGTGTACAACAATCTAAACTAATGTTCAAGAAAGTAATTTTTTAAATAAGATTGTTTCTCACATGATATTGCATTGCGTATATCTGCTTCTTGCCTCCTGTTGCCACTAACCTTTGCAGATCATGAGAAGGAGTCGAGGATGACTCCAATTCAAGACGGGAGGATGATGAGGACATCACCAACATGGATACGACCAGCGTGACCGCTGCCCTCCTTCCTCTCCGGCTTCTCCATGACTACCGACGCCGCTCCATCTTCGCCACAAATGATCGACGCTGCAGCAACTTCTGCGCCGAGAGGCCTTAATCCAAAAGCTCAGCTATTCAAGCCCACATCAACAGACAAGGGCCTCAAGCACACACCCCGAGAACAGCCCACGCGTCAAGAAAGGCCCATATGGAAGCCCAAGATGCCAAAAAGCCCGGTTCGGCCATCCAGCAGCATGCTAACTTCAAACGGGCATAACTTGGGCTCCCGGACTCCGTTTTCAGCGTGCGACCAGCCGTTTGAAAGCTTAGGAGATAAGCTTTCCAATGGATCTAGCCCCACTTCCAAATTTATCGTGAAGCGACGGGAAATCACAGAACAATCTAACGGGAATTCGTCTCCGAGTCTGGTTCGGCCATCCAGGAGCAGCAGTACTTCAAACGGACATAACTTGGACTCCCGGACTCCGTTTTTAGCGTACGACCACCCGTTTGAAAGCTTAGAAGATAAGCTTTCCAATGGATCTGGTCCCACTTCCAAATTCGTCCTAAAGCAACGGGAAATCACAGAACAATATCACGGGACAGAGTTTCCAAGTGCTGCGTCACCTTCCTTTTAGCCTATGGCCCATGTATCTTAGGGTTTTGGTGGCCACCATCGCTTTTGGCTGCCCTACACCTCCCGCCGCCGCTATATATGTGGCCACCGCCGTTTTTTACGCTTAGGTTTTGTTGTGTTTTGTAGACCCTTTGCGCGCCCCTCCTCGTGTTCGCGTGTGTCGACTAGACCACCCGTGACGAGAAATGTAACCTCACCTTTGTATCTTTGAGATTATTGATTGGAATTGCTCTCACCTTGTTCTTGCTTGTTCTCGGTTGCAGCAGTACAAGGATCGATCGGTCTTTGATTCGGTTGATCGCCTCATGTGGTGATATTGCGATTGCTTGGTTGCTGATCTCGTGGTTAGTAGCCGATCCATCTACTTCGTGCGCTATCAAACCGACGTATCGTTCTCATCAGAAGATCGGACCGATCTAGTGCGCATCACCTCCCCTCCCCTCCCTCCTCAGCCCTGCCTCCGTCTCTTCTTCACATTTCCGTCTCCCAACACTCCAACCCCACCCCAGACCACACGCCTCCGATCCCCACGCCGAGACGCCAGCCTTAGACCTAGCCACCGCCGCCGCCGCGATGCGCGGCGCCGCAATGCTTGTCTGGCGCGTAGAGTCGGCCTCGGTTCCGGGCGGGTGCCGCTGATCGGGTCCGGAGCAGCGGCGCTGTGGCCGCCCATGTGCTGGGCTCGGTTTTAGGATCGGAATGCCGCGGAATTCAGGGTGTATCGGGTGGGATTACTTGGGGTTCGTGAGATCTCGCCGTGACTGTGCTCGTCGGATCTCTCGAGGGTGTCGGGATGCGTGTGGGGTGGTTGCGGCTAGATAGTAGCTCGGTTTGGTCCGCTGGTGGTGATCAGATCTTCGGTTTTGCTCTGTCATGGTTCGTGATGCGCTTAGATCCTTGGGTAGGGCGGCTTAATAGAGCGCTTTTGATGTACGGACGCTTTTGTCATGCAGTCTGATGGGTGATTTCATAATTTGGGGTTGAAACCACTAGGTTTTGTTGTTGCGATGCATTTGCTGATGTGCATGCATGCGTTTATGGCATTTATAGAATAGAATTTCCTAGCAAATGTGGCATGTAGTTCCTGTTACATGATTGCCCTGCCATCATGTTGTGTTGTGCTATACTTACGGTCTGTGTTCTCTATAGAATGGAATGGGTTAGCAAATGCAGCACGTTGCTCTTCTTAGTTGATTACTCTGTCATTATATAGTGTGCTGTACCTGTGCAGATGTTTGTGCATGTGCGCGTGTCATGGAATAGGATGGCTTAGCAAGTGCAGCAGAAAGTTCCTGTTCGATAATTATGATGTAATTGTGCTGTGTAGTGCTATTGTTTTTCCGGTTTGCCCGTTGCTGAGTTTGGCATTTCCATTCCTGCAGATCACTCTACCCCAGGCTCAGTTGTGGCTGTCATTGGCGATATAAGTGTTTGTTAGCTGTTTTCTCCTGTGTCTTGGGTCTTAATCTTTGATTAAGCGTCATTGAAAAGACTGTACATGAGAAAACTCTTTTGTTGAAACATTTCACTTGTAATATGAATGTATTGTGACAATCCTTCTTCCTGTGCTAGAATCATATATTTCAGCTTCAAAGCTCTTATGGCAAATTCGTGGATATTAATTCAGAGCCTGGTGGCATATTAATCTTGGATACTTTGTCAACCGGAAAACTGGAGCTCCTTGTTTCATGTCCTCAATGGAGAGCCTAGCACAGTTAGAGGTTTTGTGTGAAAAGCTTTACAATTCTACAGACTCAGCTGAACGAGCTCATGCAGAAAGCACCCTCAAATGCTTCTCGGAGAACAGTGACTACATTTCATAGTGCCAATTTATATTGGACAATGCCTCAACTCCATATGCCTTGATTTTGGCCAATACAAGCTTGTTGAATCAAGTCTCTGACCGCAGCCTATCTTTGCAATTGCGCCTTGATATCCGTAATGTAATTGCATCCTATCTGAGGTTATTGCTTGTGATTGACAGATGGAATCATTGGATTAGCTTGCGTATAAAGCTGCATATTTTAGATGACTACAAGCACATAGACTGCTTAGTTTCATCTTGCATCATGGTGACGAATTAGTACCATGGTCATCCTTGATTGAACATTGATAGGTTTAATAATTTATAGTGACATGTTTGGTTACTATCTTTGTTTGATTAACAACAATGAAATAATTGTTTTGTCATGTGAGAAACTGAGACTTGTTTCTCATGTACGCATCTTGCTTAGCTCCTTTCACTGCAATCGAAGGGCTGAACAAATGAACAGGAACATTTCAAATAGTAAAAAAAAAATTTGTTCTTTTCTGATCCCTATGCTGATGTTATTCACTTTTCTTTGACTTGACAGATGGCAAGGACACAAAAGAACAAAGCCACCGCACACCATCCTGGTCTTCTGAAGGTGATTTGAAGTTGGATTTATTTATTTCAGAGTAATTGTAATCTGTTTTCCATGGTATCTCACGCATGCTATTGCCAAAATCCTAAGAAACTTGCTTATGGACAGTTTAGCTACTTCACAATTCACAATAATTTATGCCTTGATGTTTGTACTGTATACCTCACATTACTTCATGTTCACCCATATATATGGGGTGCTATAAGTTTTAATATGGTTAATCATGGCTATATGTTCCTTGCATTGGGCATACCTTATGCGATTTGGAGTTCGGCAAGGTTCAAAATGGCAGGTCCACCACTGCCATGGCTAATCATTTGTGTTAGTGTTGATATGGTTAATCATTTGTGTTAGTGTTGAAGGATTTTTGTCTATTCCGATATCAATTAATTTTTCAAACTTTACGTCTGAGGAAGGGATAACTCTCCAGTAACAAAATTGAAAAAAATCAATAGGAAAGTAGGAATTATTAATCGATGTGAGAACGAGTTCCCTGAGTGGTCATTAAAGGTGAATGATGTTAGTATTACTTTCCTATACACCCTTGATTTACACATAGACCAACTAAGCTTTGCACATATACCAAGGATTTTAGATTATGTTATGAATAAAACAATTGTTAAGATTCACCATACTTTTCCTATTGAATTTTATGATCCAACTTTTGAAAACCTTTTACACCTTTTAAAAACATAGGTTAAAGTGTGGGAAAAATGCTATTCTTTCAAGATTAGATCCTACATTTGATAGTTGGAAAGGACATAAATGTCATCGTTGTTTTTTCCTTTTTTAGTCCTTTCCTTTATTCAATCTTAGAAGAAAGGACAAGGGTACTGTAATCCATGGTTTGTTACTAAAATTGAACTTTGAGAATGTAGTAAAGTCTTGAGGATGCCCTGAATGCATCTAATTTCTTGTGTGATGTGATGTAATCAACCATTTTGAGCTTTTATATTTGTATTTTCTTCATAACTAATGATAATTAAATCCATAAATTTGTTACTTCCTTATCGCTCACAATGTTTTTCCGTAAGTGCAATAAGATTGCTTCTTCGCCTTCACGGGTTGCCATCATAGAAGGTGTTATCTTCGTGGATGGTAGCTAAAGCCGCAGATGCCATCAAGGACATACCTTGGAGAACGATGAGTAGAAGGTGAAAAACAAATGAATATATTTTGCCTCCATTTGAGTGGTTTACAAAACAAAGATCAACATATTGCATTATGATGACAGTGGCAGGACTGAGTTGACATTTTAAAATATGTAAATTTTTAGATATATCTTGATTATTTGAGATAGCTGTCTTTTTGGCATATTCAAATATAGAGATCATCAGCCATATCTTAAATAACTAACTTTATTCATTAGCAATATAGTATGCCATTAGTATTTTGGTGATTTTTTCTGTTTTGCATAGATGAAGGTTTAGACATTGATCAGCTTGAACAGGACATGTGTACCTGCCAGTACACACAGCTTGAAATTGAAATACAAATTCAGAAGATTTCTTTGTACACAATATTCTTTGCCTCATGTCGACTGACATAAGTTCAATGGATCCTAACAAATATGCCACAATGTTTGTAGGTGGCTTTTGGGTTAAAGTCAGTACCTAAAAACAGTTACATTCAGGACAAATATGTTGATTGATGGCCTTTAATTGCTGTTGCTTAATATTTACTTACCAATTTAAGCAGTGGTATGGGAAACATATTTGAATTGTATTACTAAATATCGCCGTAGCGTTAGCACGGGCATTATGCTAGTAAATGCTAAAGTTATAGTTGTTGCTGCTCCTACATTATATCTCTTTCTCTAATCTTGGTAGTCATTTCTGACCGACTATTCTCTGAAAAATAACTGTACTTTACCTAGTACTCATTTCTGTCTAACTATTTTCTAGAGAACTTTCTGCTTGCTTCTAATCAAATATGGTCAAATGGATCATCTCAAGCCCGATGTTACAACTCATGTGATCTGTGTCGATATAGCTAAGAAAATGGAAGGACCGTCGTATGACTACAGAAGACGGTCGGTTGTAAACTCAAGTCTAACAAGTGAAATGAAGAGCTATTTTTCGGTATATTAAATTTAATATGGACTATTTATTTCTTGATCTAATGTATGAGATTAGTTAGTATATTAAATAATTCTTTGATAGTAGAGTAGTAGTACCCTAAATAATTAATAACTATATCTAACTTTTACTACCCATCATATACTACCAGTATAATACATTGTAAAATGTGTCACAAATAAATCATCCGTTCTCGTCAACAGTGTCGATACATATATAATGTAACACGGTGATAATCATAGCTGGCAATTTAGGCCGTAAGTGGTGGCCTCCAAGCCGACTGGGAGGGAGGCCCCGCGCGGCCATTTAGGCCGTCGCGCCGTCAGCCATGGGAGAGGTCTACGAGGCGGCAGCGGAGAGGCCTTTGCACCCATGCCACAGGGGCTGCTGGACACAGGCCCCTTGCTTGCCATAGGCGAGGGCAGATGCAGGGTAAGAGAATGCTCTGCTTGCCTCGACTAGCAGAGGCAAGAACGCTGACTTGCTTGAGGTGCTCAGGTTGTTGCTAGATCATGCCACCCATGTCCCGTAGGTGTTCTGACAAATTGCCTGGACGAGGAGTCCAGGGAGGAAGGAATGAATGGTGTGGCTGTTGTGGACTGGTGGGATCATATTTGGAGGTCACTAACAGCAACAATAGCTGCCGGCGACGGTGAATTGGACAGCGGCAGCATCCTCCATGGAAGAGGAGAGAGCGTGTGTGCATGCAATGGGGGAGTACGAGACAGATGGAGGGGATTGTCATATTTATTTGTTGAGCAAGTGGTTAAGTGTACATGTCGATGCCCAATTGTCCATGGTGATGAAATTCTAAATGTTATTGCCTATGGTGGTAAAACCATCTCCTAAAACTAGGCAAGGGGGCTATTTGCTCCGGTAAGCCGCTAGGGGGAAGGAAGAAGGATGGCAATGACGAATCGAACGATGTTCTTCGAAAAATGATGCACCGAAGAACAATGCGGCATCAGGAAAAGCTCACCAGTGCAGACTGCGCCGCCGGAGATGGTCAGAGGCGGCAAGGCAACGGTGGCTGGCTTCTGAGAAGTTGGTAGCGATGTGTAGTGGCGTGCTATGGTAGTAAAGACGACGTGAGTACAAGATAGAACACGATGTAACGGACCACCCTTTTTAGGGGGGGTGCGTATAAATACCTTCACAGCTACCTAGGAATTTAGCTGTAGGTAACCAAGTGTACATTGCCAGACATAAAGCAAATGCGAATATTTTATAGGTAAATTAAGGGCTTAACGGCCAGAGTTTTACAAAAAGGTGCGGCTGGCACCAGATACATTACCAAAAACAACCACAGGAAAGGCTCGAGCAGATAGATCAAGACCTTCAAAACCAAATAACATCGCCATCTACGTTCTTCTGGAATTCGTCATCTTCTTGAATTTCTAAAAGATAAGTTTAGGAGCAAGGGTGAGTACACAACCGTACTCAACAAACCACACGGAAATTCTGAATATTACATGCACGGAATTTCAAGGAATTGGCATAAGTTTAAATATTTGGTGGATGCATGAGCTAGGATTAAATATAGTATAAAAGAAACATAAATCAATCAATCATCATTATCACAACACCACCAATCGATTTATTAACAAAATCCGTGTTACGCAAATTCATTGATCAAAACTACTCAAGCTCGCCATCGAATCATCACCGAAATTAACCCACTTCATTAACCTAAGCACGGCGATTCAATACCATTTAGATCACTCTGTGAGCTACTCAACTTTACCCACAAGATATCTACGTTCGCTGATGCCACTCGAGGTGAACATGCAACTTTTATGCATGCGTCGACCGAGATGAACATAACCTTTCATTGAATTCCCCTCTTTAGCTCCTACCCAAAGAGGGCGTGCAAATCCTCTACCTCCAAGAACCCACTTGGCCAAAGCGCCTCACAACCCGGCCGATCGAGGAAACCTCATCACAGTGAAAACCGAATGGCCGCACCATTCCGCTCCACCCCTAACCTCAACGCCCCCATTCCGCCAACACAAAATGGGGGTCCACCAGTAGGCATTCCAAGGGAAAGACAATATACTGCCACGTGGATCATGCCAACAAAGTCGATCCGACCCAACTTGTGGTTGAGAGGGTTCTGAGTTATTTACTTTGCCTGTGGTTGATCCTTAATTGCCAAGACAAGCCCGACACACACCGCACCACCGGTACCTCTCCTGCACTTTCCACACCACACTGGCTTGTCATCGGTTTGGGATTGGGCCAAGATCCACCTTTCGTGGTCCGCCTAATTATGGACCCCAAACCGTAAAGGTGTTTTAGAATGTGCCCCGAGTCACGACAGGGGTTTTAAATAATAAAAGAAGAGCAATGTTTATTAATATAGCTAATCTACTATAGCTTCATTATTGATAACCTAGGGTTACAATTGAATATGGCATACGCAACAAGGTTTTAACAAGGGGGTGAGTTTAACTAGGCAAGTCTTTCCAAACTAGCTCTTTTTAGATTTCTACTCTATTTACAGACAAATGCAATAACTAAATACATATAGTAATTATACTGAATAATGGGATCAAACATGTTCAAGGAGTGTGGCTTGCCTTGCGAGGTTAAAGGTTCGCTTAACGAGAGATCTCGCCGATGTCGTGTCCGCCCCGAACGGCTCTTGTTCTACGACGACTCCTCGATCGCTTCCTGCCCCCGAGATTCGTGCCAACGTTGTTCTAACGTTGGATCTAGCGCGAGAAAACGCAATTGATAAATAAACGAACAAAACAAAATGGAGAAAAAGAAACGGAAAAGAAATCAGAGAGAAAATGGCCGGAACGGAGTCCAGGGGTATTTTTGGAATTTTCTGGACTTGGTATGGCGGAACGGAGATCATTTTTGAACTCAGCGGCTCGAAACGGTCAAGAATATGTATTTTTTGGTATTTTTGGATTTTTGGGAATTTTTGGGATTTTTCTGGGATTTTTCTGGGATTTTTCGGATTTTAAATAGAAGATAAAACCCGAAAAGAAAATAAAATCCGAAATGAAATGGGCTGCACAGATCTTAGGTTCATGCCCACGGCCCGTCTTGTGCTAGCGCGCTGCCCACGCGGGTGAGCTACCAGGCCAAGGTCAAGCGAAGATGACTACCGACGCTACGGTGCCCGAGGAAACGGTGGTCGCATGCGGGTCTGGCCTTGGCAAGCACATAGACATGCTGACCGGTGGGGGCCACAGGTCAGAGAGGGAGCTCGAGGCGAAGCCTGTGCGGGCGGCGGCGAGGCGAGAAAACTGCCGGAGCCGAAGAAGATGCTGTGTGATCTAGTGATTGAGTGGCTTGGGCGGTGAAAGAAGTGAGGGAAAATGAAGGTCTTACCACGGGGAATGCCAAGCAGGAGAAAACGGGCTCGGGGAGGGGCTAGAGGGGCGTGGCGGCGGAGGGGTACCGGAGACGAAGAAGACGGGACTACAACGGCGATTGAGGGCTCGAGGAGGTGGAAGAAGGGGAAAAGCGCTCACCGAGGGGAGTCCGTTTTTGCGAAATGGGGCCCCAAGGCGAGCGAAATGGCGCAAGCGCAAGGAAGAAGGGACGCCGTCGCGGAGAGAGAGAGAAAGGAAACGGTGAGGGTTTTGGCGCGCGGGCTTGAGGTCGGCCGAGGAGGAATCTAGGGCTGGCAAGGCGGAAGTCAGCGGCGATGGAACGGAGGTAATGGCGACGGATGGGCGGCGCAGTAATGATGTCAGAGCTTCGGGCAGCGAAGTCAATGGAGCATTAACGGAAGAAGACAACGCCGACGCGGTGGTGGAGTATGTGTACCGAGATTTTTGGGTCGGAAAGCAAGCTCATGAAAGACAAAGGGGAGAACTGCCGGGCAAGCATAGCGCAGGCGTAAACGGGAAGATGATGTTTGTGTCGACGAACGGCCTGCAAGAATCGGCCGTCAAGACGACGAAACGGGCGGGCGAGTAGGCGAACAATGTGAGGAGGACTTCTTTGGTCAAGGAGCGCAAGGCGATTTGGCCGGAGGTGTATTCGGTAAGGGGAGGCGGGAATCCGAAATTGGAAAGCAGGGATTCTTGAAGTGTGGCCAAAAACGGAAAGAGGTACATTAAATCCGAAATAATGCGAAATGAAATCAAAGAAATTCAGGAAAAATCCAATAAATCCATTTTTGAAATTTTTGGGATATTTCAACCTACCCCCCTTAAAATAAATCTCATCCCCGAGATTTGCTCCTTAGGGGACAAGTTGGGAAAATCCTGTTGCAGTCCCGACTCCATTTTCTCAAGGTTGGTTTCTCCGAAGTGATTTCTTGCAATGCTCTGAAAGTTCTGACATTCTTGTTTATGAGCTTCTTGTTTATTTTTCTCGTTAATCCGAACTGGCATCTCACATAGGCTAAGTCGCTCATGGGTTAATTTTTCCGAATCAGACTTGGTCTCTCGGTTGTCGAAGACCTTTCCTTAACTGGGAGACGTGGGTCACCTTGAGTAACTCTCAGTCTCGACGGTAACTTGTAGGTCACTTCTTCTGCTCTGCTTGTAATTCTGATATGGTCCAACATTTTCGGGTGCAAATCTTTCATTAGACCTAGAATCTGCGTCCTAGCTTGAGGCGTCGCTTTTAGTTAGGTCAAGTCTTTTGACTCAGGAACTGATATCCTTACATTTGTTGGCCGCATAATTCTTTTGTCCCTCTTATGCAGTATATATATATTTACTATATATACACCCTTTTTTTCTCATGGGTTTCTTCATTATGAACGATATGTGGCCTAGAAATTGCCTTTTTCTGACCTTTGTCTGATTTAATGGGGTTTCACACCTCCTGTCGTAGGGGCTCCAAAAAGGTAACATTCCCTGACGGATCTGATAGCAGTTATTGTAGGAAAGTTCGGCAAATGGTAAGCGTGTAGCCCAAGAGATTCTGTGGCAATTGCCCTTAGCGCGTCTTTCACGATCTGGTTGACTCCTTTTTATGTCTGTCCATTAGTCTGTAAGTTGTACTTAATTGTCGAGTTTGTCCCCATTGCTTCTCGTAGGCACTTCTAGTACTTGGGCGTTGATTTGTTTCCTTAATCTGATACAATTTTCCTTGGGTTTCCACGCAGCTCTTGTTATTTGTGTGAAGTATAGCTCTGTTAATTTATCTTTGTCGAAAATCTGCTTTCTGGGGTTGAAGTGGGCTACTCTTGGTCAATCTGACAGTTGTCATTCAAATTGTATCAAATCCTCGTTGAGTCTTTAGGTTGTCTGGTGATGCAATCTATTCTGATCTCGTCCCATTTCCTGTCTCGGATCGGAAGTGGTTGTAGTAGACTGGCGGTCTTTTGTTGGTCAATCTTATCCCTTCCGATATACAACACTGCACAGGACGTCCTCGGTTACTTTCTTTGTCAAAATCAATCCTCTTATATCTTTGTTATTACATATATGACTATAGGGCCGGAATACTACTCGTTCACCTTCTGAAAGCTTTTGAGAGGTTGGCATCTGTCATTTTTCTCCTTGACATTGTTGAATCTTCCTATCTTCTGGCTGGGTTGGCTTGATCTTGATCCGGAAGATCCGGTTGGAATTTCGACGGAGTGTATGGATTCTCCTGATATTATTTGCAGGTTAAAATGCTTCATCTCTGACTGGTTTTCCCATGGTAGGTCAGGTTACTCTTCGTGTCGGTTTATCTGGGTATTCCTGATCTTGGTATTTCATGAGGTGAGAGCGCCATTGCATTCACTTTCCACTAACTTGAGGTTTGTTTGCACGGTCGCTCGTTGTCCATGGTTGTGTCGCGAGTGGTAAATTTTCTTCTACAACCTAACACTGCCTTATGCCTGGATAACTTAATTTACTCTAAGAACGATGTCTTGTCCTTCCAGTTTTATCATTCGTAGACTGATCTTGAACTTAACTTTCTGAATGCTTAGCTCCGTATTTTCATACTTGTACCGAGTTGTCAGAACACATAAGAGGTAGACCAGGGGAAATAGGATAAACCATTTTTTTTTGCAACCATAAACCAGCGAAACAAAAGAATGGGCTGCACCAGGGTCAAAAGAATCATTGAGACTGGATTCGAAACTTACCAAATGTGACGTCTGTGACCTCTGCAGCTTCTTCGGCGGACATGTGCGAGTTTCTCGGGGCGTTGGAGTTTGGTTCGGTCCCAACTGGTGCTCTTCCTTGTAGCCACTCTTGCTATTGTCTCGGCGGCTGATACGGCACAATCCGTCGGTCTGCCGAGATAATGTTGGATGCCTGGGCTTTTGCCATAGCGGATGGTAAATGCCTCCTTGGGCAAGCAGAGTTTGTAATAAACCTGTCTCCGTCCGCGGTGGGAAACAATGAACGGTCTTGTGGGGGCAATCTCTCGCATAATGACTTCCTTTGCAATTGAAACACTTCCCTTTCTTGGGTTGAGACCTAGCAGGTATCGGCTCCTGTTCTCCTACAGCCTGTCTTTTAGCAGGGAAATTGGTGGTAGGATCTGGCATTTGTATCCTTAGCGGTATTGGGTTCTGCACCCTCAGTTGTTGTGCCTTTCTTTTCCGAGTGTCTTCTAAGTCGTTCCGGATCTCCTCGGTGATTATTAATTTGTCGACCATTGTTGCTAGATCCTCGAAGTCAAGTGCCGCAATATGGAATTTCAGGCTTTTCTGCAGACCTTCGAAGAATCTTTCCATCTTCTTGGCTTCAGTATCCACTTCTCCGGGGGGCATATCGTGCTAGTTGGTTAAATTGGTGGATGTATTCCAGGACTGATCTCTCACCTTGGCGGAGAGCCAAAAATTCTCTTCTTTTAGCTGCCATTAAGCCTGCAGGGATGTGGGCTTTTCTGAATGCTTCCTCAAATTCTGACCACGTGGTTTCTTGTCCGGATTTCTACGTCTGAAAGTTTATCCACCAGGTGGCGGCTTGTCCTTGTAGTTGGTGCGAGGCGTATAACACTCGCTCGTTGTCTGAGCATTGAATCGTGTCGAGTTTCCGTTGAATGTCTCTGATCCAATCGTCTGCGGCGAGTGGTTCTGCCAAACTTGAAAAGACGGGTGGTCTTGTTTTCTGGAAATCAGACCATCTTGATCCTCTAGCGATTCCATCCTGTCCATAGGGTTGTCCTTGGGAATATCTTTGGGATATTGCGGCTAGACATTCTAAGATTCTTTCCATTAACTGTGCATGACGCATCTCTGCCTGATGCATATTCCTTTCCATTATGGCCAGTATCTGGACCAGGTTGGTTGGGTTTTCCGTAGATTCTGCTTCCTCGTTTATGTTGTGGGGCGATCCAACCATCTTGCTTTTCGCTGATTCTTACTCGGTTCTGCAGCAGGTTTTTGGGGAAGCAGAAGGTAAGTAAGATTGGGAGCTGGGATGAGAGTAGGATGAATAGGTAAGAGGCTTCAGACGAAAAGAGGGAGTTCTTTTGAGTTGGGTAGAGTTATACGGATATTTAAGACCAAACAAGATATCAGCGATTAGGGAACATAGTTTTTCATCTATTATGGAGTCATACTTAGCACCGTCTTAAGGTCTAGTATGATCCATGTTACACTACCAAAAGACTTATCAGGAAGGTTGTGCGATCTAGGTCTAGCGATCTACTACGGCGGAAATTCCTTGTCGTCATCGAGCTGGGTCAGGTCCATCAGCTAAAAGCGACTATTGAGAATTACTAGGGATGAGGAAAACCTATGCGTTATCTGCTAACACGGAAGTTTTGAAGTTAGTTGAGAACAGAAACCTTAAATCAATTTTGGAAACAGAGATTTAGGTAAGGCAGAGGGAAGCGAGAAGAAGGAGATAGCAAATATGCTTATATGTTTTCGTAATTTGTTTTGCTAAAGTTTAAATAATCCCTTTTTGAAAAACAATTCCTAAACCACCTTAAGGTCTTGATCTACTGGTCAAGTCAAGCTCTGATACCACTTGTAACGGACCACCCTTTTAGGGGGTGCGATAATACCTTCACAACTACCCGTGAATTTAGTCAGAGGTAACCAAGTGTACATTGCCGTATATAAAGCAAATGCGAATATTTTATAGGTAAATTAAGGGCCTAACGGCCAGAGTTTTACAAAAAGGTGCGGCTGGCACCGGATACATTACCAAAAACAACCACAGGAAAGGCTCGAGCAGATAGATCAAGGCCTTCAAAACCAAATAACATCGCCATCTACGTTCTTACGAATTCGCCATCTTCTTGAATTTCTAAAAGATAAGTTTAGAGCAAGGGTGAGTACACAACCGTACTCAACAAACCACACGAAAATTCTGAATATTACATGCACTGAATTTCAAGGAATTGGAATAAGTTTAAATATTTGGTGGATGCATGAGCTAGGATTAAATATAGTATAAAAGAAACATAAATCAATCAATCATCATTATCACAACACCACCACTGATTTATTAACAAAATCCAGGTTACGACAAATTCATTGATCAAAACTACTCAAGCTCGCCATCGGAATCATTCAAATTAACCCACTTCATTAACCTAAGCACGGCGATTTGAATACCATTTAGATCACTCGCAGAGCTACTCAACTTTACCCACAAGATATCTACGGTCGTTGATGCCACTCGAGGTGAACATGCAACTTTTATGCATGCGGCCGGACCGAGATGAACATAACCTTTCATTGAATTCCCCCTCTTTAGCTCCTACCCAGTAGGCGGTGCAAATCCTCTACCTCCAAGAACCCACTTGGCCAAAGCGGCCTCACAACCCGCCGATCGAGGAAACCCATCACAGAAACCGCTAATGGCCGCACCATTCCGTTCCACCCCTAACCTCAACGCGCCCCATTCCGCCAACACAAAATGGGGGTCCACCTGTAGGCATTCCAAGGGGAAAGACAATATACCGGGCTACGTGGATCATGCCAACAAAGCTGACCGACCCAACTTGTGGTTGAGAGGGTTCTGAGTTATTTACTTTGCCCAGGGG
Source organism: Guadua angustifolia (assembly GCA_036346375.1). Classification (NCBI taxonomy): domain Eukaryota; kingdom Viridiplantae; phylum Streptophyta; class Magnoliopsida; order Poales; family Poaceae; genus Guadua; species Guadua angustifolia. Next base: position 37,422,004 of record CM070500.1, on the reverse strand, counting down.
TTGATCCTTAATTGCCGAAGACAAGCCCGACACACACCGCACCACCAGACTCTCCTGCATCTTTCCACACCACACTGGGCTTGTCATCGGTTTGGGGATTGGGCCAAGATCCACCTTTCGTGGTCCGCCTAATTATGGACCCCAAACCAGAAAGGTGTTTTAGAATGTGCCCCAGTCACGACCGGGGTTTTAAATAATAAAAGAAGAGTAATGTTTATTAATATAGCTAATCTACGGCAGTTCATTATTGATAACCTAGGGTTACAATTGAATATGGCATACGCAACAAGGTTTTAACAAGGGGGTGGGTTTAACTAGGCAAGTCTTTCCAAACTAGCTCTTTTAGATTTCTACTCTATTTACGCATAAATGCAATAACTAAATACATATAGTAATTATACTAATAATGGGATCAAACATGTTCAAGGAGTGTGGCTTGCCTTGCGAGGTTAAAGGTTCGCCTAACGAGAGACGGTCGATGTCGTGTCTGGCCCCGAACGGCTCTTGTTCTCGCGACTCCTCGTCGCTTCCTCGCCCGAGATTCGTGCCAACGGTTGTTCTCGACGTTGGATCTAGCGCGAGAAAACGCAATCGATAAATAAACGAACAAAACAAAATGGAGAAAAGAAACGGAAAAGAAATCAGAGAGAAAATGGCCGGAACGGAGTCCAGGGGTATTTTTGGAATTTTCTGGACTTGGTATGGAGGAACGGAGATCATTTTTGAACTCACCGGCTCGAAACGGCCAAGAATATGTATTTTTGGTATTTTTGGATTTTGGGAATTTTGGGATTTTTTCAGATTTTTCGGATTTTAAATAGAAGATAAAACCCAAAAGAAAATAAAATCCGAAATGAAATGGGCTGCACAGCCTTAGGTTCATGCCACGTCTGTGGCGCGGCTACAGGCGCTGCCCACGCGGCGAGCCGCCCAGCGGCAGGCGTCTTGGCGAAGATGACGGCCGACGCATGCCCGAGGAAACGGTGGTCGGCATGCGGGCCTGGCGCAAGCACATAGACATGCTGACCGGTGGGGCCACAGTCGAGAGGAGCTCGAGGCGGCTCAGTAGCGAAGGCGGCGAGGCGAGAAAATCACGAGCCAAGAAGATGCTGTGTGATCTAGTGATTGAGTGGCTTAAGTGAAAGAAGTGAGGGAAAATGAAGGTCTTACTACCTGGAATGCCAAGCAGGAGAAAACGGGCTCGGGGAGGGGCTAGAGGGGCGTGGCGGCGGAGGGGTACCGGAGACGAAGAAGACGGGACTACGCCGATTGAGGGCTCTGGGAGGTGGAAGAAGTGGGGAAAAGGTAGCTCACCGAGGGGAGTCCGCTTTATGAAATGGGGCCCCAGGCGGAGCTTAAATGGCGCAAGCGCAAGGAAGAAGGACGCCGTCATGAGAGAGAGAGAAAGGAAACGGTGAGGGTTTTGGCGCTGCATGGGCTTGAGGTCGCCGAGGAGGAATCTAGGGGTGCGGCAAGTGGGAAGTCAGCGGCGATGGAACGGAGGTAATGGCGACGGATGGGCGGCGCAGTAATGATGTCAGAGTTCGGGCGCGGTCAATGGAGCATTAACGGAAGAAGACAACGCTTCGACGCGGCCGGGCCGAGTATGTGCGCCGAGATTTTTGGGTCGGAAAGCAAGTCATGAGCGGCAAAGGGAGAACGTCGGGCGGCATAGCGCAGGCTAAACGGGAAGATGATGTCAGGTCGACGAACGGGTCAAGAATCTGCGGTCGTACGGACGAAATTCGGCAAGAAAGGAAGTTTAACCAAGCACAAGGAGGACTTCGAGTCAAGGAGCGCAAAGCGATTTGGCCGGAGGTGTATTCGGTAAGGGGAGGCGGGAATCCGAAATTGGAAAGCAGGGATTCTTGAAGTGTGGCCAAAAACGGAAAGAGGTACATTAAATCCAAAATAATGCGAAATGAAATCAAAGAAATTCAGGAAAAATCCAATAAATCCATTTTTGAAATTTTTGGGATATTTCATACGACATCTGGAACAAGATGGTGAGGTTGATGATGCCAAGGGCTTACCGGAGACAACAAATTTGGCGATAGTGGTGCTTAGATAGAGGCAACAAAGCTAGGCTCAATTCCGGCTAAGGACTATGAAGAAATGAAATTACTTGAGGGGTGTTTGCACCAGATTTTGGAAATCACGAGAAAGATCGGTAGAATCGCACGAGTTTGGATAGTGCACGAAGCATCTTTGGAAAGATTGGATAACGTGCGGCGAGTATCTGGAAACAGGAGTCCAATTAGAAAACTATAGCCGACTCGGATTATGTTGCCGTGATTGAATAGGACTCGGATCGGCCGATGGATATATAAGGCGTGCCAGGGCTGCTTGAAGAGGATCATCCACAGCAAATCACATCTGCCAGTTTTTTCGTTTCCTGTAATTTTTAGTCTTTTAGCCTTGTAATTCCCTTTTGTAAGTCGACATCGATCGAATAAAGTTGTGTATCGCCGATTGTTTGATCGTCTTCGATTTCTTCAGGTGTGATTTATTCTGTCTTGCTGCACATCTCTTTTTCAGAATCGATCTACCTTTACCCTTCTTATTAGCCTTGATCGGCTAATTTGTTTACCTTTTAATCGGCCTTTGACTGATTCTATTTTAGCCGATTCGCCTCTAAGGATCGGCTTAGATTGAATTTCACAATCCTTTCCTTATCGATTGCAGGGTCAAATCAATTGGCACGCTTCGCGCTTGAACCCGGCGTTCGTCTGGTGTGTTGCAAGCCAGAAACCCTACATCACGTTTTTTGTGTCAACAAAGGGGAGGATTGATAAGGCTCGAGAACATAAAGTGACACGAATGAATTGCAAGAAGCACATGAGAGAGGGAGAATGGGTCAAGGGTGCAATCGCCAGGCTTGGAGAAGAAGATGACCCCTACATCACCATGTCTGAGTGGGACTCGGCCTTGTGCCCATTTCATCCCCCACCTCGACATCTCCTTGGAACTCCAAGCTTCCACTCTCTCCTCCAATTCCCCAAATCCCCATGCTAGCCACCACACCCTAGCCTTCCTTTGCTGCCATGCTAGGCGTCACCACCTGCATGTCCATGTCGGTGGCGGATGAGCTCCTCGTGCTAATAGAGGAGGCTGAGCACCAACGCAACTTATCCATCACATTGCGTGCCTTGAGTCCACGCTCAAGGCGGGGCGTTGTGACCCATCGGAGGAGAAGGGGCGAGTGATGGTGCAAATCGAGGGGCGACAGAGGAGGAGGTGCTCTCAATTATTTTTATTTTATTTGATGATTATTGTTGATCAGTGTGGTCACATCATTAATATACTCCCTCCATTCCATATTAGAGGACGTTTAACTTTTTTCATACAGTTTCGATTTATAGGACTCCTCCTTATTAGCTGCCCCGCTCCTAGTGCTTCCTTCGCTCCCGCATTAACTTCCGCTAGCGAGGCCAGATCATGGGCGTGATCATGGCCAGAGCACGGATAGAGCAATTGTGTGCGGGGCTAACGAGGGGACACATGCAGTTAATTAAGAGACACATGCCGTTGATCAAGGGTAAGTTTGGAAACAAATTACCTGACGCCTTCCTCCTTGGTCTTTGCAAAGAAAATTATACGCCCTTTAACATGAAATGGAGGGAGTATATGCCTATGGACATCACATTAGCAAAATCAGGTCATGTCAAGCAAAACCACCTTGATTTAGGTTAAGCAGGGTAAAGCGAATGGTATCATTAGTTTGAGGCCCTGATTTAAACGATTTTCGAGTTCAGAATTAAAAATCGAACCAAGACCAGAGTTTAGGGTTATAAATTGAATTCATCTTTTTCGGAATGACTTCAATTTGGACGTCCGAAATTTTCAGACAAATTGCAACATTTCTTTACACCGCGTGAAACATTTTCCTTCGATAAACAGTGAAATGCGCTACAGTAAACGAATGCTTGAAATGTAGGATACAAATATTGCAAGAGTCATCGATGGGATGAACAGTAATTGAACGTCCGAGCGCTAGTTCTCCCTATCTTTTTTTTTATCAGTGTCATGTTATTGCCTCATTCACATGGTATTTGTTCTTTGCCTTTGTTGGGTTCCTGTGCTATGCCTTTTTCCATAGGGGACCGTGACACCGTATGGTGTGTCCGGAATCTGGACACGGCCGCGATGAGTAACCACAATATTCCGTTCATAATATGCGCCGCATCAAACGAATTGTTTACGATCAAAGTTATACAATACTTTCAAATTTGCAGACCTAATTTTTTTTCAGCCAGATGTAATTCTTTATATTATATTGTTTTAATTTTAAGTTGTTGTTTCTATGCATTGTGCCAAATTTTAAATTTAACACCGGATCCTTAAAATGTGAGGCACAGTTCTGCTATCAAACGTCTATTCCTTTCTTGGATTTGGATTGGGGGGCGACCAGAGGAGATGTGATTAAGTGACTGTTTGGTTTACTTCTAATGCTTGCCAAACCAAACTTTGGTTGTATTGACTGAATTTGGTAAGTATTTGATTTGCTACTAAAATTTGGGCAAAATTCATTTCTTCATTGGCTCTCTAGCTTATTTTTTTTACTAAACTTTAGCAAAAACATTGATATCCAATTTAAATACCAAATTTTGGTAAGATTTAGTGAGACAAATTGATAATCAATCTAAACATCACCCAATAGTGTGCGAACATGAGCCATAACGATTAGATCCCGGAGCTTCTCGTTTAGGGGAGGACGTGGAAGGAGACCCTTCTTGGGGAAATGTTTACGGTCTACTTGAGTGACGAAAATAAAAATCATAACGCTAACTCTTGGAGGCATCTAAAGGCGTGCAAGACTGCAGGGTCTAGCCACTAACTAGGACAGTTTTCACGGCGTGATACGCCGCATGTATTATTTTTCTCGCAGAAACAACTTCCTTTTCTTTCGGTGGTATTTTTTCTCAAAATCATCGAGAAAACACGTGAAACGGTTGAAAGGATCTGCGATTGCGCTAAATCGAAAGGTCCTTTTCATGAAAAATAGCTGAAATAATCCAAACGTAATTACGCTCTTTTGGTATTTATTTAGGGCCGTTCCACGAAAGTCTGCGATTTTTCTAAACTAAAAGGTCCTTTTCGTAAAAAAACAGTGGGAAGGACCTACACGTAATTACATATTTTTTTGATATTTATTTAGGGTCCTTTCACGAAAGATCTGTAATTTTTCTGAATTGGAAGGTCTTTTTCGTAAAAAACCAAATGAAGGATCTACACGTAATTACACATTTTTAGAGGGACGTATACGCAAAAAAATACAAGCCGGCCGAGCCGGCTCCCGCGTGCGAGCCGCGACGTGGCCTTCTTCCTAGGCGTGAATCCTGCAAAGTGTAATATATGTTTCATATAACAGGTCTGATAATATAGACTCACACGACAATCTCACACATGAGTGAAAATAGGAAACCAAGACACTTGAGGCTGCCATATGAACCTATATTGTCTGACTTATTATAAGAAATCATCAATTCCAAAGTCTACTTTTGAAATCTATAATTATGTGGAATAGAAGCTAAAAGATATAGATTCGTGGTAGTTTTAAAAACCCTTATAGTTTTATAAAATTTACTAAGAAAATTCCCATAATAACCCCCACCAACCTCTCATGTCTCATCGTCTTGCGTTTATAAACCACTAGGACAGTTTTCGCGGCGTGATACATCGCGTATGTTATTTTTCTCGCAAAAACAATTTCATTTTTTTCGGTAGCATTTTTCTCAAAATCATCGAGAAAACGCGTAAAACGGTTGAAAGAATCTGCGATTGCTCTAAATCGAAAGGTCCTTTTCGTGAAAAATAGCTGGAATGATCCAAACGTAATTACGTTTTTTTCGGTAGTTATTTAGAGCTCTTCCATGGAAGATCCGCAATTTTTCTGAACCAAAAGGTCCTTTTCGTAAAAAAACCATGGGAAGGACTTACACGTAATTACGTATTTTTTTCGGTATTTATTTAGAGTCCTTTCACGAAAGATTCGCGATTTATAAAAAACCGTGGAAAGGACCTACACGTAATTACATATTTTTTCAGTATTTATTTAGGATCCACGATTTTTCTGAACCAGAATGTTCTTTTCGTAAAAAACCGTGAAAAAACATATACGTAATTACGTATTTTTAAAAGAACCTATACATAAAAAAAATACGAGCCAGCCGACCAGCCGAGCCGGCTCCCTCCCAGCCTTTTGCATGTAGTGCGTCGCACTCCACATGAGTTTCAGCCAAATCAACTTGCCCCGTTTAGTCCTTTATCCAACATTGGTTTGACCCAAGAGCCAATTTTTATTCTGGATCCACTACTACTGAAGGCTTTAGCTTATATGGTCCTTGGCCGATAATTTTTGCTGGCAGCACGGTAGCAAGCGACAATGCTGCAGCAGCACCTGCTGCGGTTGGGGTGCTTGGCAGGAGACCTCTGGTAGTGTGCCGCAGCGTGTTGTAGCTACGACCCAGCCTTTTTGAGTTTTTCCTGACCTCTCTCTCCTATGGGCCCGTTAATTAATAACATGCTTACTCATTTGGTACACACACAAGGAAGAAAGAAACAATCCAGACGATGGCACATCCTTACTCCAGTGTGATACCGCAGTAGCGAGCTTACTGAGGTGGGAACTGATATCTTTTTAAGCCCAATTTTTTTTTTTTTCTTTTTACAAATTTAGTTATGTCCCAAATAAAATTGTAAATATAGCCTCGTTTTCATCACGGAAAGCACCTCCCGTGCTCCTCGACTAAAGAAGTGCCTCCCACACTCGCTGGCCACGGTTGCGCGGGCTCCTCCTAAGTTCCCCGGACGCGGCAAGTCCTGCTGCTACACTCGCTAGCCCCCTGCTGCGCTTATTGACTCCTGCGCTACTCTGGTACGACAACACCGCTTTCGCGCTCTCTAAGAGTGGTAGGGGACAGATGTCGTCTATCGTGTCTTTCATAGTAGGAAGCTATATCTGCCAATACTTTTGCGGAGGGGCTAGTTTTGAAAAAAAAGTAAAGAGTGATAGGAAAGTGATCGATTCCTGAGGTGGGGCCAAAAGCCTACCGCGCTAAAACACTCTGTCACTAATCTATTATGGTACTGCACTGTATTAGAAGCTACGTGTCACCCACCACTGCTGTTGTGGTCAGGAAGGAGCTATAAATGCAATTTTGTATTATTATGCATATCTGATCTGTATGCAGAGTGGTTTGTAGCAGCAGTTTCGTTTGTGGAAGATCGACTTCACATGATCAGTCGATTGGTTGTCTTTCTGAATCGATTAATACTGAACTTCACATGGTAAAAGAACTTGCAAACTCCACCAATGTTGGGTCTAACCTGCAGGGCAGGTCTAACTCCACTGATAGATTTCATCTTTCATTACACGTTTGCTTCAGATGACAATAAATATAAGCACATGAGTAATTTCTTCCTGCATCTGATCAAATCATGTCAGATGGATCATCTGGTGATCTGGAGCCTGGTATCTACATATAGCAAATTCATGTATGATCTGTCTCCATAAAGGTAGAAAATGGAAGGTGAGAAAATGACCAAATGACTACATAACTACAGAAGACAGTAGTTCCTGAACTGAAAACAGGCCAGTAAGTATGAAATCATGTGCTCTCAACTGAAACACTATTCTCTGAACAATGTCAATAAATGTATGATGTAACATGGTGATATTAGGGTACAAAATACAAACATGATCCACCCTGTTTTATTGCAAGCAAGCTCTCGAAGCATTAATTCAACACAACAAAATACAACAACTCCCAACTATGTAAAGTGTGGACGTAGACACTACGGAACAAACACACCTCTCTATGCAAGCTTCTGCAACTCCTCACGGAACACAGCCGAGTGCTGCTCCTCCACGCACTGCAGCATCAACCTGATGCCCTGCTTTGGCTTGGGCGGCTTCAGGTAGACGACGGAAGGCACGATGTTCACATCGTCATTCAGGGTGAACACATAGCTTGGCTCGCCAAACCCATAGTCCACCTCGTTGAACCCAACATGGCTCCAGTCTGTGACGACCAGCGTGCCGTAATCCAGTGACACGTTGTAGTGGTTCTCCTTGGCACCACCGCTCATCCAGTCAAGGAACCTTGTCGACAGTGCATCCTTGGCTTCCTTGATTGCTGTCACAATCTCGACAAGAGACGCATCCTTGACCTCCTGACTGGTCTTGGTAAGGCCCCCAGGGTACACGCAATTTCCATAGTAGCCATCCACTGAAGGCAGCACATTGTTCAGCAGGTGTCGTGTGCTTGCCGCGAAACCCAGGCGAACCTCATCATCAGGAGCGAAGCCAATTGCTAAGGCACGGCACTTGAAGATCATGGCAGTGACCACATCGAAGGTGGAACATTTCTGGCTGGTCTCATTCGCGACCTGGTCCTTGACACGCTTGATGCTGTCCAAAGAGATCTCAACCACTGACTTCTCAAAGTTGAATGCAGTGAATGACGGTGGCGGTCCAAGAGGTGGCTTAGGAGGGTTGGGAATGGCATCACGGGCCCAGATTGGTTTAAGCAACGGCTCAGGGAGCCCTCGTGCCATCTCGCCGACTGCTTTCAGAAACTGAGCTGCACCCTGCCCGTCAAACACCAAGTGACTGAAGCAAATGCCCACAGCGAATCCACCACAGGTGAACTTTGTAATCTGAACATAGAAAATAGAAAAACTGATCATTCGAGTCACTACACATGTAAATTCAGCACTAAGTAGTCATAACACTAGTCATATGACAAATATGCAACTTAGAGAGTTAGAGCATACTATGTATAAGGGGAAGTAGTGAAACCATGGACGTGTGACCTGATCAACTAATGTGTGTTTACCAAAAGTTTCGCTGATTGTGTACATCTCTTGCCTCCAATATGGTAAATTTCCACACCAGTCACAACAAATGATTGAAGAGATTTATATTATCTAGATGTATGCGTCATGTGAAATAAACCAAAACGTATCATACTTAGGCATCATAATATCCAAAGAGCACTGATGGGGTATGCTTCCATGTCAATAGAAATGCACCAATCATGAATTTTGAAGTGTGGGTAGACCAAGAAAAATGACAGCAAAGATTACATAATCCTAAATGCGCAGATCTTCATCCAATCTTTAGATGCTCTAGAGACCATAGTAAATACATGTTACTAATTACTATGTCCTAAGTGCTTTGTTACCAACAATCTGTGATGAAAGCTAGAAATCTAGCTGGATGTGGTGTGAACCTGCAAGTCAACTAGGTAGGCACAAGGCAGCATGAATAGTAACCGCAACCTGCCTACTTCCTTAACAATCATTCAAAAGTTTAAGCTGATGATGAAAGACGGGGTAGGTTCCCTTAGGCCTAAAACATGGAATAAGAGTGGGCTACAATTATTTTCTTTAATTGCACCAACCGGTTTCTTGGCTATGATGCCATATTGAGTTGCATACACCAACTAGTTCATCCAAAAGCTTAAACTGATGAGGAAAGACAATAATTCACTTATACTTCAACTGTTTAACAGAAGTTAAGAACCCTACAAAAATGAAGAGAAGCATGGCAATGTTTTCGGTGGTGATGGATCTCAACAACTAGCCGCTTAGATCAGCCCAAGAAGTTCATGGCCAGGAGCCCATCACTTCCTCATACACGTTTGAAACTTCTAATTGGTCTTAGCAGTCCTCGGCTTGCCACACTTACCCACTCAATCCTGAAGCCGGCTTTTCGCTAACAATAGTTATCTAAAAGGAAATTCTGGTAATCTATATAGAGCTGTTTCTGTACGTCATTGCCATTGCTCATTGCCGTTGGCATTCCCAGATTTCCTAGTCAACGTTAGTTGCCACCCTCCTCTCCCTACAGATCCAAAAGCCCCAACCTCCCCAGGAGCCAGATCCAAACCATAATTGCACTCAAAATTTAGCTCAAGTACTAAACCATGGAATGCAACTGAAGCGGCAGGCGATTCGAATCTGTACCTGCGCGAGGAGCACGGTGTCCTCGACGCGCACCTCAGGCGGCGGGCGCGGGAGCAGCTCCTCCTTGGGGATGCACAGCGGGCGCTCGAGGTTGCGTGCCTCCTCGAGCCCGCAGCTCGCTTCGGCCTCCACGAACCACAACCCTTCCCCCGTGCACTCGATCTCCGGCTCCCCCAAAACCGGCTCTACGATGCGCCCGGCGACGGGGTAGTAGTGCACGAGCGCCCTGGCGAACCCCTCGCGCATGGCGACGACCGTGGCGTGCTGGTCACGTGGTGCCGCGTCGGCGGCCGACGGGGGGAAGACCTGGATGAAGTCGACGGATACACGGACGGCGGCGGTCTTGTCGATGGAGGAGAGCGGCAGGGAGCCGCCCGGGGTGGGGCCCGCCGGCGGGATCAGGACCGGCGGCGACTTGGTGACGGTGGGGGCCGCGGCGGCCATGGTGAGGCGGCGGCGGCGGTTTGGGAGAGAGAGAGAGGGAGGGAGGGAGGAGGGTGTGTCGCTGGCTTCGCGGGAGGGATCGATGACTTTTGAGGAGGTTGTTGACAACAACCGACCACTTCGGTAGTTGTGCTGCCGGTGTGTGTAGACTATAGAGGGATAGTCTATAAGCAAAATAATTTTCCAGATCTAAGAGCAAATTGCTTCTTCTAGTCACATATACGTTATTTTAGTATCGGTCAGGATTCAAAAACCATTTTTTAAAAATCAGTTTAAAATTTTTGGTACGAAAATGTAGAAACCGCTCAAAAAATCGGTCAAAAACCGTAAAAAACGAAAGAGTTAAAAAATTAAAAAAAAAGTAAAAAAATAAAAAACCATACGGTTTTCAACGAAAAACCATGGTTTTTTGTGAAAACCAACCGACCATTAATTGTTCCTAAAAATAATTTTTCGAGCAGTTTTTTTACGTAAACCGCGGTTTTTCAACGGTTTTTAACGCATAAATTTTTTCAATTTTTTTGAATTTTTTAAATTAGACCAATTTACCGAGCGGTTTTGGATCTCGAACCGCAGTAAGATCGAGAACCGCAGTTTCTGAGCGGTTTAGGATCGTATGTACAACACAACTATAACTGTTTACTTATATTATAATATATCTACGAAACATGATATTTCCTCTATTCAAATTTATACGACCTATTTTCTCTTGATATATAAATAAAAGAGATATTGAAAATGATTAGACTACCCTTAATTATTATCCTAAGCACTATATTCAATGCATGTAGAAAATACTCAATCAATTAAATCCGGATATTTATTAGAGATATAAAAGGAATATAACACTAATTTTTGTACTGAAATATGAAATACATCATATATTCATGGAAAAGACGATTAATAAAACACGTCCGATAAACTTGGACGGTGAGAGTATATTTAGCATGTCATGGTTCTCCGTGGCAAGCATGCATATACCGATGTCGCTAATCCAGCCAGCTGAAGCTTGTCGATCGACGGCGTTGTTAGGTCGAGGGTGCCGACAAGAGAGAGGTAAATAGATCGCATTAAAAATCTTCTACGATTAAATTTGCGCCTAAGTACCCTAAGACAAAACATTAACAATAAATAATGTGGAAACAATAAACTAAAGTTTTGACAATTAAGACCTAAATTAACTAGACTCACTAAGTATACTAACTAATTATGTCTCTACTCTAGAATAAGCAATCCTAAAGATGATTAAACAATTTAATTCTAGGAATGTAAATTGTAACAATATAAATAAAGAATTGCAAGTAAGCACAAAGAGACTGTCGACGATCGGGATCGCCAGACCGCAAAAGTGTATGGGGGTTAATCGTGTATACGGGACCCGGAATCGACTTCACTCATCGAAGGGTTGGGTTTACTGATATGAAGGTCGGAGGAAAAAGAAAAAGAGTGAGACACCAAGAATTATACTGGTTCGAGCCCCTATGACAAGTAATAGCTCTACTCCAGTCTTGCCCAGAGGCGGAGAATTGCACTATGTTTGAGTACAGGGAGGTGTTCTCTGGCTCGAGCTTTTGTAGCTTGAGTGTCTGTGCGTGTGTTCTGTGATGTGATGCCCGAGTATGCTCGCCCCAGGGGGGTTTTATGCCCCTCTCAGCCATTACTGGAAACGTCCAGGAGAGATTCCTAGGAGAGTGGCTTCGTGTGCACTGAAGGTGGATCGTAACTGTCCCGGATTTGCCGCCCACGTCTGGCTTAACTCCACTATTTAAGGGTCTTGGTAACCGCCAGTTGAATGCACGACTCGGGTCCCGAGCTTGACCCCTCCGAACGGAAGCTGATTCCTTATCCCCTAGCTCGAGGTCGTAAGGGAGCCGTGCGGTCCACGTCGTGGTCGGAGGCCTCATGGCTCGAGCTCGAGCTATGGGTTTGTTGACTTTCCGTTGACCAGATAGGGATTTTTCAGTCCCCGACAGTTAGCCCCCGAGGCTCAAGTTGTATTCAGGCATCTGGGATGATCTCGAGCCTCACGATCTAGAAAAGGGGACGTTCTTTTGATCATGCGCAGAGTCGCCCAAGCTCAAGGTCGAGGTCGGGCGGAGACCAACCAAGAGGCTCAACGCAATTACACCTGGTAACCTTTGGACTTTGAAGTCTTGGTACAGACACGGAAGAGCAGCGGAACCGCCCGCGACGCATTGATTCCGCCACCAAATCTCTGAATGCGCCTATCGAATCGTAACTGACGCGCCTATTGAGACACGATATCCTCCAACCGGCGATGATCAGGGCCTATAAAACCCGAACCATCGGCTCCTTGACAAATTCCTGAACTCCCTTGAACTTCCTTCGATCTTGACTTTTCTGGCCTTCTGCCTAATCTGCCCTTTCCCCTTCGACCAAGCACCAAGTTTTCCTCATGGCCAAGTTCGGAAAGAGCTCTCTGTCGCTGTCGAGGATGAAGGAGCTCGAAGGTCTGGGACTACTGGACCCGGCGACATGGCGGTTGCCGGGCGGGGAGACCGAACCGTAGCCCCGAGAAGATGAACTCGTCAGCACTAAGCACTACATGCTCTTCGGCTTGCGAACGCCGGAGAGCGACTTCGTGGCGTCGGTCCTTGCACAATGCGAGATCGAGCTCATCAACCTGGTGCCAAATTCCATTCTTCTTCTTTCCATTTTCTGCCATTTGTGTGAGGGGTTCCTCGGGATCCTTCCCACCTCATCTCTTTTTTTCCATTTCTTCTCCTTGTTCCGCACCGGGAAGGACCCCGTGGTTGGGTGCCTTTATTTTCGGCTGTGGACGAGGACTTCCTTGGGCCTTCCCTCAACTCCATGCTCGGAACTCTCTTGGTTCGTAGATCGAGAGGTGGTTCTACTTGAAGAGAGGCAAAAACGGCGCGCTTGCGTATGATGGAGCGCCCATCGTCGGCAAGCACCAAACCCCCGAGGCGGATGACCTGGCGATCGACCAGGAAGCCATTGCCGCCATCCACATCTGCGCCACGCGCGGCCTCACCTAACAAGCCATCGCCAACGATTTCCTACGGAACCAGGTGTTTTCTCTGCGAAAGAGGTTGCATCCGTTCTGTGAGATCAAGGGTCATAACGACCTCACCCGTGAGGGAACGTCCGGTAAGTCCTCTTGAGCTGAAGTTCACTTAAGTTCAATCTTGGTGTTTTCTGACGACCTTGCTCTTCCAGCAGCACCGAAGGAGTCCTGGCTGACAGCCAGGATGATGGAGATGTTCAGAAAAGCGGCGTTCAACTACTCCATAGACAACCTCGTCCCGAAGAACGTGCTACATCGGAGTGCCGAGGTAAGATGCCTTAAGTCAGGTCCCAACTCGGGAATGTTTGGAGCTCGCCTTGACTTTAAAGTGTGGTTGCAGGAAAACCAAGAATTGCTCTAGACGGCAAAGCGCATGCTACCGCTGCCCGAAGCAGGTAAAGGAAAGAAGGAAAGCAAAAGGCCGCTTCCGGACGCCTCGAGCGATAAAGCCTCGAAGAAGCAACACGTCGAGTGGGGCGACCGCTCAGTGATAAGCCCACCCATGGTCAAGCTTGAGTCTTTGCTTGGTAAGGGGTTGCAATAGTCTTTGATTCTTTCTTTTTTCTTGCAGCAGCAGTGGGCGGCGGCCGCCGCCAGGACCTCTAAACCCCAGGTGGCCCCAAGGGCTTGATCGCAGGGCTCTAGGTCTGCCGCCACGGGGAATCCAGAGCCACCATGTGCTCCAAGGTCCCCAGCACGAGGCGCTCGGAGAAGGGCCGCCTCTTCACCCTCAGGATGCCAAGACTCTCAACAGCCCCCTACAAGACGGAGGCTCGTGACTCAGGTACCTTCTCTTTTGGTCACAGAATTCCTTTTCGCCTTAGCTTAGTAATCTTTCCTTGTCGCAGACCTTGAATGCTCGAACTCACCCCCAACACCTCTTGACAATGGCTATCGTACAGGGCAAGTCCGAGTCCGAGGAGGAGGCCTCATACGAGCTGGTGCACCGCCTCCTGAGGCGAATCCACGGCCACGAGGCCCCACATTGAGTCAGGTGGCGAGAGCCGAGCACGGGCTCACCGACCTAGACGAAGACGCGGCCTCACCCGCCGCCGATGGAGGAGAAGCCGAAGACACTACGGCCTCCGAAGCCGACGCCTCCTCGGCCAAGGCCGCAGAAGGAAGTAAGGCTCAGGACGCCTCGGCCGTCACCGCCGAGGCTGTTCAAGCCACCTCCGCAGTGGTCGCTTCGTCCATCGAGGTCGGGACAACCCCGACCACCGAGGCTGACAATTTGTTGGCCGAGGCCGCCATGAAGGACCAAATCGACGACCCGGCCGGGGCCACCGCCAAAGAGGAAGCGGAAGACCCCCCGACCGTGGAGGTTGGGGCCAACTTGGCCGAAGGGACCGAGTCTGAAGACGAATCAGGCCTTTAGGCAGACGAGGAGACCCGGGCTGAGGCCGTCACCGTCAAAGTTGGCCACACGCCGGAAGAACTCCGCCCCGGCGCCTCAACCTCGGCGGAAGGCCATACCGTGCCCGGGGCACCAAGCGGCAGATCCACCAGACCCCACCGCATGGCTTTCGAAGACCGGCTTAGCCAGGTACGGTGTAACCTCTTCGTACTCCACTTGTCTCTCGACTTGTTTTTCTTTGATGAAACTTGATTTCCTTTGAATTTGGTAGGCCGTTAGCCTCATCACCCAGGGGCTCCAAGGTCTTCAGAGGCATTCTAATGCTTTGAAGATCGTCTTCGACAAGGTGGAGGAACGGGAGACTCGCCTGCTCCAGCTCGAGGAGACCTTGGCGATCGAGCAAGAGGAGGCCGAGCGAAGGACAGCGGCCCACGCCGCCGAGCTTGCCGCCCTCCAAGGAACACTGACGGCGCTCGAGACAACCCACGAGTTCGAGCTCAGCCAAGCCATCAACATCGAGCGTGAGCATGCCTTCAAGGCCACGGAGGAAGAACGCGCTCGGTCGGCCAAGGCGCTCGAGGTTGAGCGCGTGGGCTCTTCCAAAGCCCTTGAAGCTGAGTAGGCGAAGGTATAGAAGCTGCAGAAGGAGATCACGGACCAGGCGGCTGTCTCGACGAAAGCCCCGCCGAGCTCAAGGCAAAGGTCACCGAGCTCGAGGAGAAGCTAGGGTGGGCAACCAAGACGGCGAAGAATGCCCTGGCCTAACTCCAAGATGAGCAAAGCCGTGCCGCCAACTCCGCAGCCGAAACACTTCGTCTTCAAGGTGAACTATCGGCTCTGAGGACAAAGGTCGCCGAGCCTGAGCAGGAGAAGCTTGCTCGCGATATGGCTGACCTGTAGCTAGGATTAGTTATGAAGCTTTGTACCTAATACTTGTAAAGAAAGGTTAATGAAACAAAGCCATTTTTTGAACAAAATGAACATTTGTCTCTGTGTTTTTTTTGTCGTGTACTTAGCTTTTTTCCGGAGCAGTATGCCCTCGTCCAGCCCCTGTTGTGGTCGAGGTCGAGCAACGCCAGCCTTGGACACAAGTCAGGAACCACAAAAATATTCTAAGTACGCTATGACCTGCAAGGTCAGTAGAAGGTATGTATCCCACAGAGAAGGCTGTTAGAATCACTAAGCATAATAAGTGAACTCCTGCATGAGAAAGAGCTTAGTCCCAAAGATTCTAGAGTCATTTTGATTAGACCCTAGAACTCTGATCACGATTTATGCTTGCAAGACGGTCCGAATGTGGGTTTTGGTTCAAGCCCTGTCACAGGGGGAGCCGGGATACGAATAGAATCGGCTTACAGGTGGCACGACCCCTGGAGGTGAACTTCAAGCTCGTAACATTCAGATCGGGTTCGAGAGCACTTATACACAGGTCGGATTCAGGAAAACTCTAGCTTAATTAAAGTTATACATCCCTAGGCTAGACCCCTGATTCAAGCCCTGCCACAGGGGAAGCTGCGACGTGATAAGAATCGACTTATTGCCGGCGTGACCCTTGGAGGTGAATCCTGAGATCGTGACACCCAGTACAAAGTATAAGATTAAGAAGGGACACAAAGACCAATATAGCCAATGAATAATAACTTTTTATTGAAATTTGAGACAAAGGCGTTACACATAGAATTCACGGAGTTGATCAATGTTCCATGAGTTCGAGAACTCTCTGCCATCGGGCATCGCTAGCCGATAAGTCCCCGTGCGATCTGTTGAAACGACTCTGTAGGGGCCCTCCCACTGCGGGGATAACTTATTGGTGTTGGACGAGCTCTGGATTCGTCTTAGGGCTAGGTCCCCAACAAGGAGCTCCCTAGGTCATTCCGATCGAGACGCATGTCTGCGAAGAGCCTGCAGGTAATGCACTGATCGTAGTAGTGCACGGCATCTTACTTCTTCTGCCAGGGTAAGGTCAAGAGACTGTTCTTGCTCGAAGTTGACCTGATCGACCAAGCTGACCCTAGCAGAGCCCAGCGTGACCTCTGAAGGCAGGACGGCTTCAGTACTGAATACAAGCCGGAAGGGAGTGGACCCTATTGCACAGCTGACCGTGGTACGAATAGACCATAAGATGGTGGGAAGCTCATCCACCCAGGTCCAGCCGTGTCGTTCGAGCTCATCTGAAACTCGCTTCTTGATGCCTTGAACAATCTGTCCATTGGCGTGTTCCACTGCTCTATTGCCCTGCGGGTGGCTCACCAAAGCGTAGCACACTTTGGTGCCTATGTCTTCGCAATATTCCTGGAACTGCATGGAACCCCATACCTGGTGACAACAAACAAGCAGAAAAACTTGACAGCTACCCGAGCAGTGATAGTCGAAATAGGCTCAGCCTCGATCCACTTGGTGAAGGTGTCGATAGCGACGAACAAGAACTTCCCACCAACCGCCTGAGGGAAAGGGCCAAGAACGTCGAGCCCCCATGTCGAGAAGGGCCATGCGAGCGGGATGGTTTGAAGCGCGTAGGCCGATTGATACGACTTTCGAGCATGGAACTGGCAGGCTCGACATGTGCAAACAATGTCCCGAGCATCCTGTAGCGTTGTTGGCCAGTAGAACCCCATGCGAAAAACCTTGCCTACCATTGCCCTGAAAGAGGAATGTGCACCACAGAGACCCGAATGGAAGTCGTTTAGCAGGTACTTACCCTCCTCCGAGGAGATGCATTTCGTCAGGACTCCAGAGACGCTCCGATGATAAAGCCGGCCGTCGACGAGTTTATATGAATATGCACGGCGCTTGATTCTACTCCTTTCGGCGGGATCAGACGGAAGTTCGCCCCGCTAGAAAGTTGTAGATCGGCTCCGCCCACGAGGGAGCACCTTCAATGAAGGCGATCGAGACCTCTTGGCCGAAGATTGAGGGTGCCGCCAAGGTCTCAAGGACGAGATCCGGGGGAACTTCGTCATTGGACGATCTGAGCTTGGAGAGGAGATCGACACTAGAGTTGTCCTTCCTGGGCACATGCTTGATTTCCAGATTTTGAAATCACTTTTCCATTTTGGGTACCTCGGCAAGGTATTTGGCCATCGAGTCTTCTGAACATTGATAATCTTTATTGAATTGGTTGACGACAAGCTGGGAATCGCCCTTGAGGATCAACCGGCGCACACCTAGTGCCTTGCAAACTCGAAGACCCGCCAGGAGAGCTTCATACTCTGCCACATTATTGGTGGCTGAAAATCCAAAACGAACCACATACCTTAGTTTGTCTCCTCGAGGGGTGAGAATGAGGATCCTAGACCCCGAGCGCTTGAAAGATCTTGAACCGTTGAAGTACATGACCCAAGGCCTTTCTTCCTCGACCTCAAACTCGGGAGCCGGCTGCGACGTTTGCTCCATCACAAAGTCGGCAACCGCTTGCGACTTGATGGCCGTGCGTGCCACGAACTGAATGTTGAACACAGCTAGCTCCATGGCCCACTTGGCGATGCGACCTCCGGCCTCCGGGTTTCTTAAGATTTCACCGAGCGGGAAATTGCTCGGGACGACCACCGAATGCGCTTGAAAATAATGCCGAAGCTTGCACGAAATCATAAGGAGGGTAAAGCAACTTCTGGACCTGAGGATAGCGCTCCTTCGGTCCATGAAGCACTTCGCTGACATAGTAGATCGGATGCTGCCGACTATCTCGCTCGGCCACCAAGACGGCACTGACGGCCTGGGTTACAGTCGCGAGGTAGAGCAGCAACTTTTCACCCAGTTGCGGAGTCGTGAGAAGAGGTGGACTCGAAAGATATACCTTTAACTCGTCGAAGAATCATTGTGCCTCGGGCGTCCACTAGTAGCTCCCTTGCTTACACAAAGTCTTGAAGAACGACAACCCACCCTCACCGAGTCTCGAGATGAATCGGCTGAGGGTGGCCATTCGTCCAGTAAGACTCTGCACCTGCTTTACCGAAGTCAGAGGGGCCATCTTTTCAATCGCCTCGATCTTCTCCGGGTTCGGGCTGACTCCTGAGCCCTTGATCATGTAGCCAAATACCTTTCCCGAGGTGGCGCCAACACGCATTTCTCAGGATTAAGCTTAATCCTGTTCTTGTTCAAGTTGGCGAAGGTCTCTTCAAGGTCTTGAACGTGACTGTCTTCGGAAGAGCTCTTTACGATGATATCTTCCACGTAGACCTCGAGCTTGCGGCCGATCTGAGGATCGAAGGTCTTGGTTATCAGGCGCTGAAACGTTGCGCCAGTGTTGCGAAAGCCAAATGACATGGTCGTGTAGCAGTATGTCCCGAATGGTGTGATGAAGGCCGTTTTACTTTCATCATCGACCGCTACCTTGATTTGATGATAACCAAAATAGGCATCTAGGAAACTCAGCATCTTGGCGTTCGCAGTGGAGTCGACGATCTGATCTATTCGCGGAAGGGGGAAATTATCCTTTGGGCAGGCCGAATTTAAACCCGTGTGATCTACACACATCCTCCATTTTTCGCTTTTCTTCTGTACGATGAGTGGGTTGGCTAGCCATTCGGAGTAGTCGATCTCGTGAATGAAGCCAGCCTTCAAGAGCTTGTCAAGATTGTCCCTTATTACAACCACCTTCTCGGGGGAGAAACGACGCAGCTTCTGGCGCACGGATCGGCAGTCAGGCCTTACTTGCAGTTTGTGCTCGATCACCTCCCTCGGGACACCTGGCATATGTGTCGGTTCCCAAGCAAATATGTTCTTGTTGGCGCGGAGGAAGGTGACGAGCTCGAGTTCCTATTTGGAACTCAACTCGAACGAGACGTGAACACACTTGCTCGAGTTACCCTCCTCGAGCTGCATAGCTTTCGTGGTTCCACTGGGCTGGATGACCACCTTCTGGCGGGCAATCTTCGTGGTCGCCTTGGGACCTCGCTGAGGTAGCATGCCGGCGAGAGCCAAGGTCTTGGTTTCGCATCCGTGCGCCACCTTGAGATCACCCCGTACCGTTATGACACCATTGGGCCCTGGAAGCTTCATGCAATAATGGTTGTAGTGGTTTGCCGCCATAAACTTGATTAACGTCGGGCGTCCAAGGATGGCGTTGTAGGGGAGGTCTCCTTCGACCACCTAAAGGTGATCAGTTCGGTGCGAAAGTTGTCCGAGTCGCCGAAAGTGACGGTAAGACCACTTGCCTAAGGGGGGTGGTCGAACTTCCTGGAACGATCCCGAAGAACGAAACCGCTATATTTTTGACCTTCGACCGGGGAATCTGCATCCGGTCGAGCACGCTTGCCAAGAGTAGGTTAAGGGAACTGCCCCCGTCAATGATGACACGCCCGACCATGGTATTGCTGATGGTAGGGGTCACAACCAGGGCAGTCTTCGGGTCCTTGGACATACCTTGGGGAGCATCCTCCCACGAGAAAGTAATCGTAGCCCCAACCCACTTGCAGGGCTGGTCGTCGGGCTTCTCGGCAATAGCTTGATAAACGGTGCACGTAGCATTCTTGATCTCGCAGCGGGACTGGTACGCTGATGAACCGCCGAAGATAACATCAATGTGGTGATCACCCTGTTGGAACCCCAAGTCGAGGTCGTCCTGCTTTGTTCAGGTGTTGACCCTATCGGGTTTCTCTCCTTTTTTGGGAGCGTGGACATCTCTCCACACCCATCGTAGAAGGCATCTAGCCTATTCTGCCAGGCTCTGCAGTTTCGTAGGTCGTGGCCTGGGGCCCTGTAAAATAGGCAGAACTTTTCTTCGTCATACCTAGGACGTCCTCCAGCACCCTGCGACCGGTCATCGATTTGCCGGGACCCAGACCGCCGATCCCCCTGCCAAGGTCGGCGCGACGCCTACTGAGGCTGTGGCCGGTTTCGCTGAGGTCGGGGCCCTTCTTGGGCTGGTTCTCGCACCTCCATGACTTCACGATGGCCATTTGCTGCAATGACCACCCGTGGTCGACCGCTTCCATTCTTGCGATCTCTCTTCCGCTTCTTGGCGGCCGGGCCTGGGTCGGTGCTTTTGGCGTTAGAGGGACCAGCCTCGCCCGAGTCGATACCAAGCTTACCTTGGTCGTAATCGCGCTTTCAGCGAACCGCGTCGTCCGCGTCTGCATATCGTTCTGCCATGCGAAACAGCTTGTTAACGCTGAGCCTCGTTGTAATCTCTAAGTTCTCGGTGAGGCGCCGGTCACGAACGCCGAACTTGAAGGCCTTGATCACGGCCTCGTCGGAGACGCTCGGGATTAAGTTTCTCGTGCGAATGAACTGCTGCACGAAGTCGCGGAGGGGCTCATTCTTCCCCTAGATAACGCAATCCAGGTCCTTCCTCCCAGGTCGCTCATAACAACTCTGGAAATTGGAGCGGAGGGCGCTTTGTACCTGACGCCATGATCGGAAGGAAGCAGGCTTCTGGTTGAAGAGCTAGGTGCGCGCGACTCCATCCAACATGGTCGGGAGATAGTTGGCCATCACCGCCTCGTCTCCCTCGGCAGCCAAAATCGCGGTCGAGTAGATTGAAAGAAACTCGTCGGGGTTTTTCATCCCGTCAAACTGCTCAATCAAAGCGGGCTTGAATCGGGCCGGCCAGCGCACCCGACGAAGGTCGTCAGAGTATGCCAAGCAGCCATAGGCTGGAATAGGACCACATCAAGGAAGGTGGTCACTCCTGCTGGATCCAGAGTCGCGGTCGCCCCGCTGATCGAATTTATGACCACGCTAATCGCGGCGATGGGCGCGGGCATCGCCCGAGAGGTACCGTAGTCGTCATGAACCCTGCGACACCTTGGCGGAATGTCCGGGGTAAGACCTCCCGACATGCTGCTACTAAAATGGGAGCTGCTGTAGCTCTGCTGTCACCGAATGTCATCCGGGGTCGCGCTCAGGGGGCGGTGACGTGGAGGAGTCTGGGACAAATCCCGGGATCGCTGGCGTGAAGGCGCTTGGCGGGGGCGCCGATGCCTGCGCGAGGAGCTGTCGTCACTCATCAAGGAGCGAGACCCAGAGTGGCGACTTTGGTGCCGCGAAGGTATGACTTCAACAGTAGCTTTGTTGAGCTCATCAGCGAGAGCTCGACCAAAAAGACCTGACCTCACTCGAGCGGGATCGATCATAACCTGGGCGATAGTGCGGAGGCGCTCGCCCGACCGAGGGAGCTTGGGTTGTCCAGACGAGGTCCCAACCTTCTCACACTCCTCTCGCCGGAGGGCGGTTATGGCCTGATTGATAGCAACTTGGGCCATTCGGTGAGCATCTTTGGGAATCCGTGGACTGCGTTCACCCGCCTCCATGCTTGTGTCATGGCTAGCAGCCATGAAAACAAACTGATCACGCAGCAGCGGTGAGGGCAAAAACAGGGACGTGGAACTACCATGCTCAGGAACTGCATTCGAGCCTGAACTCGCCGAATGTCCTACAGCGATGAACGCCATGTCTCCGAGGTTTTGAAGTTCCTTCGAATGAGCAAAGCTTTCGGGCCCCACGGTGGGCGCCAGCTGTCGACGATTGGGATCACCAGACCACAAAAGTGTATGGGGGTTAATCATGTATACGGGACTCGAAATAGACTTCACTCACCGAAGGGTTGGGTTTGCTGATATGAAGGTCGGAGGAAAAAGAAAAATAGTGAGACACCAAGAATTATACTGGTTCGAGCCCCTATGACAAGTAATAGCTCTACTCCAGTCTTGCCAAGAGACGGAGAATTGCACTATGTTTGAGTACAGGGAGGTGTTCTCTAGCTCGAGCTTCTGTAGATTGAGTGTTTGTGCGTGTGTTCTGTGATGTGATGCCCGAGTATGTTTGCCCCAGGGGGGTTTTATGCCCCTCTCAGCCATTGCTGGAAATGTCCGGGAGAGATTCCTGGGAGAGTGGCTTGCAAGAAGGTGGGTCATAATCATTAGGATTTGCCGCCTCGCCCGCTTAACTCCACTATTTAAGGGTCTTGGTAACCACCAGTTGAATGCATGACTCGGGTCCCGAGCTTGACCTCTCCGAGCAGAAGATGATTCCTTATCCCCTAGCTCGAGGTCATAAGGGAGCCGTGTGGTCCACGTCATGGTCGGAGGCCTCACGGCTCGAGTTCGAGCTAGGGGTTTGTTGACTTTCCATTGACCCTGACAGAGACATACCGATATTTTACCGTGGTGTTCAGAGATTTGCTGATCTCACCTAATCCATGTTGAGGCAAACCCAAACCACTTTGGATCGGCTCCATGAATTAAGCACCCGTCTCAATTCCACTAATGGTAGCTCTTTCCCCCTCCGGATAGGTGAGATCTGACTTTCACAAATTCGCTGGGACTTCTCACAACCTCCGTTGAGAAGCTCACCATGTACGACGCCTTCACATACCGTCTAGGTGTCGACAAACACTAAGAGTAATAAGTCAAACTCTCTAGTTTGAACTTCACCAAGTACAACACGCATATATAATGGTGATCACCAAGTGCAACACATGCACAAGAGACTCTCAATCCTCTTGTAATTACAACACATGCAATTGAAAGCTTATTTCACATGCAACATCTCTCACAAGACTCCCAATAAGTCTAGTAACCAACAAATGCCCTCTAAGACCTCCTTGTATAGCCTCACAAAGAAAACTAGTCATTTATAGGCAATTAAGAAAAAACACAGTAAATCCGGTACTACCGCCCATGTAGGGTCGGTAGTACTGTCCTCCAAGCCAACGGCTAAAAAACTAGTTGTTACAGAAAATTCGGTGCTACCAAACCAACTAGGAGTACCGATCATAGATACCGGTAGTACCAGCTTTCAAAACCCAAGGAAATACGCTCTTCTGGAAAAATACCTACTGGCTTTGAGAGGCGTTAGTACCGAACCTCCTATACTACTAGCCAACTGAGAGAAGCAGTACCGGACCTCCAATGCTACTAGCGTTAGGGGCAGTACAACTAATTTTTCCGATCAAATTAGATTTCACACAAAACTTTTCAAATCAAAATCAATAAGAATTGATTCTTTGAGTCATGTGATGATTAACACATGATCAAGTTAATTTGCAAACCCTATTTACATGCTCCGAATAATCGCATTTAAAACTTTAACTTATTTGCAAAACATATTTACAAATAAACCAAAAAGCTATGAAATCAATCCTCTAGCTATGTAATCATCAACACATGAAAACGACACTTTGCAAAACACATTTGCAAATGCTAACACATGCTCTAGAATCGAAACATATAACTTCCAGCTCATGTGCAAAACACATTTGCAAATAACAAATTAACCCTCTTAAAAGCAAATCTCAAGCCATGTGATGATCAACTCATGATCAAGTCAATTTGCAAACCCTATTCACATGCTCCGGGATAAGACTCAATAAAACTAATATTTTGCAAACACAAAGTATAAACCTTTCTTAGCCTTATGATGATCAACACATGACCAAGTCACAAGCTAAGACTCCGATGCATTAGCTCTCTATTTGTAACACATGCAAATATGCAACTTCATGTAAACAATAACCACTAAAATCAAGTTACATGAGCTCTCTCCTTTTGCAACACATGCAAACTCTGCTCAATGCAAAAACCATTTAAACCAAATTGCATGAGCTATCTCATTTTTTTGCAACACATGCAAATCCATAGCTCTATGCAAAATTCAACTCAATTAAGATTCAATAAAAGGCAAGCATGAGCTCCATTATTTGCAACACATGCAAATACTTAGATCATACAAAAGCCAAATAAGAAAATGAGCTAGAGTGAACCGTATTGAGTTCATCGACGCATGATGAAGCTCAAGTGAAATGACTCAAACCCTCTTAATAGTACGGCAACCAAAATAGCAACATAGTCTCTTATCCAAACATTGAGACCGGTAAAAAACTAAGAACGCATCCTTAGCCCTAACTAGTTATACTTTTGTCTCTAGCACATCCACTTGGAGCTTTTATGATTCCCATCATCTTCTATCCAAGTCAGGATCTAGTTTCATTCATCAACACATGATGAACTCGGTTACTCTTCTCTTTAGGATCTCCTCTTGACACTCACCAACACATGATGACGTCCTTCTTCCTGATTCTATATCTTCGTTGGACTTAACTTACTTCACAACTCATGAAAGATTGTTAGTTCAACAAATAAGACTGTCTCAATCATCAATTTGCACTCCATTAATATAGAATGGATGCCCCAAGATCGATTGAGCACAACCTATATCAATTTGAATGATTAATTGTGTCTTGAGTATTTTAATACATCTAATGCTTCATTATACTCAAGAACTTTTCGTTTGTCCTTAATCAACAAAGAATACTATCAACACATGATAAAGCGTTATTTGATTGATTGAAAGACAACTAAACTTAATTTAAATTATATTTAAATTGATATGGGTATATATAACTACACAAGTTTTATATACTCATTTTGATAGAATCTCAAAATAATGATCCAATATATTGGAGTGATGGAAAGGGATCAATACTCTTGAGACCATCAACTATAGAATAAACTTCATTGTATGTGTGCATATAAATAATTAAACTTAAAATCAATATGCACATAATCAATTTTAGGTAGCATTTGAGTTTATCCTATATTTGATATGAATATACTACAACTACACAAGTTATATATACTCAAAGGGTTGTTTTAGAGTCTTGATCCTTCATATTATTTGGCAAGAAGATATGGGCCAATACTATTGAAACATCAAGTTAAATTATAAACTCCTCTTATATATGTGCATTTATGTAATATGGCTTTAGAAACATAATGCACATTTTGAGTTTTAAAGTAATAGAAGAGTTCATCCTTTAACTTGAATCCAAAGTATCTGATAGGATAATAAAATGAATACGAGTGCATACCTTGAGTTTTTCATTTTCCATCCAAATTCGAGACTAATAAGAACAAAGCTCAATAAAAATGTTAATCTTATAATGATTAGATTTATCATTAAACACTAATTAAGCATTAATCTAAAACCAATCACCAAAACCAATAAAGCTTGAACTTACAGGCGTGGCCTCTGCTTCCCTAAAGCATACATGCTTGTACATATGCTACATGAGAAACATCGTTTTCATTATACACGAGGCATACTTTTATGTCTCTATATGATTTTAAAGACATATTTAAGATACCACAATGATGCATCTACGTGTAGTATCATTATTAACGAAGAGATATTTACTGAATGTCTTTACATTTTATGTAAGATATTTTTGTAAATGCACTAAACGTGTAGTGTCATCTACGTGTAGTATCACTATTAACGAAGAGATATTTACTAAAATATCTTTATATTTTATGTAAGATATTTTGTAAATACACTAAACATGTAGTGTCACTGTTAACAAAGAGACACTTACTGAAATATCTTTACATTCTATTTAAGATATTTTATAAATACACTATGTTGTGTTTCTATACTCTCCAACAATATTTATAAAAATATATTAGAACTAATATATCTTCAAACTCGAGACCTTGTAGATAAACAAATAACCCAACTAACTATCTCAGCCTCACATCATAACTTACATGCTCATACTGTAAATATTATAAGTAGTACACAATATGTCTTGATTTGTGTGCTGCCTAGAGAAGTAGAGAGCTTTTGGGCAAGTACGGCTCGATCTGCTTGGGCTGCAAAAGCTCGGCATTTGTGCAGCTGCTGTGCTTTGTTTTTTCTTTGTTTTGTTTTGTAAATGGGCTCATTTAAATTTGTTGCTGAAGCCATACGGTAAGCCCATACACACTGGTTCCTCCGAAAAAGAAACCCATTCAGACTGGCAAGTTACTCCAAAAAAACCTATACACAACACACCGGCAGAACAAAGAAACAAATTAACTTCCCCTTCTGTACAGTAATGTGCAGTAGTATCTTCCCAAGTAAGAAAGGTACACTATAAGGTGTAATGCAATGGTTTTCTCCCCCTTCTGAATAACACATTCAGGATTTCCAGGCATTATGGCTGTTTCTTGGTACAGGAATGTTAGTCCATTTTGAAACTTGGAAAAGCTGGTTCTACTTCTACAACACTGAACGACACGCTTTAATTTTATGCTATTGATACAACCAGGTATCCTTTAATGAGCTCTTTTACCATAGATTAAAATCAATATAAACCGTTCATTTCTTTGAATCTAATGGTTCAAACCAATTTAGATCTAATTATATTACCACCTGTAGTATTGGTAGTAAAATTTAAAGAGGAGTAAAAGGGTAAAAAAAAATCTGTCATACTATTTATCCTCTGTGATAAAATACGTCCTATAATCCTGATCGATGGCGGATAAATAAATAAGAAGTCTCTGAAGATCGCCTCGACTCCATTGGCCTTCCCCATGAAGCTCCCTTCCCCGTTGCACCCAAAGTTCTCTCCACCTGTCAACGCCGCCATGGCCTCCACCTTTGGATGCCGGCCATCTCCTCTGTTTATAACTTCAGATCATCCACCATGAAGATCTTACAAGCACCTCACATGTATAGCGGCAAAATGACAAAATATACCTCAGACGCTGCACAAGAACTTTCAAAATTTCGGTAACTACGAAGAAAATCTTCCATCAACTAACACCTATTGTTTTCATCCCGGTAAAATTACCGCAGAACTATACTGATCGTTCTGCTGTGTTACAAATAATGCCATGTCTATTGAGTTCTTGTCGCATCGCGCACTTGGAAATCAGGCTGAAAGATCTCTCGTAGTTATTTTTTTCCCCCAGTCACTGTCAATTCCTTCAACCTAAGGTCGTTTTCCAATTCCAAACGTACGCCCTATATTTTTTTTTCCTCTTGAAAAAGATAGGCGCTAGAATTGTGTTACGTATGGACCTGTTAGATATACTCGATTTCATTCATCCGTATCATATTCCCGGAAATGCCGAAAGCTTCTTCTGGTATAGAGATGAGCTACTATTTTCTTTTTTCGACAACATTTTATTTTATTGATATTTGTTGACCTGTTTTGGAGATGTCACGAGTCTAAGACCCGTACCTTTCCTTTCCCAATCCCAACATCTAGTCATAACAACCAGAAGTACGGCATAAAATGCAATACACGGTCATATTGTCAAGAGAAAACATAAAAAGGGAAAAGGAGTTATAATGTTCAGTCACGTCTTAATCCAAGCTAACTAAACTTTGTAAACTCACGTATACTTGGGTTTTTATGTATCCGCATGATTCTATGGCTTCTTTAGTACTTGCGTCTTGGTCACGGGATTACATATACACGAGGGCAGCTCCAAGTGTAATGCTGCAAATCTCTTTTGCTAGAGTTTTCAGCCAATAATGATTCCACCTTCGTAATTCAAGGATTTTTATTCAGAAGGAAATATTTATCGTCGCACTTTTGAAGCTTTTAATAAAGGTTTTGAAAAATTGCCTTAGTTTTCGAAATGAGGTATCTTCCGAACCGTATTGTTTGGTGGCAAGTTGTCTTTTTCCTTGACAATTGTCATTTTGCGTCAAGAATTGAAATTTATTTGGTTCGCACTAAGGGTTTAAAGTTGGACTTTGGATTTTGTTTTTGGAGGGGCTTCATTTCTTTTTGTTCCTAGCCCTTTTGATTAGTGGCACCCATTTGATTGAGTATAAAGAGAAGAGAGAGGGAACCCTAGAGAAAAAAAAGGAGAAAACCCCCGAGCTTTTCCTCCTACCACCGCCTCCAAGGTCTAGGAGCCCGTGCCTTCCCCTGCGCTCGGCCGCCAGCTCACCTCCGACAGACAGGCGGCATGCCCGCGCCTTTCCTTCCAGCGCCCGTCCGTCCTGCGCCTACCCCTTCGGTTCTTCCCCAGCCCTCTCCTCCACTGGTGCTCGGCGTCTTGCCCTCCACCGTCGCCGCCTCCTTGCTCCTTTGCCCCAAGTGCCTCTGCACTCCCACATGGCCCGGCCAGGCGTCGCCTCGGCCTCCATCGCCAAGACCTGCCGCCCCACCCGCCTAAGCTCACACCAGCTCCAGCCGACCACCGGCGCCTCCCGGCCGGCACCTCCAGACCACACCTCTCCCCACCTCCTCCTTCCTCCATGGACATGGCTTTGAGGTATTTTTTTAGCTTGGGGATTAGCTTGCATGCATGGTGTTTGTGCTAATGCCTAGTTAGGATTTCTGATTTTGAGATGAATGGAGTTGGAGAATGGAAAGACTAGAGCAATTGGATAATTTCGTGTAGATCGTGATAATGTCTTCAAATACTTAATCTGGAATTGTATTGAACTAATTAGGAGAAGTTGAAATGAGCTATCCAGACTAAGTGAACAAGCTTGTGAGCTTGGTTCCTTGCAAATCTGGGATTATTCAATTCATTTCCCGGATGTTGAACTGTATAATTAGTTGTAGATTATTGTCTCGCGATCGCTTAGAACCCAAGAACGTAACTTCTGGTTTAGTCGTTTTAAAGTGACGGCCTTTTCAGTGTTGGTTGTCCAGAGATTCCATTAGTGGGAATTGGGTCTGTTTTTGGCGAAAGTTGAGATTTCGTCTTGCATTGAGGTATTGAGTCGAACCTTGATCCATTCTTGCCTGTAACGTGGTTTTTCAGGGGGACTGTCTTCGGGGGTGGTCTCGACCCCGCGTTGCCTCATATGTCGGTAAAGGCAAGTGCATTTCCTAGATCATGGCTAGGAGGAGTATTTGATTGTTTGCTTTTAGCGTACGTAATTGTTGATGAATACGCAAATGATAAGCTTTGCTTGGATATAACTAGAAAATGGTTCATTTTATGAAAATACTTATGATGATTAAAAGGTTAAGGGAATGGATGCAAGTGCATCTCTAGAATGTATTTATGGGGTTGAGTTGATCATTAGCATTGCAAATATGTTTACTCTAATATTTAGATTATGTTGTGAGCTCGCCTAGTAAGCTGATTATGTTTTTATGATAAAATCAAATTATTTGGGAAGTGATGAAAGTCTATGGAAATTGAGAATTTCATATTGCGTGGAAGTTAAATTTTCTATCTGAGCAATTTACTATTTCGATCCATTGTAGGAGATGATGCCTTTACAGATTCTATTTGTGGTTGTGTTTATGGTTTTAACTCATGACATATGGAGTTGTAATGGAATGTCGCATTTTCGCATACATGTCATGCATTTTGATTCGAGTCGGGTCGGTGAGAAAGATATATGGGGATATATGTCTAATCCGAAGTGCTCCTAAGATGAGTCTTACCTTGTAGTCCCATCCACGGAGTTGGATGGGAGCGAGTCAGTAAGAGTAGGCCCCTCTACTGGGATGGAAGGGAATAGGAGGGTGTAACACCGACGGGTGTTCCCTCGAGCTATACCGGTATAGGCAAAAAGGATGCATTTGAGCATGGAAGTATAGTTGCATTGCATTGCATAGTAAATGATAATTGCAATTCATGAGCTGATGGCAAGTGTTGTTTGGGGATTGAGTCGTGGACTCATCCGAAGCCGTCGATTGAGGTATGAAAGATAGATAAACTGTTTCATGAGGTTTGGGATTCATTTAATCTGAGTTATGAGGTAGTTGTGAGGTTTGTCGTTGGTTTACGGTTATTTTACTTAATGACTTCAACTAAGAATGGCTATGTTATATTATGGGGTAATTGTGTTCTTACGTCTTGGGCTTATATGAAAACAAATTGCTTCACTTATTTGTTGATGTCGTTTAAGTGTATTGTTACATTATGCCTTGAAGTAATTGTAACTCAATTGAATTGATACTTTTCATATTTGATGCTCTTGTTGAGTTTAGGACTCACGTTTGTTTGTTTATTGTTTTAGGTACTTTAAAGCTGGCTCGCCGGGATGGGAGTAGTAGCACGTGCACGACTTCGGTCACCACCACCTCATTTAATTAATTCGTAAAGCCTGGTTGTATCTAAGGCAGTTGTAATGTGTTGTTCGTTGTGGCGTAATTTTCTAATTGCCGGTTGGATGTGTGTTTGATTATCTAAGGATTTGCTAGAATGTTTCATCCTGGTTATGTGTGATTGATATATTAACTGCAACTATTTATTTGTCTGCTGAGTGGATGTCCTCCTTTCTAGGGAGGTAATACCGAAATTTTCTAAATTTTGGTGACTTAGTTTCTAAGCCGGTTTTAAGATTTCAGGGGTTGATTTCAGTCATTATTTAAGGTTTTGGTAGCATCCATGGCGCGTTTGGCGCTGGGGTGTTACACCAATATTTATTTAGTACACACCGAAGTGCTAAGGTAAGATTAGGGATGGCAATCGGATGCGGCGGATACGGGTAGTACTCGCTCATACCCATACCCACAAATCAAAATCTTCCCCACAGGTATACCCGCGAAGGGTCGCGAGCGAAAAATCTCGTCTGTACCCGTCGCCCGCGGGTATATCCGTTTACCCGCCACCATCAATAATCTTTTCAATCAAATGGCACTAGGAGCTAATGAGCTATGGTACTAATACAATCTTTTTAATTAAGTTATGGGTATTAGCTACATTCTATGGATTAAAAAATGATTATCAGTGATTCAAAATTTCAAATGTACATGAGAATAAGAATTAAAATAATATATGCAAACAAATAATATACGGATGCTTAAGTTCAACAATTATTGAAATGAGTTATCACAAATTGGGGATCAATGGGCCAACTGGGTGCCTATTCTAACCCGTATATCAATAGGATATGGTGGGTAATCGGGCGGAACGGGTACGGATGAAGCTCCCTCATACCCATACCAGTTTGCCCGTTGGGTAGAGTTTGGCCTCCATAAATATACCCACGGGTAATAAAAGAGAAACATACCCACATCTATTAGAGTTTTTACCCACGGATACACAAATAATTGGGTAAAATTGCCATCCCTAGGTGAGATCCTGTTCGAACAATCCCACATTGTTTATGAAAGGACTAGAAGCCCAAGATAAAAGTGGGGGAATCTTTTGCCTAACAACCTATCTTTTAGGGTTGAGAAGGCTTTTATGATCTTAAAAGTGGTATCAGAGTCAAGTTCTAACATCTCTAATCCAATGGAAACTAGTATATCCTTAGAGACCATCGATGTAAGATAAATGTCTAAAGGACACCAATGTGTGAAGGGAGAGATCTAAAAGTGAGGAAATCCCTCACCTCACAAGCTACCTTTTGGGAATGAAAAGGCTTTTACGATCGTAAAAGTGGTTGAGAGACCGTTAGTGTACCATAGGGGTTGGTGAACAGCTAAAGAGACATCGATGTGTGAATGAGAAGATTGTTGGAAACTTGGAATAGTCCCACATTAGTTGTGAAAGGGCAAAAGACCCACATAAAAGTGAGGGATCCATTACCTCATAAGCGCTTTTAACAGTTATCTCTAACATGAGATAAATAAAACAAACCCTCCCACGCCCAAATCCTTGACAGGTGTGCTGGCTCCAAAGCTTGGCACCAGCTCTCCAATTGTATTCTCCTCCTCGATTCTATTGGTAGTCTTAGCATCAATTTGCGGTTGATGTGTTAGTTATATGCACCGGTAATTCCAAAATTTTGAAAGATATTAGGAGATCACCTCTTTAATATGCCAAATTTATTGATTGAATTAGTTCCGATTTTAGTGGTTTGAGATTTGCAAGACCTTTAAACTATTTGTACCATATTTTTATTAAATTTGGAATACATATGCTGGATTTATAATGTTCCGAAACCATAGCACAAGATTATAGTTATATATGTGAAATATATACCTTTATTGAAAATTTTCGAGTTCCGCCGAAACTCCTACATATTATGGTTTCTTCTTTGACGCAGCATTAAACATGCCAATGCCGACTACAAGGCTTTCTTGAACTCCACCGATCACACAAAGTGCAAAAGCGCGACATATCTGGTCTGATCCTTTTTCGCGAGTGCGCCTACAGCGTAACCTCCATTTCCCTGGCGCAACTTTTGACCTACGTGCCCCCAATGTAAGGTACCAGGCTCGATCAGAAGCACTCATTGGGATGGGATTGGATATGCAAGCAGTGAAGAAAACGATCGAGTCGGCCAATGGGATATATCGATGGATAGATAGATTACGAACTGTGGCATGCGTACTTTTCCGTTCTCCTAGCATCATTGATCATTTTGATCCGGTGAAGAGGAGAATAGATGTACCACATCCAAAAGCACCCATTACATGCGTAGACGAAGGGATCATACTTTGGCCAATCGATTTTTAGTTAGCTCGACAGCAACATGCATCAGCGTGACTCCCGTTTCCATTCTCTGTCATTGCTTTTTTAGCCTCTTCTAATTAGCTATCACATGAACTAATTTGTAGATTTGATCTCCTTCCCTATAGCGGAAAGCGCTCCTACGTCCGAGGAGCGCGGAAGCGGCGCTACCATGCCTCGGGAGTGCGAGAGCCAGCAAACTGCATCAGCGGGCATGCGAGTGCAGGACTAGCCAACATTGCACACCAGGAGTGCAGGACAAGCATGGAGGCTGCGGGCGAGAAGCGCAGGAGGCAAGTTGCCACGACCGGGGAGTGTAAGAGGGGCCTTGACGTGGTCCTGGGAGCTCCAGTGATCTTCTGTAGTAGGGGAGTACGGAATGTGACATGTGTCACCTTCAGGCTCTTCTGCGATCGAGGATATAACTAAATCTGCAAATTCGTTTGCGGAAGGCTAAATTTGCAATAAACGAGGTAGAAAGGGCTAAAAAAGGGATGATTTCCCTACCCTCATTGCCATTGTGCACACAAGGGCTGTTAATGGTAACTCATATATAGTCTTCTAAGTTTTGGAAATGTGTTAGATAAATTTTAATAAGATTAGGATTCCTAATCCTAATATGAGTAGAATTACTAATTGCTTTGGATGAGAACTAGAGAGACTATATAAACCTAGGGTGGTAGTGAAGAAACCTAAGCAACTAATTAAGAAGTCACAAACCAATTCATCCAAAACAAGAGGTGCACAAGAGGATTAGAGGCTAAGTTATTATTTAGTATTATATTCTTGTATAGAGTAAGGATAAAAAGGTCCTAAAACCTTCGATAGGTTATGAGAGAGCAACAATCTCTTATACTCTTTTGAGGTAGTGCTTATATAATTTGCGGTCGGTTTCGCCAAATCTTTTCTCTTGTTGTGATTGCTTTAATGTTGTTCTTTTGATTTTCTCTACAAGATTTATCTTTTTTATTCTTGAGACCACTTGAGACGTATCTCACAAAACTCTAAACCGAGTTTGAAGTAAATGAATGGTGGATACTCAATGGTGGTAGCAAAAGATGATTTAGACATACTTGTTGTCAATCAATCAGATATTTCTCATGAATAAATATTAAACTTAGGTTGTTGCTTCTATATATGTTTAGCGATTGAGATATTTGTCACGGATCACTATGTTCAGTGGATGGAACTGTTTACCTGGCTAATTGCAAGGAGTATTCAACTACTAAGTTAGAAACGGCTACATTGGAGATATACGTTGGAGCACATCGCACAATGACGAGAGTTCGGTATGTCCCAACTTAAAGAATAATTTAATATCTATAAGGTCGCTTGAACTCGAAGATTGTGAGATATATTATATCAAGGTGGAGTTATGTGAGTTACTTGCAGAGGGTGTGTAACCATAAAAAGTATCTAGAATAGTAGAACATACTAATTGATAAGTAAACTTAAAGGAAGGGTAGCCAATGGGAGGTCAAAAAAATCTTTATTAGGAGACAGAAATTGTGTTATGAATGATAGGTAATCGGATTTGAACTACAACTTATGTACAAAACTACAAAAATATTACAAAATCTAGCAGGTGCAAAGGCAAAGGTGCGAGCTATTGGAAGAAGGAAGACGTGGTAGAACCTATGACGTAGTACCAATGAGCAGGTGTAGCTTAGAAGCAATATAAATCTATGTTATCAAAGGTTATAAAAACAAAAGTTGTGATTAGCCAAATTACGAAAAAAAAAAAACTATCGGATGGAGGTTTCGAGAGGTCAAACCCAAACACCAGCAGACATTGCGGTAGAAACGAAATTTAGAACTTGGGCGCAGCACGCCGTACGTAGCGGCGGACACCGCCGCAAAGCCAGCGCATTCTTCGGGCGGCGACAGCGACGCGCGCGCGCGAAAATATCTCCCGATCCGTCGTCCTCCGTCCGTCCGCGCCATGCCAGTGGCGGACGCACGAACGTCTGATAATAAACCGGCAAGTCGCGAACTCGAGCGGTCACTAGCTAGCTATGCGAGTAGTGCGCCTGCGCGCCTCTGAGCATGCACGACGCTAGGAGTGGGAGATGCGCGCGGAAATGGGAACCGGCTAAACCGATCCAGGAATTGGTCCCGGATCATGTGCCGACTTCCGTTAATTTGGTGGTTCCTTCATGTCAAAAGCGGCTGGCACTGGCAGCACTGATCGGTGCGCTGCTCGAGTTGGAATGCATCCGCGAACCTGCCGCTTGATCGAGCTCTCCACTTCTGAGGATCTCCTAGGACTAGAGGTGGGCACTAGGACTGTATTTTTGTGGGACAGTTCGAGTATGATGGCACTGTTTCTCAGGTCGTGCCGGATCTAGAAACTATACATAATGGATGGTATGACCCGGTATGTTACTGTCCCTCACTCGCTCGTCGCTCTATCTCGTTCTCTCCTTGGCTGACGGCGCTTCTCTCACTGTATCGCTCGCTCATCGCTGAGAGATTGAGATACACGGGCGAGAGAGGGGAGAGAGCTGAGAGAGACTGAGAGAAACGAACAAAAGAGATTCAAAATGATTAAAATTTAGTTTCTTTTCATAATATTTGTGCTCACTGCCTTAACTTCGTGTATTTCTAGCTTATTTTCTCTCATCGCAATAGTGTAAATAAGTTGGATCTAGACCGGCACGGTACGAAGCAGATACAAAACGCAAATGGACCGTGTCTGGGCTTGCCAAAGGCGAGCTGGGCCGGCACGGCCAGCACGATGGGTCATCGTAGTCCAGTACGGTTCATACATGAAGCATGATAGATCTGTACCAGATCAGCTTGATATGGCATGACGCCTATCTCTATGTAGGACAATTTTGGGTAGGCGGAAAAGTCAGGCATATGATTTCTGATTAGAATCTTGGGCGTGTTTTTGTTTGTTCCTCTGGTACCAAACAGGGGAACAACAAATTGGGTGTGTACTCGTCTAGATTATTATCATGGCTTCTCAAGAAAAAGACTGTTTTTTTACTCATACCACTGAAAAAGTTTAATTCAACAACATACCACATGCCGTGACATGGCAACTGCTGTCCAAGCCCACTATGTCAATGACACTATTAGTTTGTGTGTGTGTAACTTGGACTTTTGACCGGCATGAATCAAGTCTCCCTTGTTTAAGTTTGCTCTTACCAAATGGGTTTCCAGCTAAATTTTATTAGTTGTTTTAGGAAGTCATTAAAGATAACTTGATGGCAATGTTCTATGATTTGTACAAGGGTGTCCTCTATTTGTTTAGTTTAGATTTCGGTATTATCACGCTTTTACCAAAAATTAAGGATGCAAATAAGATACAATAGTATAAACCAATATGTCTTCTTAATGTCAGCTTCAAAATTTTTACCAAAGTTGGCATTAATAGGATATCTAGTGTCACTGAAAATGTTGTTCAGCTGACGCAGAGTGCTTGTATGCTAGGTCAGAACATTATGGATTGTGTGATAATTTTACCTGAAACAATTCACGAGTTGCGCAAGCAAAAATTAGGTGGGGTAACTTTTAAAGTGGATTTCGAAAAAGACTATGATAAGGTCAATTAGTCCTTTCTCCAACAGGTTCTAAAAATGAAAGGTTTCTCACAGAGATGGTGTAAGTGGATTGACAATTTTATATTTTGAGGGAAGGTAGGAATTAAGGTTAATGATGGCATCGGTCCATACTTTCAGACCAAAAAAGGACTTCGTCAGGGAGATCCTTTGTCCCCTATTTTATTTAATATTGTTGTCGATATGCTGCCTGTTCCTTTAGAACATGCCAAGGAGCATGGACAAATAAAAGGATTAATATCCCATTTGGTTCATAATGGGTTATCTATCCTTCAATATGCCGATGACACCATTATTTTTATGGATCATCATATTTAACAAGCCAAAAAAATGAAGCTTCTACTTTGAACAACTTTCGGGCCTTAAAATAAATTTCCATAAAAGAGTTGCTAAAAAATTTGAACTACAATACACTCATCTTTTTGGATGTGAGCTAGGTACCTTACCCTTTAGATACCTTGGCATATTAATTCATTACTGCAAATTGAGACAGTAAGTGAAGGGTGTAGAAGAACGTTTTGAAAAGAAATTGAGTACTTGGAAAGGAAAACATCTATCAGTTAGAGGTAGATTAGTCCTTATCAATTTTGTGCTTAATAGCATGTCCATGTTTATGGTTTCTTTTTTCAGGATACCACATGGGATTCTTAAGAGATTAGATTATTTCAAATCTAGATTTTTCTGTTAGAATGATAATCATAAGAAAAATATAGGCTTGCTAAGTGGAATATTTTATGCTAACCTAGGGATTAGGATGGTTTGGGTATCCATGACCTTAATATAAAAAATATCTATTTGCTTTGCAAATGACTCTTCAAACTTTTTAAATGAGGGTGTTTGGCCAGGGCTGGAAACGAGCCGATCGGTGCGGCTCGGTCAAGTGGCGAGGCTCGTTGCAGCTCGATCAAGTGGTGAGCCGAGCCAGGCTCGGCTCGGCCCTGAGGCGAGCCCAAAAAATTGGCTCGGCTTGGCTCAAGGTCGGCTCGCGAGCCAGCTCGCCGAGCCAGATCATCAAACAGTACATGAGCTTTTTTTCCAGTCCAGGCGGGGTCTCAGCGGGCGTCCAATCCAGTGGGGGATTGGGGACGGCTGGCGGTTGGTTGGCGGGCGTCTAGTCCAGGCCGCGGGACCGGGAGGCAAGCAGGTTGTCGGCGGCCAGGGTCCGGCGAAGTGGAGAACTCCTCTCCCTCTCCTAGTCTCCTCGCAAATGGTTGGCAGCCGGTAGAGGACAGACTTGGGCACTGGGATCGAGGTTTGGGGGAGAGGCGATGAACAGGTTAGGGCTTAGGGTTTTGCTCATGTGGGCCAATTAGGCCAAGCCAACGAGCGGCTCACGAGCCGAGTTGAGCCGGCTCGCTGAAAAAAATGAGCCAGAAAACAAGCTCGGCTCGGGATCGCTCCGAGCCACGAGCCTAGCTCAGCCCGAGCCGAACTGCGAGCCACGAGCCAAATTTCCAGCCCTATGTTTGGCAACACATCCTGATTAGGAAGTATTTGAGAAGTAAGATTCTTACTCAAGTAGAAAAGATGCCAGGTGACTTTCAGTTTTGGTCGTGTCTAATGAAAATTAAACATCACTTTTTATATTAGGGTCTTTTCAACTTCACGATGGATCTAAAATACGATTTTGGTAGGATACTTGGATTGGGACCAACCCTCTCAGTATGTAATACCATCGATTATTTAATATTGCTCAGAAAAAACATGCCACGGTGGTTGAAGTTGTGAGTTCTGGATCCTTTAATATGTCTTTTCGTATGGCTATTACAGGACCTAATTTACATGTCATGCAAGAGCTTATTACAAGGATTGTTGGTATACATTTACCATATGAAGGGGATACTTTTCGGTGGAATGTCCATCAAAATAGATAGTTTTTTGTTCACTCGATGTATGCAGTATTATTGCATCAAAATATCCCAGTTACAAATAGACAACTATGGAAAATTAAAGTACCTTTAAAAATTAAAATCTTTCTATGGTTTTTATGTCAAGGGATGATCTTGACAAAAGATAATCTAAGTAAAAGAAATTAGACTGGTAGCAAAAAAAATACTATTTTATCATAAGGAGGAAACTATCTAGCATCTCTTTTTTGATTGTCAGCTTGCTCGCTTCGCTTGTCATGTTATATAAGTGGTTTCAAATGAGACCTCTCCTAATAGTATAGGCCATGTGTTTGGTACATGGCTAATGGGATTGGGAAAGGAGATAAAGGTTCAATATTTAATTAGGGCTGTCACTTTATGTTGGTCTTTTTGGCTTTGTCGAAACGATGTTGTATTTGATAAAAAAAAAAACAAATGTCTAATCCTTTGTAGGTTATTTATATGTGCATCAATTGGTTGTGCTCATATTCTGTGTTGTTGCAACGTCAAGAGGCTCGGGAGATATTGTCAATATTTTTTTTCGTGCGTATATTTCTACTGTTATCGAAGGAAAATGTTTCACGTAGGGGAAAAATATTGCAGCGATCCGGATTGATATTTCTACTGTTATCGAAGGAAAATGTTTCACGCGTAGGAAAAAAATGTTTCACAAGTAGGAAAAAATGTTGCAGCATCCGGAAAAATCGGACGTGTGGCTCCTAGCAATTCTGTATTTAGAATGTATATTGAACTAGTGTTGTCTCTTTTTATACTAGCTATGACATGCACATTTTTGGTTGGGTGGTACCCAAAGAAAAATGTGTGGAAAGTTAACCGGGTTGATCTTGATATCTTGTTAACAGGGTTTGCAGAATTGAACAAGGAATTAGGGAATTGGTCTTCATCAATTTCACGTGTTTGGATGAGCTTTGCCTGCTTTGGAATGGGAATTACAACTGTAGCCTGGTTTCACCGGAATTGGAGGATAACTAAAACAACACTTATCAAAGCTAACTCATCCTAAATCAATAAAAATTGAGCATATCTCCTTCCTTCTCTCAGGCAAGATCCCACCAGCCCACCGTCGCCGGCGCCGGCCACTGGAGAGATCCCATTGACCACCACCACCAACGGCGAGATCCCGACAACCGCAGCTGCCAGATTCACGACCATGATGGACTGGCGAGACCATTGTCAATGCCAATTTCCAAGCTCAAGTTTTCTTTAGCAACCAAACAAGAATTAGAATTAGCCGAGTAGTTCACCTCCATGTTGCAATTTCTTCGCCAGCGAAACACAAAAATGAGAATTGTTAGCCAATTCCAATTGCTAGTTGAATTGGAATTGGGACTCTAATTCCAAGTTCCAATTCCAAATCAGAGATCCAAGGATAATGTGAATTCTTTAGAATCCGGTCAATTAACACTTGAATTTATGGAAAAGTGTATTTTTTCTTCTTCTATCTTACAGATACAAATTAGGCGTGTTTTCGACCTGCTGCACGACCTTTGTCATCACTGTCTCACCCCATATGATTGGCAACTTAGGGGGTGTTTGGGACAGCTTCAGCTCTATCAAAATCTGTGGAGTTGGTGGGGCATTTCTATCAAAATCTGTGGAGTGCCTTACATTAAGGGGTGGTATAGCTCAAACCAATCCGTGGAGTTGGTGGAGTATTTCTAGCTCAGAATTTGTGGAGCTGGAGTCAGTGTACATTAAGAGTGTTTAGGTAGATCATCTTATTTACATTTTAGAAATAAAAATATAAACTTAATTTATCTTTATTTTTTAGCATCTTATTTAAGTTTAGACTAAAAATATAAACTTAATTTCTTTATTTTAGCCTATAAGTTTCCCAAACAGGGAACCTTTAATCTTGCTTTTCTCAGCTACTTCTTTGCCACAAAGGCGACAGAATAGACTACCAAAATAGCAAATCCAACTCGACTGCGATACTTTCCCAGTAATTAAGAAAGAAACAGACAAAAGTAACTATATAATAGCCTCCTGATCATCAAATTATTTCTCCCTTATCACCATCAATCAATTCCACTGTTGTGGATACGCAAGAACATCCAATTTCACTGGATCATTATCTCACAAACATATACATATACTCGTATCAACCTAACCGAAACCAAGATTAAAATGTCTCAGAAAAAAACACAACAAAAAAGATCAAATTTTGATGACCAATTACTATTTGCATGCATGCCAATGGCATTGTTCCCGCCTCTGCATGTGCCTCCTCACCTCCTCATGCCGTGGCACCTGAACCAGAGGAAGACGAAGCAGAGCACCCTGTACCCAACCACGAACCCGAGCAGGATGCCGAGGTTGTTCCACCTCATACTCTCTTCCATGTCCTGCTGCCGCAGCAGCATCGCGCCGTCAAGGACGCAGAGGCCGCCGCCGGGGGCCTCGGCGAGGCACTCCCGGCCGCCGCGCGCGCCGCCGTACTCGTTGACGACGAGGGCCTCGAAGGGGTACTTGAACAGGCTGATGTAGTGCATGAACACCCAGTAACGCGGGATATTCTTGCTCGCGACGAAGTAGCCGGAGAAGAGAAAGAAGCAGCCGATGAAGCCGGCGATGACGGAGTTGCCGACGATGTAATTGGGCGCCAGCGCGCTGAGGCAGGCCACGAAGGAGTTGGCGGTGAGCATGACGATCCAGATCACGAGGGAGAAGTAGGCGAAGCGGGCGGGCTCGCGAGCGAGGCCGACGAGCCAGTACACCGGCGTCGCGTAGAGGAGCGCGGAGGCGAGGAGGAAGGGGAGGAAGACCGCGGCGTTGGAGGCGACGTAGGAGGACACGCGGTACGCGCCCCGAGAGGTCTCGCGCTCCAGGATGTGGCGTTCCTGGAGGAACACCGGGAGGCCCTCGGTGGTGGAGGAGATCACGAAGGTGAGGCTGAAGGCGAAGAAACCCAGCCGGGACTGCAGGTCGGTGGTGCCCAGGAAGATGGTGCCGAGGAACACGCCGACCACCGCCGACTGCACCATCCGCGCCGCGAACAGCTGCGGCGTCCGCACCACCGTCTTCACGAACCTCCCCGCCAGGATGCGCACCTCCGCCGCCGGCGAGTTCGCGTATGCCACGCGGCGCGGGGACGCGGACACGCTTACCGGCGCGGCGTCTTCTTGGTCTGTGGGCGCGGCGGTGGTGACCTTGGTGACGGCGACGTCGGGCTTGAGGGTGTCGATGGTCTCCATGGCGTACTCGAGGACGTTGACGTGGGCGGGGATGGCGTGGCCCGAGGCGGCAAGGCGGGCCTCGAGGAAGGCGAGGGAGCCGTGGTGCCGGACGGCGCCGTCGGTGAGAAGGACGACGCGGTCGAGCAGCTCGAGGATGCGGAAGCCAGGCTGGTGTATGGTGAGCACGACGGTCTTGCCGTGCACGGCTGCCATATCCCTGAGCATCTTGACAATGTGGAGCGCGGACCCGGAGTCGAGCCCCGACGTGGGCTCGTCCATCAGCACCACGGCCGGGTCGTGCACGAGGTCGACGCCGATGGACACCCGCCGCCGCTCGCCGCCGGACACGCTCGCGACCCTCGACCGCGCGACGTGCCGCAGCCCGAGCTCGGCCATCAGCTCTCTCGCCCGCGCCTCCGCCGCGCCGGCCCCGGCGCGCAACCGCAACCGCGCGCTGTACAGCAGCGACTCCTCCACGGTGAGCATCGGGAACAGCGCGTCGTCCTGAGGCACGTACCCGGACACCCGCCGGAACCGCGCGGCGTCCATGGGGCACCCATTCACCAGCACCTTCCCGGACACCACCCTCCCGGGGTCCGCCGACCCTGCCAGCACCGACAGCAGCGTCGTCTTCCCCGCCCCGCTCGGCCCGACGATCGCTACCAGCTCCCCGGGAGGCGCCTCGCACGTCACGCCCCTCAGCAGCAGCCGCTCGCCGCACCCGCCGCCTCCTCCCTTGCCGCCCCACAAGAACGACGCCCCGGCGCGCGCGGGGAGCACGTAGGACAGAGCCCTCGTCTCGAGACGGTACCTCGGCCTCCGGCGAACACTCCCCGTCTTCCCCAGCGACATCGGCGGAGTCACCGTCTCCCTCGGAGACGACATCTGGCGGAGAGATGTATAAGCCTTGGGGTGGTAGGGGAGAAGATCGAGCAAGAGTGTAAGCTCGGGAAGGTGGGGGGAGAGCGTTGAGCGACCACACCAACCTGTGCGCCTTATGTACTCGCTCCGCTTCTTGTGTTTGTGTTGCGGCGTTTCGCGCGCTCGACGCCGTCAGTTTGCGCTACCTCACGGGTGTTTTTAGCGTTTTTTCCCCGTGCGCGCGTTCGTTTCGCCCGGTTGGCCATTGGTTTGCTTGTGGTTTCGGCGTACGTGCTGGTTTGGGGCTTAACGTCCAACCTTGGTGTACTGTGACTGTTCAACTCATTCACCCTTTTTTTCCTCTATTATCAGTTTTTATAAAATCATTTATTTGATCGTATCTTGATCTAAATCGCCAAGCCTCTGTTTGATCATAACAAGATTTTCTAAATGGAACAGCAGGCTTCTTGCTGTACTTTTGATACTGTTTTTGCAATATCTACAACAATAGAACATAAAGCACAGAAAAATGTAAACCGGGTAAGTGACGAGTTCCTTGCAAAGAAGTGTGCAAAATTGGGCTTAATGGGCGCATTTGGAGCTTGAATTTGCCCATTTAGTCTCAGGACAATAAAAGGACACTGTATTATTATCGTTGTCAATTGGAATAAGTCCATTTTACATTCCCAAATTTTGCAAAAAGGTTCATTTGACACTCTCAGCTATAAAATCAGGTATTTAACATCTCAAACTTATAAAACAGGGTCAAATTACACTTTAAAGCAGTTTTGAATGGTGGTTTGATGAGTAGATCACACTCAAAATGGTTTTTGCAATATTGACGACTATATCATTAGATTTTGATTATAAAGATTGACCTTTTTCTTGTTCCTCTTTGTTATCTTTCTTCTTCTCATCATCCTTGCTCATCTTCTTTAGATTACCGTAGCAAAAACTGATAAACATATCTACCAACATGACAAAAACCACCTTGAGTTAGATACCCGTCAGCAAAACCACCTCAGGATGTAAGTGACTTGATTTTTCTAAGTTTAGAGTGTTAAATACCCGGTTTTGTAGCTAAGAGTGTTCAATGAACTTTTTGTAAAATACCGGGATGTAAAATAGACTTGTTCCTTTTCAATTTAAGAAACCTTCTTTTTTTCTTTTATAAAAGCTGTTTGTACCATACCATATTGCCATCTACATTTCAAATTGCTCAGGGTCTGACCCGGGCCATCCATGCTCGAGGAGCCCGGCTTGTCCGATTGGACGGATCCATTGGTGACCTAACGCTGGGCTGTTCTAATCTATCGGAGTTGGTGCCTAGTTTGGCTTGCGGAAAGCCACACGGTAAGGCAGCACAGAAGGGATCATATCATGGGCTAAAATCATCGTATCATGGACTAAATCAGAAAATCACCGAGCCTCTGTTGCTAATGAGGATCAGCAAGGATTTTCTAAATGGAACAGTAGGCCATTTGCTTTACTTTTGATGGCTTTTGTCTTGTCGCAAATGTTGTTTCGTGATGTCTTCATATATGGATATTTTTTTTAAGAAAAAAAGTATGTTAAAAACCACAAACTAGGAAATGAACGAATCCACAATGCTTAATAAGCGTGCTTGGAATTAGCAGCCTGAATTAGGCCTGCAGAAATACTGCTATCAGCATACTTTACGCTGGGGTACTCTCTCCGACGCATAAAATCAGCCCACGTAGCGTCCGGCGAGCAAGTGGGCGAGGCGCCCGCCACCGGCCCAAATTTCGGGCGGCTCGGCGATCGGGCGGCGAAGACGCCCGCCGCCAGTGTCGCCCACGTGGCGTCCGGGCGAGCGGTGGCGAGGACGCCTACCGCCCGCCGCAAAGGCAAAAGGTGGGGCACGGTGGCTTCGCCTCGAAGTCTCCTTCCCCTATCGTACCATGCCAGACGGCAGGCCTGCTGTGTCAGATCTATCAACTGCGAGAATTTCTACTACAAGCCCATTCCTCTGACGCCTCTCACCTACCCGTCACAAAGGGGTCACATCCGGACGGACCAAGCGAAGCCATGCGTCGGTATTTAATGAGGCTGGAGGAACGGGACAGTACGGGAAGGAGCAATAAAT
The DNA here is from genome assembly GCA_036346375.1 of Guadua angustifolia. NCBI lineage: Eukaryota > Viridiplantae > Streptophyta > Magnoliopsida > Poales > Poaceae > Guadua > Guadua angustifolia. The sequence goes on along the minus strand of CM070500.1, from coordinate 37,377,497 downwards.
GTCTGAAGATCAGCATGATGACCCCTCTTTTACCTACCCCGTTAGCTTTGGCTATATAAGGGCCCTCCGGTGCATGGGGAAGGGGGTCAAGAACCAAGAGTTCAATCAGAGAACTCAAGGAAGAAATTGTAACTGAGGGCTCAGATAACCTCAAACACTTCATAAAAATCTAGCAGGACATAAGGCTTTTACCCTGGCTAAGGGTCTGAACCTGGGTAAAATCTCTGTGTCATCCTCAGTCCATAGACGCCGGAATCCTTCGTGTGGGAGTCTCTAGAGTTTTCATCCACTAGGGTTAGCCAGCCGCGAAGACGCCTTCCTATCGAACCAAACCGATCTGTAGACTTCAGGCCTGTCAAGCGGAATACGCTGACAACTGCGTCTTATCATTTTCATTTTGAGAAGACTTCTTGTCGCTAAAAGTTGTTTGTACCGAAGCCATTTTCCAATTAAATATGTCCCTTTTATCGAAACTTTTCGCGTGTGATGTTAAAAGTGCTGGTCTCTGAATCCGAATTGTTTGAACTTGTCACTGTCAATTCGCCATGTACATTTCAAATCGCTCAGGGTCTGACCCGGGTCGTCCATGCTCAAGGAGGAGCCCGGCCGGCTTGCTGGACTGGACGGATCCATTGGTGACCTAACACACCCGGATCTCCCCTGTTTTAATCTATCGGAGTTGGTGCGCGGTTTGGCTTGCCACAACAGGGTAAGGCAGCACCAGGGGGCAAGAAACGTCCGTGGGAGAGGAGAAGTGGAGTGCGGTGCAGTGCAGAGATTTCTGATGAGCTGCACCATTGACCGAGCCTCACGCACCGGTTGGTTGTAGTTGGCGGTTGGCCTGGCTCCCATGGCTTTCACACATGCCATCTCTCTCTCTCTGTCTCTCTCTAGACGACATGCAGCCAGCCGTACAAGTTCAGAGCTAAATAAGAGCATGGTGTAACAAATCATAGGACTGACAGAAGGCTGCTGCTTCCACTTTTGTTTTCAGATAAGCATCTTCTAGGATAAGCATCTTCTAGGAGGAAGAGAGGGCTTATTTTACGACTGACTGACAGAGGATTTTGGAGCTAAACTTCTTCAGAAGGTCCTTCAACTTGACCTGCCCAGCCAGTAAAAAAAACCAAGCATGTAGCCTCCCGTACAACTTTCAAGTTTCAACTATTTACGTTAACCACCTTGCTACTGTACGGACAATTAAGTTCGATCTCAATTTGTCGAATATTTGAAGTCAATTTACACAAATAGCATCGTTCAAAACTTCAAATTCCTATGTTGTTCTTTGCTTCGGCACAACTCAGATCACTGTACCTTAACAGCAGTATGCACTACAGGATGGGCATAGATAGGTTCTCCAGCTGATCTCGAACAGTGCGCCATGTGCAGTGGCGGTCCTGAGATTTCAGAGGCCTAGAACGAGATTTAAAATAAGAACCCTTCTAATTAATTAATAATAATAATAATATATAAGTGTTACCAATAAACACTCAAGGTGCATCAAAAAATATTCATATCAAGCTTCGTTTCCCAGGTACTACTAACTATACGTATTATACTGTTATATATACAATATATTAATACTAGTACATGTACAGGGGTGGGACGTCATGGTTCGGCTCAGTTTTTTTTCGCGTGTAGGTCTCTAAAAAAATACTTAATTATGTGTAGATTCTTTCTGCGGTTTTTTACAAAAATGACCTTCTAGTTATTTTTCATGAAAAGAACCTTTCGATTTAGCGCAATCGCGGATCCTTCGTGAGAGGACCTCAGATAAATAAAAAAATGATTGCGTTTGTATCATTTCAACCATTTCACATGTTTTCTCGACAATTTTAAAAAAGAACATAAAAAATAAAATTATTTCTAAAAAAACAATACACACGACGTATCACGCCACAAAAACTATCCTAGTTGTCATGATGAGTAGTCCTTGAACCGGGGCATGATACGCTTTCTTTCCATACATATATACCTAGTCAACACCACACCAAACGCCCTGCGCCCAGCACACCAGTCATGCAAGCATCTGCCCTGCAAAATCCTGACCAATGCATGGCGTAAAGAATCTCCGTCCAGTGAGAGACTGACTACACGCGACTCACAACGAATGCATTGCACTGCATTGCCCATGTATGATGTATCTCTTTCTCACTTCTCAGGAAGTACACACCCAGGAAGTGGAACTTGTGAGCAACTGCAGTTACAGAGTCGCAGTTGATCAGGATCGGCGTTTGAACGAGTTCAGGTCGACTGATGTCACAAAAAAGTTGCCCAGAAGGATCGCAAACCGAACGTTTCTTCTTCTTCTTCTAGGCAGCAAACTGAACAATTCTTGTGTGGAAGATCGAACAGAAGCACACGGCGCTGCAAGCAACAACTGATCTTAGAATAGATCGCCCACCGCTTGTGATCACCGTATTTCCATCCGACGAGATGGACAAGAGGCATCTCACAGTTTCACATGCTCGTGGCATTTAAAATGCACGGCACGTTGGGATGGGGCAGACTACCATTGCGCAAATTAAAATTTCTACCATGTAAATTAAAAAACGATACGAGTAAGAGATCATGGATCATTATTACTAGACGTACAGTTCCATAGAAGAAGAGTTGAAGTAAACCCGTTTCAACTAGCACGCATTGAAGTAGTGGAAATAGTCGATGGTCCAATGTCCTTGAAAAGAGATACTCGGAAGCCGATCGTCCTCTACTCCTAATCAATCTCCACGAGCCAGCCGTCTCCTCTTTGCCATCGTCCCGATCAGCACTACAATAGCAACAACGCCTCTACCAAGTCTACTCGTCTAGGAAGGAACTCTGTGTGTTAGTGTACTAGCACCAACATGCACGACAAGGGTTGTGGGAGGTGGCAGATAGGGTTTCGTGGGTGTGAACGAGATACCTCTCTCAATCTCACTCCTCTCTAAATATAGTCTCTTGGTGGAACCTTACATTAGGGGGGCTTAACAAGGTACAAAGCTCACTCGCTCCATTAGTAATGGAGCTAATCTGAACTAATGTGTATTAACTAATTAAGTATATGACCTTGTAGGTTATATTCGGTCGTAGCTCGAAAACTCCTTTCTGGTCCACATGTCAGTATCGGTCCCTAATAGGGCATAGTGCCTTTCAAATATGCATAAAGATCATATTGGACAAACCTATATAGTGCTCATGTATTGATCCCTTTGCCTCATGGTATCAGATCGAATTCAAGGCGGGAGTGTGCCATCCTGTGATAGCTCAATCCTTCACTCTATCGTGTAGTGGATTACTCAGTAGCAGTTGATTCCTTAACCATATTTAGCATGCCCATGCACCCTTAATCCAACTACATCGAGAGGCTTAGAGATATCTCTTCTGTTATATAGGAGGGGTAAATTCCATCTTGATCACTTACATTCCTTTGTATGTTTTATAGTAAACCCGAAAGTTATCTTTATAATTACCTAATTACATAATAGTGTTTGGCAATCCCAAGTATACTATTGCATATGTAGAAAACCATAACGATATTAGGTTTAAGGATCCCAAATGCACTATGTAGACCAATTGATAACACAAGAATATAATAATTCATGCAGTATCTCAAGGTAAGTCAATCCAACATGTTTTCTAACATATGTTCATATTATTAATTTGATATCTTCATATCCATGATCCATTCATTAAACATGATCATCAATCAATACATGTGATGATATATAAATCACTATTATCCCATATAATAATATAAGATCGAGAGATAATTTAGAATAACATTAAAACATGAATAAAAATTTCCGCAGTTAAGTTACATATTTATCGATCCATACAGATGATATTTATTCAAGTGACAATATAACATATTATGTAAATGACTATAAACATTGAAGCGATATGATCATCTCCATAATTGTCTTTAGGGCTTACCACTAATGCAGCAGGTATGCATTAGTTATTTAGCTCGATCCATTTTGGCCAAGCCAGGCAAGTAAGCTGGGATGATGCCTTTGCATACATGCTCAGACTTGCAGGCAATGGCTTTGTGCAGCTGGCTGGGTGCAGTGTATAATGCGTGCAGGTGGCTGGCGTGCACGGGATTTCATCAAACAAGGATCTGAATTTGCCTTGCAAGAAAAGAAAAAATTTGTCTTTCAGGTTCGATCACATATGCAGGGATGATTATTGGAATGGACTGGATGGTAGGGGAACGATCATGTTTTATTGCCTGCGGTTCCATCAGAACTTGTCGCTACATCGGAGATGCAAGAGATCGCCGTTAGCATGGATGGCCAAGTAAGGAACTGGATGGTAAGGTGGATTAATTAAGATGTTGATCGAAGCATGGCAGGAACGGACCAGAATAAAACTCATTTTTCTTCTGGCTACCTGGCACCAGAAATGATTAACAGCACTTGGTCACGTTTGGAGTGTAGTCGTAAAGGTGTCTAGAAGAAATTTTCTGTAGAGTGCTGTGTGAAATTCTTGCGTTGAAGCTTTGCCCAAAGCAAAGGTGCAGAGGAAAACCTAGAACTTCGGCGCCAACCGATAAATCTCTCACCAACACAAGAAAGTACACTTGGTATCTTGGACTTGGAGTGTCCTCTCACCATTCCTGGAACGAATCGTCCCGCTCCCAACGAAGAGATCAGAAAGCATTGTCCTCGGAGCTAGCAATCTACGCCTTCAAACATTGTCTACGTACTTCACTTATCCGCCTTCTGTCTGTATTGTACCATGTTCCTGAAAGAAAGCATTGTCCTTGGAGGCTTGGAGCTAGCAATCTACGCCTTCAAACATTGTCTACGTACTTCACTTATCCGCCTTCTGTCTGTATTGTATCATGTACCTGAAAGAAAGCATTGTCCTCGGAGCTAGGAATCTATGCCTTCAAACATTGTCAACGTACTTTCGCTTTATCCGCCTTCTGTCTGTATTGTACCATGTACCTGGAAGTTACAAAGACGTGTTTGCAATTAACACCCCTTTAAGAGGCCACGCGCTACGCTGTGTCGTGTGACGCTGTGTCATGTGAAATTTGAGAAATTCGGTTGTGTGACGCTGTGCTATGCAAAATCTGGTCCGACGGATATTTCTGAAAAAATTACGTAATTTCAGTTTTCTTTTTTTTTTAAAAAATGGGTTGCTAGAAGCCGCCGACGAATTTGAGGATTATTAGAAGCTGTCGGTGAATATGCGTTTTTTTAGGAGAAAAACGTGGAGGGATCTAAATGTATTTTTTGTGTAATTCTGGTTTTCTTTTTCTTTTTAAAAAGGACCACTAGGACCTATCAACGAATCTGTGGACTGTTATAAATCGTCGGCGAATCTGTGGTTTTTGTTTTTGGGAGAAAACAATCGTATTTTCGTTTTTTTGGGTAATTTTGATTTTCTTGTTTTTTAAAAAATGGGTCACTAGGACCCGTTGGCGAATTTTGGACTACTATAAACGGTGAGTTTGCATTTTTTTTTTGTTTTTAGGAGAAAACCGCATAGGAATCTAAATGTATTTTTGTTTCTTTTTGAGCCTAGTCAGCAAAAAACCAATTTCTTAGGACCTAAACGTAATTTCGTCTTTCTTTTCACCTATTTTGTTAAAAACCATCGGGAGAATCTGAACGTAAACCGCATAGGTCCTAAATGTAATTTTGGTTTTTTCGATCCTTTATGTTAAAAACCGACGAAAAGATCTAAACATAATTTTAAATTTTCTAGAAGGCCTTTTCGCGAGGACGATGACGTGGCAGCACTGGTGGCCCTCTATTCTTCTCCACTATAATATATAGTATTTTGTTTCTCTTCAAGCCTAGTAAGCAAAAAACCAATTTCTTGGGACCTAAACGTAATTTCGTTTTTCTTTTCGCTTATTTTGTTAAAAACCATCGGGAGAATTTGAACGTAAACCGCAGAGGGTCCTAAATGTAATTTTGGTTTTTTCGATCCTTTCTGTTAAAAACCAACGAAAAGACCTAAATGTAATTTTAAATTTTCTAAAAGCCTTTTCGCGAGGACGGTGACGTGGCAGCATTGGTGGCCCTCTATTCCTCTCCACTATAATATATAGTATGCATTAGCCTAATTTCCCTATTTTACAAGGATAAAAATAATATTATCTAACACCTTATGTTATTTTTGATGGGCTTAACTTGCACCATGCTTTCAACTTTGTCTCGATCTAGCGCTGTATCTCTGCTATCGAGCTTATCTTGATCACTTTTCTAGCCCCCCTTTCTTTTTCCCTTTAAAATTGGCTTCCTTTCAATAAAATTACAAATCTAGCCTCATTCCCATCACGAAAGACACTTTCCACGCTCCCTTGCTATGCTCTCCCTATGCCCTCCGTGATAGCCTTCCTCCCATGGACGTTGGCCGCAACACCTCTACTCCTGCACTTACCTACCATGAAAGCATCAGCTCCTCCCACACTTCAAAGGCGCGGCAACCTCCGCTCCCGCACACGCCAACCGTGGCAACTCTACTCCTGCACTTTGCCTGCTGCGAAAGCGTGGGCTCCTCCCATGATTCAAAGGTGCGGTAGCCTCTCCTCCCGCACACGCCAGTCGCGGCAGCCTCCGCTCCTACACTTGTATGTTGTGAAAGCGCCGGCTCCTCCCACGCTCGTCGCTGGTTGCTATGCTCTTTGGGCGTGGCAGACGATCAAGCTTTTCGTAGTGGGAAAATAGGCTAGATTTACAAGTTCATTCAAAAGGGACCTAATTTTGCAAAAAAAAAGAGGATGGGGTTAGAAAAATGATCAATTATTGCATCTTCATCGCATATTATAAAAGAAGGTTGTTAGGATAAATATTGATTTTTAGTAGTTAATTTGTTTGTTACGGAGATTTTTTTTTTTTTTTATGAGAGATTTTGAAGAGTTTAGATATTTCAAGAGGTGAACGAAGATTGCCCTCCATCCCATTGCGGTGCCATACTAACGGCCAAGATTCCGCATCCCCTCCCCTTCGCGACGAAGAATCCTCCTCGCGGAGTCTCGCACGAGCCGCGTCCCAAAAATCAAGATTAAAATCAGAATTAGTAACACCCGTAAATTAGCAAACACGCGCAGCCACCGACCGACCCATCGATCGAGCCACCTCCCCCAGCAAATCCACCAGAAATTCCGGCGGTAACAGCAGCGGAGGGGCCTCCCAGATCTCCGCCGGTGGCCGGCGGAGGCGGAGGGCGATGGCGCTGAACATGAAGACGCTCACGCAGGCGCTGGCGAAGGCGTCCGCGGTGATCGAGAAGACGGTGACGACGACGGTGCAGGAGGTGACGGGCCCGCGGCCACTGCAGGACTACGAGCTGCTCGACCAGGCCGGGTCAGGGGGCCCGGGCCTCGCGTGGCGGATCTACACTGCGCGGCCGCGGGAGGGGGCGCCCTCCGCACCCTACCCCGTCGTCTCCGTCTGGGTGCTCGACAAGCGCGCCCTCTCCGAGGCGCGAGCTCGGGCGGGGCTCTCTAAGGCGGCGGAGGATGCCTTCCTCGACCTCGCCCGCGCCGACGCCGCCCGCCTCGTGCGCCTGCGTCACCCGGGCGTTCTCCACGTCGTTCAGGCGCTGGACGAGACCAAGGCCGCCATGGCCATGGCCACCGAGCCGGTGTTCGCCTCCGTCTCCAACGCTCTCGGATGCCTCGACAACGTGGGCAAGGTGCCCAAGGAGCTGAAGGGCATGGTATGGAGTGATGTCTCAGGCTTTGTTTGCTTTCCCGTGTGCCTAGATGTCTAGAACTGGGACCTTCGCAAATCAATTAGCTTCTACAAAGTCTAGAGTTTGGGAAATTGGTGATTCGATTAAAGCATACTAGCAGTATCAGTTTGCGCATGGATACTATGTATCATCACTCACTACCAGCTAGCGAGTTGACAATGATTGGACAATTGGACCAATAACTAGCACCGTGTAGATTTATGCAGTGCAATGCATGGGCTGAGAATATAACATTTACATTTCTAATGCACTTTTTTTGCAGCGTCGTATCCAGAAAATTCACCAAGGCCATTTATACTTCTAATAGTTCGGGACAATCCTTTCTTCACAGTTTACTTCCTTTAGGGCTTGTTTGCAGTTGTTGTGCTGCACTGCGCTTAATTTATAAGCTTATGTGGAAAAGCACTTGGGAAAAATCTAGCACATTTTTGGCAAAATTAGATTATAATATAACAACTTATGTCATACGATGTTGGATCCTTATTTTCTCGCATGCGTATATATTCTTTAGAAACAACTCACACATTTTCTATTATTTGGTACACAACAATATATCCTTTTGCAACATAGTTTAGAAAATGCAGCTAATCAAACACCAATATATTTGAAAACGGTTCCAGCAAATGGGATTATCATAATCTACCGCTATGCTAAAATGAAGCCTTAGTGAGGTTAATGTATCAAAATTTGGGAAGTTCTCTGGGCAGTTATATAATTTGTTACTTCTAATACACTAATTCGTGAAAAACTGTGGGGTCATTTGACCCCATGGTGGCTCCGCCATTGTTGTTTGTTAGGATCTTAGGAGACAAACATGATTGACTTTCCAGATATTCGGTTTGAATCAGATAATAGTGAATATCTCCATTGTAAAATTTTTAGATTCATGTGGTATTTCAAGGAGTTGGATTGCAATTGACTAAGGGCCTGTTTGTTTTTGCTTTTGATTATGGATTCTAGCCCCAAAAGCAGAATAAAAAACAACAGCCGGATTCTAGAATTTGATTCTCACAACCTAGCACACCCATATATACTAAAATCCACAATCCACTTTATATGTATTTTTGGATTCCAGCTTTTGGAGAATCAGTTTCTCTACAATTACAATCCAGAATCAGCTTTTAGAGAATCCAAAACAAAAATAAACAGGCCCTAAGTTTGTCAAGTAATGATCAGTTGAGTCAGAAATATTTTCATTTATGTGAATGAGTTCTCGTAAATTGTATCTTGCTTACATTTTGTGTGTTGAATAGTGCATGACAATTGGTTGCAAATCCAAAGTATGATCGTGTGTTTCAGTTGTACTATGTTTTTCTTAGTTTCGGTTGTGTTCCAGGAAATGGGGCTACTGGAGATTAAACATGGGTTGCTGCAAGTTGCAGAGACGTTGGATTTTCTTCATAACAATGCCCATCTTGCCCATCGAGCTATATCACCTGAGGTTGCAATGTAGCACCTTTCTTCTGCTTATAGTTTCTGCATGGTTGTTTCCTGTTATTGATATTCTGTATCATATTTGCATGATAAATTTATAATACTCAATCATTTCGCTAGTTTTGTGTTAGGTAATTTTTCAACTATGCAATGAAATGATTCTGCTTTAGTGTGAAGTTCCCTTTGATAATGTTAAGTTCACCTGTACCATGCTGTGGTCTAGGCTAGCTGCCCATTATATCCTGCTGTTTTGTAATTGCACTTAGTACTAAACATACTCGATTCAATATTTCTCAAATTGATTGCTATGAATTGTTCTCTTTATATGGAACTAATTAGTAAATGTTGCTTTCTGAACTGATGACTTGCTAGTAGATGTTTCTTTCTAAACTGATGACTTGCTAGCACATGCCGAGAGGTCGATTAGTGCGTGGGCATAAGGGCCTTTATGACACAATCAATAATTCGGTTAATTTTCAATTAGGTCTTCCTCTAGCTTCTTTAGGGGTTTTTACTTCCTTAGTAGCTCAACATATGTACTCTTTACCAGCACAAGACTTTACCACTCAAGCTGCATTATAACAGGGGCTTTACCACTCATCACCAATATATTGCAGGGTTCATCATGACAGGGGCTTTTGCTCATGGAGCTATTTTTTCATTAGGGATTACAATCCAGAACAGAATGAGAATAATGTATTGGCAAGAATGTTAGACCATAAACAAGCTATCATATCTCAATTAAGTTGGGCTAGCCTGTTCCTAGGATTCTGTACCTTGGGCCTTTATGTTCATAACGACGTCATGCTTGCTTTTGGCACTCCAGAAAAGCAAATCTATGGTATATACCCATCTATAACAATTCAAATGAAACATGAAACATACCTTTGAAAAAAATACACTCGAATTCAAAGATTTTGAACGAATTTAGATCACATACTTTGTTGATTTATATATAAAATCAGTGCATGCCTACAATCAAACTATCATAAAAAGGGTAACTCTAGTTTGAATTTCAGTTCAAACTTATTTAAACTAGTTAGTAAACTAGTCATCCTTAAAATTTCAAAAAATTTTGCATGCATTTTCATATATATACATACATACATACATATATAGCAGCCAACTCCGGCGTGTCAGCTTAGTTATCCTCATCAAGCCACAACCTTGATGTCTAGCTTCCCAACTGGTAGACGGTTCCCTTTCGCTTGGCACCACATTTGAAACAATATTTTGACAAAAAAGACGTGTTGCTCACCCAATACGATCATATGAGGTCACAATTTACCCAACACGATCATCTGGGGTGAACAAGAATTGGGGATTGGATGTGGGCAAAATTCCCGCCAATGGCTGAAGTGTTTAGTTGACACCCCCCCTTTGTTGGGGTCTGGACTGCCACACTTTAAAGGGAGTAGGAAAGAGTGACCTGGGATTGAATATATTTTGCCTTTCCCTGGTGGTTTCGCATTCCAATGTGGGTAGGATTCGCTAGGGATGAGTGGCTTATTTAGCCTATTATAATACACACACACACACACACACACACACACATGGAAGTGCTATTCTACACCCGAGTGTAGAATAGTTATTCTACGTGTTGGCCGAATGAGCATGTCCAAACGAGCATGTCCAAACCACTCCACGTGTTCTAAATGGCTAACTATAGCTATGCTCGGTTTTAAAGTCACGCCCACCTAGTCGGTCCGTGTGTTGACTAAGCCAATTAGTTACGTAACCAACCAACTAATAAATATGGTTTCTTATTTGTACTCAGTGTTCTAAATGGCTAACTATAGCTATGCTATAGCTTTTTCGTACCCTAAACGTGAAGTTACGGGCCAATGTTTCGCTGTATTACCTATAAGCACTATAGCTAGCAATAGCTTCCTATTTGACGTTACTTGTAGATAGCGATTGATCTGATATCTTACATAGGTGCCTATGGGCCAAAACATTGGGCCCATTTTGAAATCCAATCCAATTTTACTAAAAGGCACCAATGCATCTCTTATAAGCCCGAACTATGAGAAAACCTAGTAAAAAGCCCCATCTCGCCCTTTTTTCAATAATCCAACATTCATATTTCTCAGTGATTAAGTACTTGTTAAGAACATTATGCTATAGTTATCATTTATGGTCTTTTGGGCGTGTAATAGTTTGTTGCTAATTGTGGACTTGACGCATATTCATTTATGGTCTTTTGGGCATGTAATAGTTTGTTGCTAATTGTGGACTTGACACATATTCTTATTATAAAAATTAGTATCTTCTAAAGTACCATGCTTTTATGATTTGTTTGGAGGTGACTTATATTATTTACATATTTATTTTTTAAAAAATTTATACTGAAAACGGGGCAAAAGATAGCTTCCAAGATAGCTGCTGTAGCTTTTTTGGGACTTTGCATCGAAACCGCAAAAAGGTTTAAAACCTTGTTTGTACTAGAATTTTTTTGTTTGATTTAGCCATAACTTTTTATTGGTAGCTTCGATTCACAAACGGTTTACATCGGTAGCTTATTGATAATGAGAGGAACATAGTGATATAAGTCTCGCAAATAAATGCCAGTTGAATGAGATTTTACAACTAATTAACTGAATGTGTTATAAATTTTACTGTAACACCTAACAGTGTCGCATGATGGCCATGTGATATCGGCTATGAGAAAAGCATTCCAATTTACTGGACACTCTATCAGATTTTGCTGCTAAACCTCGCCGTGGCACATGATGACTGTGTGGTAGTGGTAATACGAAATGGACTAAAGTTCTGCCATATTTACTGAATGTGTTGTTAGATTTTACTGTCGAATCTCCCAGTGGCACGTGATGGCCGTGCGATAGAGGCAATATGCAGCGGACCAAAGTTACTAGCAAATGCACTCCAATTTACTGGTCATGTCTTTAGATTTTGTGTCGAACCTCAACGTGGCGCATTATGGCCATGTGATAGCAACAGTATGAAACGGACTAAAGTTACTGCTAAATGCACTCCAATTTATTGGACATATTGTTAGATTTTATTGTCATGTTGAGCACATAGGGGCATATGGAGAGAAAAGTGGGTTGATTACAAACTTTGAACAATGATATCTCCTAAATCATTTATCCTATTTACAATCCATTTGAAGTGTTTTGCTAAAAAAATGTGCTTAACTAAAAGAGATTTATGATGAACATGTTTTAATGTTGTAAAAAATAATTACTGCATCAAAAGTTTGAATATACTGTTTCTAAGCCAGACAATTACTGCATCATTTTAGCACGAAAAATGTGGGTGGTTGACGGAGGTGGGAGTTAGTGGGTTTTCTTTGACTAGTCTTTGACAAAGGTGGGACATGGGTTTTGATCTATGGAAAGTGGTGGAGCGTAACATAGGTTGTTCTACTCTCGGATGCAGATTAGCATATATACATACATATACATATATATGTACATACATACATATTTATAGGAAAAATACATTCTACTCCCGGGAGTAGTTACTCCTACATCTGAAATACCACCTAAACGAACTTGAAATACTCCTTTATCACTTTGGGTACTCATATACTAGTTATATGATAAATCAATGTGGACCACATGAAAAAATTGCATGGAGTCCATAGTTTTTAGCGTATTTTGTAAATACCTTTATATACGCACATAAAAAGGATTATGTCTAAAACATATACATATCACCTCTGAAAAATATAAATACCAACTAGCTAATCTTATATACTTGTATACTACACATACATACCTTTCGTTGTGTAAGATACTCCCTATGTTGTGAGATACGTCATAGGGAGCAAGTACTCCCGGGAGTAGAAAACAGGCATGAGTGTGTGTGCTCTTGCTGGTGCATGAGTTTGATGTTGCTGATTATGAGTGTGGCATACTTGACATATTTCATTGTGCCATGTCTTAAGTTATAGATTGTAATAATTCGGTCTCTTTTGCAGACGGTCTTTATAACTTCAAGTGGATCTTGGAAGCTTGGCGGGTTAGGTTTTGCTCTTTCTGTTGACCAAGCCACGGGTGGTTTGACATCATCACAGCAATTCCATTATTCGGTTAGTAAGTAATTTACGCTTAGTTTGACATTCTAGTTACTTATATTAACTAATTGATATTCTCTTTCTTAGAGCCATATGCCCATAACAGAAACAATATTTTAGAATTTGAAAAGATTCTCTTAACTAGATGCCAGAATGCAGGGCCGTAGAGTCGTCCTTAAATTGGATTACAATGCTCCATCATTAAGTTATTAATGAAAGATTGAACATCCTTTCGAAGTTCAAACTAATCATGTGCTTTGCACACCAATTGTTTTTTACTGACATTGTTGCTGTAATTAGCAAATTATAAAAATTAAAACCTGCTTTCTAAACCCTGCTTGTTTTAGCTTTTCCACTCTTTGAATCATAACCTTTTTACCCATTTGACTTATTTTTAGGACTATGATGTTGAGGATACAGCTTTACCTCTTCAACCATCTCTGAATTATACTGCACCAGAATTGGTCCGAAGTGGAGATTCTAAAGTTGGCTCTGCCTGTGACATGTTTAGTTTTGGATGTCTGGCTTACCACCTGGTTGCTCGTAGACCACTTCTGGATTGCCATAACAATGTTAAAATGGTATGTGTTTAATCTGGATGATGACATTTACCCACTCTAAATGTTGTTCTTGTTTGTATCAATGGTCTGAACTGCAGATGTTAAATTGTTTTTCCTTCGAATTCTGCAAATAGACCATAGCATATATGGCAAATATGCTGAAGTTTCCTCCTGTTCTTGCAGTACATGAATTCCTTGACATATTTAACAAGTGAAGCCTTTTCTAATATTCCTGCCGATTTGGTGGTGGATTTGCAAAGGATGCTATCAGTTGATGCAGTATCACGCCCTAGTGCTATGGCCTTTACTGGTAAAGTATCACTCCCTTTTCCCCATATTTCAAGCATAAGTTCTTGTAGAATGGAGTTTTTGGATGATCCCACTGATGGTGCAAATCGCAGACAATACTAATAGTTGGTTGAAATGCTTTTGAAATATTATCTTTTTTTGTTTGATAGGCTCTTCTTTCTTCCGGGATGATACAAGGTTGCGTGCTCTTCGTTTCCTCGACCATTTGCTTGTATGTTTTTATTATTCCTTCAATTACTTCCCTAGATAAGTTTGAAGGTTTCGAGTTTCACTGCTATGTGCTATGTGTATCTGGCAAGACAGCAGCAGGATCATTATCCCTTAGAATACTGTTTGTCTGAAAGAGGCAGTATAAGTTGTATAACAATTTGGTAGATAAAAATTGTTCTAATATTAATACATCGTCCTTTTCAGGAGAGAGATAATATGCAGAAGACAGAGTTTTTGAAGGCATTATCGGATATGTGGAAGGACTTCGATTCCCGAGTTCTTCGATACAAAGTATGTGCAATCCATTCTCTGTATTTTGTTCCAGTCTATGTTGTTTCCAGAAGAGTCTACTCTGATCTAACTGTGAGCAGTGCTTACTTTGTCAATATACTGCTCATAGAAGCTATTGGAACCCATGTGTGGTCAATTAAATGTGTAGATTTTTTCCACCTTATTTTGTATTTCCAGTTGCCTGATGTAAATTTATTGCATGAACATCATAAAGTACCCAAGCTCTATAAAATTCTCATTTTAATCCACTATCAAATGCTCATTTCTCCTCGTTGCTATGAAGCTCTGATCAAGACCCAAGAGCTAAGTTTTAGGGACTTCTAGTTATTTTGTCAAACATGTCAAGACACTGGCAATTAAAAGTTTGATATGGAAAACGAAGAAAAAAAATGTCCACACCATAATTTCCTGATTTCACTTCATTATTACAGAACTGAATCACTTTATTGGTTAGTACAGTCTGACACCATTCTTTTGTTTTTCTGCTTTACAATTTCAATTAATCTATTGATGACTGATTTACGTCTGTACATGTGTGCATGCAAACCTTTTCTTTTTGCCATGCAAAAAGCTGCCTTACAATTTTAGCTAATCAATTGGCTATTTTTAAGCTGATTAATATTTTGCAACCAGGTTCTTCCACCTCTTTGTGCTGAGTTACGCAACATGGTTATGCAGCCAATGATTTTGCCCATGGTTCTGACAATAGCAGAATCTCAGGTCATCTTTCTTGTTTCTTAATAATTCTTTTTCAAATACATGAATTGTAATTCCTTGTTCAACAAATATTATGGACTTCCGTACATGGTTATTAAAGCGATAAAATGAGGCGAGGCAACTCACCACCTTTTTACTGTCATACAGCCAAATTTAATATTTTATAGTAGCATCAAGTCATCAACCATTAACATTTAACAGCAAAATGTAAGGATCCACAGTCTTGCAAACACATAGCACAGCCACAGAGGATCTAGTTCTATAACATAAAAAAAGGGAGAAGATGAGGCCTCATGTGGTTGGGCTGGCACAGCCCAACTGCCCCTTAAGCCTAGCCTCCCCTCTCTCTTTGATCTGTCCCTTAGCCCAACTGCCTAACCACCAATCTCTCTCTCTCCCCCCTCCCCTGATGGCCAGTGGTGGCACGGCGATTGATGGCGGGTGGCGGGCGATGATCACCGGAGGAAGTGGCGGCACAGGCAGGGCAGCCGGATCCGGCCTTTTTCCTCGGCTTTGGCTGCTAGTAGATCCCACGGGCGATCGGCACAAGCTGCAGAAGCTGGGTCTAGTAGTGGCTTAGGCGGGTTCAGATGGATCTAGAGTCAATACGGGTGGGGTAGCTGGATTCGGCCTTCTTCCTTGCCTCTGGAGCTGGCGGCGACCGGTGGTAAGTTTTGTCTCCCTCTTCGCCTCCCTCGGCCGCCTCCAACACCATACTCCGCCTAAGCGACGCCATGGCCGTAAAGCAGATGCCATAGGCATGTCCAGCAAGGTGGGGCCGTGGCGAACCCCCCCTGACTGCTTTACCGCTTGAGCGACGCTTTAATAACCATGCTTCTGTACTTATCTGATTGTTAGCTAATAGAAAAATGTTATGGTTCTAACAATTTGCATAATCTCAGTAGCTGCTCATCTTGCTAGCATTTTTCATCTAATTATATGTTCTTTTACTAGATTAACTCCTCATTTCGTGCATTTAGATTATTCTTGTTGCAACACCCACTAACCTGCAGCATTGAATTATTGTAATTCCATTATGACACCTCAATTTCTGCATTCCATACAGTTTTTTAAAAGCAAAATGCATCTGAAGCTGTGTTATTGGTGATATCTTTTTTAATGTTGACTTCTGAAAAGACTAGTTCTATGCTCCCTTGCAGGATAAAGGTGATTTTGAGCTTTCCACATTGCCTGCACTTGTTCCAGTATTTACTTCAGCTTCAGGTGAAACTCTTCTTTTGCTTGTGAAGCATGCAGATCTCATTATTAACAAGGTAATTATGGCTGTTTTGTGAAATTTTGAACTGATAAAATATTCCTAGTTTTACCCCATTGGTTTTTCTCTATGAAGAATGCAATGATAATCTTAGTCCTGCAAAGGATCTTTACTAACAAATAGTTAGTTATTGGAATTTTCTTTATTTTTTTATTTGTAACCAGTTCAATTTTTGTTCTTGTGTTCCCCTTGCAGGCCACACAGGAACATTTGATATCACATGTTCTTCCTATGCTGGTCCGGGCTTATGATGACACTGATCCCCGGCTACAGGAAGAAGTTTTGCGACGAACCGTGCCACTGTCTTGTCAGCTTGACATGAAGGTTAACCTTGATTTATTTTGGCTGAAACCATTTGATTGTGTTGAGCCCCTCCACCATCAATGAAGTATTGTGCTTTTTTTTGTTCGAAATCAATTGTTCAAATGATTTCTCACTTGACGAATGAACTTAGCATATGAATAAAGCATCCGTAATTCTACATTGTGTATTCATTCGATGGTTTCTTCTTGCAGCTACTGAAACAGGCTGTGCTGCCACGTGTACATGGATTAGCTCTTAAGACAACAGTTGCTGCGGTATGCATCATATATGATTTAAATTCATAATTTTGGTAATTTATTTATTAGCTTTGATCATACCAATATGCATATGCATTAAAACATTATAGGACATTTACAACGAAAGGAGCTAGGTTGTATAAAATAGTTGAATAAAAGGAAAAGCTGCTGTCTTCGTTCCTGTTCTAGCAGGCACATCACACTGAGAAGAAAGAAAAGGTTAAGGGCTATGTGATGTAGAATATATGATTTTCTTGTGTAGTTATGCACTATATCATGTGGTTCATTATTGGTCATTTGTTATTGTCTGATAAGCTACCAAACATTTTCCTATTAATGGTCATAATTTTATCGATGCTGTAGAATAGGCCTAGTAGTTTGTTGTTATGGACAGTTTGGTTTTCTGAATTAATGTTCAGTAATATATAATAGTGTAGATCTTAATATTTAGTTATGTGGTAGTGTTCTACCATTACATTTCTGTTTTTTTTCTATATTTTCAATTTTCCAAATATCTGCTGCTGGCTTTGGTAATTTCACCTCACTTTCAGGAAGACAGCATTCTGTACTTTATATCGTTCCGTATTTTTTGTTGCTTTCTTATTATCTTAATTGTTCCCTGCAAACATAGGTGCGAGTAAATGCCTTGCGCTGTTTAGGAGATCTTGTTCCATCCTTGGATAAAGTAGGTACACTGGAGATCTTGGAGACCCTTCGGCGTTGCACCGCTGTTGACCATTCTGCCCCAACACTTATGTGCACCCTTGGAGTTGCTAATGCAATTTTTAAACAGGTTAATTCTTGATATTTTGTATTTACTGTTGCTGAATTATGAGCACCCTTTTTTCCTTGCCGATTGATGTACCTTTTACCAGTACCCTATGTAATTCGTTTGTCATTGATCCAGGCTGGTGTTGAGTTTGCTGCGGAACATGTGATTCCTCTCATCTTCCCATTGCTCACAGCACATCAACTGAATGCACAGCAATTTGCCAAGTACATCCTATTTGTCAAGGATATCACAAGGTACCATTTACTATCTTCTTTGACACTCGATGCCGCAATCAATATATCAACTAAACTACTGTCTACTTCTACAGCAAGATCGAAGAGAAGCGTGGTGTGATTGTTACTGATAATGGGAATACAGAGGTAAAAGTATCCCCTTCATTGTCAAATGGTGTTCATTCTGAACCAATGTTAGGAGGTGTAGGACAAACTGGACAAATATCAGCTGCAAAGAGCACCCCTGCATGGGATGAAGACTGGGGCCCTACTAAGAAAACCAGTGCTCCATCACTCTCTTTTGATTCCAGTGCGCAAACAAAGCAACCCTCGACAGGCCCTTTTGATTTTAGCACTCAAACAAGGCAACCCTCCACACTCCCTTTCGATTTCAGTACTCAAACAAAGCAACCGTCCACGGTCTCTCAGGTTACAGCAGCTACCATCTCACCTGCACAACCATTTCCATTGTTGCAATCTGCTGGACCCAGTTCAGGACCTCAAACTTCTGGTTCATGTGTTCCTGTTGACATCGAGTGGCCACCTCGAAAAAGCACATCATCTGACTCTATTGTGGCATTGTCTTTTAACAAGGAGAGTAAATCTGGAGGACTGTCTAGCGATGGACTTGATAATTTTGATCCTTTTGCCAACTGGCCCCCTAAACCAAGTAGCTCTGCTGGTATTTCAGCGGTTGAGCACCCACTAAGCACAAACCAAAGTATTTCTGGATTGAACACAGGAAACATAGGCTTTGGTGGCAGCGACAAGTCTCTGGGGCAAATGAAAACCAACCTAATGAACTGGTCAGCGAAACCTAACAGTACCAATTTAATGGGCATGAACTCAACCGGCAGCTATTTGAACCAGGGCAACTCAGCTCTGGGATTTGGAAATCCAATTGGAGGACTGAGCACTGGTCTCTCCAATCCAAGTAGTTCCAGTGCAAGCCAGAGCATCATGCAACCAAAATCTGATTTTGGATCACTATCACTGTCAACAAATTCTGCACATGGTCCGCCCAAGCTTGCCCCTCCTCCAACTGCTGCTGTTGGAAGAGGTCGTGGTAGAAATCAAGGGCAGTCAGCGCTCTCCCGAGCATCACGGACCCCTCATTCCAATGCTTCATCAGAGCAACCGCCTCTGCTAGATTTACTGTAGCAATAGAGGACTGTCTCTGTTCTTCCTTTTGCAAATGGCAATGGGTAGTTCTCAGCGTTGAAGCCTTCTGCATGGTGAGCACCATGCTTTTTCTCAAACCAGCTTGCAGCGATAATGTATTTTCTTGTAAATTTGAAACTGGACGGCCTCAGTTAGTCCCAAAGGAGCTGCTTCGGAGCCTTCCTGAGGTTACAGAATGTTCTATTGCTTAGGGTTTTGTTTATTTCAGTGCTGATGCCCTCTTTGAATTGGCGAAACAGAATAAATTTTATTTGTGTATAATATCTTTGTCCAAACTCGGCTGTAGATTGTAGAGTTCATGAATACAGTCAACATGTTTGTTGGGATGTGAAATTTTGAATGCTCAGAATGTACAACCAGGTTTAATGGTCCTCGTGCAGATGGACCCAGGTACACCATGTAATTCATTCATTCTAGTAAGGGCCCTGTTGTGTTGTGTAGCCGGTCAAACATAGGCCCATCTGCAATTCTTCTGGCTGTTGTTGATAAACAATCCATGTTTCCTGTGATTGCAACTGTTTAAAGTGAAAATGCATGTTTGGTCAACACTTTGGCTTCACCATTCCCAACTAATCCTGCTCGGTCTGAGATGCTTCTCTTCCTCCTAATTTGAAAATCTATATGATCATGTCGAGTTCTGGACTGTGGACATACTGTTCTTGGTTGGATTTTTATGTGACAACTCTGATGGCACTGGTTCCATGCCAGTTCGATGATGCAGCAGCAGACAAATGGCTCAGAAAATGGCAAGCTGGCCTTCACCGCAATGCCGCTCTATCTTCAGTCAGAAACCACTGTGCCTCCCTCTACATCCTCTCCCATCATGGGGAGCTCAAGATGGTCGTGTTCTTGCAGCCACACACACCCATACGGGCTCCTGCAAACCCTTGCAAGGCAAGTGCAGGTGCATGCACGACGCATTGATTGATTGCGGGGCAAAGAGCACTGTGCAAGTGTGCACGCAACAGCCATGGGTAGGCTCCTGATCAGGAACGGGAGGCTGCAAAGGGGATGGACGGATCGATGTGGGGTGCCATGTGATCACATTCATTCGTCCATTCATAGTGGGGGCAAAGATGATGCATACGCCGTACGCCTGCCTAGATGATAGAGATGCTACAATGCCTGACAAATGTACTGCAACAACAGCACCACAACAAGAGCAGAGCATATAATTTGGCACGCAGGAGCAGTGCAAGACAACGTTAGCCTAACGTTAGGTCATGGGAGATGTCGTCGATGGGCAGGGACACGAGAGGATGGCAATGTCAATGGAGTGACCGCACACACAGCGGGTTCGAGGTACAGCACTGTGCAGGCTTCAACAGCTTCGGCACTGTAGCGTACATGTTCTATTCTCCTTTCCTCGCAGGTATGCGACGACCGATATTTTGTGTACGCAATTGCGTGATAAAGCAAACCTAAAATCAGAGCGCTCTGGTCAGCGTGAGAAGCCAAATGAGCGATGGAAAAGAGCTAGGTTTATGTATACCAGAAGCACATACTAGCGAGGTTAGGTCACTATTCATGATCGAAATGACGATAGAATGGAACTTCAAATTTAAGTTGATACTCTTGTGCTAGTAGTATCTACAAACCGTGTTCCGAATGTAGATACATTACATATTACGTGAGGCAGTCATTGGAGTTACCAGCCGGAGCGGTGGCGTCTTTACGTCTGTAATGGGCCACGATACATAGGTAGAGCCCGGCCGACGTTCGTGTACACAAGTGGATAACTATTAATACCTGTACGTACAGAGCATGGAGACTAGTGTATAGACAGACTATAGGGTGATGTGGCGTTGGAACTTTCTCGTGCTCCAAGTAAATAAATTTCTGACGGTGTCGACGTTTTTGTGATGGGATTAGTAGCATTTGAGACAAGGTAAGTACCGCGAGACTTAGGTCCGTTTGGTACGGTTTCAGATTCTAGTAGAAACGGAAACGGTTTCAGATTCTTGGTAGAAATGTTTCAGGTAGAATCAGAATCACCGTCTGAAACCGTTTGGCTAAGTGTGCGGATTCAGATTGTGGAAAGAGGAATCTGGAGGAACGGGTTGCTAGCCGATTCGAAAGACGGCGTAAAAAATCGAAACGATTCACTTTGAAACGTTCCGAGTGCTATTCCGTTTGGTTGAATTTATTTCAGATTATAGGAGAAACCGTCCGGTTCCAAGTTGCCAAACGGGACCTTACTGTAGCTAAAACCATTTACGTGCGTACCCATATGCAGTAGCACATCCGGCGTTCCATAACAAAAAGGAGCAAGCGCTTGTATTCAGTTTTGTTTTCGGCCTACAAGCACATAACACTTCTAGATACAAAACTGAAATGGCGTGTCCTGTTGTAGAATTGTAGTATCATTTTCAGAGCAACTATGAACTGTGCGCAAGGAGAGAGAGAGAGAGAGAGAGAGAGAGAGAGAGAGGGAGAAGGATGGGCAAGGATAGGATATAGAGCAACCAAAGTTAAGAGTTGATTGCATCTCCCTAGCTAACGAGTTTTCGTTTTTTTTTTCTTCTGGCATATTTGTTTTTCAAATTTATCCTTCGTAGGCATTTTTTTTAAAAAAAATAGCCATCTTCCCACTATAAAACGTATGGCAGGCGATATATATCACCTGTTATGTTCCTCGTATCGCAACAAGTCATAGATACCACGGGAACACTGGCTGTCGTGGCAGGCCAGTGGCCCCACTACGGCAAACTCAGGTTCTATGGACGCATCCCATGCTAGACGTGATGCGGTCCTGCCGTAGTTCCTATGTGTGGCAGATACTGTAAGGTGGGGTGGCACGGCAGCAGAATCTACTGCGGTGCCCTAGTACAATAGTAATCTACTGTCGTGTCATCGTGGGGCTGGACACCCGCACGGTACACGGATGTGACATTTGACACGTGTTGCCTATCACTGCTTTCACGGTCGAAGATAAAGTTGGGTACTATGGACGCATCCCATGCCAGATGTGGTGCAGTCCTGCCGCAATCCCTATGCGCGGCAGGTACCATAGGGTGGGGTGGCACGGCAACAGAAACTGCTGCAATGCCCTAGTATAGTAGTCTATTGCCGTGTCATCATGGGGCTGGACACCCGCACAGTACACAGATATGACATCTGATACTTGTTACTTATCACTGCTTTCACGGTCGAGAATAAAGCTATTTAGCAATTTTACTCGTAAAGAGATCAAATTATGTGAACAACAACAATAATAATAATAAAGGAACCAAAAAAGATAAGGCTTCTTAGCTGACCAGGCAACCTCAGCTCTCCTCTGTCTCTCCTCCTTAAGCAGAGATTATACAGAGAATATAGATCATGGATTAGTCGTAGGAAAAAAGATAGATCATGGATGATGACCATCATAGAAGATGTAAGAAAAGATAGATCGGATACCCTGCATCACACACGGAGAACTAACACCTACCTGACCACGTGGCGCACGTGCAGGCCACGTGGCGCGGGCGGGGCCCCGGGCCACTTGTCAGGCTGGAGTGCCTTGCCCCAGCGATGCGGCCGCGGTACCTACAGCCCCGACACGGCGGCACACACGTGGTGACGTCACCCTCGCCCAAGCTACCTAGGGGCGCGCGCCTGCTCTCCTCTGCTCTCTCAGCTCATGTAGTAATGTTTACGTTCTCCTGCATCCCATGTGCAGCCTTGCGCTGTTGAGTAATCTATGGCCATGGACAGACCTTGTGGTCAGGGTTGAAAATTGAATGAAAAATTTGTGATAAAAATAGAAATAGAAGTTTTTTTAAAAATGGAAACGAAAAATATCTGTATGGAAATAGAATTTTTTTTATAGAAATAAAAACAGAGAGCCAGTTTCGATAGAAACGGAACAGAAACTCTATATAAATAAAATCAAAAAATCTTGCTAGGGCAGAAAGTAGAGTGGGTCAAGAGAAATAAAACTGGAGTTCGGCCTTAAAAAAGAGATTTTAAATTTGTTTTCTAATTCAAATAATATCATAAATATATATTGCTTTATAGAAAATATCACACATAGTTAAAAATTCTAACAAAAAAATTTATAACATATTGAACTTAGAAAAATTATTTCCAGCAAGATTTTGATTTTTTTTATCAAATAAATGATTTATTTAAATATAAAAATCACAAAAATCATTAATTAAATGCTAAAAATTCAGAAAACAATTTGAATTAAATGATAAATTAAAGAATTTACAAATTTTTAGGGTGTTACAACTGCGAACATACCTGAATAATTTTTTATTTCTATATCTGCTCCATTCCATTCCGCAACTGTTTCCATCATTATCCATTTCCGTGGTTTTGTTATCGGTAAAAAAAATGTGAAAATAGAAATTTGTTCCGTTTTCATCGTAGTTATGTCCTTTGCACGATTTATTGCGACAGTTAATGGAACATATGTATGAGTTAATTATACAATAAAAGAAGTAAAATTTATCTTATAAAATATTTTTTCCAAAAATGCTTGTGTAGATTTTTTTAATTAAGTTGGTAAACTGGTCGAATTTTATGAGTTCATTGCGTTTTTAAGATCCTTGGATATGCAGTAGCACGTCATCGGATACTCTCTATCTAGATAAAGGTTAACATTATTAGCGGTGTATTTGCTAGTGTATGGAGTGTAAGAAATCTAGTAAATATTATTTACGAAATACAAATCTCTACTAATTCTAATTAGAAGTTGGTGATGGTACGTCCGTTCTCCACTCTCACTCCGAAATATGTGCGCACCCGCATGGCTGAGTGGGAAGCGGGCAGTGGCCACCCGGTAGATTGGATTGGATTATTCCGTTGTGGGAGGTGAATAAATATGCATGACTCATTTATTGCTTTCCTTTCTCTCATTGATCTGGTATTCGAATCGACGGCGATTGCTCCTAGTGTTTTTTTGGATTAGATTGATTGATTCCCTTCCGAAGGAAGTAGAGCTCCGATTCATAGAGTTGGGTCTCTTCTCGCCTTTTTCCCTTTTATTGCTTTTCTTATTCGACGATTTCTTAATCTGGATTCCATAGATATCTCCTTGATTGCTGAATCTATATAACTCCGCCGCTTCTTGCCTCTCCTGCAGATTTGTTGAGCTTATTCGCTGAACGGAGGTAATGAGCGACCTTCCTGATCTCGTCGATGCGGCGTAAGAACAGTTGTCGGTGGTGGGCGGCGAGATAGACTGGCAGCGCTGTTGGAGCTCGCCATGGTGGATAATGTCAATAGGTTGAGGGAGGTGCTCGCGGGGGGAGGCGATAAGGCGGTAGAGCTGGTTGATGGGGTGGGGTTATGGTATGGCCGGAGTAATGCGTACGAGCCATTACACCGCTGATGGTGGCAGTCACATACGGATGACGTCTACCTCTTCAATACCTTTATGTCCATGGGGCAGCAGATGATACCTCTTTCGGTAGATCGATGATCTCGAATTATGGCGTTAGGAATTTACAATCTCAAGCGATGTGATGTTATTATTTAAGTTTGTGAAATTAAAGATAATTTTAACCTCGAGTTTGTAAACATGTGTTTGGAATTTGTATGCTTCGATGAATTGATTTAAACATTTAACCATTGCATATTCAGAGTGAATATTATTATTCGAATAAGGTTAGTGCTCTTTGTAAATAAATTTTTTATCGTAAATTGAGTTTCCATTGCATCGCACGAGCATATGGCTAGTTATTCCTTGAAAGAAAATCAGCACGGTGGCACCAACTGACCATGCAGGAAGCGGATGTGTTGTCAAAAGTGATAAAAAGTGCCAGCTTCCAGCTAGCCAATGTTGCTGCTCCGGGTGAGGAATCCATGGAACCAACCAATCAAGCGGCCGCTGAAGATTGGAGCTGTTCTTCTTTCGCCCCACAAGCACACCTTGGTGGGAGGCTGGTGACGGCCACAGCACAGGGCCCTGTCCTCCTTTTTCTCTATCCCTCCGGAGAGGGAAACAGAAGAGATCATTATACTACTTGTGCTTCTTTGCATTGCTAGACTGCATGATCCTAGACTAACCTAGGATTCCCTGCAGGACAGTAAAATGATTAACAAGCTCCAGTCTGTCCAATCACAAACTAACCATGCAATGCCCAATAGCGATTGGTGGAGGGCATGGCGGAGATAGATAGCTGCCATGCCATGCCATGCCATGCAATCCAGTGCAAGCAAAAGACAAGAGGCAAGAGCCCCAAATGGTGTGGCCTTCTTGGGGGACGGGAAGGTATGGTGCTTTGCTTGGGGTTTTGTTCCCTTCCGATGCCATTGCTGGCATCCCTGGAGCAGGCAACGTGCCACAATATCAACCCACTCCCCATTGCTCCCTACCGTCTATCAGCACAGTATTTCTAGTGTAAATCTACCTTTTAAGGTGTTATCTATACAACATTTAATATAAATAATCTAATCTAAACTCAATGCATGAGATAAAGCAATGCATGAGATAAAGGTGAGATGGACTCCCATCACTTGAGACGTTTTTGTAAGATGGTTGGGATTTTTTACAACCATCTTACAAAAACATCTTAAGTGATTGGTATCCTACCTCCATCTTATGCATTGAGCCTAGATCAGATAGTTTATATTGAAGGTTGCATGAGTAACACCTAAAAATCAGTTTATACTAGATATGTCGCCGTCTATCAGTGCTCATCTCACAACTCACAAACCTAGATAACATCTAGGTTTCAATTTGGAGGAATATGGCAAGCGTATATGCCACTCAAACACTCGCTATCGACAAAAATAGCTGTTGTAAATATGTTGCTGTAGTGGTGTACTTACAACTTCACGACAACATTTCTTATACACTAGAATGGTATCACCTGGTTTATTTGCGGTTTTAGACGGCGTTTTTGGTAGTTCATGTGATTGCGATAGGGTAGTGGTCAAACTAGAAAATTTTTGTTGAGGGTGCACACTACAACTCTATAATATTATATGATAATTTCGTAAGATTATAAATCCAATACATATATTTGAAATTTACTAAAAGTACAGTACAAATAGGTCTTAAAAATTCCAAACCATTAAAATTAAAACTAATTTAATAAACAATTTGATACGTTGAAGCGCTGATCGTGCGGTGCTTTTAAAATTTTTGTGTACCCTTAGTGCCGCCCCTGCGATAGGGTGTCTTCGGTATCTGAATTTATAGTGGCATACCAAATATGCAAACTCTATCAGGACAGGAGAGAATATTGCCGGGGGTTAAGTAGAAATAGGATTCAAGGGAAAAGGACCTTGCAAAAACAAACTAATGTATGAGATGTCTTGTCCTGTTCTGCGGTGTGACCACTTTCAGATCTACGAGGAGAAGCCAGGGTGCTGGCTGTGCCTCCAACTTTCCACTGTTTCCAGTGAGCCCTTTTATATGGTACATGTCAAGGGGAAGAGATCAAGGCAGTAGTTGCCACTTGCCACAAGCAAACCTTAACTCTTGGTTGTTGGAGCTCATGTGCGTGGATGCATGCATGATGCATCTGCTCTCCTCTGAAACACAGAAGAAGCTATGCAAAAAGCCATGCTTTGCTATGATGGATTTTGTGAGATGCTCTCTAGCTACCTGAAAAGTTGCAATAGTGTTGGATAGAGTCTGATTAAGTTAGAGACAAATTCAGAATAGATTGTAAACAATGCTATATTAAAGGGTGTGGAGATCTAACAGGACACATAATTTTTCTAAACTACACAGTATCAGAGCCCTAACCTCTTAGCTGACGTTCCCGATCCATTACCGTCGTCCCCAATCCACCATTGTCTGCTGCTCTTCAACACCGACTCTCTCCCAACGGCTGCCGCTCGCCGCTTGGATTCGCTTGGGTCACCGTCATATAGATTCACTTGGGTTGCCGCCAGGGTTCGCAAAACCGCTTGAAAACCGCGGTTTTCGACCTTACCACTCCGGTTCGAGATCCAAAACCGCTCGGTAAACCGTTCTAATTTTTAAAAATTTAAATTTTTTGAAAAAATTTATGTCAGCGGTTTTTCATGAAAAACCACGGTTTTCGTCAAAAACCGCTCAAAAACCGTTTTCGAAGAGCATTCAATTGGTCGAGTTGGTTTTTCGAGAAAACCGCATTTTCGATTTTTTCAAATTTTTAAATTTTCAACTCTTTCGGTTTTGGACGGTTTTTCGAGTGGTTTTTGCGAAAACCGAATCGGTTTTCGCGGTACGGTTTTGTGAACCCTGATTGCCGCCATATAGATTCACTTGGGGGCGTTACCGCTTGGACTACCACCATACAGATCCACAAGGAGTGTCGCTTGGGTCACCAACACTCATATCCGCTTAGGGGAGGGCACCGTCGCTCAGTCTTTCAAGTTGTCACCGCTTCTCGCTCGGCCGATCGTGGTCTCATCGAGAGAGAGAGAGATAGAGATAGAGAGATAATCAGGAGAGAGAAGAAAGAAAGGGGACCTGAAAGAAAATGAGGAAAACAAAGAAAAAAGGGAGAAGAAAAAGGAATAAAAGAAAAAAGTAAAAAAGGAGAAAAAGGTTTGCTATTTTTTTATTATTTTTATTGTATGTGTGTCAAAGTTGCCACGTCTGTGTTTTCTGTTGATATTGATGCTTGAAGGATTGTTGTGATCATGGAGATACCTTCGGACGAGATGACTCCGCAGGAGGACACCACAATGAAGGTTACTGAAGAGAAAAAGAGTGCAATTGTTGAATTGACTTACTCATTAGTCACATAAGGTGACATGAGAAGCATCTTACATGACCTTTTAGCGATGGATATGATTGGGCAGAGGGCTGGTACAGATTATTCGAATTGAAGCTAGAGCTGATGCTGAAAGATGTGAAGTTAGAAGGGAGCAAGAATTACCTGAGTTGGTCTCGAAGAGCTCAACTAATTAGGAGCACTAAGGGGTAAAACACTACCTACAACAGATCTATGTTGAGCCTATAGATAAGACTTGCATGATTGGAGGATGTGGGACACCGCCAACTCTATGGTGGTGGCTTGATTGCTAACTTCCATGTCCCCATCTATCGCAATATGTACTCTAGGGTAGACAATGTGATGATGATGGTGGAGATTTAGGGCAAGGTGGAGGTCCTAAAATAGGAGAAAACTATCTAGGAGTATGCTAGTGAGTTGCAGCAGCTACGGACAGACTTGGATTACTATGATGCACTACAATTAATATGTGTTGATGACATTGAGATTGGCAGATTGTGGCTGCGCTGCAACGCAAGCGAGTCACACTCTTCCTAAAGGGGTTGAACGCAGAATTTGAGAGCAAAAGAGATGCCATGTTTTACTTGGCAAACCTACCTACTATGGAGGTTGTTTTAGCTATGGTGTAGGAAAAAATTCGACTACGTGTGATGGGAAGCAACAACCCTAGTCAGATTTGCCTACGTTGTACGTAATGATAGGGAGTGCTACTACTATAAGGGTAAGAGGACACCTAAGTTGTGTCTGTGCTCTCCCACGGTATGGTGGAGGTCAATGTGGAGATCGTGATGGTTATGATGATCATTGAGGTCGAGGAGGAGATCAAGGTTGTGGAGGTCAAGGTGGAGATCATGGAGTTTGAGTCAGGAATAGAGTTGGCTCTAGAGCCAATATGGCTATAGTAGAAGAAAGCATGTTTAGTACTCTAACAGGCAAGCATGCTATACAGTGGGAGCAATGGAAAAAAGACAAAGCATTAAAGTTTTCTAATGATTTCACGACGACACCTACTACCTCATTTGGTAACTTTGCCAACTACATCCACGTGGGCAAAGGTACTTAGGCACAGACACTTGCATCCACATATAAGCATCCTCGTATTGATTGGATCATATATTAAGGGGCATCTAAACATGTCACAAGTTCTCTTAAGGCATTTGCATCCTATATTCTATATACACATTCTAATATTCAGATAGCTGATGGGACCTCTCAGCTTATTCAGGGTGTAGGATCTGTAGATGCACACTATCTATTGCTTTATCCTCGGTTTTGCATTTTTCGTCCTTTCTAGTTAATCTTATTTCAATTAGTTCTATCATCGAATTCAAATGCACTATCTTATTTGATGTGGACTCTTGTCTATTCTAGTAGAAGAGAAATGAGAAGAGAATTGGGACTAGAATCGGATATAATGGATTGTGTATGTTGATTAGGTGGATAGAGCATTGGCTGTGGCCATAGGAGTCAAGGAAGAGGTTTTACTGCATCATCGTCAATTAGGATATTCTTTGTTTGAGAGTTTGAGTCAGATATATTCTGAGTTGTTTAATAAAGTATATAAGAGTAAACTTGTGTGTGATGTTTTGATTTTGGAAAGCATACACAGCCTACTTATAGTAGTATTAGCTTTCAGAGTTATAAACATTTTTTATTAATATGTTATGATGTTTGGGGTTTATGCTTAATTACTTATGCGAGTGGCTTTAAGTGATTTGTCACATTTATCGATTACTATACTCGTATGACTTGGATCTAATATAATGAAGCACAAGAGTAAAGTCCTTCGATGTTTTCAGGACTTGACTTTCATAGGTTAGTGGCTACTCAGTTTGATGCAAATGTTCGAATTCGACAAACATGCAATTGAACTGAGTGTGCTAACAAGGAGTTTGTAACATATCTCTTAGGAAATATGATACTTCATCAAGCCACTTGTCCAGGAAACCTAATGCAAAATAAAGTGGCTAAGAGGAAGAATCGACATTTGTTAGAGATAGCACATTCACTCATATTTTAGATGAATGCACTGAAGAGATTTTGGAGTGAGGCGGTGATGATGACTACATATCTTATCAATCACATGCTGTCTTGAATACTTGAGATGAAATCTCCTGCTTAACTAATTTTGGGTCAATGGGAGTTCAAAGGTTCCACCTAAGGTGTTTCATTGTGTTTTCTTTGTATGGGATCACTAGCCAGTGGTTGGCAAATTGTATCCTTAGGCTGTTAAGTGCATCTTCCTGGGATATTCATCTAGTCAGAAGGGATATAAGTATGGGAACCCAATAGAAATAAAATTATTTGTGAGTATGGATGTAACTTTTTGGGAGTTTGACCCATACTAAATGAGTTGCGTTGATATTGGTAAATTTTTAGAGGAGTTATCTCGTGTCACCGAGGGTGATAGTCGAGAGGGAGAGTGATAACCAAGGGAGGAAAGTTGTTGTGGGGACAATTTGTGTCCCTCTCTGAGTCCAGACCTAATGAAATGTGCAAGAGATGTGACAACTCTAGAAGAATTGAATGTGTATTAGAGAAGATGCTTTAGGAAATGGGGGAGAAACAACATCTATCATCATCAGCACCTGCACCGTCAGATGAGCATGTTCTACTAGATGAACTAAAGAGATAGGGGGAGAAATAGCAGCTGCTGTCATCACTTGAGCAAGTTCTATTAGAGCAACTATAACCTGAACAACCAATCATTCCAGTTTATTCAGTCCTAAATCTCTTGTCAAGTCTTTGTTCATCAAGTTCCTTGCCTCCCCTTGGGGCAAGTGATAATATTCTTTCTAATTGCTCTCATTTAAAGTTACCTCTTACACAATGTAGACAACTAGAGCTAATGCTAGAAAGCCTTCGCCGTGGTATGGCTTTGAGTATGATATTGCAAATTTCATCTCTATTTCCATATCTCTCCTGCATACAAAGCATTCATTGCATCTCCCTAAACAATGCTTATTCCAAAGGATTGGCCGGTTGCTGAGTAGGATCCTAAATGGAAGGATGCCATGAAAGAGGATCTTGGTACACTTTAGAAGAACAAGACACGGGATTTTATTCCACTTTTAGTAGGAAAGAAAGTAGTGTGATGCAAATGGATCTTTATGGTGAAACAAATTCCAGAAGACAAGGTAGATAAATACAAGGTGAGGTTGAATACAAAAGGTTATAGTCAGATATATGGGATATACTATGATGAGACTGTTGCACCGGTAGCAAAGACGAGCATACTAGGATGTTGATTTATTGTGCTATTAATTTGGGTGGTTTGTTCATTACTTGTACATGAAGAATATGTTTCTCCACAAAGATTTACAAGAGGAGGTATATATGGAGATACGTACTAGTTTTGAGAAAAAGCAGACCACCAGAAAAGTTCGTAAGCTTAAAAAGTCTAACTATGGCCTGAAGCAGTCTTCATGAGTATGGTTTGATAGATTTAGACATGTTGTTTGTGGTATAGGCTATTCCCATTGCAATAGGAATTCTATGGTGTTTATAAGCATAGAAGATCACATATCATCATATTAGCAGTCTATGTAGATGATATTGTGATAACTGGAGATGATAGTGAATACATCAAGTGTTTAAAGAAGAAACTAGGAGAAGTATTTGAAGTGAATGATCTTGGACCTCTTCGATACTTCCTTGGAATTGAGATCACTCGGTCTCCGAAAAGGATAGTTCTCCCTCAGAGAAAGTATGCCCTTGGTTTGTTAGTAGAAACATGTATGCTTGGGTGTCATCCTATTGCTTCACCTATTGATAGGAATCATAAACTTTATTCCGAGTCCAGTGACCTAGTTGACAAGAAAGCTTATCAAAAGTTGGTTGGGTGTCTCATCTATTTGTGTCGTATGTAGTGAATGTGGTAAGTCGGTATATACTAAAGAGAAACGCGGTATGCAACGCTAGCACAAATTAAAATTTCTACCGTATAACTAGAAAGCTACTCGCAAGAAGGGAATCATAGATTGATTACCACTAGACGCGCAGTTGCGGAATCCTTCGCGCATTGTTGTAGTGGATCGTCCTCACGCGGATCGTCCTTGCTGCGGATCGTCCTCGCTGCGGATCATCCTCGCTTTGGATCATCCTCGCTGCGGTTCGTCCTCGCCACGCCGCAGTAGTAGCAGCGTCACCACAGCAGTCCACACGTCCCAGGATGGAACACCGTGCGTCAGCGTGCAAGCACCGTGTCGCTCGGCAAGAGCAATGAGAGGTGGAGGCTAGGATTCTGGACGTGAACAATCTCTATCACGCCCACCCTTCTCCTCTCCTTATATAGCCACGTGACGAAACCCTAAGCTAGGGCCCATCAGCGCGTTAAGCCCACGAGGTCCATTAATTACGGATCCAATCCGAATTAATGCGCCCCACCATTAAGTGTGTGACCTCAGAGGTTCATGTACATTTGGACATAGATTCGAAAACCCTTTTCCAATCCAATAGTTGGTAGCGGTTCCCTGCAGAGCATGCCAACTCCCAAACGCATATGATCAAATCGGATAGAACTTTTCATAAGTACTCATGTAATAATCCCTTTACCAAACTATATGAAGATCGAACTCAAGGCGAGAAGTATGTCATCTGTCGGCGTATTCCACCGTGACAGCCCGTGATCTACTGATCGGTTTTGTTCGGTAGGAGGCGCCTTCGTGGTCGGCTAATCGAGGGGCGAAAACCCTAGAGGACTCCCGCCATGAGGGTTTCTTGCGCCTACTTAACTAGGAAGAACAAGTGATTTTTACCCAGTTCAGCCCCTTGTGAGAAGGGTAATAACCTTACGCCCCGCTAAATTTCTTATGGGTGTATCGAACCAAGACAGAGTTCTCGAGTTACAAGCGATCCGCTAGCTTTCTAGTATTGCTTGGTCGACCGATCTAGGATCCGATCCCCTTCCCCATGCACCCGAGGGCCCTTATATAGGCCAAAGCTAACGGGTAGGTACAAGGAGGGTCATCATGCTTGATCTAAATACATTTAATGCTTCCTCTCGTGTTGTCCGCTCCTCCAAATTCATTAAATGCCTACGCGTGTTCTTGCCCGTCACCGGATGGGACCCCTTGTGACAGTAGGTGAGAGGCGTCGGAGGAATGGGCTTGTTGCGAAACCCTTGAATCGATAAGCTCGCTATGGCGAACTGCTCGCTGCTTCGACACGCAGACGGCGGCGGAAGGAGCTTCGAGGCGGCCACCGTGGCGCCACCTTTCTGTTTTGCGCGGGCGAAAGGTATGCGTCTCGCCAATCGCCACCACCCGCCACGGGATCGGGCGCCGGGCGAGGGCGTGTTCGCCACTGCCGCCGGGCGCCACGCTAACCGGCCGCTCCGGCGGTCGCGGATCGCCGCCCGACGCCAGTAACCACGTGGGGTGGCGCCGGGCGAGCGGCGTGTTTCGCCACTCGCCGCCGGGCGCCACGTGGACCGACGCTGCCGGCGGTCGTGATCGCCGCCCGATGGCGGCCGCCACGTGGCGGGCGGGGCGAAAGGCGGCGTTTCGCCACCGCCGCCGCCAGCGCCACGCGGACCGACGCCGGCCGGCGGGCGTGATCGCCGCTCGGCGGCTCCGCCGCCACGGGCTGGCGCCGCGAGCGAACATGCTTTCGCCCACCGCCGCCGGGCGCCACGTGGATCGACGCCGTGGCGGGTTGCGTGATCGCCGCCGATGGCCCGCCGCCACGTGGACCGTGACTTTATGCGATGGAGAGGGTACCCTAGCGTATAATACGCCGACAAGATTTCCTCGCCGCTTCTAGAGCGCAGCCTCGACTTTTTTAGAACCTTCACTTAATGCACTTCAATGCTTGGTGCGCTCTTGGGTGGCCACCACTATGAGGATACGACCGCTTCGTCCCGCACAGATCTCGCGGTTTTCCTTGGGACCAAACGGCGATAACTTTGTCCTTCGTGAACCGTCGATGTGAGTACGCATATATAGATGCATCCGTATTGAGCGGTTCACGCTTCGCTTTTCTTAAGACTTTGCTTTCTTGTTCCTTCGCCTCTTTTTCCCAAAGCTCTTTGTCTTCTTGGAGCCACCATGGTGAACTCCATTCTAGCCTCATCGTTGACGCCGCGCCGTAAGTAGATGGGGATGGTCGCCACGGAAGGCACCTTTTCGATACTCGTCCGGGGACCGCCACGCCTGTGTGCCTCTCCGACGAGATCGTGCTGCACACTGGGCCATGATGGCGGGCCTTCTTCCGCCTTTTTCTGAATTTTTTCTCACCGTCCTCCATTTCTACGAAATCCACCATCTTCATCTCACCCCCAATTCTATCATCTTCCTCGCCATCTTCGCACACCTCTGTGAAATGTTCATGGGGTGATGCAACTATTACACATGTAGGGAATGCGACAATCTCGAGTCTAAGGATCAATCATCGTATGTATAACCCTGGCTAAGGTAAACTATTACATGTAGGGAATCGACAATCTCAGGTCTAAGGATCATCCCACTATGTATAATCGATACTATATAAGATGACACATAAGAATGTAACATTCTCGCAGTGTCCTATTGCAGTCTATCTAACCCATGTTCTTCATCATGTTCTTCATCATGAGTTCACCCGTAAACCGGGTGCCGTTATCGGTGATGATGTGGTTGGCGACTCAAAGCGGGTGAAAATCCAGCGCATGAACTTAACAATGGCGGTGATGCCGTGATGGCTCAAGACGCCTCGGCCCGACCCACTTGGTGAACTTGTCGATGGCGGCGAAGAGGTGGGTGAAGCCCGCGTGGCCCGCGAAGAACGGACCTGGGATATCGGCCCCGGACGCGAACGGCCAAGATAGCGGGATGGTTTGCGAGCTTGGGCTGGTCGGTGGGTTTGCTGGCGAAGCCCGACAAGCCATGCGTCCTCACCAGCGCAAGTGTCTGGAGGCGGTAGGCCAATAAAATCCTTGGCGAAACGCTTGCCGACTAGAGTCCGGCCGACATATGGCTCCCGTGCGCCTCCATGGATATCGAGAGCGTGTTGCTCCCTCTTCCCGAGTGATGCACTTGATGGAGAACTCCATTTTTGCTCTGGCGATATAGGTCCCCACCTACGAGTATAGCACTTGGCCTTCGTGCAATCTTCTCACCGAGGCATCATCGTCGGGATCACTTGGTCACGCAGAAGGCGGGATAGGGTCCATCCATCGATCTTCCCGCCCAAGGGTGGCGACCACTCGGTGCTCGCCGGGTACTCCGGCGGCCGAAGTTTTCCTGGTCTTTGCCTCGGCGGCAAAATCTTCCTCCCCAGGACCGGCCGAGAGGTAATGACGCCTTCCTCCTGGATTGGAGGCCGTGGCATGCAGCATCGCCTTCCCCACCGGGCCGGAGGTCATGACACCTTGCCGTCGTCCCCCACTGACCGGGGTCATGGCAATGACACCATCATCCCCACCTGAATTGTGGGCTGCGATGGGCTGGTCGCGGTAGTCTTTCCTCGAAGACCCCGCCGGAGCAGGAGCCCTTGAGGATGCAAGCCGGGGCTGACCCGTCCGCAAGGTGATTGTCACGCGGAGGATATGAATATACCCCAAACCTTCAAAATGGCGCTCCATTCTTCGGACCTCAGCAGGACAGTATTGATGATATCTCCATATCCCATGATCTATGAAACATGATCATCGATCAATACATGTGATGATCTATTCATCGTTGTCCAATATGATGATACCCGATCAGAGATACTTACAGAATTATATCAATAAGTAGAGAGTTTCATAAGCAAGTCACATACTTGCTGATCAATATAATGATATACATTCATTGGACTAATAATCATATTATTATTCATAAACATAGTCATGTTACAATCATCTATATGACTGTCTCAAGGGCATAACACTAACATATACATGATCCAAGAATGGGGCACATAGAAGGTTTCTTTTTGATACTAAGATATTCGAAAGTAGCCCCAGAAAAGGGCTTTGGTTTAGGAAGAATAAATTCTTCAATGTGGAAGGATATTACGATGCTGATTGGACAAGCAATAGAGATGGTAGGAGGTCTACATCTAGATACTGCATCGTTGTGGATGGTATCCTTGTGTCATGGAGGAGTAAAAAGCAAGATAATGTAGCTCGATCTACTAGAGGTGGAGTATAGAGCCATGGCGATAAGCTTGAGTGAGATGATCTGGATGAAGGGTCTATTATCTGAACTTTGGGTGTGGAGGAATGGCCTCCTAGTACTACATTGTAACAATAAATCTAAAATCAACATTGCTAACAATTCTATACAATATGATCATACCAAGCATGTTGAAATTGATAGGTTTTTTGTCAAGGAGAAGTTGGATGATAGAATATTGAAGCTTGAGTACGTCAAGTCTAATGAACAATTGGTTGACTGCTTCACTAAAGGCTTAGGTCTTGGCGAGGGTGCTATAATATGTAACAAGATGGGCATGGTTGATATTTTTGGCCCATCTCGAGGGGGGTGTTGGGATAGAGTTCGGTGAAGTTAGAAATAAATTCAGAATAGATTGTTGAGAGACCATGCGGTGTTGTATCCGTGTTTGTGATAAGTAATTAACTGTGTTTGAGTCTGTGGTGCTCAAATTTGGGTTTGATATAAGCTTGCTTTGTTATGAGTAATTTGTCTTGAGTGGTCGTGACCTTATCCAGAGTGGTCATGACTTTGTCTTGAGTCATCGTGGCTTTACCACTAAGTGGTCATGATGCTCCTAGAGAGATCGTGCCCTAAAGAGGTCGTGCTCTAGAGTGGTCGTGACCTTTGTGACCTGTAGGGTGTTCCTTCCTAGAATGGTCATGGCTTTTGTGACCTCTAGAGTGGTTGTTCCTTAGAGAGGTCATTTTTTTAGAGTGGTCGTGGACTTTATGACCTTTGGATAGTCATTTCCTAGAGTGGTCATGGGTTTTGTGACTACTAGAGTAGTTGTGGGCTTTGTGACCTCTAGGGTGGTCATTTCTTAGAGTAGTTATGGCCTTTGTGACCTTTAGAGTGGTCATTCTTTAGAGAGGTCATTCCCTAGAGTGATCATGACCTCTAAGAGAGTGGTCGTGACTTCTATAGGAGTGATCATGACTTCTATAGGGGAGGTCATGAGTAGTTGTGACCTCCATGAGAGTGGTCTTGAGTGATCCTGACCTCTACAAGAGTGGTCCTAACATCTACAAGAGTGGTTCTGACCTCTATAGGAGTTGTCTTGAGTCTATAGGACTGGTCGTGACCTCTGATGGAGTGGTTTAGACCACTGTGGGAGTGATCTTAACCTCTAAGGACCTCTTGGGAAGTGGTTCTAAGTACTGAGGGAGTAGTTATAACCTCTAAGGACCTCTTGGGAAATGGTCTTGACCACTGAGGGAATGGTCGTGACCACTTGGGGAGTGGTCATGACCTTTAAGGACCTCTTGGGAAGTAATCCTAACCATATAGGGAGTGATCATGACCTCTTGGGGAGTAGTCATGCTCTAAGGATTATTTAGGAAGTGGTCATGACCTCTGTAAGAGTAGTCTAGAGTGATCTTGACTACTAAGGAAGTGGCTATGACCTCTAAGGGAGTAGTCACAGCCAAGAGTGGTCGCAGCCAAGAGTGACTTTGAGTGATCACAGTCAAGAGTAGTCATAGACTAAGGTGGTTATAGACTAAGTGATCCAAGGTGGGATCTTTTGATGTTTGACCAGTCAGTGATACTTGTCTGGTTTCTGATGCATGTTATCTAGAACAATGCTGTGTGATGGTTTGCTTGTCTGTGTTGGTTGTAGAACTTCGGTGCTAGGTCATGGTGAGACGAAGGAGACTGGGACTAGACTAGAAGAGCTAAGGTCCAAAACGGTCAAGGGATGTCAGAAGATGACTGAGGTCGAGAAGTGGTTGCGAGCCTGTTAGACAAGGAGCCAGAGCATGAAGCATTGGTGATAGACATGGCAGGCAATGGCAAGGTAGACCAGGACTAGGATCAGGGAGGATTTAAGGTCCAGAATGGTCAAGGAAGTCGAAGCTGTCATAGTGAAGCAAACAAGTACATGTGGTGTGCTAAGTAATTTGGGACTGTTTGCAAGCGAGGGTAGTTCAGGGGAGTCCAGATACGTGAGAGGCTTGACGGCAAGTCATTGGGGCCAAATGAAAGGTGAACAAGCATGGGCGATGCTTCAAGTGGATGGATGTGATGCTAACTGGAGCCCTACTCAACCGAAGGAGGATCGTTGGATCCAGTGTTCGCGGGTGGAATAGTGGTTAAATTAGTATGGCCAAAACCCATTATGTTGTTGGGTTTTGGATTAGCCCATATATAAGAGAGGGAGTGAATCCCAACTCTTGATGAAGTTGTTAGAGGGCTAAGAAGGTCATCTAAGGCTGGAGATTGCTTCTAGTGTGCTATAAATGGAGGGGTGGAGCGATGTCTCCATACCTTGGTTAGAAGCAAGGTAAGAACCAAGTCTTAGAGAAAAGTTCTTTGGTTCATTTATGCTCTATTGAGCTTTGCCCACCTGAAGGTGTGGCTTTATAACCATCATTCTCTAAGTAATCCAATATCCAAATTCATCTATGTTCTGAAGTCTATTTTTATTCTTGTATTTTTGCTTGGTTCTTTCATGCAACTTGAGTTGTGCATCACCTCCTTCTACCTGCTCTATTTCTATTGGATTTAGGATGCATAAGAGGTTGAAGAACTCATCTAGAGTATGTTCCAACCCAGCAAGATCCACTAGAACTTACCGTTGCTCAAGTTTTTGGTTTATCTTCCTTTTAAGTCCTTGATCTCTTTTTTGTTTCTTTTTCTCTTGATCTTGTGCTGCCAAGGATGAATGATTGATGGATGAATCTTTTGTAGACCATGTCTCAATCATCTAGGCAAGCTTTGAATAAGATCTCTAAGATTCCTTTCAAGAAACTAGTAGATCTTTTCTTGCTCATTTGAAGGGTGTTTTTTTGGTGTTCTTTCTTGCTGTGATATTTGGGAGATCATCTTGATCATCAAATCCCCACGAGCAAGCTCTGGTATATGTAGTTTGCCTCAGTTTTGACGAAACATTCCTTGAAACCGAAAGGTCAGAACCTTGACATCAATCCTTGTGATTGAAGGTTGAAATAAGTTCCTGACATCCATAGAAAGGTGCACGCAAAGTTTCACAGGATTTGGATCAACTGATCAAAAGTTAGAACGATTCTTGATTTTTTGAGATCGTGCTGATTTTACTATTCATCCTGATTTTTCTATTCGTTCGGGAGTTTTGCTCTTTTGTCTAGTGTCGGACTTGTTGAGCCTTTAGTTGGCTCTTTTATAAAAGAGGCTTTGGGAGTTTTGCTCTTTTATCTAATGCTGGGCTAGCTAAGTCTTTTAATTGGCTCTTTTATAAAAAAGGCTTTGGAATTTCTGCTC
The DNA here is from genome assembly GCA_036346375.1 of Guadua angustifolia. Taxonomy (NCBI): domain Eukaryota; kingdom Viridiplantae; phylum Streptophyta; class Magnoliopsida; order Poales; family Poaceae; genus Guadua; species Guadua angustifolia. The sequence continues at coordinate 37,338,193 of CM070500.1, read as the reverse complement.
TTTTGTCAGTGCTAGGCTAGCTGATGTAACATTCCGTTTTTCAGTTTCTTGGAGTTTGAATTTCAAAACCCGAACTAGTTGCAATTTATTTGAACTAATTCCAGCTTAATTTGAATTTTCAAAGTCAAAAAGGATTTAATATGATTAATCTAAACTTCAAATTAATTATTTCTTGTTGTTATTGGGTTCCTTGTGCTTCGTGGGATTTTTCGGTATTTTTGGGGATTTATTTGAATTTATTGGCTATTTATTTGGATTTATTGAGGTTTATTCGGATTTATTTGCTGCATTTTGGATTTTCTGAAATCTCCTAAATTCAGAAATCTTTTTCTTTCCTCTCCTCTCCGCTCGGGCCGAATCTTTTCCCTCGGCCCACTTCTGTTCAACCTCAGCCCGGCCACACCGCACTACCGGCCCAATTTCCGCCGTCCCCGCCCGAACCCTAACCCCTCTCAAACTCCACCGTTGGATCATCATTCAACGCCTGTCCTGCGTTCCGCGCCCCGCATCGCTGGATCATCGCCGTGTGGACGGTTTCCCTGCGTCCACGTCACCCGAGCTTTGCGCCGTCGCCCGTGCAGCACTACCTGCCGCCGCCCTTGATTTCCGCGCATTTTCACCCTTCCCGAGGCTATTTAAGGCCCTGTAGATGCCGTTCCTAGGGTTGCCACCTTGCGCCGCATATTTTGCCCCACTCCTCACCGGCTGGGAGGCCGCCGTTCGTCTCCACGGTCTCGCCGGAGTTCTTCCTCCAAGCACGAAGTTCCGCCGCCGTTTTCTCCCTCGCCGGTGAGCCTCCGCCGAAAATCTAGGTCTCGTTAAACTCATCTTGAAGTCCTCTTTCTTTTGCCTCTAACCCCTGTGCATCTCGTCGTGTGTTGCACCGGATCCGCCCGTCTTCTCCAGCTCATCACCGTCGACCTTCTCCGTTTGAACTCCTCTATCCGATCTTCCTCCAGCGGTCGGATCTGCGCCGTGTCCCGGTAAGCCTCCATGTCGCCGCCGTCTCGTCTCGTTATACCCTGCCATCCCTGGTCGTTCGATCCTCTGCCGACACATAGGATCTAGCCACGTTGCCTCATCGCCGTCCTAGCCTCACCGCCGTCCGATCGGCCATCACGGCTCGAATGCGCCACGTTTTTCCGCAAAGTCACCGCCGCGGGCGCCGCGCGAGCGCGTGCGCCACGCCGTCGCCACCGCCCGCGTGTCCGCCCAGTGCCTGCCGCGTCAGCGCCACCGTAACCCTAACCTCACCGCGTGTGCGCCACTTGTGCGCCACGTCCGCCCTAGGTCCACGTGGCTGCCACATCGGCGCCACGTCAGCACTATTTCGCCCGTGGTTTGCCATGTCAGCGCCACATCACTGCCACGTCACCGCCACCGTATGCCCTAGTGCCCGTGTGTCCGCCACGTCATCGCCACCGAGCCGTAGAGCGAGTCACTGACATGCGGATCCCGCATGTCAGCAGTATTCTCTTTTTATTCTGATTTTCCGAATTTCCGAGATTCAACCAATCACAGCCCGACACATGTCACCTTAGGGTATTTTCTGATTTTCTCTCCCGAGAGACTTCGGAAGGCCCGTTCTCCTCCGTTCGAACTCCGATTCGAACGATTCAAATTTCTAAATTCATATAAAATCAAGATCTATCTGTTGGTGTCATTCTTTTGAATTTTTGGATTTTATTTGATTTTGTTTTATTTATTGTTGTTCTCGATTTACGTGTAGACGACGCAGTTGAGGAGCGAGCGGATCTTCCGGCAGAGATAGATCCAGCGGGAGGCGCTGAAGGCAAGTCTTCCTTAATCATATTGATCCCAAGTTTATGAAAATATTATTTTGTTTTAAACTATTGCATGCTTATTACTTTATGCATCTGCACTTTAATGCCGTTTTAATGTTTAGTTATATTCCATCTTGTTATGCCCACATTGATATTAATCTTGACAACCATTGACACACTAGGAAAATTAATTACTGTAATTAATGGTAATCAATTTGGTATGGGACGGTAGAAATTGCTTAGCCATGCTTAATCACTTCGGTACCTTACCATTATGGAAATTCTTCCAAACTTGATTCAAAATTTAATTGTGAAATTATGGCAATTGGTGTTGCTGTTATTTAATTGAAAATAAAAATGAAAAATGGTTTAGACCAATGGATGGTTGTATGGTGGGTGTGGGATGCACAAAATTCGGAATGTGATTGTTCCGCTACCAATTAAGGACCTATCGTGTGTTACCTTGGACCATGCTATACCGTACAACCACATGTCTATATGGGTATGACTGGCTAAGTAATTTGCATGTATCGTTATTGACTTCGCCATTGGGTTGAATGGGGTGTCAGGTAGACACTTGCAAGGCACAAGAGGGGCTTCAGATTGGCGGTTTAGCCCTAACAATGTGAAACCTTAGCGGGCGAAGTCAGTAGCGGTGTCGTGCATTGTAACAGCCTTGTCATGATCTCCCTACCGACACACCAAAGGAAGTGTGTTAATAGCTTGGCAAAAGGGGTTGATCATGTCGTGTGGGTAAAATGTACACACTCTGCAGAGTTGAAACTACTTGAGTAGCCGTGCCCACGGTTAAGGGCAGGCGTGGAACGCTTTCACATAGTAGATTTTATGGTTTTGGTTTTAAATGAAAAAATGATGATTTTGGTTTAATTGAAAATGTGGTTTGGGAATCCGTGAGTGGTTGGAATTCCCGGATTTTAGTTTGGCGGTTGGAGCCAACCAGGTGGTTGGAACCTGAAAAACTGTTATACTTCAAATTTAGTTAATTATGCTGTTTACTTTTCGTTAAATGCTGCTTTATGAAATTATTATTTGTATTTCATTTTAAATTCTTGCTTTATGCAAAATGAACCCTATATGCCTTCCTTTGTTCAAGCCTTGCATTTAATTATTTGCATTAAGTTTCCAAGACTTACGAGTATGTTGCATACTCACCCTCGCTTTTCATTGGGTCGCTTATTCCATAAAGCGATGAGGAGATCGATATAGCTATCCAAGAGCCTGCATTCCACCGTTCGACATCTGCGGTGAAGGTTTTGATGAGGAGGATCATCCGGACTTCTTGGGAGCGTGCATTCTTACTTCGGTTGCTGTGGGCATCTTGATTGGCTCTTTTGTTGCTACTTTTCCGTCAAGCATTTACTCACTTAAGCCGTAAGGCTCGATACTTGTAATAATGTGATGATGATGTTTACTCTCTTTTGCTTATTTACTGTTAATTACTCATGATATGTCTGTGTATCATCACTGTTTCACTGTGTGTGCTAGCTGTTCTTGGACTAGCACGGGTAAAACACAGAGGGGTCGGATTTGGTAATCCGGGTCCCTACAGCTGAGTCTTTTAGCTGGCTCTTTTAGAAAAAAGGCTTGAATACTTGAGGGATAATTTTATTTTGCTCCTATTCATCCCCCTCTAGTCGTCTTTTCGGTCCTTTAATTTAAACACTACTATAAATAAAAGGTACAGGGATCCAATATGACACACATATTTTTTCCAAACTATAAATAGGTATGTGTGTTTTTATGAAAGGCTGTCGCCTCTCCCCTGAGAACATTATAGTACAACTTAGTGGCACCATTAAGAGCAAATAGTGACTACACGAATGTCACTATAGGGGTATTAGATTGGAACAGAGTTGGCTGTCTGCCTAATGCATCATCATGCTTGGATGCATGTATCAATGAATCCATCTCCATGCATAATTGTGCACTTACAAGGCTTCAGATCAAAGGAGAGGGAGATAATAAAGGCCCTATTTGGCTTGGTTGTAGCTTTTGGCTGGGCTACATGACTGAAGGGCTACACGGCTGAATAGCTAGACTGAAAAGGTTTGATGTTAGCATTTGGCTTTTAGTCTGGCTTCTAGGTGTGAGGGGTGCGGGTCAGGAATGAGGATGAGAGAGATGGGGTTTGGAATTTTATACTGGATAGTAGTAATTTTCTTCAACTCTAGTGGCAAAGTTAGAACTCTAACCCATCAAAGCTGTGGGAAGTTACATCAGACCAGCTTTTGGCTTCCATCTTCTTCTAGTATAAATGGACTGCTGGCTTTTGGCTTCTGGGTGTGAAGAAGCCAACCGTTTGGAGTAACTTTCAGCTTCCAGAGAGAAGAAGTCGATGTTGAAGCTAGTCCAAATAGGGCCAAAACCACCATGGATTGGATCCTGGTACAAGGAAATGAGTACTTGACCTCACCAATTATTTTATCTTTTGATTGTTCTAATCCTTTTGTTCTTACTAGGTACATTTTTGTTACCTCACCAATTATTTTATCTTTTGATTGTTCTAATCCTTTTGTTCTTACTAGGTACATTTTTGTTAGTTTTAATTATATCCTCCCAACACTACCAAGGAAAAATTCTATAGTAAATGAGCTGAATTCTGTTACTAAACTTACTATCAAAAGATTGAATTCTCATGGAAGAAGCAAACTGTTTCATACATATATACTTTCAACATAATAATTTTTGTGTATGCAGTTCAACAACATATACAACTATATGAGTGTACGACTCTATTGCACCAAAAATGACCCAAAGGATGCTTGTAAGCTTGTTAAGCATTGTTTCCTCCCTGAAAGCTACAATAAAAATATATGTTTCTTGTTATAGAGCAAAGGGATAGATCCCTTTCTAATATTTTATAATTGTCCAACATTGCTTGCATTTGACTACAATCCAATCATATCTCAAGGAATATCTCTGCACAAAAGAAAGAAAAAAATAAACAAACACTCTGGTTGGCCTGGTCCACGAGCATGGGCGGAACTAATATGCGTATCAGGTAAGCACCGACACTCCCAAAAATAAGAAAAACTTTAGGGGATCAGCTCATCATATATGGGCCATATATTTAGTGACTTGTACCTCTTCATAAAAATCACAGCCCGTAAAAAGCTCACTCGCTCTCAGGCCTAGCACCCATTGTCCAATCCAACTACTCCTGGCAGCTAGCTCGATTGCTTCCTATTCCCAAACCCTAACGGTTAGGGTCGGCACGTGTCTAGGCATCGGGTGACACAGCACATAGGCATGAGGAGTAGCCACATGCAGGTGGCATGAACGCCTGGAGTGGTAGGCATGAGCCATGACAGGAAGCGTAGCAAGCGATGCAATGGCATGGGGGTCAATTTGTTAATTAAGTTGATTCTGATTTAGTGATTTAGGATTTGTGTGATGTGATGATTAGAAATTTGAAAAAAATTATTGTGATTTCTTATTTGTGAATGTAGAGCAAAAGAAATATGACAAGGAATAGAGATATTCTTTCCATTTTCAGGATCAATAAACAAAGGCAAGATTTCATCTTGTTCTTCACTGCTCGAAGGGCAAACTCAAGAACAAGAAGGGAGAAGAGCAACTAAAGGAAGTGGGAATCATGTGGCTTCTTCTCCACGTCCATCTCGGACGAAGAATTAGATTGTTGTTGTTGTTACTGCTGACAATGCACCAACAACAGCACCACCCCAGCCCCAAGTCCAAAGTGCAAGACCTTTAAATTCAATTGATACCAGCGAGGAGGAGGAAGTGGTTTATGATGTTGACCTCCTTCCACATGATCCAGGGAAAAGGATACCAATTGTGTGCAATGCCATCAATGGTGAAGCTGCAGTTCAGAGAGGATATATTGCAAAAGGTCCATGCCAACCTTATATATGATAGGGAAATACATAAAAGACGCCACTTTAGTATGAGTTAGGTTTTGATAAGTACAATTGGGTTGAACCTAGTGTCAAAAAGGATGCTGCATTTTGCTTTATCTACTAGTTATTCAAGGGGAAAACTAAGGGGGTGACAAGCTTTATTAACAATTATTAGAGAAATTGGAACAAATATGACTCACTTGACAAATATGTGGGTGGTACAAAGAGTATCTATAATCAAGCTCAAGAGAAATTCAACTTCTTTTTTAAACTGAAATCCTAAGTAGCTCATGTTATTGTCAAGCAATCTAAAGAGGAGAAATGTCTTTACAAAGCTAGGTTGACTTATTCACTTAGATCTTGAGGTTTATTTTGCGTCAAGGATTGGCATGTCGTGGACATGATAAAAGCGAACTCTCTAGTGACCAAGGAAACTTTTTTGAACTTTTGAAATAGCTTGCAGAAAGTAATGAAGAGGTTAATAAGGTTGTTTTGAAAAATGCTCTAGGAAATTGCATCTTAACTTCCCATGCCATACAAAAGAAAATTATTAATTGTGGTGCTAAGGAAACAACTAGACACATAATTGAAGAAATTGATGATGGCCATTTTACAATTCTAGCTGATGAATATAGTGATGCATCCCAAAAGAAACAATTTGCCCTTTGCTTGCATTATGTTTATAAACTTGGAAGGGTTTGTGGCAGTTCCTTGGAGTAGTTCGAGTAGCTGATAGCATTTCTTTGTCACTTAAGGATGCAATTGAGACTTTACTTATGGATCACTCGTTGAGTCTTAAGTACATGGGCAAGGATATGATGGGGCTAGTAATATGAAAGGTGAGATTAAAGAGCTGAAAACATGCTTATGAATTAGTCTCCTACTTATTACATCCATAGCTTTGTACATCAACTCCAATTAGTTATTGTGGCTATTGCTAAGGGCAATATTGATTGTGTTTGGTCTTTTGACCAACTATCAAACTTGTCGAATATTATTGGAGTTTCTTGTAAGCACCATGACATGCTTCGAAACACTCTAGCTCAGAAAGTTTTAGAAGCACTAGAATCAGGTGAAATTGAAAGTGGACAGGGTTTGAATCAAGAAATGGGGTTGGCTAGCCCTAGTCACACTCGTTGGGGTTCTCATTATAAAATTGTCTTGCACATTATTAGTATATATCTACAATTCACAAAGTACTCATAAAGATTGAAAAAAGACCCGGCCCTAAAGAATGAATGGGGAAAGCCCATGCTATTGCGGTAGCCTTTGAATCATTTGATTTTGTTTTTGTGGCAAACTTTATGCTAGTCATAGTTCGGTGCACATATAAATTGTGGCAATCTTTGCAAAAGGGGAACCAAGATATTATTAATGCTATGTCACTTGTTGATTTGGCTAAGAACATATTGCAACATATGAGGAGTCACGGGTAGGAAGATTTTCTTCATAAAAAAGTTACATCATTTTGTATGAACCATCGCTTTAAAGTTCCTGTGATGAAAAGAAATATGTGCTTTTTAGAAGATCAAAGTGTTTTCCCCAAACAAATAAATGATGATTATTTTAGAAGAGAAGTATATCTTGGCATCATTGATAGTGTTGTTCAAGAATTTAATAGTCGGTTTGACAAAATTAATATGGAGTTTCTTGTATGCATGTCTGCCTTGAATTCTCTCAACTTATTTGAAGCATTTGATAAGGATAAATGACTTAGCCTTACCAAATTTTATTCCAATGAGTTCTTGAGTACATATTTGATGAGACTTCCTTTCCAAGTTGATAGCTTTATTGATGACATGCGAAGAAATGATTGGTTCAAGGACCTCAAGAATCTTGGTGGGCTATTAAACTTGTTGAAACCAAACAACATGAAATTTACAACTTGTTGAAACCAAACAATATAAATTTACAAGTTGGTGTACTTCTTAAATTAGCATTGCTCCTACTGGTGGTGACAGTGACTGTTGAAAAGAGTATTTTCTTCTATGAATCTTGTGAAGAATAAGTTAAGAAATAGTATGGACAATCAATTCTTGAATGATTTTTTAGTCACATTTATTGAGCGTTTTCTTGAAGGTTAGTGCAGATGATGTAATCAAGCGTTTTCAAGGTGTTAAAATGCGTAAAGTAAAATTCAAATTTTCAATATGTATTTTGTACTCTTTTATTCATGTAAGACCTTCGAACTATATACATTGTGCTTTTGGCAAATTTTAAAACTATGTGGTATACTATAGAATTCTGTTTGTCAACTATCCAGTGTTAAGTGTGCACCCCCATTAAAAGTTTTCTAGCTTCGCCGCTGGCTATGAGATAATATATAATTCCCAATTAATAACTACTCGATGTCGATTTAACATAGACCAATCACTCTTCCTGGACTAGCACTAGTCCTAACCATGAAAGATCTATCCATTCCATCTCCTAGCTTTCTCCTCTAATCCAACAAGGTTTCCATGGATTATCATAACAACAGTACAGTCAAACAATGTTTACTGCTAACATCTCATTTCCACCTACTCACGGGCAGATTTAATTAGGGTGCTAAGATGACTAATGGAGCCCTATTTATTATTGTTCTATTGGATCCATATCCACTTTGGTCCTCCTTGGCACTTCTCTTCACTAAATCTAGTTACTTCAACTCACTGCCATAAAGGATAACTATAACAATTATTGTTTTGGGATCTTGAGGTATTGCAACATTTGACCCAGCTTCATCTTGAGGCAACCATGTATGTTTGAACAGAGGTAACAACTGAGTAAACAATGTCAATTGTTTACCTTTGTTTGGGAGAGCAATGCTATGTGATTATTTGTGTCATGTATCATTCGAGGTCATCAGTCAGGGGGAGGTGGTTGTTGGAGAGCAAACGTCAGAAATCACAAAGTACAAAAACCAGTTTGTTGAGTTGGAAGGGCAAATCAAATCAGAAGAAAAAGGCAACGTGTGGGTGCACCCATCTACTTTTCTCCTCTCCTTAGTTCTAGGGTTCACAAGTGGGGTTGCTTTTCATGGTTTTCCTCGGTTCTTCCCTCCCCCTCAACATTTATGTCCTTGCCACTCAGCTCACATGCTGGGCTGCTTGCTAGCTGCTGCAACCACCACCTCCATGGCCATAAACATCCTTGCATTACATGGTAGCTTTTATTGGCATATGGATGCATGGATGGATATGATGCATGTGTGCAAGTGTTCCTTGAGGGGTAGATAGATTTTTACCATCGCCTAAAACTTATTCTGGGTCAAGCAGACTATCTTCCTTTTGGTATGCTTGCTGCTGCCATGCTTCAATTGATTCACCTTTTGTGCTATCTGACCCTAAATTCAATGGCTGCTGAACTCCCCTATGCAAGCCCCAAAAACTGCAATGGTTTCAAGTCTCACACCGCATGCAAGAACCCTTCTAGTACTAGGATGCAATGATTAAGTGTGATGTTTTAACTTTCCATCCATTGATGCAGGCCACAATAAACTATAAATATGCTCTGACCAATGGGGCACAAAAGAAGAGCTTCTTTAGCTGCATACACTGAACCTTCAACCTTCACATAAAAAGGTCTGAAAAAAATCTTTATCCTTGTTCATGTCAAACAGAGATTCTGTCCTCTCAAACCGCAGTTTTCTAACTAAAGCCCTACTATAACTACTTGCTTTCTCATAGTTTAAGCATCACTTGAGTTGTCAAGACAATGACAATAGTATGCTTGTTAACAAGTTTTTTCTTTAGTACAGTGCAGTGGAATCTATGGAGGTCTCAATTTTGGTAAGTGCACAGAATGGGCATGCAGTTATCCCCCTCACCCTGGGCCTTCCTGACAGGCTGCACATGGCCCCCTAGGATCAAATCTAATTGTTAAAGGCTTGCAAATCTTGCAAACATGGCTTGTCACACAATACTATATGTACTATATTGCTTGCACTCATACCATGCTCAACTGTCCTAGAACTAATCTTGGTTAGTTAATTAAATGTAGGGCTTTTCAAATACTCACGAATCAGATAACTTAGCTATGGGAACACATTCATGTACTTTGTTCTTCCATTTTGAGTTACTGCAGGCACTCAAAATGCTGAGTGGTAGTAGTATTTTTCCATACAAGTGAACATGAAGAGTGACCTGCATTTGTTTTATGATCTGGATTTTTTTCTTTCCAAAGTGAAGGAATAGTCGCCTTCATATGATATCCAAAGGTAATCACTTTTGTTAGGACGTGCATGGGTTAATGTGAAACAATTTCTGGTCACTAAGAGGAGCTAATTAAGTAAACAGCACGAGTTGTGTAGGTAACCTTAATTTAAACCAAGGAGACAAACTAAAATGCACACCCACACATGATAGATTTTTTTAAAAATAATACACAAAAAATTAAAAATAACAAAAATAATAAGCCAAAAAAATAACAGAAATAGGGTTTAGGATTTTGGTCGCCAATTTGATTAGCGACAGTTCCATCACAAATTGAAATGGCGACAGCTTTCTGTTACTAATTAAAATGGCGACAGAACTAGGAAACACATATAGATGAATTGATGATCTATCTAACTGTAGCTTAGCCATACTTGATGACAACATGCCACATGGTAGTTTCAACGGCATGGAAGGTGCACACGTCACCTTCCACTACAAGAAACAGGGAAAATTTCGTGGGTTTTTTTTAAATTCGTGGGTCCAAAAAAACCCACGAATTTACAGATTTAAATTCGTCGGTTTACAAAATACCCACGTATTTAATTAAATTCGTGGGTCGAAAAAACCCACGAATTTATCATTTAAATTGCTTCGGTACATGCACGCAGACCCACGAATTTAACTAAATTCATGAGCCCATTTTGCCCACGAATTTAAAAACTTAACCCTAACCCGCCCGATCGATTCGCTTCTCTTCTCAGTCTCTCTGTCGATCGACTCGATCCCCTCTCCCTCTCACCACCTACTTGCCTTGCATGTGCCGCTTGCCCGCCACTTGCGCCACTCCTCCCCCTTGCCCTCTGCCCCTTCCTTCCTTCCCTCGCCGCCATTGCCCGCCGCACGCCATACATTGTGTCGTACGTTGCCGTCCCTAGCTATTCTAGTAGTTTTACTCGTTATGGCGGTGGATCGTTCGAGTTGAATCGAGTGTCTGGATCGAATCGGATTGGGGTCCCGACACGCCGCCCCACGCCACGCTTCGCTTGAACACATCCATCCTCACCGTTCTTTGTAGTCCACGCCGAGGAGAGACCAGGTAATCCTCGAGCTAAACCAAAGGTTAACACCCGTCTTAACTCTTAACGATTTACAATGCTGTGACGTGATGTGCCCATTAATCTTACGTTTCAATTGGAAAAGAAGATAGAAAGGAAATAATCGAGATTCATCGTTTCCTTTAATTTCACCTTCTCATCCACGGGTCAGTAGCTTGGTAAGGAAACAACATGCATCAGAGTTGGCTAGGCGCATGCGTAGCGAGATTTGCTATAGCGATGGCGACAAGTTGTAGGACACCGCGATAGCTAGTCGCTTTCTCCTTTATTGTTTGCAAGCCCGACCGCAACAAGCGCCATTGTGCTGTGTAGTGCCACCTCATACCATCCGACTCAGACTCGACCATCTCCTCCTTTTGCCACTTCATCGCAATCGCTTGTAGTGTCATTCTAGACATGAATGAATCTACCATGTGTATATAGTACGAGTTTCTTGTGAAGGAAAATTTGATATTCGTTGCATTTTTAATTTGATGGAAGATTGCAGTTGCTGGTGCTGCTCGAGCTGGAGGCCAGGAGGCCACGACTTTTGATCACCTACCCTCTTCTACTTGCATCTCGCCCCACGCCGCCGCCTTGCGCCGTGTCAGCCCCCGCCGACACCCTCCCGCTAATACCGAACTCGCCTTCTCTTTCATTGGTAAGTTGGATTGTTATGTTTGTGTGTATGCTCGAGTTGGGCAAGAGAAGTTCGATGCTCGATTTCACTTGAATGGATTAATTGATCGAATTAATGGGATTTTCGTTCAAAGAATTAAGAATGGGATTCAAAACAGAGTTTGTGTGTGAGAAATGTGGACAGGTCTTGGATTTGTCATTTTAGCATTTCTGGTAACTATGGTCTACCATGATCTGATTGTTTGCACTTGAAAGGAGTTCTTAATAGGCATTTGTCGGTTTTGTTTGCAGATTTATCAGTCATTGAATATATATTTTCTATTATCATATGAAAATTGTGTGAAATATACTTAATTCAGCTAAGAATTTTATCTTGGTAATCTATTGTACTACAAAAATGTTCTGCAAATTTAAGACGTGGTTGGGTTAGGTGTACTCCCGTTGTTTCTTGGTATCGTCAACCTTGTGGATTTGTTTGTACCATACTTTAATAAATTTTCCTGATGTTAAACACTTTACCCTAGCAAGTTGTCTTCATTTGCAGTGTGATTGTAGAAGCACTCAAGTTGGACAGTTTGTAGAAGCTTTGTTCATCACTGGAGCCAATTCTCCAAGAGTTGTGAGTTAAAAAACCCTTGCAAGATCTATTATTGAACTTATTGATATACCCATCCGTGCTTTCACGATGAGTTGCCACACATTACTTGTTGTAGGTCGGTGAAGAAGTAGAGCGTATGTTAGCCAAATTGGGTCCTACAACTCGGCTAGAATTCAAGGAAGGTACAAGATCATGCAACTTGTTCTTTCTTGTTGCACTTGTGTATGCATTTTTATTCGCTAGAATGTCTCCAGTTGGTTTGAGAGATTGATATATATATTATAACGCAAATGTTTTTTGTCTCACGAGTGGATGTCCTATTTACTAGAGAGGTCATGCCGAAATTTTGTACATTTCTTGACTTAGTATGAGTATGGAATTTTGTATTTTGAGTGTTATATGGCATGTCTTGTATTTTGGTTGCTAATCCACGAGATGACGCAAGTGTGGAATTTTTGGTCAAATTGAGTGAGGAAAATATGAACGTAGCTAAGGAAGACACTCCGGAGGAAAGTAAGTATCTAGCATCTACCTATTTTGTTGCTACAGATCTGTTCTTTATATATGTTATTCTATTTGCAGAATACCACATTAACTAATTTATATTGTGCAGAAGCTTTATTGGAAAATATTAATTCGAGCTCCACAAGATTAATAACAAAGTTAGGTTTATTCCTCTGATGCCATCTCCAGTTCTTCTTTCCAAAGATGTTTGAGTTCAAGATTGTTTTATACTTCTGTACTGTGTGTTCCTTTCCTCGGTATATGCAGGTATTAGTTATTTGAGAATTGTTGATGTTTCAAAGGAGGCCCTTTTATTGTTTTTTACTTACTTTGTCTTCTATTAAACAAATGACAATGGACACTTTTTTCGAGACGTGCTTGTATATAAACATCCCGGGTTACATTTTGGTGATATACATTTTGGTGATATACATGTCTTTATTTGCTACTTCGTGCCATTTATGCAAGGTTAGCTTTATTTCATCATAGGTCTCATTGTGCACTTGTTCTTTAGCTTTTTGTTTGAAAATGGCGAGGCAAAAGCTGTTTTGTCTCCAAAGTTTGCCTTTCCCAATAAAATCACACTACTAGAAATCCGGTTTTGCCATTTAAACTTTTTACAACACCATAAATTCTGTTGCATTAGAGCGTGTTATTGCCTCGATTTGGAAAATTGTGGCGATACATCCAATATATTACCACAATTACGTGCGTTGCTATGATATTGTTAACTGTCGTGGCAAAAGGTTGGTCGATTGCAACAAAAAAATAAAATCGTTGTATTAAATAAGATTTTATTGCCATGGGTAAATTTTGTTGCTATAACATTTTATTTCGTGGCGATTTTTAATTTTATAGCCACGATTTCTTTTTTCGTGGCAATAAGTCTACATATGGGTCACAACATGTATCGATTTAATCCTGTAGATTCAAATTTCCATGTTCTTCTTCTCCCGAGTTCCTATCCCTATTCTACGCTATGCGTACGCGGGCCGCTTGTTCGGCCTCGAACCCCCATCGTGTTTTTTCGCCACCTCGCCTCGCCTCGGCTAGGGGCAGCGCATAGCAGACGCTACTAGCGACCGGTGCTTTGATAACAGTGTTCGAACCCGAGGGAGCGGCGCGATGACTGTTGTTCTCGGCGCCTCGAGTGGCAAGTGGGGATCAATCTCGACTATCTCATGTGGATGGTGGATTCGGCGCCTGACGCCGCCGCTTCTGCTAGGGACCCATTGGAGGTTTCGGTCGCTGCAGTCCCCTGAAGAGCCTCAACTGGATATGATCGTAATTTTATTCGGATATATCCGGTTAGTATCCGGTAAATATCCGAATATCCTATATCTGTTGATCTGTTCGCCTTCAGTAGGGTTGCAATCGGATCGGATATTTTCCGACCGGCCGACCTAGGATGTGTTCGGATCGAATTCGGATAATTTTTTCGGATATTTTTTGGATTCGGATTCGGTTTCAAATATTTTATTTCGGATTTGGTTTTGAATTCGGTAGATAACTATCCGTCGGATCGGAATATTTCGAACATTTTTTTCGGATGTATCCGGATTTATTTATTCGGATATTAGACCGGTTATTAGCTTGTATTTCTAATTGAGTTCTAACCCTAGCATCAGTCTCCAGAGTCCAACTCCTCCCGTCTCCTTCACGGTCTTGCCTGCGGGCCGCCGCTACCCTGGTCGCCGCCCTACCGCCGCCGCCGCCCTTCGGCCGTCGCCCTCCCATCCCTCCCACGGTCCCACCCGAGCCCATCTCTCCCCCGTCTCGTTTCCCTGGCGGCGCAAGGACGTTGCCTCCTCCAGTCCTCCTCCCGGGCCGCCGCCGTGCCGCCGCCGCCCGGGCCTCCCGCCGCCGCCCTCCCATCCCTCCCACCTGAGCCCATCTCCCCTTGTGTTGTTCCTCTCTCCCCCGTCTCGTTTCCCTGGCGGCGCAAGGACGTCGCCTCCTTCTCCACCCAAGCACGTCGATAGCAGGAGCCCCTCCTCACCGCCTGCTCTGCTGCCCTAAAGGTTTTAGCTTGTGAGAAATTTGATTCAAGCTTGCGCTTTCTTGCTTTAGCCCTTAGTGCGATTAACCAAGTTGATTCTGAAATTGCAGGTGGTTCTTGGTTTCTTTTCAACCGTAGAGTACTTCGGTGCTTCCGAAATGATGGATATGAATGGAGAAAAAAGAAGAATGGGAAGACCATTGCTGAAGCCCATGAGCGCCTCAAGGTTTGTTCAATTCTCATATTTTGTTGAACAGTCATGTTCGCATCTAGTTTAAAGATATTTCTAAAGTAAATAGAGTTGATGTATTAATCATAATATGCATTGGCAGTGATCATCTTGGCAAGCCAACAAACTGTTGAGACTTGCATTTAATACCCTTTCTCTGTTGACACTAAAAATTTCAGGTTGATAATGTGGAGGCACTGAATTGCTACTATGCTCATGCAGACAAAAATCCTAGATTTCAGAGGCGCATATATTGGATGCTTGATTCAAAATAGCAACTTTGTTTGCACCATGGTTATTAAGTTGGTTATTAAGAGGTCAATGTGAATTCTTATTTCCATGGTCAGCTAATAGCTTATATGAGCTCTAGCAGTATCAAGTTTGTCTAAACTTATTGCGCTTTACAGCAACTGAAGGATGCCACTTAAAGAAATTTGTAATCTGATCTGTTACAGGAATACATTTGTAATATTTAAATATCCTGGTTTTGTTTTATTAAGATAGAAAGAATTGTAGTTTAGTTTCAACATTTTTGTCATACACTATCCTAAGTTTTTTAAAAGAAAAACTGCATTGATTTAGTTCACCCTATGAGATACAATATTGATTCTTTTAATCCCAATGTTCAGGTTGATATTTGCAATTGTTTCTACCAGTAAAGTTCATTCTCTTGCATTTGAACAGAGTCATCATGAGGAGAAAGGTAAAAAAGAAGGTGAAAATGTCCAAAGAAAAGGAACTGCTAAGAAAGACAACATCCCCCCCATTCTTTTTGGTCTGGTGCATGGTACTGTGGGAAGCAAGAGTTATGTGGGTTGCAAATTTGTTATCATACTTGTTATGTGTATGTGTTTTCTTCTGTTATCTTTCATGTTTTTATCAAATTCATATTACATGTGCTCTCAAATAGAACGTAAATTCTACTTGCATAAATGTGAAAACAGAATCCAACTTCTTCAGTTCTTTGCTGCTGCCATGCTTCCACTTCTGTTTAGCAATTAATCATCTATTTAAATATTTAATGAAGCTGCCGAATAAATAACTTGATTCTGATATCTGGTCATGGATGTGCAACATCATGGAGCACTTCACTTAAACTCAATGGTGACAGGTACCCCCCCATCCCATAGCCCCTTCACTTGCCTACCTTTCTAGAAAAAGAGTAAGAATGGTCCATGATGTAGCACATCCAAGCTTTTAATTGAACAATTCAATTGCTACTTTTCGGACATGAAACTTGTGTTAGCTTCATTTTTGCCTTATGATCACCTATCCTTGTCAAGCTTGCGTTTTCTACTCAAACAAGTAGGGGTAATAAATAAACACCATATTCATACCAACAATCTTGTGATTTTTTTTTTCAAAAAAATTGATGTTTCTGTTATGTTACAATATTTTATCAAATCTCTTGTGTGGTTAGGTCAATCAGAAAGGAGGCACCCGCGTGTGGCCTCTCACTTTCCTGCACTCACATCTGGTCTACTAAATGTTGCTGACGGTTATATCAGCACATTTTGCTTATGCATGCAATTGTCTGGATTGGATTTAATGCGTGTTCTTAGGTCTGAATGCTGATTGCTAACTATGTGTCCACCGACAAATGTCATCATCTAGCCACACTGCATTGAAAAGGCACATTTAATTTGTTAATGCTAGTTCAAGAATGGTCTGTGCGGATAGTTAAATACAGATTGCAAGTGCACAATACCCCAATCACAGCACATAGCTTCCAACTGTACAATGTTAAATCTAAACAGAAGGTCGAAAACTCATGTCTCATATCTACCACATGTGAATATACAGAAATGAAGAGTGCTTTGCTTCTTTATACTTTCTGTTGTTGTCAACACTTTTCTAGTCTTACTTTCAGTACCTGATACGCTTCAAACAACCCATGGGTTCCTACTACCAATCTACGATTACTTGGGACCAAGTAAAACTTGTGGGCATCACCAAGAAAATTTCTCCAACTTCCAATTGGCGCAACCTACTTCCGCATTAACCATCGCTTTTCCCATCTCTTGCTGCAACCTAGAACATTTGTCAAGCCAGTAGTTACATTGCTAGCTGTAGTTTCTGCAACTACAGGCTTTTAAATGCATAATCCTGTTCTTATTTCAGAGTAAGGTGAATCTGCTCGGCGGTACAAGATACGGTGGCAGGCCACCATGAGCAATCTTAAGCTTGGTGTCGAGGTTGCCAGCGCTCATGACCTCCTCCCGAAAGAGCAGGGAACAACCAATGCCTTTGTAGAGATCGAATTTGATGATCAGAAGTTCCGCCCAGCCATCAAAGACAGGGACCTCAACCCTGTCTGGAACAAGCAGTTCTACTTCAACATATCTGATCCATCCCGCCTCCCAGAGAAAGACCTTGAGGCCTATGTGTACCATGCAGACCGCAGCAGCAAGTCCAAGACTTGCCTTGGCAAGGTTCGCATCTCAGGGACATCCTTCCACAACCAATCTGATGATACGGCCCTGCATTACCCACTGGAGAAGCGCACGATCTTTTCGCATGCACGCGGTGAGCTCGGCCTCAGAGTCTTCCTTATAGATGATCCATCAGTGAGGGTGTCCGCTCCAGGTCGGGATCTCGATTTCGTAAGAACACCCACCATCGCCCAAGAGCAGGCGGCTGCCAAGTCTGTTTAATTTTGCTGATTGCTTCTTTGTGAATATACCTGTTGCTGGCAAGAAATCTCATGACAAAAGTGACAGCTAATATTTTTTGCCCAAATAATTCTATTGGTCATACTAATGATTCATCCATCTACTTGTGTATATCAAAACATGGAAGAAAAACTCAAGACTGAGCCACTGATGTTTGTACATACTGAAAAGATTGTTACAAATGCTCTTATATATGATTTGATGGCTATAATTGATATTTCTGTTCGTGCAATTTCTAATTTGAGTACATTTCTTTTGCAACAACGGTATATAAGCAAATATTATTGCAATATGCATTGACGTCTCGTTGCGAAAAAATGAATTGCTACAGATATAGATCGTTGTTATAATTTATTGTAACGAAATTATTTTATTGCAATACATCATATTGCCACGAAAATCATTTTGTTGCGACCTCATTTATTGCTATGGATTGGTTTTTGTTGCAATTACTATCTAATGCAATGCCTAAACGCGTGGTAATAGAGACCTCTATTGCCACGGCAATAAAAAATATTGCCACAGTATTAAGGTCATTGCGACTATTATCTAATGCAACGCATGAGAGCGTGGCAATAGACACTACTATTGCCACGGCAATTGAGACTATTACCACGTCAAACCGTCATTGCAACTACGGACTAATGCAACGCATATTCCCGTTGCAATTAGCATTACAATTGCAACAAAACGTAAATCGTAGCCCAAACTTTAGACCACGCAACTAATAGCCACGTCTGCCAACGATTGTGACATTGTGGCTATTGGTACATATTGCAACGAAATGGACCCTATTGCAACGATTTCTCGCCGTTGCAAAAACCCGGAATTCTAGTAGTGTCAGAGCACAATTTATATATAGCGTACATGTGTTTTGTCTGCATTCAGGTGTTATTCTTCCTGACTCTAGTTATATATTCCAAGTGAGGTTCTTTATCTCTTTTTTTAAATGATTAGTTGTCAACTGTCTCTGCATTGATTTACTAACCGTTCTTTTGTATTTTCAATACCCAGATTACTATGGAAAAATCAGTTCTAGAGTAGGCTAATAGCAAGTATGAGCTTCGAGGAGAGTATGTGTTTACGGTATTTTTTGGTATCGAACTGCAACATTTAAATAATTCCACTACTTAGTTTGGATTTTTTGTCTTTCTATGTAGGGAAATGAAACATGCCAATGGACACATCAAGTTCAAACACTGTTATAGTCGTGTGCATGTGCATATCACTGGGAACTGCATGGAATGGAGACAAGATCGGACTTCTCAACGAGGGGGTTATCTTGCTACAGATGTTTTTGTTGATATAGCTGAGCAAACATGGCACGCTAATCTTAATGTAATCAATGCTTTTGCTCCGGTAATGCAAGTATTTTTTGCTGTCTGTTTGGTTGTTACTTTGTGATAGAATTCTCTTTGCAACAGAAAAAGATGTTAGAATTCTTTATTAAAGGGAGTTTTTTCCCCATGTGCAGCTGTTTGAGCGGATCCTAGAAATACCAGTTATCTGGCACAATGGAAGAGCAACCGGTGAGGTGCTTTTCTAAATTTGATCTCTTGCATATTCTTTTTTCAGTACTTGCATTGCCACACATGCATATGTTTGAAGACAAATTTTAAGATATGACTTTTCATATGTACTTAATGAACGGCTGGACTTAACAGAGGGGTTTATTGTAAGCTACATCAAGACATCCATGTCTCATGGAAACTATTTTTTTGTCATGCTTGAATATATAAAATGCTTGCACCAGTGTTTCTCATTATCCTCCTCCAGGTGCATATCTGTATGTCAAACGGTGATAGTTTCCCGAGCATTCATGGTCAGCTTGACGTGAAAGGCCTAGCTTTTCAGATAGCAGATGCTCCATCATCATTTTCGGTATGTTTACGGTTTACCCTATTACTTTGTTTTCTCTAACTCTGCATATTTGAAATAGATAGGGTCTTGCAAATGAATGATATTCCTTTTATTTCTCAAGTCACAAGACAGATTTACATGATTTTGATGCTTTCTTGATAATTTGCCATTAACCTGAGCTAACAATATTTCTCTTATGCCATTGACTTTTTTACTTTGCTAATAAACACTAATTGTTGTGTTGAGGGTGAAAATTGATCTCATCTTAGTAGTTATTGCATTGAAGGAAAAGAAAACACACTGGGAAAATGGGATAATATTATTGAAATAGCTAGTACGTACCATTTTTGTATATAAAACCGACCTGAAATTTGGATTTCAAGATGAGGTGTGGGACAAGGGATATGAATGGTTGCTATGTAGTATTCTCGTATGCACTACCCATCCGCAATGTCCCGAGAAACATATCGGTTGTTAGCATTTCAAAGTATTTATTATTTTGATGGACACTGATATCTTGCTCCAATGTAAAAAAAAGGTCTTGTGCGCTCAAATGTCCAACTCCAGATTTTACTTAGAATATGCAAACGTTGCACTCTTTTTTAAGTGTACTATTAGAAATTTTCTAAGTGATTATAGCTTTTTAACGAAAGCCTTAACACATTCAGGAAATAATGGCAACTCTATCGCTTTAAGTGGTCAAAGAGTATTTTTGCATAATGCAAGTGGTTGGTTTGGTGATGCTCCAGCTTGAAGCTTCGGTGATTTTGCTCTAAATCCCGAGGATGGAGAGTTTCATCTAATGTGCTGTACCTTTAAACTTGCTAATTGCATATTTGAGTATATATCATACATGTAGTCCCCTAAATCCAATGCTTAAATTCACATGATAATTTCTATTCTCTTTGCAAGTTCCATCTGTCGGGTTAATGCACTTATGAAGACAATGAAAATGAGACCTCTAATGTTTCCAAAGACAAAATACTCTCCCCGGTTTCTTATGGGTGTCAGATGCCTTGTTTGGAATACTAGATTCCTTCATGAAGTTTGGATCCTTTTTTTACTTAATGGTGGCCTATATTTGGACATGTCATATATGATTTAACTATACTACACTTGGAGTAAATTCTAGAAATTCTTGTGTTAATTATAACAGAAGTCAAGAAGGTTGCTTAATAGTTCAGTAAAGAGAGAACATATTGCACATTAGTTTTGTACTGCTCAATTTGAGGATTTACCACCTGAACTCTTATATGGAATTAGCTACACTGAACCCACATATCATGAACAACAAGAAAAAATTAGTTTGACTTTAATATGTAATATATTTAATTATTTATATGTCCTCTCTTGTATGTGCAAAAATAGTCAACTGGCTGACCTATGTAAGTATGTAGGTATATGAGTTGATGACATAAAGGATGGGGGTATGACGTTGATAACTGCACTGAGTCCTTACGCAAACTGGCTTCAAGGCTATGCTGATGTTCTCCTCCAGGCGACCCATTCTTGTTTAATTTCCATAATTCCATTTATGACAATGTATGATTACTCTTTTTTCACATTTTTTAGTAGCGTTAAGTCTCACTGTTGAAAATGTATGATAAAATTAAACTATCAAGCATTAATTTTGTGTTTATATATGTAGGTCTTCTGTTACACCTGTGCAAATAGTTTTCTTTTTCCCTTTTTTTTATCTAATATGAAACAAAGGTAATTGATCCTTTTTCCTTGTCTTTCGTGTCATTTGGATGAAAGGTTAAAGGCATCGTTGATCACTGTTGTCAATGGATTCGCATCATTTCACGAGCAACTGTGACTTCTCCTTTCCTTAGGACACCACCGACAAATTTCACCGGTAATGTTCATGTTATATCCAACACACTATGCATCGGTTCCATGGAAAGCGTGGTTGGGAGGAAAGGAGATTGTCCATGAAAGGGACCCTACCTTTGAAAAATAGTGAGCCATTAGCCAATGATAAGATTGAGTTGAAATGTGAAGTTCTAGATATACGAGCAAAAATATATTGAGGTCATTATTGCTACTTTATCCTTTTATATTTCAAACAATATCTGTCCTTTTATATTTATAAACAATATTTGATGCGAGAATTGTCGACTAGTGGCTTCTAAGGATGTAGTAATATCATGTGATCTGTTGATTGTCTTCTAGAATTGCTTTTATAATTTTGTTATATGCCTTAACAAAGAATCACCGGCTCGATTTGCATCTCATAAATTAATATTGACTGCATAATTCATTCTTAGGCCATATATTTTATCTGCCGATGTGGATATATATTTTTTTTTGTACAATGTCTTAAATTGTAATATAAATACCCATGAATTTAACAGCTTAAATTCATGGGTTTTTGTTTGCCCACAATTTAAATAAATTTAAATAAATTGGGTTTTTTCGCCCACTAATTTAATTAAATTGTGAGTTTTTCGCCCACAATTTAAATAAATTGGGTTCTTGTTCACCCACCTAATTTAATAGCTTAAATTGTGGTTTTTCCATTAACCCACTAATTTAATTTAAATTGTGGGTACACACGCAATTTAATTGATTAAATTCGTCGAGTTAAATTCGTGAACTAAATTCGACGGTTTGCCCACGAATTTAACCTAAATTCGTGGGTTTTTGCCTAAATTCGTGGGTTTTGGGCCCACAAATTTTTCCCTGTTCCTTGTAGTGTTCCTCGAGCTTGTTGTCCTAGCAGAAGCTCTTCCAGCCCTCTCCAAGCAAGTAGTAACTGTTCTTGTATGGAACACCATGCACCTGCTATGACCTGATGCTACCTAATGAGGTCTTGAGAGTAATTATGCAACGTTGACATAGCCTAATCGAGTTCTAGAAGGCTGAAGCTACAAATTGCAACACTATTGCACACACCAACATCACAGACGGTTCACAAAACACATCACATATGGTTTTGTGAACCGTTTGTATCGAAGTGTCGATGACAATCAATCATCACAGATGGTTTTCCAACCGTCAATGAAAAAAGTCATCACAGATGGTTCTAATTTGGAACCATCTGTGATGTGGTATCATCATAGACGGTTCTAAATCTGAACCATCTATGATGAGTTCCATATCAGAGACAGTTCCAAATTGGAACCGTCTCTGATGAGGCACTCATCCCAAACAATTCCAAAATAGAACCGTCCGTGATATGTAGTAAGGTGTACATTAGTTGCTTAGATGTTGAGATGGATACCTAAGCTTGTCTAGAAACTCAAAAGTCAAAAGGTTCTCAAACTAACATATGGTATAAGGCAAGAAATTTGTACTATAATGCATCTAAATTCACAAACAAAAATTGGCATCTAATCTGAACAACAAAGTGCAAGAGCTACCAAAGATTGCTAAACTCACAGATAAAATTTGACATCTACTATGAACAAATAAAGTGCACAATGACTAGGGAAGCCTTACAATATTACTATATTGTCTCAAAATTTCAGCTTTAAATCCATTAAGTTTATAAATTTTCTAATAATCCATCTCAGTTGGCAAACCAAGCCCAATATAATGCATATTGGATAAAATTCTGCCAACATAACTAAAATATCCAAACAAGCCAACCATACACTGATACAGTACAAAGTACACAATGAATTATATACTAAAAATGTTTTTCCAATTCAATTTAACCATCAATTACCCATCAACTTTGTGGCAAATAATCAATTATGCCTTGTAGGAAGGGGCAAAGTATCACAAGTGTAAACCAAACTAAGTAAAGATATATTTGTAAACACGTATTCATGAACTATTTACAACCTCATGGCCCTTGGACTAAACAAAAAACTTCTACCGGTCAATTTGTTCCTTCCTCTCTCTCTCTCTCTCTCTACCAGTTATGGCCCCCTGGGCTAAGAAGAGAAGCATACAAAATTTCTTCAATAACCCCAACAAAGGCTCCATTACTAGCCATGTAATTCCATCTTACTATGTTAGGTAGACTTCCTTCTGCTTTCATTTTTATTGCGTTTGCACCACACTAGGAGAACAACATAACAATTTTCATTCAATTCTTTAGTGAAACCATCCCCAATCTCCCATAGCTACTACTTAGGCCTCAATCCATTTTTTGTTGTTGAAACTTTTACCACGCCACAGATCATTCATACCCATAAAGAAATACATCATAAGAAGAAAGATGCCCCAACATTACCTCCGTAAAGTTTATGTGGTTCTTGATCGCACTAGATAACATGACAAGTAAACAAGGACATCTACCAGTAATAACAACACATCAGAAGATATTACAGGGGAAAGAAATTACCGTTTGGAATGTCCTTTAGCTTTGTTCCAGAGCCCTGCAAGACATAAGGCACCAAAAAGAGATCATCAAATGAGAAAATGAACAAGCTTCCCAATATCACCAAAGGAAAAATGCGTACAAAAATGGGGAGACACTAAACGTAGATCGCTAAGACTCCAACATCCTAGAAATAATTATTTTCAACATGGCACCATACTGTAGCTAGCTGCATGTAATAATTGTGGATTTCTTGTGCAGTTCTATCCTTTTGTTATTCATTTATACATGTGCTCTAGTAGTAAACTATATACTACTCCATAATTGTGTGATATTGGAGTAACACATTTTTCTCAATAGCTCTAGAAAAGGGTAGGGATTAGGTCACTATCAAGAACTGTTTCATAGGTGACGTCTGGTACTTATCTCTTCAAAGAAAGCCACGCGCCATATGTACTTATCTCCAGAAATTTTCCTTTGTGAAGACACTTGCAGCTACCTCCACCGATGGATGACTTAGGAGAGATCTAGATGTGGAACCCCTTATACTCTGTCTAAATCTTTCGTTTAAGAATATTGCCCCAACTATTTTGATGATAAATATTCAATGGTCACATAGTCTTAAAAAAATCAGTGATCACCTTACAAGTATATCCATATAAAATGCTCTTCTCTCTCTAATCTCTTGCAACGAATTTGAGCACAAATTATATTTCTTTATCTTTCTCATGTACATCTCTAGCAGATATTATTAGTACCATGTTTGCATACTTACAATAATATCTACATGGATTATAGCTTCTTATGCTTCTTTTGAAACAATACTCCCTCTATTCTGAAATAAAATGTTGTTTAAAACACATGTATAGTCAAACTTTCTAATGGTTTAGATTTGTCACATGGAAATGATATTAGTAAATTTGGAATCAAATATGAGAGCAACTTGGACAACAATTCCAGCTTCGCGATAGCACAACAATAGGCATGGCATCCTGAATCAATAGATCGGGGGCAAAACACGCACGAGAGAGAGAGAGATGGAGAGGAGAGGAAGGAGCGATTTGACCTAGAGAATGGCGGGTGACTTCTTGGTGGGCGCGGCTCATGGGGTAAGCTCGGAGTACCTCTCGACCTTCTCCCCCTTCTTCCTCCTCCCCCGCTTCCTCTCCGGCTGCAAATCCTCCTCTTCATCGGGCATGGGCTCCGCGTCCTTGGTGTCTTCGGTGGCCGGATCTGCGTGGACGGGGGAGGTGGGGGAGGGAGCCAAAGAGGGCATCACCAATAGGGAGAGCGTGGGATAAGACACTGCTGAGGAGGGCGTCACTAAGAGGGAGAGGGCACGGGGTGGGCGTCGCCGAGAGGGAGAGGCCGTGGGGGAGGGCATCACTGAGGGGGGCGTGGGGGAGGGTGCCGACGAGGGGGACCATCGGGGAGGGTGCCACCGAGGGGGCATGAGAGGGGGCACCACCGCTAGGGTTTAGAGGCAAAGACTGTGAGAATGGCGGCGAGGGTGAGGACGGGTGTGGGCTAATTGAAAAAATCACATCGCAGACGGTTCCCATATAGAACCATCTGTGATCCAACCTATCTTTTATAAAAAATGCGCATTAAGCCTTACAAGTGGTATTCTTGGCTCAATTGGTAACTGGTTGGGCTTGCTACGTGCGAGGTCTTGGGTTCGAATCCCAGGAAAACAATTCTTTTTTACAATGCTGTATCGATCATAGACGATTTTTTTGCAACGCTGCAGTGGGTAGTGAGGCAGTGGGCAAGGTAGTGTGGCAGTGGGTAGTTCAGTGTGGTAGTGGGCAAGGCAATGTGGCAGTGAGCAGTGGGTAGTTCGTAGGATACCCTCATCACAAATGGTTTTTGGCTAAAACCGTCTATGATGTGGCCCTCATCACAGACAGTTTTAGCTAAAAACCATCTATGATGAGGTAAGAACATCACATATAGTTTTTGGTTAAAATCGTCTGTGATATGGCCCTCATCACAGACGGTTTTTGCTAAAACCATCCGTGATAAGGGCCACATCACAGATAGTTTTTTTATAAAAATCATCTGTGATATGCCCGAAACTTATTCCAGATAGTTTTTATAAAAATTCATCTATGATCATGTGTCTAATATAACTCTTTTTGTAGTAGTGCAAGCATTGAAACTGAAGAAATTTGTGTTCGAACCAATTCATTTTCATGAAGTGCCACGGAGGCCTCTTCTACTCTATGAAGTCATGAAGAAATTGATGTGGTAAGTCATGAAGCGCTACGGGAGCTTCTTTCATGCCAGGAGTCAGGTTCTTCGTAGCATCTATTGTATGCTTCCTCGTTAGTTCATCTAGCTTCATCCATAGCGAATCGAACTTTCACTGCTGATTCTTATCACACAACCTTTTGAACATCTTTCTGATTCTTATCACACAACCTTTTGAACATCTTTGTTAGAGCATTGTTTCTGAATTGCTTGTAAAAGTTCACCCTATATGCCACTTGCACCACCTACTTTGCAAATCTGTTCGTGGAGTCGACTCGTCTTCACCTTGTTGCAACTATAAAATTGCCTACAACAACCTAGGATGATGATTATGTATTATGCAAACCCGAGGTCGGTTGCCGATGATTCTGGCTTTCACATTCCTCAGAAACCAAAGCCAGCTATCTGTATTCTCACTCTCCACAAAAGCCAGCACAACGAGAGGAACCTGATTGTTGTCATTTACTCCAATAGTAGTTAAAATCTGTCCCTTGTACTTCCTAGTCAAGAATGTGTCTTCCACACAAATAACGGTCGATAATATCTAAATGTGTTGATGCACACACCGAATGTGAAAAATGCTCTCTTTAGAATCATCTTCCCTGAGAAGCACTGTGAGGGCTGCTTGAAAATATCCACAACCATCCCAGCATTCCTCCCTTGAATGACTTGAAGCATGTTAGGCAGGTTTTGGTATGAGTCTTCATACGTACCAAACCTAGTTTCGAGAGCTTTTTGCTTCGCTCTCTAGGCCTTCACATAGCTTATGGTGTATTGAAATCTCTACTTTATTGCAAGTATAATAGAACAGGACTTGAGATCCAGGTTGTCAATGATCTCTCCATATATTACGTTTGCAACAAATCCTGAAGAGATATTTCTATGTGATTGCATAGACTCTATCATCATACATATATACGGAACGACTATGGAGCACTTCCAAACGATATCTCGCTTAGGCTAGTACGCATAAACACACCATTAGCACCCCTCCATCTCGCACCTCATGTCATAAACCGTAGTGATTACTTAACAACCTTAAATGTCTCCACATTGATATTGCTCAGTCCTTCACAGCCTCCTGCACCTCCTACTTACTTTTGTAAATTGCTCCAACTGCACCTCATTCACACCATACTCCCATTCAACGCATTCACCGTCATTCACTGCTACATTCTTGAACTGGTAGTCCTTCCACTCATCAGGTAACGATAACCACGTCGAACCTCTCCATCAACGCAAATATTATCATCATATAAAGTCTCATACTCCCAGTCGTCGGTCTCTATTCTTTCCACCAACCTTTCTATATATTCCCCTTCATCTGCAATGCCCATGGGTTCTTGCATCTATGATAAGTGATTGTCACCTTGTTCATCTTGCACTGTGTCATTCCCTCACCCACGTCTTGACTCAATAAGAATATATGACTGCAGTTGGACTCCCCAATTTCTTCCGCAATAGCATTCACGGTCTCCTCTATCATCATGTGGCCAGAAGCAACTCTCTAAAATGCTTCTGCTAACAACACTAGAGGCTATCCTTTCTCTTTAGCCACTCTTACATAAGAGCTCTACGACTTTGACTCCTTCAGTTTCAGTAACTCTCAGTACATGCACTCCTATGATTGATATCCTACACTGTACAATTTCAAATCACTTAGATTAGGGTCCAATGAGAATATGTTGTGCAACCATCTCCTAATAGTGCCCCAAGGACGTTTCCCTGCTCGCAACAAACTACCTATTACACTTGAAAAATGACCTAGTTTCACCCCTTGGGCCCCATATGTGGAATTCATTCTCTATAGTATATTTTGAAATGGTCTCAGTCATCCATACCTACGGCATATTTGTTATATGATTGTTATTACGCACACATTGTATTGCCATTATGTCATATAATACGTAATGATCTTAAAGAATTACAAACCTAATAGGGAAAATATACCTACAAACTTCTTTACTTCATACTATCCAGCAACGTTTTACGAATTATTCCCAATATGTCAGAGTGAACATAAACCACGATCACATCACTGCAAATACAAAAATATCGATATATCTACACTAATATTACTAACCTCTATGCATCAACACATACATGCACAAATATTTACAGATAATATTAACAATCTAAAAATACCTACAAAAATATTTTTAATCTACCTATAGCTGCTCTACAATTTAATGCACAATATCTTGAAATGTCTGTAGATTTTACTCTCCAATTCATACTATCCGGCAGCATTGTACTAATTATTCTCAACATGTCGGAGCAAACCTAATCTATGGTCGCAACACTACTAATACAAAAATAGCAATATATCTACACTAATATTACTAACCTACACATACCGACACAATTATTACTATTCTAAACTTAGCTCTTGTATTAATACCAATATACAAATATTTACAAAAAATAATCTAAATGTACCTATAAAAAAATTACTTTGCCTATATCTACCAACAAATTACTAATCTACAAAAATTGCGCAATTATTACTACTCGACATATCGAAATATCTACAAATATTTACAAAAAGTGTTAAAGATCTAAATATATCTTCAATAATATTTTAATCTACCCAGATCTACCAACTAGTTACGAGTCTAGAAATAAGTACACAATTATTACTACACGACATACTTAAATATCAACAAATATTTACAAAAAATCATAATGATCTAAATGAACCTACAAAAATATTTTTAATCTACCCATATCTACCAACAAATTACTACTCTGTACATATCTATACAATTATTATTAGTCTACATAACTAAATACTTGCATATCTAATTACTTTGGTTTTCTAACCTAGATTTAGAAAGTACAACCTTCAAATGTAGGCAGAACCTCTCCTGCTCCTCCTTCCCTCCCCTCCTTCCCCCCTCACCTTTTCTTCTCTTTTCCTCTTCTTCTCCCCTTTCCTTTTCTTTATCTCACTTTGGTTCCTCTCGGTTTGCTCTAGGGCACACGGGCGAGGCTCAGCTAGCTGTGCGTCTATATAATGAGGTTTATGTCGCCAATTGAAATGGCGGCTGAGAATGTGAACCGTTAGTCGCCATTTTGATTAGTGACAGAAACCATATGTCGCTTGTCCAACTGGCGATTAATGAGATGGCTCCAAACTGGCTCATTTATGGCCAGTTCAAATGGCGGTTGACTTGCAGTCGCAGTTCCAATTGGTGACAAAAATTCAATCGCTATTTGGACTGATGACTATACTCTATTGTCAGTCTGACTGGCAACAGTGGCCTACTTCTAAGTATTTTTTTTAGCTTATTGTTTTTATAATTTTTAATTTTTTGTGTATTATTTTTTAAAAAATCCATACATATTTTCCTGTGCATATATGCACCGCATACTAGCCCTTGGCTCTAGTCACTGTCCGAGGGATTGATCTAGCGGACAAACATGAATGCATCTTGTTCCAGTTTAATAACACATCTACTAATGTTGGAAGAATTCCCACTCGCTCGTCGCTTTGAGCCGAGCCGGCGGCTCGGCCGGCCGGCTAGCTCGGCTCGTTTTGTTTTTTGCATTTAGGTCCCTAAAAAATTACGTAATTACATGTAGGTCCTTGCCGCGGTTTTTTTCGAAAAAGATCTTCTAGTTTAGAAAAATCGCAAATTTTTCGTGGAAGGACCCTAAATAAATACCGAAAAAATAGCGTAGTTACATTTTTGTCATTCCAACTATTTTTCGCGACAAGGACCTTTCGATTTAGCGCAATCACAGATCTTTCATGAGAGGGTCTCAGATAGATGCGAAAAAAATATGATTACATTTCTATCTTTTCAACTGTTTCGTGTGTTTTCTCAACGATTTAAAAAACACCACTAAAAAAATGAAATTATTTCTGTGAAAAAAACAACGCACATGACGTATCACACCGCGAAAATATTCCTAGTTAAATATATACTTGGCAAGAAGCAACAGCTGGACGGCACATGTACTACTGATCCTGCCTGTGATATTCCATCTTGATGTCCAATTTGGAGCTAGAATTGAATAATTCAGATCGGTGCCCTGGAAGACTGGTCTTTGTGGAAGAGTAGGGGTGAAAACGGGTTGGATATGGGCAGATATTACTCTTCCTGTATTCTAACCCATACTTTTTCCCGGATTCGGAATCGGATATAGGCTAGCTGGATACGGATTCGGGTTATTAGGGATATGGGACGGATATGTGACAAGTTCGGATCGGAAGAAGATAAAGATATACGGATAATGCATGCATATATAGAGTAATATATATTGAATTAAAACCATATGAGTACATAACTATAGTAATAAATTATATATCAATCAAACTCAACAAACGTCATAAAAGGAATATGCTACTTAAGAATCAATAAAACCAACTAATTGTTAATGTAAATGGGCTGACATGGAAAAAAATATGATGAAAATGGGCTGGGTCTTGCTGATATCCTAATATCCGACCCGAATATCCGATTCGATATCCAAATAGGAAAAATCCGGATATCCGAATATCTGGATCCCGTCCCGTATTTATCGGATATTGGATGCTCTAGATCCGATCCCGAATCCGGATTCAAGTATCCGGATCCGGTCCTGGATCCGACCGGATAGTAAAATCTGGTCCCGGATTCGATCCCAACTGGATCCGGTGCGGGATCGGGCGGGAGATATCCAACCCGTTTTCACCCCTAGGGAGAGAATTAGGAGAGCAGGGTCTTACGAAGTAGTCTATCCGTTCAGATTTCTAAGATGTATATTTTAAATGGTCTTGTGTTTAAATATATAACGTATTTTATACTTTAATGTAAAATTAGTATGATGTTCCATATATACCTATAATAAATATCCAATTTTACTTTTATGTTCTTTATATACATACATTAAACATAGTGCTTAAAGATAATAATTAAAGGTAGTATAGTCATTATAATATTTTTCTTGATCTATGTCTCAGAAGAAAATATACTCCCCAAACTTGAACGGACACCACTTTACTAATTGAGGGTTAAGTCGCAATGTATACCAACAACCGACCAAACCCAAAGGAGCAGGCCTAGGGCAAGAAAATAATAACCTGTCTCCTCTAAACAAAACACGTTGCCCGATCATGGATGGGACAACCGTATGCACTAGTTGGTATTAATTTTATATCGTGCCTGGATTAGATAGTTCTTTGCCTTTTCCTCCACAGCATAAGAAATCTAGCTTTGTGAGTGTAACTCGGTCCGAAGCTACATGTAAATTTACGAAACCACTAGGTTTTTTTTTCAAAAGAGTTGATAAAAGCCTCTTGATGTAATTTCAAAATTCACAAAGGACCTCTTCACAAATCTACTGATGTGGACACCCTCTTGCCAAGTAATTCTTGGCGCTTTAAGATAGAGTATATAATTTTATGTCGTGCCTGGATTAGATAGTCCATTACCTTTTCCTCCGCGGCATAAGAAATCTAGCTTTGTGAGTGTAACTTGGTCTGAAGCTACATGTAAATTTGCGGAACCACTAGGGTTTTTTGCAAAAGAGTTGATAAAAGGGTCTTGATGTAATTTCGGAATTCACAGAGGACCTCTTCACAAATCTACTTGCCCTCTTGGCAAGCAATTCTTGGCGCTTTAAGATATATAATTTTATATCGTGTCTGGATTAGATAGTTCATTACCTTTTCCTCCTCGGCATAAGAAATCTAGCTTTGTGAGTGTAACTCGGTCCGAAGCTACATGTAAATTTGCGAAACCACTAGGGTTTTTTCGCAAAAGAGTTGATAAAAGGGTCTTGATGTAATTTCAGAATTCATAGAGGACCTCTTCACAAATCTACTCGCCCTCTTGGCAAGCAATTCTTGGTGCTTTAAGATATATAATTTAGTTCATTACCTTTTCCTTCGCGGCATAAGAAATCTAGCTTTGTGAGTGTAACTCAGTCCAAAGCTAAATGTAAATTTGCGGTCACAAATCTACTGGCATGGACACCCTTTTGGCAAGCAATTCTTGGCACTTTAAGATAGAGTGTGTATATATATATATGTGTATATATATATATATATATATATATATATATATATATATATATATATATATATATATATATATATATATATATATATATATATATATATATATGTGCAGAACTAGCTGGCTAATGTTACCATACTATGTGAACATTGATTATTTGCTTAGTACACTTTTAAGGGAATTGCTAGCATCGGAACGTACAGTGACAACATTTCCATCATACACTTCTCTTCAACGTCAGATGTTACTTAAAAAAATATCAATATTAGCCTTTCAATATATGCAACTTGTAGAGCATTTCATTTCATGTGTGCAACCATGAACAACAGTTCAACATAAAGATATTTTTCACCAAAAAGTTCACTTCAAGAATTCGTTACTGAAATGTCTAAAACATATAGTCGCGACATTTCAAATCACCTATAGACCTACTGCAACAATGTATGGTATCAGTTGTAATATCAAGAAATCCACTTTGAGAATTTGTTACTGCAACATCCAGAAGATAATGCCCCCAACATTTTCAAATCATCTATTGCAACAATAAGTAGCACCAATTGCAACATTAAGATTTTTTTGAGAAAAAATCCACTTCAAGACACCGCAACATCCAAAAGATATAGTCTCAACATTTCAAATCACTTATTTGCAACAAAAATCATGATTGCTACAACAAATACATGGCACTAATTGGTCTCGTCCTCAGATGGCGGGGCAGCACACTTGGGCAAACACTAGGCGTCATAATCGAGCACAAGTAGCTACCTTGTAAGTCAGAGTAGGATGCAATGGCACCCACCGGTGAAGTCAGAAGGCTTTACCCACTACCACAACTGATCCACTGTGATGCAGATTACACAGTGCCAATCTTCGTCCCACAACACCGTGTCATTGCCAGCCATCCACACACCATTGGCCTTCCCAACTCCTCTGGTCTCGACTTCGCCAGATTCGGCGAGCTTCGGTCGCTCCTCGCAAGGGGAGACCTCTATATGAGCTCCAATTGCGACATGGCCTCATCGAACTTGAGTGGGGACGAGCTCTAGCCACTAGCTTAGGTACCACCAGAGCTTGGGATGTTGGAGTTGAAGCCAGAGGCGGAACTAGGGGGGACCGGCACCCCCAAAATTCTGTGATGCTGGCACAGTACTACCACTACCATGGGCAGTTGCTACTTCCTGTTCTTCATAGATTTTGTTTTAGAATTGTTGATTTTACAAAAATTTGTGAGGGACGAATCAAAATCAACTCTTAAGTTTATTGGCCAATTTATGGCACAATTTGGAGAAGCCGGAAAATATGATGGACTTGGCAATATTACCCTGACCGATGGCTAGCTGATGGCCGAAAAGTTGCTGTGAACCAACTGAAGCGTTGGCAAGTCTAGAGAATCCAACTTCTTCATCGAAGTGAACATGATAACAAGTATCCAACACAAGAATTTCATTCGCCTTGTAGGGTGCTGCTCAGAGGGACCGCAACGGCTGCTAGTCTACGAGCAATCCAAGATACTCGAGCTCATCGATCCGAAGGTGCAGGCCGACGGCTTCGACGAGAAGGAGGTCATGCAGGTGTGCCAGATCGCGTTGCTCTGCGTGCAGTCATACCCAAACCTAAGGCCGACGATGCCAGAAGTCGTGCTGATGCTCACGATGAACACCGAGCAGTCCATCCCTCCACCGGTGAAGTCAGCGTTTCTAGATAGGAAGAATGCCCTGTCAAACACGGCAGCCGAGAGGAGGTCGACGTCGTATTGGCTTAGCACATCATCATTAGGCTAGCGGCTGCACGGCCGGGAAAGCAACAAGTCACTCGGGCAGCAGCATGACGCGGTGCAGGCACACCCATTAGAAATTTTCTAGTTCCGCCACTGGTTGAAGCAGGAGCAGAGTAACTCATTGGTGGTGGAAGTGGCTAGGTCGAAACCTGAGCTCACTGTTGTTGTTTAGGGGGGGAGTAGGGGAGGTAAAGGAATGAATGGTTGGTGGCGATGCGGCAACGGAAGGATAAGGTTTTGGAGGCGTGTGCTAGTTTCGGAAAGTGTGTGACTAACTCATTCGGACGCACGGACGCTAGCAATTCCCTATACTAAATTTGGTGTTAAACCTAGGCTTGTCTCTAAAAAAGAAGTGCTTAATTAAACCTTGGGCAGTTTGGCTATCAGCCAGCACACAGAGATGGCCGGAAACCGGGAAAGAAAAGCTACCAAAATGCTTAATAGTTTAGTGGGTTTTCTTCGTACTTAACACGCGTGTGCATGTGCGAGAAATCTTAATTTAGAGAATGCAGGATGCGTGGTACGTAATGGCTCGTGCTCCTTTTGAGAGAGGTTAACATAACGTGTCATGCAGGATTTAAGGCTGCAACATGTTGGGAGGAAACAAACCAAAACCTTTTTCGCGAATCGCGATCACGGAAACCATTCTTTTTTTCTCTCAATGTGAGCGTGTCTTTCACCTCTGCGGAGATCAGATCAGGAGCTTAGGACTGCACGCCCCTGCGCTTCCATTCATCACTTCCACTGGGGAAGTGTGGAACCAAACCCGGCTAGTCCTTAACCGTATCATGCACCCATGGCCTCCCCTGTTTTGCAGCAATAGATGATTAATCAGTAGCTAGTGACCACCGTCTTAAGTCCTTAGTTTACATGCAAATTGCCTTGATCAGGCGTGCTATATGCGTGTGTAACGCACGTACGAATTGCTACGATCGACCATAGATAGCATCGGTCGATCTTGATCTTGCACCATGAATGGCACATGATATTAGTCGCATTAATTGGCACTGCTTCGTGACATACGTTGAATCAGCTAGGGTACAAAGACACCTTTTCTGGCAACCACGCCAATGCTTTGTGCCGGTCCATCATATCGATCGACCTCGGTCAGCCTGGAATAGGCGTGCCAAGTAGCTAATCTAAGCTAGGTGGTACAGTACTCCCTCGTCCGGCTAAGCCAACAAACCTACTTCGGCAGCACGGCAGCGGTGCATGGCACATAAGGGTGCACAGACACATGCACGCAAGTGCACGCGCGAGAGAGAGACAGAGATTGTGTATTGCCGTGTTGGGTGCAGGATATGATGGCGCCGTGCCGGAATCGCGCATGCGAGGCGAGGCGACGTACGGCGGTTCGCGCGCGGGTGACGCACGGCGCGTGCATCGTCCACGGCCACGGACGCAATGATATGCACGTACGGCTACCGCGCTCGCACGCTCGCTCTCGGTGTAGCCCACATTTTGCATGGGTCATCACATCGGATCGGAAATGTGTATAGACGCACCGGCACCGCACGGCTAGAGGTGGATATTCTGGTCGGGCTTTTTTGAGTCGGTCTTAGGCACGGTAGAAACGACATAGTCTGAAGTCTGGTTCGATACGAAGTGGGTTATAGCCCGGCACGACACTGCTAGGACCCGGTATGATGTGTTTGGTAGAGCTCCATCTTCACCAGGTCCGTGGATCTAGTGGAGCTGGGTATTCACGGGCCATGCGGAATCGCGAATACATTAAGAGTGTTTAGATGAATCATCATGACATTTTAGCGGGCGGCCAGAAATATTGCCGTCGGGTCGATCGTAACCTTATGGTACGTGGGTTCTAAGCCGTTGACGCTTTGGGTGGGAGGCTTTGTTGGGTGCTTTTAAGCATACCGCCACCAGTGAGGGTCACCTTTTGTTATTCTACGGTGTCGAGCTAATATTTAGCATATAGGTATAATGGGCTAGCAGAAGTCATCGGTGTCAATCGACACCGACGCGTTTGATCAGAGTTCGCTGCATCGGATCTCGATGACCGGCTCTGAAAGAAGCTTTAGTATAAAGGTCACCGACATACAGAGCATGGACGTACCCAACAAAATGAACGCCAACCCCGCCGCCGACAACTGAGAGAGACGGGTCAGCTCTCTCTCTTACCCGTCTCTCTCAATTTCTCCTTCGCTCATCCGTCTTTCTCAATTTCGGTTGCCTCTCTTCCTCACTCTCTCATTGCTCTCTCTCTCACTCATATTCAGCACATACCCTCGTTCTAAGAATAAATAAATTTTAGTTCTTTTTTCCATAATATTTGTGTTCATTGTCTTAACTTCATATGTCTCCAGTTCCTTTCCTCTCTCATCACAATAGTACAAATGGGTTGGGTTTGGACCAGCACAGCACAAAGCAGGTACAAAGTGCAAATGGGCCATGTTTGGGCTTGCCGAAGATGAGCCAACCCGGTCCGGCACAACACGACAGACACAACGGGCTGTCGCGGTCCAGCATAGTTCAGACATGAAGCACAATAAAACTGTACCGAGCCGAGCTGACGCCCACCTGCGCACGGCTGGGGTCGATGCGAAGACATCACGCATGCTGGCTAGCTCGGCGGATTGGTCCTGTCTTGAACAGAGAAATTTCGTCAGAATTTCACAGGAAAATATTTTAATTCCCACGTAAATCAAGAAAATTCGTAAGTTCCAACGGACCTAAAGATGGGGATAACGCAAGATCAATCCTGAAAGCCGTCTGCATCGATTCCCTGGCACGTGGCATGCACGTTTCTGTATTTTTCACGTTGAGGACACGAATCGATCTCACGATCTTAACCTGTGTTAGGTGAAAGGGGAAATAGCGTTAATGAATATCTAATCTAGGTTCCTACGTGAATCCCGGAATTACCTTTGAAGGGTTTATGCAATAAATATAGTACTTCATTGTACAAGAGTATATAAATAGAGATAAAAAAATTCAATTCCTTTATATTCTGTGTTCATCTATTATGTGATTGTTCTTAGTTATTCTCTGCATTGGGAAATCGAAGTCGGGTTTAATCTTTAGTGACTAATGATTATTTAATATGTTATCAGTACAAAAATCTCTTTTCCTTTGCAATGATGTAGATTGATTGTTCTAGTTCTCTAAATTAGATTGTTTTAACTGATGATTAGAAACTAGATCAACTAATCCATTACAACCCCGTTGATTTTAATTTCGATCTACCAGGAAAGACTTTCAGTTTAATCAATTCAATCTAAAGGAAAAGGGCAATCAATCTATTCTATGTTTGGTGGATCAAGCACCTGTGAATGCGCGCCCAAGACCTTGAGCGTCGCCGGCACGGCCACCAATCTACACGGCACACTGCGCACACCCCACCGTT
This sequence comes from Guadua angustifolia, assembly GCA_036346375.1. Taxonomy (NCBI): domain Eukaryota; kingdom Viridiplantae; phylum Streptophyta; class Magnoliopsida; order Poales; family Poaceae; genus Guadua; species Guadua angustifolia. Next base: position 37,301,125 of record CM070500.1, on the reverse strand, counting down.
ACTCATCGGATTTAAGTCGCAGCACCACAGCTGCTCACCGTCGTAGCTGTCGCATCTGCGCGGACTGCGGATCCGCACACACTACAGGAAACGAGCTCTGTGTCCTCGGTCGAAACATTTTTATCGTCGGTAAAATAGCCGACGACAAAAATTTTACCTCTCTCGACGGCCTCAATGAAAACCGCCGACATATATACGCCAAGCAGGGCTATGTCGTCGGCCACACCCAAACCGCCGACATAGAGCGCGACATGTATCGTCCGCCTTCTGACCCGCCGATACAGAGAGCCAGCTGTGTCGTCGGCTTAACTAACCCCGCCGACACAGGCACTCCCCCCCAGACGGGAAGTATCGGCGCGTGATGAAATTTGAATTTCAGATCCCGCCAACACAAGCTGTGTCGGCGGCTACCCCAAACCCGCCGACACAGGCACTCCGACATGTGGGACCAACCTGCAGGTTGCTCAGGCCGGACCAGTGGCAAGAAGACTTTTTATCGTCGGGAGAGAAACAGCCGACGACACAAATTAGTCTATGTCGACGGGACACATGTTGCCGGTTGTGTCATCGACTCTGTGTCGTGGGACTTGTGTCGTCGGCAGGCCGACGACAAAGCTCTGTGTCGACGGTTTTGGTACCTGTGTCGACGGTAAAAGCCAAGGACAGTGAGGAAGATCCCTGTAGTGACACTAAGCCGCTGCCCCGAAGGGCAGTAGCCACGCACGCCCGCCGCGGGCACCTCCAGTGGCGAAGCTAGAGAGAAATATAGGGGGGTGCAAGCATAAAGAAGTGATGAAAAACATTTACCTAATGAAGAACGTTTGGATGGGAAAAAGAACATAAACATAGACAAAATACATAATTTGACTTCGAGTCTTTAACATCTTCTGTGATTGATCCATCTAAAAAAGTGAACGAACGAATTATGACTCAGCTTTCATTTTTTTTATAAATAATGATCCAAAAATAATTAAATCTGATACGTTATCTTTAATCTTCAATATCAATTATCAAATCTACGTTCTTTCATTTTCATGAAACCATTTAACCACCGCCTCATTGGTGACTTTCATCATCTCTTCTTTTTCCATATAGCAAATAAGGCTATTGCTCATATATTCATCACCAATGCGATTAGCAAATGTGTTTTCACAATCTTCATGGCCGAGAAACACCTTTTAACTCAGAGCGAGAGTAACGCAACACTAGTACAAGCTTCAAAAGTCGATAAACCATTGGATAACGATCATGCTTTCTAGTCTCCATTTTTGAGAAAGCTCAGCAAGTGTTTGTAGATTGGAAAACTTGTCATCATCTCTCACATCATGTATGTAAACGCCAAGTCGGTGGCTAAGGTCCTCAAATCCCGCTATCAAAGTCAAGTGGATAAAGCTTTGCTAGGCTCTTCAATTTTTCCAAATCGAAATCATGAAATGAGTCTCTTGGACTAAAGGCACTGAGCAAACAAGTAATTGAGAGCTTGTCTCATTGAAGCGATCATCAAGCTCTTGAAGTAGCCAATCAATAACATCATTAAAACAATTAACCCGATAGTAGTGTTTGTTTGTAATTCCAGTTTTCTTCCTCTTCTTTTGGGGATCAATATATTCTTCTTCCATTCCCAATTTGAAAATATCATTCTTATCACAAAATCCATAGACATCATCTAATAGACTCTCCCACTTTTCACTCTAAGCTCATCCAATTGCAACCTAGTTGCTTTCACACATTTAATAGCATTCACTATGTCTTGATCCTTCCTTTGAAGAGCTAATGACAAGATGTTTGTGATTCCTAATATATTCAACATGAGATGCAAATAGAAGACAAAATCAAAAGATCGGAAGTACTTTAGAAGATTTGATGCCCGGTCTCTAGTTTTCCAATCCTTTTATCATTTTCAACAGTTTCTAGCACCTTGACTATTGTAGGAAACATGTCAAACAAACTTTTGAGAGATTTATAATAGGAACTCCATCGAGTATCTCCGTGCTTTTGAAGACTTTGCTCTTGATTCAAACTCCGTCCCCGCTTGAAGCTGCCCACACCCTAATGCCTTACTCATTTCTTTAAGATTAATATCTCTAACCAAGTCCTTCTCTTGGATGATCCACCCACCACATTCAATAACATGGAAACCATAGTAAAAAATTCACTAACCCTTTATGCTTTCACAATAGCCACAAGTACTAGTTGAAGTTGGTGAGCAAAACAATGAACATAATAAGTTGAACTATTTTTCTCAAGATTAATGATTGCAAACCATTGAACTCACCTCTCATATTACTAGCACTATCATATCCTTGGCCTCTAAATTGCTTTAAGCTTAACTTAAGATCAGCAAAGAGTGCATCAATAGAAGACTTGAGATAGGCGTAAGTTGTTTCACTCACATGAACAAGGCCAACAAATCTTTCTTTCACAGCCCACATTTATCTACAAATCTCAAGACCACGACCATTTGTTCTTTCCAAGCAACATCTCTGACTCATCAACTAGCAAGCACAAAACATCATTCCCAATTTCTTCTAGAATAGCATGCAACACCTCCTTTGTAAAACAGTGCACAATATCCCTTTGTATTTCAGGAGCAACCAAAAGACTATTTTCTGATTTATTTTTACCTGTTGCTTTTCTCAAGGTTGGATTTTGCTCCTCTGCAAATTCGCGGAATTCCCTCAAATTACCTTTGTTTAAGGACTGTTTTAACTCATCATGGCCTCGAAAAGGCAATCCTTGCTTTGCTAATATTCTGGCAACATCGATGGACCCATTGAGCCTAGTAAAATAGTCCCTCTTACTAGATTCGCTCACACCATGGAAAGCAACATTAATGTGCTGATTTGTTTGTAACAAATCATCACACTTCTTCATTGCTCTATAGTGTAAGCCACCAACATCACCTACATGACTCCGCAGCCTTTCCTTTCTATGATAACCATTCCAACCATTTTTAACAAATGCTTCATATCCGCCATCCTTCTTTTCTCTAAAAAGGAAACAACAAAAGCAATACGCTTTATCTTTGGACTCACTGTATTCAAGCCAATCTCCAAACTCATCGAACCATTCTGGAACAAACCTTCTTGAATTTGCCATAGGAAAATCAAGTGTGTGAGGTTGACATGGTCCATTCTCCAAGTACTTCCTTCTCACCCTCTCTCGAAGATTAGGATGGTAATCATCAATTTGCTTCCTTAATCCTAGATCATATTTTATCTCCTTCCCGCTTGATATCATCCAAACATGAATTACGAGCATTGTTGGTACTAGTCTGGCTTTGCTTTTCTTTTGAAAAACCGTTCCATCAATTACCCGCCAATAGTGCACAATTCAAGAACATTTAATTATATTCTAGTTTTAATATTGCTAGCTTAATCCAATTGAGAATTAATAACATTAAAAACAAGAATTAGATTAATCAAGAAAGAAAAATACCTTGAACTAAATTGCCGATGGCACTAAGCAATGGTAATCGATGGCTTGACCTTAGTTCTTGCCGCACGCCTGCACCTAAGAGATTTTACATTGGACCATCACTTTTCAGAATTCAGACTCAAAGTATCATTGCATGCTCCATGATATGACGCAACAATGGATACAAAGAGTTGGTAAAATTGGATACAAACTCACAATGGATACAAAGAGTTGGTAAAATTGGGTTGTAGAACGAGATAACTAAAAGGAACTTCGCTTACGCTTAGCAAATTCCATTAATACTAGAAGTGATGCTTGCTGGGCTTACTTCCAAACTAAAGACTAATAGCACTAAAAATAGCTGATGATGAGAGTTAAATCAACAATATCTAGAAACTAGAAATATACGCTTTTCTTGTTCTTGTGCTGATTTTCTTATGAAACTAATTCTTTTGCCATCACAAGTCCACAACTGAATTTTTTGATGGGATACGTCCTATGCAGACAGAATTATCATTGCATCTGTGTTGGGCCATTGGTGAGCATGGAGCGGGTACAAAAAGTTCTAAAAGTTCTCGGCTTCTCCATACTAGCTAAAAGTTCTAATGAACAAAGAACAAAAGGAAACAAGTAGAAAAGTCATTACTCATTAGCTAGTAGCTAACAGTTCTAAACTTCTAATGCTCATTTGAGGATACAGACAAGCCATGGACTTAGTCACTTATCGCTCTCTGCATGCAAAGTCAGTAGCACTCAAGGCCACGGCCACGCCGTCGTGGCCTAGACGAGAGACGAAGACGAGGATCGAGGATAAAGTTGACGGCGAACTCCTCACGCAATGAAAGGTCCAAGAGTCGAGGTGTCGGCCGTCGGGCGTCGGCAATGAAAGCATGAGCGGTCACAGACACGCGTGGTCTCAGCCTCCCACCAACCGAGCGGGTCGCAGATGCTCAAGTAATGAGGCGAGGGTGCATGTTGGACCGAGGGGGTGCATATAGGGCCAAGATATGGGGTAATAACTAATTTTTTGGGGGTGCATCTGCACCATGGGCTATAATGGAAGCTACTGGGCACCTCGCAACCCGCACACGCTTGTCGCTGCATGCCCACCAACAGGACGACCGAGTGCCACCGCCGCGGGGCTACCACCGAGCGCCGGCGCGCTCTCGACGAGCCCGCTGTCCGGATCGGTCAAGCGAGACTCTACCACTGCACTACACGGAGCGGCGCTCCCGCCGAACGCCACCTTAGGTCCTGTTTGGCAGAGCTCTAAATCCTAACTTCATCTCAAATCGAAAACTTGTAGACTAAAATAAAGTGAATTAAGTTTATATTTTTAGTCTAAAATATAAACAAGATAGCTCGCATAAACACTCTTAATGCACCTACAGCTACAGCTCTATAAATTTCTGGAGTTGGGAATATCTTGCTCCACCAACTCCACGGATTTTTGTGAAGTTGGAGCTGTCCCAAACACCCATTAGTCGCGCAAACCCACCGCCACGCAGATGCCCACATGACTGTTGGAATTAATTTCAGAATTAATTGAATGAAATAAGTTAAAAGGGTGTTGAGTTATGGATACGGGACTTTAGTACCGTATTTCTTAGATGGAGGAAATCAATTTATAAGGGAAGCTCTTATATAAACTCTAGCTTGGGTTTAGTAAGGCTACAGGTACACATGGTAACCTATGTTAGGCTACATACACGCATATATTGTGTATTTCGGGTGTTTATCCTGTGACTTGTGACGACACGCGACTGAGACATGCTAAGTATATTTAACCTTTTGCCACCTGTGCTGACTATGTCACAGATCCACCATGTGAGACTCTGCCACTCCACTACTCAGAGCAGCACTCCCGCCGAGTGCCACCTTAGTCGTGCTCCCGTCGAAGCATCATTACTCAGGCCCGCAACCCGGATTCTTTGCGCAAACTCGCTGCCACGTAGATGCCCACGTGACCTAGGGTTTTAACCTAGCTCGCCCAACAGTTTAGGCCACGATGGCCCACGTGTGGGCCGATTCGACTCCATGGATTCTAACGGCCCATGGATGTGACCGGCCAACCTTTTACTCTCTAGCCCTAAAGTAAAAAAAAGGAAAAGAGACCTATGGTAAAATTTTATTTTAACCCTTCAAGGGCAGGCTGAGTGCAGAAAGCTCTTGCCGTCCTATCATTTCTGTGGTTCGACTCTTAAATTTTTTGTAAATATAGTAAAACCATGCGGCTAGGGTAAATTTTATGCTTTGAACCTTGAATTTTTAGCTATACGGGCTTCCATAATTTATTTTATCTTAGACCTATCGTACATTACAACCTTCATATCATTGGGTTTATTTTTCCTAGTAAAGCCCCGTGTTTCTTTATGCTGAAATTATTTTTTGTTAATTTAGTAATTCTATAAATTGATCTTTTAATTAGTAGAAAAGGATGAAAAATGTTAGAAAAATTCTGGAAATTTTAGATAATTATCTATTGGTTAGATATAGACAATCTTTATTGATTCAAGAGTGAGCATATAATATATTTATTTTACCATCTTACTAATTCAAGAGGGACCTAATAGGGGCTAGATAGGTCCTCAAATATCACTTTGAATTGTCTCTAGGAAACTCAATAATTCTTTCCTAATTTTGAGATAAGAGGGTCTACCTATGAGCTTCCCTAAGCACAAGAAGAAAATAAGAAGTCTTAATGTCTAGGAAAGTCTGTAGTTTTTATGTCATGGCCAGTATAATTATTGATGATTTTTCTCATCATATTCAATCCAAGATAATCCAGTCGATCAAGTTAGATTTAAAAGCATTTTGGTTTTTAAATATAGTTTTCATTGCAACATAAATTTCAGGTTTTATATATCTATAGTATAATCCTGACAAGAAGGAAGAATGTTTTTTAACCACGCATTTATTGCATGAGTTAACTTAGTCATAAGTAGGTATTCTATGCCATCCTCATTCTACTGTTATGTGGAAACCATTTAGATGAATGTGTTTGAAACTTAATAGAATATGATTGGGCTCGGTGTAAAGGAGAGCATCTTCTATTATTATACGAGTACTCATAAGGAGAACTATGATGGCTCTTCCAGTACCAATAATAAGGGCATCGCTTCCAGCGATGGTCTTAATATTTTCAATTTTTTTAGTCAAAATCTAAAATATATAGTTTCCCTAATAATCAAATTAGTGGTGCAACTATCTACAAGACAGATTCTTTCCTCTGCTATTGAATTATACATTGTTCTATATTAAAAAGTATGATTTAGGAATCAAATAATTATTGTACCAGGAACATATTGTAAAATATAAAACAAACATAACATACTGAATGAATCAAATATTCTGTGAAATAATGATTTATTCAACTTTAAATGATAATCGCTCAACAAGAGGGTAGACCAATGTTCATTTAGGAACTAAAACTAAAATAATGAGGAAACTCTTAAGGAGACTCATAAAGAATATGTGACATTGACTAGCAAAGTGAAGTAATATTTAAGAGGCTAGTTCATATCTCTATATAAGTCATAGGTGTCCTTCTGGAGACTCTGTCCTAAGAAGATCATCTTCATATATGAGAGCATTTCTATATTCAAGGTCTTTTTTGAACTTCTCCATAGGCTCAAGAACCATATCATCACTCTTCTTAGCGTCTGTGTCAATAACAGGTTGAACAGTGAAGTGTGTCTCAACATTGTTCTCTAGGTCTTCTTGATTTTCTATTGGATTGTATGTAAAGGTCTATGAAGTACTTTAGGGTGTAGCAGGTGCACGATCAATGACCAGTGCATCCACACCTAAAGCAGAGTTGTGTATGGTAAGCAACCTTATTGGCTGAATCTTTCATCTGGAACTTCCCTTGCCCTTAACATTTATCTCTCCACTAGGGTTTGCCTCTTCTCTTCTGTATTTTGCCATTCTTTTATTTTTTTCTCATTGATGCATTTGTCCTTTTCCTCAGTCATGGCTATTGCTAGTATGCTGAGCATTGGCATACACTTTGGACATTGCCTGTATTCTGTTGAGAAAAATATGATGATTTTTTATTAGGAGTTCATCATAGTTCTTAGCTTCTAGTACTTGGCATTACGGTAATGTTGCTACAGTATCCTCATGTTGATATGGAGGGTGCACAAGGCCTTGTCTATCATCTCAGCATCTGTAACTTTCTGGTTATAGAAATGCAGTTTGGAGACAAGCCTTCAAATGATAGAGTTATATGCTACTACTGTTTTATAATCTTGAAAGCATATGAGGGTCTATTCATACTATGCTTCTAATAGTAGGGTGTATCTTTGTTGGTTATAGCATTTCTTCAAAGAATTTCTTAGTGCCAGCGGGTCCTCCTCTATCAAATACTCGGCCTTCAAGTCTATATAGAGATAGTTCCCTAAGAAGTGCAGAACCACACACTTGACAGCTTCAGAGAGAGTAGGAGTATCAGCTTCAGGGTCGATGATAGCAGCTTCAAGAGATCAAGTTGTCGTGTGTTAGGTTAATCTTGGCATCCATTTGCTTGGTTAGGTAACCACTGCCATTCAAGCGAGCTCAGTGAATTCCTTTTTGCGATGTCTGACATAACCTATGTTATATTCATGCAAAAATGAATTTTCCTACTAGTGAAATCAATGTATTGCATGCTCACACATAAATCAGTAAAGATTGGATAATATCTATTCAATAGATAATTATCTAAAATTTTCCAAAATTTTTAGCATTTTTTTCATAATTTTCTGTTAATTATTGAGCAATTTTCAAAATTACCGAAATAATAGAAAATAAATTCAGCATACATAATTATGGAATTATGCTAGGAAAATAAACACACTGATATGGTGGTGGCGTGCATCGGGCTTGCGGTGGTTGCACTTTGGGCGTTGGCCACGACGACAAACTCTGACATAGGGCAGAGGGGTGCTATAAGGCGGGCGCAATCCAAGGCAGTTATGTCAGATTAGATGGTGTCTACAGTAGTGTTTTATGCATAACGGTAATAGTGATGCGTGTATGAGCGTGGTAGCTGGACAACGGCTCATTAGCCGTGGGGCGTAGCAGACCAGCACATGGAGGGAGTGGTGCAGGCAATGTTGAGTGCGACAGTGTGCGCTTGATGATGGCGTATCAAGCAACGCCAATTTTTTTGTTCATCCGTATGTACAATAAAGCGCTTTAGAACCCTAGTTAGCAAGAAAACCATCTAGTGTCTAGCAAGCAAAAGTTAACCTATATGATTAATCTAATAATATGGGGATTAATGGTATACTGATCATCTATGGAGAGCTTCGTGCTAATAATGTGTTAAATAAAAATTGATTGATGTAGATCAATGCCAATCAAGAATATCGATGGACAATCACAAGAATGGATGAACAACAATAATGGGATCTCAACACTTTTCTTTTTATTGATTGTAGATTGATTCTCTTATATAATGAGGGGCTATATTTATTACCAAAACCTCTCATGATAGTTTTGGAATTTGTCCACCAAACCCTAGAGTTCTATTATATCTTGACTATTTGTTCCTCACTCGTGGTCTTGTGGGTGCCTTTTGTTCTTTGAGAAGTGTTTTCCATCGCTTTTTAAAAGTTGTATAAATATTAAAGCATAAATTAAGTATAGATAGTGATTACTTACCTCTTCGCTTACTTTAAGATTTATACAACCTGTTAGTTTTATCCTGGAACAACATACACGTATGACAACAAAAAAACAAGCATAAATACTCATAAACACAAGTATTTTGATTGTGTGATACAACTAGCACCTTTTATTGTTTTCTTGCTCTCTTTCTTTCTCATCTTGCTTACAAATCTCATAACTACATAGGAATTTATGTCCATAGCCTTCATCTCTAAAAAATAGAAAATGATTCAAGAAACAAAATCTAAAATGGACTCATTTCTTTATCCTACTCGGTTTGAACTCATCTCTCAAGATTAACTTTAACATTCATCCACCTAACCTTGTAACATCACCTACCTCTAATTGTTGACACAACTCTAACTTATTGAGTTAATCAATCTCAACTTATTCAACATTTACCCGATGCAAGATGGTGTACACATCTCCTTAACATCCTGTACTCAACTTGGACGAACTTGATTCAGGACAGCAAACGTATCTCCTTAACATCATAGACTCATCTTCGACAGATTTGACTCGGGATAACGAATACATCTTCTCAACATCCTGGACTCAAATTCGATAGACTTAACTCGGGACAACAAACACATCTCCTCAATATCCCAAACTAATCGCTAGACTCCACTTAGGACGGTGAATATATCTCTGAAGAAACTTGCACACGTTTATCTTATAGACACAACACACAAGAACTCACGTGATCACACATAGTATCTCGTGAACATAACTGGCAAGAGAACATGAAGCTTTGACATCCTTTTCAACGAAACACACAAATGTCTGCTAATATCATCTTGTCATGTCGGTTGTCGACGACGCTTGTCAATAGTTGGTATCGGGGAGACATACCTTCTTCACCCTTCGCCACCACATCTTTGCTGCTACCTTTTCTTTACCAATGACATGACTTGATGGTGACTCTAGTTTTAACGACCTCGGCTCTACTTGTAATGATAGCCTCCACACTATCATTGTTGCTTCTTTGCCACCGATGAGACAATTTATTGTACATATCTCCTTATGCCGGTTCTCCCAGCTCATGACACAACTTTGATGGCACTAAGACTCAGATGAGAGTTTTACACATGTGAGCACTTTGACTCACACACTCACAAGTATTCATGCATATACATGACACTAACACAACGATCTGAATAGACACACGTACACACACCATACATTATGTACAATGCATATATCGATGACAGCTCACTACCTCATTGTCTCCTCATCTTGAAGTTGCATACACCGCTGCATCCATACTCAATGCACCATTAGATCCAGCTCAACACTGTATCGCTCAGTGACGATAGCCTACCAAGAGTCACAATAGTGGAGGCCTCCCTTGAGGCAAGCGCGACACTAAGATTATACCTCGCTTCCGCGCTGCTTTCGCCGGGCGAAGCGACCCTCGTGGTATCTGGCGAGCGGGCGAGTACGCCGCCACGAGACGAGGAGCCCACGTGGCCTGGCGAGTAATTCGCGATCACGCCACACTCCGACGAAGCGTTCGTGGTATCTGGCGGCGATCGGGCGAGCATGCCTCGCTCACGGACAAGAAGCCCGTGGCCTCTAGCGAAGCGACGGCAATCACGCTCGCTTTCATGAAGGGTGGCCGCGTGGCGGCCGACGAGTGGGCGGGTGTTCGGGCCCCTTGTCGTGCCACGAAGGCAACAAAAGAATGAGGGAAGGCTTTCGAAGTTTCCTCCCGGCACCTCGTGTCGGGTCATTAATATGAAGGATTCAGCTTTTGACACGACGACGGCACTCATCCTCTAACGCTTCTTACCAACCGTCGTAGGGCGTCTGTCCCCACGTGGCCGGGCGGGCGGGCCGCTCACCGACATTAAATGAGGTTCGAAGGACAAGGCCACGCAGGCGTTTTAATAAATGAGTCGTGGGTCGACGTGGAAATTTGGAATAATGGATGTAATTAATGTGTTGTAGATAAGTATAAGCGCCACCTTCTCTCACCCAAGGTGGCCTGTCTATATAAGGGCACCTTGGTGCATGAAGAAGGAGGCGATCGGCTAAAGCGAGAAAGCATAGAGAAGCGGAACCGCGAAGAACACCCTTGTAAACACTTCCCCAATTTCTCAACAAAGAACGGCGGAGACGGGCTATTACCCACACCGGCCTCGAACTCGATGGTAAACCGTCATGTCCACCGACTTTTGCTTATTTAGGAATCCATCGTCAAGAGACATTAGGGTTTCCACCACGAAGATGCCCTCATCAACCATATTTTCCGTCCAGGGAGTAGACACCCCGTTAGCGGAATCTTGTCAGGAGAAATACGCCAACAAGACCCTTGCTCTGATACCAATTGTTGGTTTTAGCCCAGATCAACACACACGTATGACAACGAGAAAAAACAAGCATGAGAAATAACAAACATAAGTATTTTAACAGTATGACAACAACCAAAACTTTTTTCTTGTTTTCTTGCTCTCTTTCTTTCTCACCTTTCTTACAAACCTCAGGACTACATAGGAAATTATACCCATAACTTACAACTCTAAGAATAAAAAAGGATTCAAGAAACCGAATCAGAAACAGACTCCTATCCTTATCCTATTCAGTTCTGACTCCTCTCTCAAGATTAACTCTAACACAACCTATATTAGGGTGTGATGCATAGAAGCACTATTGGGCTTGGCAACGATTTTGAAAATGGGCTATGGGAAATATGGATAGATATGGGGCTAAAATTCACTAGTTCAGTGAACTATTTTAAAAAAACAGCAGGAGAGACTCCTATTGAAATCCAATATATTAAAAAGGAAAAGAGCGATACAAATCTTGGTACAAACCTGAGAAAAGGAAAAAGGAAACAAAGAGAAATAAGGAAAGAAAGGCAAACTGATCGAGCTCACTCGGTAAATCTCACGTGCCTTTGAATAGGCTCGAGCTTGAATCAACTCGACTAGAAATCAAATTGAGCTCCAATTAAGCCTAGCGTGAGTTGAACTCGAGTGGTTTGCAAAGCCTAAGGTTTTTTTATAGCCAAAGATAGCTATCAACGATTGGGATTCCCATGCATTTATGTCCTAGCATGTACTATTTCAAAATTAACATGAGTGGATCATTGTACACCAATAGAGGTGGGCGTAGTGCCGGGTTAGGCCACCAAGGTATGAACCTGTGTAAGATCGAGGATACCGACTAGAGGGGGTGAATAGGCGGTTTTAAAATTTTCCTTCGATCTATGGCTAACAAATCAACGCCTATGTCAAAACCTAAATAATATGCGGAAGCATAATTTTAAGATTATGACAATTAAAACCTAAATCAACTAGGCTCACTATATGCACTAACTATTTATGTCTCTAATAATAATTTGCAATCCTAAATACAAGCAATCAATTCTATGAATATAAATTACTTGAATATAAATAAAGAATATAATGCAAATTATAAGAGATATGATACTTTTTACCGTGGTGTTTCGAAGACTTACCGGTCTCCCCTAGCCTATGTTGAGGTTAGCCTAAATACATTGGACCGGCTCTACGAATTGAGCGCCCATCTCTAATCCACTAGTGGTAGCTCTTTCCCCCTCTGGGTAGGCAAGTTCCAACCTTCACAACTTGTCGGACCTTTTCACAATCTCTGTTGAGAAGGTCACCGACTGTGACTCCTCTCGGCCATCTAGATGTCGATAAACACTAAGAGTAATAGGTCAAACCTTCTAGCTTGAACCTCACCAAGTGCAACACATACACAATGATGACCACCGAGTGCAACACATGCACAAGGCTCTCCTTCAAGTGCAACACATGCACAAGGAGCTCTTAACCCACTTCTAATTGTAACACATGCAAACTAGAATCGCTCTTAGCTCAAGAACCAAATTGAAGAGTGCAACACATGCACAACTCCTCTAAAACGCTCAATAAACACAACAAAACCACAGCCAACACAGATGCCAGCCCCAAGGCTCTTTTTATATCCTTCCAAAAGAAAATTATCTGTTGAAGGGCAAATTGGACAAAACTCAGTAAAACTAGTACTACCGCCCATGTAGGACCGGTAGTGCTGGCCTCCAAGCCAACGGTCGGATTTAGAACCAAAACTAGCCATTGCAAAGTAAACCTGGTACAACCGCCTATCTAGGAACGATACTATCGGCAAGCAGTAGTACTGGCCCTAGGGCCTAGTAGTGCCGACCTCAAAAAAGCACCAGAAATCCTTCTCTGGAAAAGGACTACCATCTAGTAGGCATCAGTACTGCCGACCACCAAAAGTATCGCCCTACAACCCTGGTAGTGCGGATTTGCAACACATGCAAAATCCAAACTTCTGAAAAAATAACTACCGCTCTCAGGGGTAGTATTACCAACCTTCAGCAGTACCGGCACTTAGCCAACTATACTACTGGATCTACAGCAGTATTGTCCCCAACACTACGGTAGTGCCGACTTTTTAGAGAAAACATGATTTCACACATAAATCTTTCCAATTCAAATGAAGACTCAATAATATCAATTCTTTGAGCAATGTGGTGTTCAACATATGATCAAACTAATTTGCAAAACACATTTGCAAATTCTCATCACATGCTCCAAAGAATTTCATTAAGATTAACTTATTTGCAAAATGTATTTACAAATAATAAATCAATAGTCTACAAGATCAACCTTTCAGCCATGTAATGATCAACACATGATTACGACACTTTGCAAAATACATTTGCAAATGCCAACACATGCTCCAGGTCCAATCTCATAAACTTTTAGCTTATTTGCAAAATACATTTGCAAATAACAAATCCATTCAATTAAAATCAAATCTTGAGCTATGAGATGATCAACACATGATCACAATACTTTGCAAATACACATTTGCAAATGCTTATCTCATGCTCCAAGATAAGAATCATAAACATCAATATTTTGCAAAAACTCATTTTGCAAACATCAAGCAATAAACTTGATTAGACTTGTTGTGATCAACATATGATCTTTAGCAATTTGCAAAATATATTTGCAAACCCTACTAGTCACAAGCTAAGAATACCAATGTATGAGCTATCACTATTTGCAACACATGTAAATACATAGCTCCATGCAAAAACAACCGTTAAACTGAATGGATGAGCTATCTCCTTTTGCAACATATACAAATCAATAGCTTTATACAAAATTCAAATCAATGAAGAAGCAAGCATGAGTTTTCTTTATTTGCAACACATGTAAATATGAGCATCATGCAAAATCAACTTAAGAGAGTGAGTTAGAGTGAATAGATTGAGTTCATCAACACATGATGAAGCTCAAGCTAAATGACTCAACCCCTCTTAATAGTACAACAACCTAACTAGCAATCTGGTCTCCCATCAAAACACCAAGACCAGTAAAAGATTAGTAACACATTCTTAGTCTATCTAGTTATACATTTTCCTTCTAGCATATCCACTTGGAGCTTTTATGATTCTCATCATCTTCTCTCCAAGTCGGAATCTCGTCTCATTCATCAACACATGATGAACTTTGTTGCTTTTCTCTTTGGGTTCTCTCATTGATGCCCATCAACACATAATGGCATCCATCTTCCTAATTCTTGACTTGATGGCTATCAACACATGATGCCAGCCAAATCTTCATCGTCATTAAACTCAACCTACTTTCACAACTCATAGAAAAATGTTAATCCAACAAACATGGTTGTCCCAATCATCAATGCACTCCATTAACATATAATAGATGCTCCAAGATCCTTTGATATAATCCTTTGATGATTGACCACAACCCAAATCAATTTGAATGAAAAATATTGATTTATCTTGAGTATATTAATGGAACTAAGGCTTCATATGCTCAAAAACTTTTTGTTAGTCCTTTAATCAATAAAGAACACCATCAATACATGATGAAGAGCCTTATGATTAAATGACAACCAAACACAATTGAAATCAAATTTAAATTGTTATGAGTATATGTTAACTACATAAGTTTCATATACTCATTTTGATGGTTTCCAAGTAATGATCCAATTTATATAGAGTAGTGGAAAGGGATTGATCAATATTATTGAGACCATCAAGTATAAAATAAACTCCATTAAATGTGTACATATAAATAATTGACTTTGAATCAATATGCGTGTATTCAATTTTAGATTGCTTTGGAGTTTATCCTACTTCTTATAGGATTTGTTTCGAGTAATGATCCTTAATTTATTCGAAAAAATAAAGGGTCAATAAAGATTCCTATTATAAGGAATTGGAGAGCAATGTGTCATTATTGAGAAAAAGCTCCTCCATTTCTTCAAATTACGGATATCCCTAAAATAAGTCCTTCGTGATTTTTGTGAGAGGAAGATATTTTTCCTCCAATAAAAAACTGTTAAATTCAAATCGTTTTCTAATTTTTCATAGCGGATAGGTCCAATAATCCTTGACGTTTCCTTTCTCCGAAAAAATATTTTCATCACCGTAAATATATGCATCTCTATCTCTAGACTTTTTTCCACTATCTCGATCTCGATATTTTTTTAGATTGCTTGTTAGGAGTTTATAATTTTTCGCCTAGGCTATTTTTCTTTTTCTATTTTCCAAGAAAACACCGAAAGACCCTCAAAAAAATAGAAAATACATCTCGTAAAAACGCGAAATCGTTTCCGCTCACAACTACACAGTTTTGTGAAATTCCATTTCTCTTAGGTATACTTTTTTCCTATGTCCCTTTACATCTCATATTTTTAAAGCATGTATTATTACTCGGTGTTGTCTAAAAACAAGGTTGTCATCTCTAATAATTTTTGCCCTTTTTTTTCTAGGCTATTTTCCTTAATCAAAAAATAGAAAATACATCTCGATAACGAATATTGTAAGGGTCTTTTTTCCCAATATTTATTAAACATCAAGGTAAAGTATAAACTCTCTTCTAAATATGTGCATTCAAAAATGTATATGTGGAATTGGATGCAATATGCACATCTTAAACTTTATTTTTCCGAGTTTAAACTATGGTCAAGTTCACCCTTCAACGATAGGAAAGGAGAGCCCCTAGGAGACATATAGACCCAAAAATATCGCCGCTTTTCTAGGCAATTGAAATTACGCTTATATACCTTCACGCGTTTTCTAAAAAGATGCAAATTGCCGATGGTTTATAGCAGACTATAGATTCGCCGATGAGTCTTAACGAACCATTTTAAAAAACGAAATCGAAAATACAACTAGATTTCCGAAATTTACACGCTAGTTTCTTTCGAGCGTAAGATTTTTTAAAAAATTGGAATCAGAATAGATTTTCACAAATCGTTCTAGATTTTTTCCTCAAAGCGCAGACATAGGGTAAAGTATAAACTCTCTCTAAATATGTGCATTCAAGTATATGTGGAATTGGATGCAATATGCACATCTTAAAGTTTAAACTATGGTCAAGTTCACCCTTCAACGATAGGAAAGGAGCCGGAGACATATAGAGCCGAGGCAATTGACACAGATATTAGGGGAAAAAACTAAATTTTATTTATTTTTAAATAGGTACAGAGTTACCGTCTCGTTATGAACATGCTATGCCTCAAAAAAAACTTTGTAGTGCTTGCGTGAGTACATAATGCTCCTTAATACAATGACTTGTATCTTGTAAGAATCTACTCTCTCTCTCTCGCTCGTCTCTCTTAATCTCTCTCAGCTCTCTTCCACTCTCTCACCCATCTATCTCAATCTCTCTTAGCTCTCTCTCTCTCGCTCATTACTCCCTCTCTCGGTGCCAGAGACACACGATTCTTTGGTAACTATAGATCAAGTGTTGAGTGAGGTGTGTGCAAACATGTAATAGGACTAGGAAAGTAGCTAATGATGTTCACTTGTCTATTACTTGCCCATTGATCTCTCTCGCTATCTCTCTTGGCATTTGATCGTTGCTCTCTCTCTCTGTCTCTCTCTCAATCTCTCTCACCCGTCTCTCTCAATCTCTCTAACCTTTCTCTCTCTCTCACCCGTTGTTTCCTCTCTCTCGCCTATCTCTCTCAACTCTCTCTTAGCCCATCGCTCCCTCTCTCAATCTCTCTCAGCTTTCTCTCACCCGTCTCTCTTAATCTCTCACTGCTATCTCTCTCACTTATCGCTCTCTCAATCTCTCTGGCCCTCTTAATCATGAGCGCTGAGAAGGCATAAATCCATCGTAGGCAACTCCTTGATCACATATGAATAGAAATCAGGTTCAACGTCGAAAATCTAGCTTCACCCCTTTTCTCTTTTCTTCCTTTCTTTCCTTTTATTTTTTCTTTTCTTTCCACTTTTCCTTTTCCTTTCCCTTCCTTTTTTCTTCTTTCCTTCCTTTCCTTTCTTTTCCCTTTTTTTCTTCCTAGCCGAGCACTCGAGCCTTACCCCTCCACCGCCTCACCCAGCTCCCCCATGGCCTCCCCTCCTTCTCTGCCTCGCCTTCGCCACCGAATCCTCGCCTCCCCCTCTAGCCTCTTTTGTGGCCTCACCCTTTGGCCCCCCTCCAGCCTCCACCACCCCTACTCCCTCGACCTCCCCCTTTGGCCTCCCCCTTCCATGGCCTCCCCTTGCTACCTCCCTCGCCCTTCCACGTTGCCTCCCTCTCCCCTATTGATCCGCCGCCGATTCCCCTGTGTCCCTCTCCGCCTCTCCGCCTTCCCCTCGTCTTTGCCTCTAGCCTCCCCTTGCATCGTCGGTCTTGTCCCCTGCCTCTCCCTTCGGGTGTGGGCATGGGCGAGTGCACATCAACACGGCGCGGGCACAGACTTTAGTGTGGGCTAGGTAACTCCACCTCCGCCTCCTCCTCTCCCCCACCTCCATGCCCTACTGCGGGCCATTGTGCCCTTCCGCGGGCCCGTGGCAGGTCCACTGTGCCGCCATGCCGAGCATGTGTCGGCGTGCTGCCATGGAGCCAGGTTGTCTTGCGTGCACGAACACCGCCAGTAGTCTCTCAGACGCTCGCCGTGCCCGTTGCTAGGCTCGGCACAGCCCGGACAACCGTTCCATGCCAGCACGGCCCATCCGACTACGGACCAAAATGGGCCAGGCCAATCGTACCTCGTGGTGCCCAAAAAGCCTGGCCTAATGCCCACCTCTACACCAATTTCATCTATTGCTTTGCTTTAAATTGGTTGGCTGCTAGTAGTATCATTTAAAAAAAAAAAAAAAAAGAACCATTCTTTCCTTCGGACGACGACAACGGCAAGTATGCTGGGGAGCTAAACGGACGGACGCATCTAATGACATGATGCTTCCCTCAAAGAAAGAAAGAAGAAAGAAAAGGGTGCCGGCGTCGACGTTTTATGGCCTGGCCAGCCAGGTTGCTAAATAGGGGTAGCCTTTGTGCGTAGCCAAAGCGTTCTCCGTGCGAGATGATGGCCTCTTCGGATGCATATGGCTAGAGAGAGAGAGTGAAGAATCTACCTCACTCTGCGGCCTCCAAGCACATGACCAATATGATCTCCTTAATTCCTTTTTTTCTCCTTCTCATAATGTAGCAAATCATTCTATACTTCAATCTCTCTCTCTCTCTCTCTCTCTTGGTGATCGACTAGACCGTAGTGTAATTAAAATGTGAACACAAGGCTTAGGCATGGCATGTCCACACGAAATTCAATATTACATGCGAGGATTAAACAATGGTAGGCATGAGTTCTTAAGTATTGTGGATGCGAGTTGTAAATATCAATTTTATTTTACATTTGAAACACAAACCATAAATAGCAATATATCATGGGGGTTATCTACAAAGTTCACTTTCACATCAAGTTTTAATTATAAAGCTACGAGTATGCATTATAGGAATCACCCTAAATTAACCTGACTTCATTAACCTAAGCACTACAGATTCAATACCATTGATATCACTCTGCAGAGGTGCTCACTTTACCCACAAGATATCATCGATCGCTAGTGCCACACGTGAATAACATGCAACTTTAATGCATGCTTGCCAGATAATCATAGCATTTCATTGAACTTCCTTCTTTAGCTCCTACCCAAGAGGTTACTTGGGTCCACCCTCTAGGGTCCCACTGCTGCCTTGAGTCGCAATGAACATATTGTGGACACCTCATTGCTAGAGAACCGGTGAATGGCTTCCCCATCCCTGCTCCACCCCGGTCACGCAGGCCATTCTATCCCAGAATCGGCAGCCTCCAATAGGTATTCCAAAGGGAAGTACAATGTACTGAGCTATGTTGGACCAGGACAACAGGATTGGCCGGCCCAACTTGTGGTTGAACGGGTTATGAAGTTATTTACTTTGCCCAAGACATCGGTCCTTAATTGCCAAAGACTTAGCCAAATGACATTCCACAAACCTCCGGTACCAACTGTACCGCCACCACACCACAATCTGGCTTCGTCATCGGTTGGGGATTGGGCCAGTATCCACCTCTCGTGGTCCGCCCAACTCTGGACCCCAAACCGTAGCAATTTTTGAAAATCAACCGAGCCATCCCTCGGAGATTTTAAGCAATCGTAACTAAAGGTAAAATTTATATTAACTGCTAATTTACGATGGTTTAATATTTTATAGCCTAAGGTTACCAAGGAAATTTACGACATATCAACAGGTTAATCATTGGGTTGTATCTAATCATGTTATTTGAAACTACCACATTTTCTAGTTTCTTAAAATACCAGAATAATGCAGTACAAAAATATATACATATTATTGTAACGGAATTGGGTTCAACATGTTCAAGGAGTGTGGCTTGCCTTGCGTGATCGAGGGTTTGCCTAAAAGGGAAGTGGTCGATGTCGTTCCGCCTTGAATCAGCTTCTCTCCGATATGGATCCAACGTCCGCCTCCGCCTCCTAAACTGCTCTGTATGGCTCGACGTCAGATCTAGCGCGAAGAAGTAATTCCAATAAATAAACGAACAAAAACTACAAAAGAAAGAAAAACCGCAAAAGAACAGGAGAGAAAATGGCCGGAACAGAGCTTAGGGGTATTTTTGGAATTTTCTGGACTTGGTATGGCAAAACAGAGATCATTTTTTTGGACTCAGTGGCTCGAACTGATCAAGTATATGTATTTTTGGCATTTTTGGTTTTTTTGGGAATTTTTTGGATTTTTCTGGTATTTTTGGGGATTTTTCTGAATTTTAAATCAATTTTCGGATTTACTTGGAATTTAAAATCCGAAAATCAAAATAAAATTGAAAAGAGAAATCGGTGGGTTGCAGAAGGAGCCGTCTTGCGTAGATGGCGACGGGCCCATAGTGACGAGGCTGTGAGCGATGGCCCAAGAGAGCGACGCCGATCGAGGCTAAGGCGGCAAAGTGCCCGGAACGCCGAGGTCGACGAACGGGTCCACACAAGCAATGATATAAGAGCGAACTAGCGCGTGGGACCCAGCGTCAGCGACTGGAGGCAGAGGTGGCGCACGGGGGAAATTTGGCGCTGGAGCCGGGAAGAAAGGTGGCCCACTGACTAATCGGCCTCGGGGAGTGAATGGGTAAGCCAAGGAGGAGGCTCACGGTGAGTCCCAAGGGAAAAATGGGGAGGGAGGGCGGATCGGCCGCGGCGGTGAGGCCGAGTTGGGGAAGGAGCCAAGGCCTTGGCGATTTGGGGCTCGGGAGAGTGAAAGAAATGGCGAGGACGAGGCTGAAACCATCGAGGTTAATTCGTAGCTTGAAGCTGACCCCAAGATTAACTTGACCGATCGAATAAGCAAGAATACACTTGCACTGGTCTAGCACTCAACAATACAAGAAAAAGTATGTTTGTATATCTTCATGAGTCTTGATACACTTCATTGGCTCTTATTTTGAGTGTCTATATAATGGTCCTTTTTTTAGAAATACAATGGTTCATTTTAGAAGAACCTCTAAAAATAAAGTTGCCGCCAGTGTGCACCATACCAGCAGAACAGATTTACGCATGCACACAAAACCTATATCATATGATGAGTGAATTTAGTATGCAATGTAGGCTTCTTTTGGATGATACATCATTCTTAATTAGGGTTGGTCTCAACTCTCAATCAGCAAACTGGAACTACAGTGCATGATACAAGCAAGATCCGGACCAGCTTAAATATATATTTTTTTCAGATACGTGTGATCCTTCTGCTTCTGCTACATGACCTAATTTTTACTTGTTCATGTCTCTATCATCCTGCTAGCTCTGACTCACTTGCACAGTACTTGTCACCAACTACCTATATGTGTTTACAGTTTACATGACATGGAGAGGCTTTTTAATTAGGACCCCATAGTTGTTGGTCAGTGACCAGTCTATGTTCGCATGGGAAGGAATGCTGGAGGTTTAGCCATAGGATGGTCCGGTTATGTCCTTGTTGAACGGATCAAACCCATGAAAGAAGCCAACTGCTCGAGACTTTGCTTGTTTAATAAATAGTGGAATTGGAACCTTCAAAGAGAGAGAGAAAAAAAGTAGTGCAATGGAAGCAAGTTCCTAGCTATAAAATTGCACATCCAAACGTAGGGAGAGTATAATACTGTTGTAATTCATCATTCATGAGGGGGGAAATATATTGGTACAAAAGCCATCTTAAGCATATTCTGAGGTCATGATAAACTATAAGAGTGATTTACATGTTTTGTATAACAGGTGCTAAATGAAATTGTAGTCTTACTTCTATCGTATTGTTTTTTTTTCTTTTCTGTTTCCGCTTGCATTAATGTCATGTCAGCAAATCTCCAAGCTGGTGTGCGTGGACACTAATGGGTATCCACAGAGCAGATATATCGCCATTAATTCTTTTGAGAAGAAATGCTCATATGCAAGGTTTTAACATCCTTTATACTGCTTCCAACTCATCATTCATAAGAAGAGAAAAACAAATATTACAAAAGCCATCCTAAAACCTTGCAAAGTCATGATAAATTGTGGAAGTAGTATAAGTTTTGTATAGTAAGTGCTAAATAAAATTGCGGTAACACGTTTATCATGTCGTCATTTAATTTCTTCCTTTCTATTAATTCCTACTTCCTTTGCATATCTGCAAGCCGACATGTATGTCTATGTGTGCACTTGTGTTGGGTGTCAGCGGGTTGGAATTAATGGGAAATCAACAAAGCAATTTTAGCACCAATAATATATTTTAGAAGCAACGCTATATGAAAGTTTACATATCCTTTATAATGTTGAAACTTGTCAAGTCAGGAGAGGAGAAAAACAAATGTCTACAAGAGCCATTTTAAAACCTCGCGAGGCCATGATAAATTGTGGACTTGTAGTATATACTAGATAGGGTAGCGTGCTATTGCACGCCATGCTGTGTGGACGTGAAAATAGGAATGGGATGTAGGTAAGGTAGTAAAGATGTATATAAGTGTTAAGCCAAGTATACGCACAGGTGAAGTATTGATTGTGTGGAGAAGGTGATTACAGTGTCCATAGGGTGACAGGCGTGATTAGCTCTGTGATAACGGCAGCACGCTGAGGCCTCCAAGCCCAGGCGCTATTATATAGTAGATATGTATAAACCAAGCTGAGTTGTGCGCGATGCCGCATCGGCAAATTAAAAGAATCTAACCCAAATTTTTTCTGTAAAAAATATGTAATTCCAGTCTACTGTGTAGAAAGAACCGGCGCTCGTGCTGAATTTGCGGAATTACGGGGTATTTTTTGCAAAAACAACTGGCGAAAGGACTTGTTCGTGATCTGTAGAAATATCTCTTTCGACGAATTATTTGGAAAACAATGGAGACCGAGCTGGAAAACCGAGGTGGGAAAATAGTCTAGCGGAAAATTGGCGGAAAATTATTAGAGATGACAACCTTCTTTTGTCGAGCCTAACACTCTACGCGTTCACCGAGTAATCATACATGTTTAAAAAAATATCAGAGATCGAGATAGAAAATCGAGTGGGAAAAAATCTAGAGATAGAGCTACACATATATTTCTATTGACGAAAATATTTTTTCCGGGAAAAATAGAGAAAGGACGTAGAGCTGCACACATATTTCTAGTGCTGAAAACTTTTTTTCCGGAAAAAATGGAGAAAGAACCTAAACGTAAGGAGCAAGGACCTGTTTGTTACGTTTTTGGACCTGTCCGCTATCCTGAAAAATAAGAAAAATGCTTGCTCGCGATTTAAATTTAACGTGAGTTTTTTCCCGTAAAATAGCGTGTGAGGGACCTAAACGCGAATGGGGAAAAAAATCTTCCCCTCACAAAAAATCGCGAAGGACCTGTTCGTAATTTACAGGGACCTATCCGTAATTTGAAAGAATGGAGGGGCTTTTTCGCGAAATCACCTAGGGGGACACCTGGACGCGCTGGCTGCTCGGCATTCCCAGCGCATATTAGATGGTTGATATTTTGTGTAAAAAAATATAAATAAATTTGTAGTCACATGTTTATGAAATTGTCTTTTCCTCGTGTTTGCACCAAGATTTGGCAAGGCATGATTCAATTGTTAGACTAAGGATAAAGGCATTGTAGCTGATATCGGATAAGGAAGAAGCTAAAAATAGAGTTGTGACCGATATTTATTTAAACTTGGAAAATTTTGTCCAAAGCAAAGGCTGATACGGATCATGGTGCATAACATGTCGGAGAAGGATATGATCGGCCAATGTGCTATAAAAGAAGTTCAAAGGAAAGTAAGAAGAACAATACAATCAAGTTAAATAACTCGCGTTATTTTTTATTTACTTTTCTATTAATTAGGAGTAGTTTTGTAACTTAGAATCTTTTCTGTAATCCAATTATGATCAATAAAGTTGCGCATCGCCGGTTGTTGATCTCCATTGATTACGCCAATCAGATTTGATTTTCTCCGATTTTATTGCATATTGCCTTTTTGGAAAGATTTACCTCTTACCATTTGATTAGCCCTAATCGGCTAATTAGACTTATCTTAACCTAGATTTAATCGGCTTTTTAGCTATTTAAATCCTTGCTGATTATTATACTAGATCGACTTTGAATATATTTTTACATCTATTTTACTGATTGCAAAATTAAATCGATTGGTACGCTCTAAGCCTGACATTCATCGTGTATTATAACCGATCAGTCTTTCGTCATATTTTTTGGCGCCGCCACCCCCCTTATGTTTTTTTTTTTGCATTGTTAGCATGTCTACAAGCCGACATGCATGTCTAGGCACACATATATGTTGGGTGTGCGGCAATCGGCAGGTGGGAATTAATGGGTAAATCAACAAAGGGAATTTTAGCACCATAGCACCATAGGATTAACGCGTGTAAGCATCGTCATCCTTGAAATTGCTGCAACTCATCATTCATGAGAGGAGAAAAAGAAATATGCACAAAAACTTGCTTAAAACCTTGTGAGGTCAAGGTAAACCGTGGACGTCTGGTATACGTTTTGTACAACAAAGTACAAACTAAAATTGTAGCTAGTCGCGTGTTTATCGGATTGTCCTTGCCTTCTTTTATGTTTCTACTTCCATTGTCAGCACATCTGCAAGTCGACATGAATGTTCTAGCACCATTAGTCTATTGCAGAAGCAACGCTGGAAGGTTTTAATAGTCTTTAAACTGTTGCGACTTGCGACTCATCATCCATGAGAGAGGAGAAAAAAAAAGGCATCTTAAAACCTTATAAGGTCATGATAAACTGTGGGTGTGTTATATATTTCTTGGGAGATACAAGCGCTCGGACGTTCAATTACTGTTTATCTCATCGGATATCTCTTACAATATTTTTTTTCTACGCGTGCAACATTGTGTTTGAACGCTTACAACATCCGTTTACTGTAGCAAATTTCACTGTTTGTCGAAGGAAAATGTTACACGCGTTGACGAAAAATGTTGTACGCGTATGAAAAAAATGTTGCAATGTATCCGAAAATTTCGGACGTCCGGACACAAGTCATTAGGATCTTTTTTATAACAAATGCTATAGAACCGCAGCCGTGCATTTATTAGATTGTTTTTTCCTCCTTTGGATGATTTCTTCCATTGTCAGTATTTCTGCAATCCGATGTGCATTTCCATGAATGCACTTGGGATAGTAAACTAGTTAACTTCGACATCCAGTGAATATTCGGTATCCTTGCTACTACTATCGTAGCTAATGATTCATGAGAGAAGGAAAATAAATACTCCCTTGATCACAAATAGTTGTCGTTTTAGATATCGACACGATACTCAAAACTCAACTTTTTGACCACTTATTTATATTATAATATATTTAAAAAATACAATAAAATTATAATATTATGAAAGCACGTTTCGAGATAAATCTACATATGATTTTCACGCATCCAATATAAATATTTAAAAAGATATTAATAGCTAAAGTTTTAAAAGTTTAACTGTACGTATCCCAAGCTAACAAGTGTTTGTGAACCAGAGGGAGTATGTACAAAAGCCGTCTCAAAACCTTGTGAGGTCACAATAAACCATATACACTTTATAATAATGTTTTCTATAATAAGTGCTAAATAAATATTTTAGCAATAAGTTTATTAAACTGTCCTTTTCTTCTTTTATGTTCATGATTTTGTCGTCAACATATATGTAAGCTAATGTTCCTGGTGTGTCCATGAATGCGTTGTGTTCGCAATCAGGGGAAAGTACAGAATTAACATTTAAAGCCGCCAAAACGAAATCTATCTCTACTGATGCTTATAAGGGTTTCAACCAGAGGTGAACATCATGTCGTGCCGGACCGGCCTGACATAGGTCTATTGTGCTTCGGGTCAGAACCGTGCCGGGCCAAAACAGCCCGCCGTACTCGCTGTGCTAGCCCGGCTTGTCTTCGGCGAGCCCAGGCACGGCCTATTTGCGCTTCGTGCCTGCGTCGTGCCGTGCCGGCCTAGGATCGGCCCATTTATATTATTGTGACGAGAGGAAAACACCTAGAAACACACGTAGTTGATTTAAAAAAATACGCCTTATAAACTACTAGTAGTATTGTCGTAAAATAGAAAGATGTTATTAGTAGTATTGTCACAAACCGAGGAATGACTAGTAGTATTTTTTTCTTAATAATTTTTTTCTAAATTTTTTAGTCATTTTACACCCACTTAACGAATGAAAACAGGTAATAATTATAGTTGGTGGTGCGTATCTGATCAATGTTACTTCGGAGCAACCAAATAAGAGAAGGATATATGCATGCATACACACACACACAAAAACCGATGCTCCTATGCATGTTGATTGCCGTGCTGCATGCATATGCACATGACTATATGCGTGCTGTGATGTCTCATCATGCATTCATTTTTTGCTAACTTGTGCTTCTTGTCCTAGCAAACTACAGATCGCGCTAGCTGTTAGATCTTATTAAGTTTTCACCGTGGTTACTACTTGTCGGTGTTTTGTACAACCGGCAAGTAAATTTATAAGTATAGGGGCCGCGCGCTCCCTCTCTTTGATGGTCGACTCAGGGAGCCCAAGATATATACTGGTTCGGGCCGAATATCCCTACGTCCAATTCGTGGTGGTGGATCTCATTGCTCAGGGTATGGTGGATTACAAGGGAATACAAGCGAAGGCTAAGGACAAGCCTATAGCGTTTGTCTGAATGACGGAGTTCGGGAGTGTTTGCCCGAGCAGAGGAGCTCGGGATCAGGTGCGAAAGAACGAGGATGAAATCCAAAAAAAATGAGAGAGAGCCCCCCTTTCCCTGGGGGTCCTGCCTCCCTTTATATAGGCGGAGGGGGCAGGTTACACGGGAATTTGGAGAAAGGAGGTAGGGGTATGCTTTGCCCGGGAGTCCCGGTCTTTGGTCTTGATGATTGACAAGTTCCTGTTTATCCCATACCGGGTTGGTAGTCACAACGGACAGTGTTCCGCTGGGAAGGTGCGCACCTGCCCTCTGTTTGTCTGCCAGATACTGACGTGGCTTACGCTGTACTCTGGTACCGTCTTGAGACGGAGCGCGTCCCTCCACTGTGCCTGACGGGGTGAAGGGACCGGAGCTTGACTTTGTAGCCTCTTGATCGCCTTGGGAAGGGGCTGCCCGCCCCTGCGTGGCCGTCGTGTTCGCGGGGCGCGGGGGCGGGCGGTCAGCTCGAGGCCGACTGACGACGTGGCGAGGGTCGCTGAGTCGGAGCTTGTTAGGGTCCCGACCTGAGGCGGTCGAGCCATGGGCGTCCGACCAGTGGCGAGGTCGGACCGCCCTTGATGGGCTTGAACGAGGCTGAGGGTCCTTTGTGGCCCCTTGGGGCTTAGAGTCGGGCCTAGGACGAATCATCGGGCATTCCTGCCAATATTCAGGGATAATCCCAACTGTGAGGGACGGAGACTTTGGTAATACCCCTTGACTTCGCATTGTCAAGCAGCATTCTTTGTCGAGTTCCGTCTGTTCGAGAGGGAGATGATCTTGAAATAGATGTATACTTTGCTGTAGGGTACCCCTGGTATGAGTATTCGTCACTACTAATATGCACGAATGATCATATATACAGTGCCCCACTAATTTAAATGCGTGAGACTAGGGGAAAAGAAGTAAATTTTATTAAATTTTGAGCATGTACAGAGTTATTGCCTCGTTAAAAACCTTACACCCTTGTGTGGGGTACCCCCGGTAAGGAAAAGAGTACAGTAAGTACGTAGATATACATAGACTATCTGAGGCTGAAATTGTCAAAGTCGGCTACCGCGTCCGTGATCTCCAGATCCTCGGGCTGATATTGTGTTCTATCATCTGCACGCTCCCAGTCTTTGAGGCATGTAATTGCCTCAATCATCTCAAGTCTGAGAGACAACCTTCTCGGTTCAAGTATCCTCCCCACCAAACTGAAAGTGGATTCCGACGAGACAGTGGACACCGGAACCGTAAGTATGTCCCATGCGAAATGGAATAGCATGGGGTAAATACGTTGGTTATTATTCCACCAAAAGAGAAAGTTGAGTTGATTTTCCTCGTCCATGTCAAATTAGATGATTTGCCTTTCAGTTTCTTCCATATACTTGAAGCGGTCGAACTGCCTCGTGTTTGTTGCGTTCTTGAGGTAGATCTTCGTGCTTCACTTCTGGTGCCAAACTTCTCGTAATATTTGTCAAAAACTCTGAAAAACTCGTTATAAACATGAGTATAGGCCTCAGAGAAATCAAAATCGAATGCCTCACCTATTCCCTTGAAGGCGCCCTGTAAGTTAGAAAATTTTCTCCTAGAATCCAAAATGACAGCAAAACAATACAGATGTGGAATAGCTTGAAAATATTTTAAAATTTTTTGCTCCATTTGTTCTATAATGTGATGTAAAATATAATTATCTCGATTTTCTTTAAAAGAATTAGCAATAAGCCAAAGCCACTAGATGACTAAGTAAGAAGTTGGGTAGTACACACCGGATAATTGATTAGTTGCAATGTAAAAAATTTCAAAAATGACTAGCAGTTTTCCAATCCGCTTCAGTAACCAATGCCTCATGATTATTGCAGTTGACAAAGACAGTGATAATGTGCTCATAGTCTTTGCACCGATGCAGCATAGTATAAGTTGAGTTCCATCTAACTTTTGTATCAAGGTTGAATCTTCTTGGTTTCTTATTGTTGGTCCTACAGTACTCTGAGAACTGGGCAAATCTTACGGGTGAATTTGTAATAAAATCGATAGCACTGCGTATGTCCTCTAAACTAGATTTCATTACAACCAAACCTGCCTGCATAATAAAATTAATAATATGGCATACGTACCTTTGGTGGAGTACAAAATCTTCAACATAAGTCTCCAGATACGGTGAGAGATGCTCCATAGCTGTCATGCTAGCTGATGCATTGTCAAGAGTGATGGAAATAATCCTACTTTCTATTTTAAAGTTATTAATAACCTCGAGTATATGGGTAGCAATATTTTCTCCGGTATGTGACTCGGAGATTGGTCTAAACCCTATGACTCTTTTGTTTAGTACATACTCATCATCTAGGTAATGCGCAACAACACTAATATAGGATGATGTTTGATGGGAGGACGTCCATATATCTGATGTTAATGCAAATGAAAAACTAAGTGTCATGAAGGTCTGTTTTAATATTTCTAATTTATTTGTAAATATTCTATAAATATCACGTGTAGTTGTTCTTCTATTAACATATTGGAATTGCGAGAAAAAATCACGTTGCACCATTCTCTCAAAGCTAGAGCTCTCACCCATTCTAAACAGAAGATCCTTCGTAACTATATAACATGCAATTTTGTCTCTAGCTACGTCGGCGTTGTATACCCATGTGCTCACCGAACCGTCGGTGTTGAAATTGAGATGTGCCTGCACGCCCTCGCCCCGCCTCCATCTGGCCGATATCTTCCTCAAGCAATTCTTCGTGTGCCTCTTTAGATGAGCTATACCACCACATACACGTGCAGATAGTTTAGCTTGACAGTATTTACAAACAACATATACTACCTCCTGTCCGTCCACAATTTTGACAGTTCTGTCCATATGTTGCCAACACCACACGCATCGAGTGTCGGATATAGACGCCTGTGTTGATTGCATCGATATGTCGGGTTGCGTGTTTGGTGTGGATATCGACGCCCATCCCGGATGCACCGAGGTAGCGGCATCCGAGCTCAGTGCATCCGGAGTGTACGAGGCATCCTCAATGTCGTACGTGCCATTCAAATGACGGTCATCCATGCCGTAGTCTCCCATGCTGGGGGAGAGTTGGAGTGGATCAATCTCTTGATCCTGACGAGGGGGACTTGAGAGCGGGGGCGTGCTCTCTTGCTCTTGCTATTGCGAAACATTTTACTCCACAACAGGAGAGTGCCGTTCAAATGACGGTCATCCATACCGTAGTCTCCCATGCTGGGGGAGAGTTGGCGTGGATCAATCTCTTGATCCTGACGAGGGGGACTTGAGAGCGGGGGCGTGCTCTCTTGCTCTTGCTATTGCGAAACATTTTACTCCACAGCAGGAGAGCAAAAAAATAAAGCAATTAGAAAGATGTGCAGATGTGTAGAATGTGTTGAGTGCCTAAGTACAAGAGAGCTATGCAGAACAAATGTGAGCCGTCCCCTGTTTTTATGGTGTGTCTAGCGAAATGATTGTTGTTCCGCTATCGTTGTAAATTCAAATGACGCACGCTCGCACTTGCTCAGAACGAAAATTGAAAAGCGGCACAAATATGACAAAGCAACTTTATGTCATATCACATGTCGTATCGTTGTTCCGCTATCGTTACAAATTTAAATCAGGCTCGGCCGCGCCGCGCTCACGCTGTCACGCATGACAAAAATTGATTGCTTTATGTCCTTCAATTAGAAAGACGTCGAATGCTTTATGTCAATTGAATACTTTATGCCTTTCAATAAGAGAGACGTTGTATTGAAAACATTCAGACGCCTGATTTCCTGTGAATTCGTGATCGACATTCAGATCCCTCCCCACCCTCTCTCTCTCTCTTTTTCTTCCCGCTAGAGCCCGAAGGCAAGTGCCTCCCTTTTGCTTTTTGAATGTCACCAAGGAAAGGTGAGCTGTTCGGCAAGGACTGGCTTTTGGTGTTTTAAACAATACAAAAATAAATGAAGAGAGAAGCAATTGTTGAATGGTCATCTCACTGACCACATCGCCAGGAGAAACTTCATAAGCAAAGCATAGCGCGATCGGATCAAAGTATCAAACAACTAGTCCAACACTCCAAGTACTCGACACCACGCTCGAGGACGTCGCCTGGCTGCTCCGCATCTCGTCCCTGCACGCCGACGTTGATGCGGACGACGACGACCTGCGTGGCCTCCCAAACATCGCCTAGAACGAGCCTATACTATTCCTGATCTGGGACCACATCATGCGGCTCCACATCGGCAGCCTCGCCGCCCGGGCGGACTCGTCCGCCAACCTTGCCTCCCTCGCCCGCGACAACCCCTACTTTGCCAAGCTCATCATCGAGGAGGATGGCGTCGCACCTCTTGTCAAGCTGCTCAAAGAAGGCACCGATGATGGGCAGGAGGCTGCGGCCACGGCGCTTGGGCTTCTTGGCCACGACGAGGAGAGCGTCGATAAGCTTCTCTACTCTAGGGTGTGCTCTGTCTTTGCCGCAGCGTTGAAGGAGCCACCGATGCGCGTGCAGGCTGCCGTCGCTGAGGCCATCACGTCTCTTGCACACCACAACCAGGAATGCCAAGACTTGTTCACGTAGAACAACGCCGTCCGGCACTCCTCCCGTGAGGCGTGCCCTCAGTTCGCTACTTCGCTCGCCTCCCCTCCAGCGCACCGACACCGCGCATCGCCGCCCCTTTGGCTCCCCTCCCTCCTATGGCCATGGCGCGGCGAGGGAGCGACCCCCCCTCTGCGACCCCTCCGGCTCCCCTCCCTCTCTAGCGCACCGCCTCCCTCCTCCGGCCATGGCGCGGCGCGGGAGCGGCCCCCCTCTCTAGCAAGCTCGTCCCCCCTTGAGCCCATGGCCGTGGCGCCCGCGGTGGTGGTTGGTCCGATGCTCGAGCTCGAGCTCGTGGCGCCCGCGGAGGTGGCTGGTCCTGTGCCCGTCGAGTGTTGGAAGGAGGTGAAGGAGCGGCTGCAAGTCTTGCAGATGAACTCCCCCTCCCGACGTCGCCACCATCAGCCTCTGTCGCGCTTTCTTAGCTGCCGAGTCCATGCTGAGCGACAGCGGCAGTGACACCTCTTCCTCCCTCAAATACTTCATCTCCTCTTTGCTCTCCGGGTGTGGGCGTGGCGCTGGTGCGAGTGCGGGTGGGGCGCAGCGCTAGCGCGGCATGGGCACGGGCGCGGTAGCGGCAGCGTCAGAGGAGAAGAGCTAGCAGGCTGTGTCGTGGGCCGACGTGCCGCTGGAGTGCCGTCGCCATGCCGAGTCGGCACGGGCACGGCCCAAACGGCCGAGCCGGGTCTTGCCACCCGTCGTGCCTCGTTTTCGAGCCTAGCACAGCCCGAACTACTGTACCGGACCGGCATGGCATGGCCCTCTAATGTGCCGAGCTGGGCTCGGGCCGTGCTGTGCCCGCCGTGTCTAGTTTCAACTATCTTTACATATACTAGTTAAGACTCCGCACATTATGGTGAACAATCTCTCAATTTTAATAGAGAGAGAAAATTTCTTCATAAAAAAGGAAATTAAAAAATATTGTAGCTCAATGTTAATAGAGAGAGGAAAATTTTTCCAAAAAACTTCTAAAAAATATTTTTTTTCAAAAAAATATATTTTCTGTAGCTCTAACATTGTAGAAACTACAATGTCCAGGGACACGTGGCGATAGGCGGCAAGGCAATCCGTATATCTCCAAGAACAGTAATATACTAGTTGCTTCGCAGGCCCACTCGTTGCTGTGGGTGGAAGGAAGTCTCGAGACAGGTAGAGATTCTAACAGGAAGAGAAAATCTTTTTCTCTAAAAGAATTAAGAAATAAAAATACTAAGAGGAAATCTTTTTAGGAAAACCTAAAAAAAGAAACAAAAGTACTGATTTTATTTTAAACAATTTAAAAAATATTTCTTTGAAATATTTAAAAAATAAAAAATAAAAAATGTATCTAGAACTATACTTTAAAAAATCTGAAAATATTTTTTTAAAATGAAAAATACTATAGCTGACGTAGTTTACCACTATAGAATCTACAGCGGCTAGTGTCATGTGTGTGTGTGTGGGGAGGGGGGAGGGGAGGCAGGCCTCTCCAAGCTTACATATATAATTAGATATAGATAAAATAATTGTAGTTTCTACTATAGGCGGCAAGGCAATCTGTATATCTCTAATTAAGAATAACAATATACATAGATATAGATACCACCTGGTTCGGCAGAGTTTAGTCTTTAACCATACAGTCACACGGAACCGTGAAAGTAGAGTAAGACAGCCGATTTGCTGCGTTTTTTTTTCTCTCAGTATATATGAATGACTAAAGTGAATTGTTTTATACACTTCATCTAAAATAGTTGAACGTGTTGAATAATAAACTGCTTGCTGTAGATCAATCCTAATGCTAATTAAGAATACTCGAAGATCAACCACAATAAATGAACAAAAAATATAGAGGATATTAACTCTTTTTTATTATTGATAGTAAATTGATTCTCTTGTAAGCATGGTATTTATATTCAAAACCCATAGCGGTATTTTTGGAATTTGCCACCGAAACTAAAAGTCCAGTTATATCTCAATAAAATAATGTATGTGCTACACTTATTGAACTCTGTTTTTCTTTTTTACCAAGACAATTTCCACAACACTCGACCCGCCTAAGGGTATCTTCATTAGTTCTATTTTATCTCCCTCTTAGTTATACTTTATCAATAAAATTCTATGTGAAGAAGAAAAAGATGAATTAAAAGAACTTGTTGTTTCTTAAGCAAAAGAGATAACTTGATTACACAAACCAACGTAAATAGTGATAAATGTGAGGGTAAAATGTGTTGAAATATAAAGTAGTTAAATGAATAATTTTAGAGATAAATTATTAGAGATGTTGTTTCTCTAGATAAGTTAAGATCTTTAGAGACAATTTTAAGAGACAGTATTACACATGTCTAGCAAACTCCTATGGATCATGATTCATGACCCTACATATCATTTGCTTGCATAGCAGAAAGGCCCAAACCGGGCTAATTAATGTCCGTGCAACTTTGGCCGTCGATCAAAACGGGCAGGCATTGTACTTTGCGACACTGTTGATGCACAGGGAGAGCCAACAGCTGCATGCAATCAAGTAAGGCATCTACTGAGTCAACGGTTAAGCCCGGCGTGGTCAAACAACACGGACTAGCCACCAACGCTCACACCATTCCCGAATCCCGCCCCAGCCTTGTCAAACTAAATTGGTTAATGATAAAGCTGATCCTATAATAGTTAATCTACACAAGTAATGTTATTCTATGTAGTGTTAGTAATATGCTCTATCGGTTTCTGAATAGATGACGTTTTATAATTTTGCAACTCAGCTAAGTTAAGTATACAAAAGGCCAAATTACTCTACTTTATTATGTCATAGCATTTATTGTTTTAGTCCATAGCGTCAAATTATCTTGAAAATAGCCAAATGAGAAGGGTATATAACGAAAGATGGTAAAAAGTCATCTTGATATTATAGAATGATATGTATTTAGAAATAAAATTTAAAAGCTATAATGATATGTACTTAGAGAAGATGGATACTATTGCGATTGAGCTTTTTGAACACATCACATATGTTTATTAGCTAGTTTTAATCTGCCTTTTTACTCTAGCCTTTCAGTGGAAGCAGTCGTTCAACTGCTCTACTTAACATTATTTTCCAGGAATGTACTGTGCGATTTAGGGTGTGTTTGGTTGGGTGTACAAGGGAGAACCGAACCATCCCGTATAGGATCTGGTTCTGTCTCTATGTTTAGTTGGCTGAACGGAACCATTTGGTACAGGATGAGATAGTGCAGATTCTTGGAATATTCTAAAAAGATGATGCACCATCCCATACGGGCAATTTGGCCGAACCAATCGGTCTAGGACCGGATCGTTCACTCGCACCATCCCTCAAACCAACCTCATCTCTCAATCCAATCTCATCTCTTCAACCAAACATCATCTCGTACCATCCTGTATCATTCCATCCAAGTAACCAAACAAAATCTTGTATCATTCCATTCAGACAATTAAACACCTTCCCTATCATCTCATCCTATCCATCCATTCCATTCATCCTCGTACACCCAACCAAACGCACCCTTAAGCACCAAACGATATTTCTATGGAAACGAATACTTGTATGTCTCTCTCTCTTCGGCTTAGAACGCGAGCACCAGTCATTAAGGAGTACTAGCCATGTGTCTGTGCATTGCAACAGAAACTCAATTTGTGATAAAAAGTTTATTTGCAAAGAGTACTAACAGTGGCAAATGTGGGTAATTAAAGAGTAGTGGCAAAGATGGGTAATTTTGATGAAATAATGTGAGAAGAAACTCTTGCTTTATATAGTAGAGATTAGCAAGATCAACCACACCACATCAAGATTAGTAAAGTGGCAAGATTGGAGATTGGTAAGCCTAACATGATTGATTCCGTGTTGTGCTTGATCTCCAGTGAAGTTACTAAATCCATTTAGTTCTGTAATTTGGGCTTGATTTGGCAACGCAAAACCCGCATGAAGACACCCACCAAATAACACAGAGAAACCCCCACTTAAGACCACACCATGTAGTAATAACAGATTAACAACCAATCAGTTGCTCCATTAAAGCTGGCGCGGCTCGAGGCGAGCAGGCGGCGCCACGTCGGACGGGAGGGAATATTCCGTGGCGAATCTCCGCGAGCTACGTGGACTCGGGCAGTGGAGCTTAGCTGGCGCGCTTAGGGTTCCCTGAGCGGGGCCAGCTGGCACGGTACGTCGCACATGTCCAGCCCAGCTGACCCTGTCTCCGGGGAACGCCAATTTACCGTGTTGCCCTCGTGCCAGAGAAAAAAAAGTCACATTTCTTGGCTACCATTTGTTTAGGCGCTGCTTGATGAAATTCCTCGATTACGATTCTCTGTTAGAAGTGATTCTCCGAGAAGTGATTCTGTCGTTGAAAGTGATTCTCTAACGAATCCATAGGATAAACTCTATAGAGAACCGACTCTTTGTTGGGAGTGAATCGGGAAGCGACTTTTTCGGCTCGGCTCTAGTTCATTTCGGAGAATCACTTCAGGAATCACCCTAGGAGCGATTATCGAAAAACTTTGTTTGGCGAGCTCCACAGATTCACTCCTTGAAGGCTGGGAGCGAGCTCTGCCAAGCAGGCCTTAGAGTGTGTTTGGTAGAACTTCATAGAGCGGGTATTCTTAGGGGTGTTTGGGGCACTCGACTCCACTAAAATCTGTGAGTTGGTGGGCGGTATTTCTAGCTCAAATTTGTGCTGAGGCTGTGGTACATTAAGAGTGTTTAGGTAGATCATCTTGTTTACATTTTATACTAAAATGATAAACTTAATTCACTTTATTTTAGCCTATAAGTTTGACTCATTTGTGGAGATCTGAGCTCTCCCAAACAGGCCTTTCATCGATCCGTGAGTCGAGTAGTATAATTTGGTAGAACTCGATTCGACTTCTCTGAATCTGAATCTTATAGGCTAAAATAAAGTGAATTAAGTTTATATTTTTGGTCTAAAATGTAAACAAGATGATCTATCTAAACACTCTTAATGTACTCACGACTCAGACTTCACGAATCTGGAGAAGCTAGAATTTTCACCACCGATTCACGAATCTGAAGAAGCTGAATCCCTGCCAAACACACCCTAAGAGTGGTTAGATGGATCATCTTATTTACATTTTAGACCAAAAATATAAACTTAATTCACTTTATTTTAGTCTACAAGTTTCAAATCTCAGGTAAAGTTAAAATCTGGAGCATTACCAAACAGGCCCTTAGTATGGCTGCTACAATCTAATAATAAATTAAAAATCAGTTTATATAATAACTGTTTCTAAAAGTTATCTTTAAATATTATACAATAACTATATTTTCTCTCTTGTACATAAATAATCTACATATGCTCCTGTGGTAAATAATCTACCTATGCTCTGTGCAAAGCTAACTACTAAATAAGAGCTAGCTCTATTCTCTCTTCTCTTTTCTCACTCTTCCACATAGACTAAAGCTGATGTGTACAGGTTAAGAGCCAGCTGAAATGGTCTTATTGTACATGTCCTTAGGCCATTCCCAGTGGGAGTTTCAATTGAGTTTCATTCTCATTAAATGACATGACACACCATCATATTTGGTGACATGGCAATGTAATTATGAAGAGAGAGATAGAGAGAGTTTTATGGGAGGTGAGAGAGTTTTATCTAGATGAAACCTGAGATACACGGTTACCTAGACAAAAGCTGATGTGGCACTCTTGGAAACTTGGAAATGAAACTATGCATTGGGAATAGCCTTAAGGAGATTTAGTTGCTGTCTGCGGAGCACAAAAATTTGAGTAGATTGCGCTGGTGTTTTTTACTGTGCTTTGTTGCTTTTTTTTCCCTTTTTTTTATATGCAACTGCAATTGGGCTAGTACCATTGTTCATTTGTCACTGTCGAACCTAAGTTAAAAACCATATGAGCTAACATCTGAAGAGAAATTTAAGCAGTGAAAATTAGCATTACGGGACGATAACAAGAAGCGAGAAAATTGTATTATATTTGTAAGATTTTTTTTTTTGCCTCTCTCCAACCTAAAATAAATATAAACATTCCTTTCACTTTTTCATTTCGAAAATAATGTGCCACTGGGTAATGCTAATACAAAATGATACATCCTATATGGACTAATGGAGCCTCCGCTGTGCCGTGGGCAGCATGAGACGGAAAGCAGTTCTGTGTTCTAGGGGTAGTATAGTCATTTAGGGTTCTGCTGGAAATCTACGGTAGGCATCCCCTCTCTCTCTCTCTCTCTGCTTGCGTAAGGGATTAGTGAGACTGAGAGGGGTCGAGAAACTTCGGAATCACGCTCTGCTCAGCCCCCTCTCTCTCTCTAAAATTTTGCTGCCTCGAGAACTGCGATATCCACCCTGCAAAGCAAGAAAAGGAATGCACTTGTTCTGTACAGCTGCAAAATTCCACACCACTCCATTTTTGCAGTTTACTCTTTTAGGGAGAAGAAATTTACCCCTGGAAGAACATGAAAGCCAGAGTATTTATGTGAAAAGATTTTTGCCCTAAAAAAATGTTATTGCGTCTGCGTTACTGAATAGAGATATAATCGATGGTTGCCCGTAACAAAAGAGATGCACATCCGTGTAAAGGGTTATCACCATCTCACGCAATTATTTAGACTCGGAACCTGTTAAGCTAGTTTGGAGGTAATGCACAGCACTAACTACAACTTTCGAAAATATTTAGGCTCATTAAATATTTCATTTAGAACCAAACAGCGTCTTCATGATTCTAGTAGCCACATGTAATTTCTTGGTATAACTGGCCTGGCTCAAACACATTTTCAAAGTTCATTCAAATAATGTCTTAAATTATATCCTCTCTCAAATTACAACGGCTGTCACACATATATTTGAAAAAATAGCTAATCCAATGGCTGTCACAAAACACATATATTTGTTACCAAGAAAACATTGAAGAAAGTAAAAAACAATTTTTACTATATAAATCAAGAGTTTCTTCCGCGTCACTTCATCAAAATTACCCACATTTGTCATTACTCGTTAATTACCCACCTTTGCCACTATTAGTGCTATTTGCAAATAAGTTTTTTATCGCAAATTAAGTTTCAAGCATTGTATATTTAGATTGAACAGTATTATTCAGACAAGGTTAATACTTTTTGCAAATAAATTTTTATCGTAAATTAAATTTTCGTTGTAACGTACAGGTACATGACTAGTAAAAGTAAAACAGAAGTAGGGGTTACCCTATGCCAAAAGGCCCTCTTATAAATAGAGCTTCAGCCAAGTAAGAGAGAGAAGGGAAACCCCTACATCCAAAAACCCAAAAAGTAGGGGAAAAAAGAAACAAAAAAACTAAACTCCAAGCCGCTAAATACCAAAACCACAGAACCCACCCCACAAGGCTGCAACCCAAATAACCCTAGCAAAGGGAGAGAAACCGTTTTGCACTTTTACCCCCGAAACACTCGCTCCCTCTCAAGACTACCCCTACCTCCCTCCGCACTATTTCTTCCCCTCGCCCACTTCTTCTCCCTCCCGTCTCTTCTCCCCTCTTTCTTCGGTGTTTGCTGCCTCCATCTCTCCGCCTCACGAGAAATCCGCACGCGCTTTTGCTCCGCGATTTATTGCTCAGGGTTCTTGCTTGCTAGTTCTGCACCACCACCACGCCGCGCGCGCAAGAACGAGCTGTTCTTGTGCGCGTGGTTCTATGCCTGCTTGTTTGGTTAGGAGAGGAGGAGTTGAGGGGTGTAGGTGGCGGCATTGGTGAGGCGTTGCGGGGAGATCCGGCGATGTCGGAGGCCGACCGGATACGCCTCCGAGCGGCCGCGCTGGCGCTGGACGGCGGTGGTGTGCGGGACAAGCCGGACGCCAAGGCCGACGTGTTCGCGGATCTTGGCTCGCCGGTGTCGCCGCTGCGGGCGCGGGCGAGCGTGACGACGTCCTCATCGTCGTCATCCGGGTCTGCCAAGTCACTGGCGCAGTCAAATGCGGGGGCGCTGGCATGGGCAGGGGGGAGGAGCCACTCCGACGAGCTGGTGGCGGAGAGCAACCCGCCGCGGCTTCCGGGGCACCGGCTCTGTGGATCTGGCCCGCTCATATTCTCAGGCGGCGGCAGCAGCGGAGCGAGCGGCGGCGGCGGCGGCGGAGATCGCGGGAGCACGGCGAGCTCGCCAATGACGAATGCGCTCCCCACCGGGAACATCTGCCCATCTGGGCGCGTGCCGGGGGCGGCGGCCGCGCCGCCCCCGCCGCGCTCCCGCCCGGACGTGCTCGGATCCGGCACCGGCAACTATGGCCACGGGAGCATCATGCGCGGCGCCGGCATGACCCCCGCCAGGAGCAGCATTGACGCCTCGTCATTTCTTGGGCACTCCTCGAGGCCTCCGGCGAGCTCTCCGATGGCGCCGGGTAGCGGCGGAAGCCTCCAGGAGGTGACTCGCTTAGGCAATGAGTGGTACAAGAAGGGGAGGTACGGAGAGGCGCTGCAGCACTACGACCGTGCAGTGTCTCTGTGCCCCGAGAGCGCCGCGTGCCGCGGCAACCGCGCCGCCGCGCTCATAGGCCTAGGCCGGCTCGCTGACGCGCTCTTCGAATGCGAGGAGGCGATCCGGTTCGACCCGGCCAGCGGCCACGCCCACAGCCGCCTCGCCGGTCTCTGCCTGCGGTGAGCTTCTTTTGCTTGTCTCTGTGCGCTGCTCTGCACCGCAACGTATGAGATTCCAAGTCGATGCACAGATCCTTACTATTCTTGCTTCGATTCCCTTCGAGTGTCCTTGGTTGCATACTTGCAAGTTGCTTTTGCCTGCCTGTTTCTTTGTCGGATGTGGATGCCTGGCTTTTCCTCTGAATCGAGCCCAAGAGGAAAGCAACATGATTGCTGTGCCTTTCCTTCTCCTTTCAGTTTAGATTGTCTGATTTTGATTTGGGATTGCTACTGCTTTGTGTGTCTGCTTGATCGTCGCTGTCTATAAATTATTTTTACGTTCTATCAGGTGAAAAAAATCGATCTTTGGGTTACATAAGGAGCATATCAGCACAATGATTTGTTCTTGGTTCATTTTTGAGTGAGAAAAGCTACATTCTTGTCTTGGTTTACGTGTTAGCCATGAAGTAAATGTGGTGTAAGGGCATCCGCAATGGATAAAGATAATTTCTCTCTAAGATCCATGTCATTTATATATCATGCTATAGTAAACCCTTGTAATGGTGAATCTATATAGATGTCTATAGCTATTTTTAATTAATAGAGTGCTCTCTCTCTCTTTCTTCATTTAATTAATAGACAATCTACAGGTCTGTAGATAGCAGGGCTCTCTCTCTTCATTTAATTGCTTGCCACATAGGATAGATGCTGATATGAACTTTTTATAGATAGCTGACTAGGCACCATTGCGGATGCCCTAAAAAGTGGTTCCCATCACACAGTTATGATTTAAGCGGTTGCTTAGCTCTTTTGTTTTGTAAGTTGCTTGGTGGCAATTTATTTAGCTACAATGGATTTAGACAAGCAATGGTGATGGATCATTAATTTTTTTATCCCTAATTTCGTTCAAACAGCGCACTGTCCTGACTCGCCAGGAATTTGGTGTTAATATTTGGACAACCGGTGTGTTGTAATTGTTGCTGAAATGGCTTGTGGTTTGCATTGTTGCAGCCTGGGGATGATCGACAAGGCGAGGAATCACTTCATGCAGGCCGGGCATCCTCATCAATCTGACCCTGCAGAGTGGGAGAAACTGCAGGAGGTGGAGGTGCATCTGGGAAGAAGCACAGATTCTAGGAAAATCGGAGACTGGAAGAGCACGTTGAGGGAAGCAGACGCTGCTATTGCTGCCGGAGCTGACTCCTCTCAGTTGGTGAAACTCTTCTTCATAGCATGTGATTTTATTTTTCTTTTTTTGCTGGAGTGTTGGTACCAGTGCTACAATGTTGATTCATGGCAATGTGCTTTTGATGCAGCTTCTTGCCTTGAGATCAGAAGCACTTCTCCGGCTCCACAAGTTAGAAGAGGCTAACTCGACTCTTACAAGCTTGCTGAAATTGGACAATGTGTTACTGTCTTTGACGGCAGCCAAACTCTCGGGCATGCTAGCTGAGTCATATGTACGCATTGTGCAAGCTCAGGTTGATATGGCATTGGGAAGGTATGATCGTCTAACCCTGGAATAGTGCTCAATTTTCCACATTGCAGTCAAAGCAGATTAGCATTGAAGTTGGGAATTTTTCTGCAGGTTTGATTTTGCTGTTGCAGCAGCTGAGAAGGCTAGACTTGTTGATCCTGAGAATGCAGAAGTCGGGATGATTCTAAATAATGTGAGACTAGTTGCAAGAGCTCGAGCCCAAGGAAATGAGCTCTTTAAGGCTGCCAAGTTTTCAGATGCATCTATAGCCTATGGTGAAGGGCTCAAGTATGAGCCCTCAAATCCAGTGCTCTACTGCAACCGAGCAGCTTGCTGGTGGAAACTAGACCGATGGGATAAAGCCGTTGATGATTGTAATGAGGCACTGAGGATACAACCTAATTATACAAAGGCTCTCTTAAGGCGAGCACTGTCCTATTCTAAGGTAAGCAGGGGATAATTTGGCATGCATTGGGATGTTGTTGGCACTTCAAGCACTGTTGTATTGATCTTGTTAACTTTTAATTAGCTCGAGCGTTGGGCTGATTGCGTGCGGGACTATGAGGTGCTCCAGAAAGAGCTTCCTGGTGATACCGAGGTTGCGGAAGCGTTGTTCCATGCTCGAGTTGCCTTGAGGGACACTCGTGGTGAGGATGTATCAAATATGAAGTTTGGAGGAGAGGTTGAGATGGTAACCACTGTAGAGCAACACCGTGCTGCCATAGGTTCACCTGGTGAGTTATTCTCTTCTAGGTATTTCTATTATAGTTCTCATACCCACGGATGAATTCATGTGTCTATCTGTGTAGCATCGTGAATAATGGAAACTAATACCTTGTTTATGTTCATAATTCATGATACACAGGCCCGGATGGGAGTCCTGTGCAGCATGGGCTGCTGCACAGGGCCCCCAAAATTAAGGGGCCTCATTTTTTACTTATTTTTGTATTACTACTTGTTAATCTTTGTATTAGTAAGAGTAAGAACTAAGAGATGCGTAGCTCTTTTTATTCTCTTCATTTTCTTTTTTAAAATTTTTACTATAAAAATTCATTCCTAAGCAAAACCATGTGCCCTCTTGATATTTTTAAGTTTTTGAAACAGCTAAATTATTGCCGTAATGCAATTTATGCATTTAGAATTTTGTTGACAGCTCCGATGACTATTGCACATGCGAAAAAAAGAGCTTATATAGATTAAAGTTGAAGTTCTACTTGTGTTCTATAATGAACTAGGAAAGACTTAACGATAGCCGTTGAAATTGATTTAATTTGGAAAAGACTAATTACAAGGATAATTGAAGATTCTGTTTCAAATAATACTAGAAGAATGGTGCTTTTCAAGTGAAGGTCATATATTAATTTTTTTTAGCGCGATGTATCACATAATCTTTGTACTATAAGAAAAATTGTACTACAGTTGTAATATCAAATAATTATTTTGGTAATTAACTTTTAAGCGTATAGCCTAATTTAAATTTAGCACAGGGCCCCTAAAATGTCAGGTGCCCTGATGATGCATATGACTAGGTTTATAGCATATTAGACTTGCCTGCATTTCAATTTTGTTTGCCTATCATATTCAA
Source organism: Guadua angustifolia (assembly GCA_036346375.1). Taxonomy (NCBI): domain Eukaryota; kingdom Viridiplantae; phylum Streptophyta; class Magnoliopsida; order Poales; family Poaceae; genus Guadua; species Guadua angustifolia. The sequence continues at coordinate 37,258,416 of CM070500.1, read as the reverse complement.
TATACTGTTTCTTCAGGGGTATCTGTCGTTTACTACATGTCAACGATGAATCAACAATGTACCCAAATGACACCTTCCGTGGACTCTCTTTGCAGAGAATGCCCCTCAGTGAATTTTCTAAAGGTGAGCTACTTAATACATCTCAACTTGAACTCTGGTAATCTATTACATTTGACAAGCATTTCCACACCACTAACAAATCCTCATTTTTATGCAAACTGACAGGTAAATGTTGAAGATAGCCCTATGGTAGCAAAGGCAGAGAACGTGCGGATAGTCCCGACATTCAAGATATACAAAGATGGGGTGAGAGTGAAGGAGATGATCTGCCCTAGCTTGCATGTCTTGCGCTACTCAGTGAGGCACTACGCAGTATCCAGTTCTTGAGAAGCATTCAGACCGGTACCCCAATTTCCCAATTCGATTGCTGCATAAGGCTCCACTTTCCCCTGCCATCCTTTTACTGTCAAACTTGCAACAGAACCAACCTCCACATCATTTCACCAGCTGCATAATAATTCCCCATTGAGCATGAGCATAATGAGTTAACATTGATATGTGGAAGAGCCTCCCCCATTTTTTTCCCTTCCCCCCATTACCCGTCTGTTACTTCTTTTACCGTTCATATGCCGACCCCAGTCGATTATTTCACCTTTTGGGCTCTTTCCCCTCTTGTATTTGAGACATTTTGCTTTACCTCATAGTCCATAGACCAGCATCCTGCTTCTCAAGGAGGGCAATGTTTGTAATGTTGTTTAGATTTAGCATATCGTAGAGAGGGAGATGGGAGGGAGGTAGAGAGGGAATGCTGGTTGCGATTTTCTTTACATGTACATACCATATAGCAAAACTTCAGAATCCATTGTAAGATTGGTTCCCTTGAGAAATGGTGGTATCAGAGGCCTAGTTGTCATTTTAGAGATAAAAGAAATCAAGTGGTAATTGGTGCAGACAGGAGGGGGAAGGTGTTGATTGATGTCATTGTGCTGCTTCTGCTGGTTTGTGGTGCTGATACATCATATGCTACCATTTCCATGAATAAAAAAACAATCCAACAACATTCTTTCTTTCTTTTTACTCCGCTGGTTGCTATTTCCCTGCTCTTCCCGTGATGATGATGATGCTGGTTCTGATGAGCCTCTTTTCCATATTGACAATCTCTAGGATTCTACAAATGCATGAGTATCTCTTTGCGAGATTTGTTTACAAGTATTAGCAGCATAACCGCTGTTTCAACAGGTTTCTGTTTTGTGTTATGAGGTGTGAGCAACCAGCTGGCATGTGAAGAGTTCTTGGGAGTAGTAGATGATGGCAACATCAGTACTGGCCCTCTGGTTTGGTTCTGTGTTGTGGTACTGTAGTATAAACTGGTGCTTAGGAGCGGGGTGTAGAAGAGACATTTTCCTCTTTGTGGCTGCCCCATGGTCCTTGTTTTCTCTCTCTAGGGTCTACAGCAGGTGTTAAGGTCTCATCTCTCGGTCTCAGGCTCCAAGGTCCCTTTTTTTGTTGTTCTGTTGTGGTGATCAGATCTGGGAGCCCCAGCTGGTAATAAGGGTGTGTTTAGCATTAAGCTTCAGATTCGAATCTGGTGAAAAATTTCTGTTAGTGTCCCAGTCATTAAGAGTGTTTAGATGGATCATCTTGTTTACATTTTAGATCAAAGATATAAACTTAATTCATTTTATTTTAGCCTATAAGTTTCAGATCTCAGGTGAAGTTAAAATCTAAAATTTTACCAAACAGGCCCTAATTTAAGCCCCAGGGCCAAGTTCCTCCTAGCCTGGTAGAGCTGGCCCCATTTCAATGGGGAGTTGGCTCATTCATTGCTTTGAAATACTAGCAAGCTGGTACTACCACCGTCTCTGTTATCTCCCTCCCTCTCTAGACTCAACGCACACACTTAGGCCTCTCATGCCATTTTTAAGAGCCTATCAGTATTCTGTTTAGCTGTGCTTTTGTGGGGGACGAGAGTAGGCTCAAAATCTAGCCGAGATTTCAAATCTTGGCGGAATAATTTTTTTTAAAAAAAATTCAAATTGCTACAGTAATTTCAGAAAATTTCGGCCTTTTGCACCGAAATTGCCACAAATTCGACTGGTTTTGATATTTTTAGGACCGGGTTTCACTCTAATTTTTTTTGTAGAGAATTGTAATGCCTTTTATATGGAATACATGTGAAAATTTTGCAAAAAAATACATACAAATTAAAAGATCTTTGATTTGTTGAAAGTTGTCATGAGAATTGGACCGAGCAATGTATGTTGAGGAGCTTTGGTGGAAGTTGGAGCACATCGTTCTTTTATTGTCTTAAGCCTACTGTTTTATTTTGGGCTAAATGTATCCTGTATGTGGAGATCATTACTTACTATTATCAAATGACCCGGACACGTACTTTGTAGTATCGGGGTTTGGGTTCATTGATAAGATCAAATTGAGGGGTGCATCCGAATAAACATAGCACGTGAAAAAAATTTACTATAAGTTTTGTAAGCCGCACTTCTTTGAGCTAGCAAATTGGTCACACAAGTTAAAATAAAATTTGATTAAAATATTTAAAAAAATTTGGAGAAGCAATCAAACAAATGAGCACACTCTAAATTATGAACTAGACACAACGATTACAAAAATTGGAAAGAAAGAAAATTCAAACTAGACGGTGATCGAATGACGAAAACGGGTATTGAAATCTTGGATACCGTTTTGAGGCCTTAAATCACGTTTTTTGGGTCAACACTTTTTTTGGAGCCTCACGAAAACCATTAGAGTTGTGCTTATGGATTTTCGAATCTACCTTGAAGTAAGCTCTCGAAAAAGTACTAGAACGTCGAAAACAAACACTGTATGCAAAATTTATGGCCGTTTTAATGATAGGCGCACGAAAACTACTTCCTGCACTCGGATTCATCCAAATGGGGAGTAGATACTTAGTATTTTGCATTAAAATAGATTGAAAATATAGATAAATGCTTGCATATTTTTTATATTTTTCCCAATTTTTCTAGCCTCGGGAGACCATTTCACGTGTAGTTCAAAATGGCTGAAATTTTAGTTTTTCTGGTCTCAAAATTTCTAGATTTCAAATTTGCTTTTTTGAATTTCATCCAGATTTTGGCCAAAATTCTAAAATCTTACCAAAATTTTAGATTTTGGCCGGATCTGTGATGTGGTCCAAAAACGAAATTTGAAACCTTGGATGAGAGATCTGGAGCCACAAAAGTCAAAAGAGGCCCTTGCCCTTGTGGGCCTGGCTTTCTTTCTGTTTCTTCTACTTAGTTTTCTGGTGTCCCAGGCCTCAAGAGTCATAAGTGACTTAAGAAATTATTGTTATGTATAGTGGTATAGACAGTGGCTATCTGTAAAACGGAAAAATATCCTGTGCAATCAGACAGGCTGGTGAAACTACGGTGCAAACCAACTAGAAAAAGTTTCAAAAAATTCTGAAAAAAATCATGGATGTACATCCCAGCTTACTCCATCTACATATAAAATTTCATGATCAAATTCGTCCTGTGCTAAGAGTAATAAAAAAGACAAACTTGATCATGAGCGATGGCTTCATGATCAACTTTGTCTTTTTTGTAACTTCTAGCACAGGACGAATTTGATCATGAAATTTTATATGTAGATGGGGTAAGCTGAGATGTACATCTATGATTTTTTTCAAAATTTTTTGAAACTTTTTCTAGTTGGGTTGCACCGTGGTTTCACCAACTCTCTGGTTGCACAGGATATGTTCCCCTGTAAAACACCTTTATATCATCTATAGACAAGACTAAAGATAACTTATATAATAGACTGTCTATATAGTTGTCTGTAATGATCTCTCATATAATTAATAGACTGTCTGTATAATAGTATACACAGTATAAAGCTATCTATAAGACCGTCTGTTAAATGGTAGATAACATCTTTCTCTCTCTTTATTCTCTCTCCTCTACGTCATCTAAAATCCTATATGACAGATTCTTATAGACAGATGATATGTACCATTGTACATGCATACATTCCATGTATGTTTTGGGATTTGTAAAATTTCTATTGAATTGCTCCATTCCAAACGGAACCTTTGGAAACAAATGGCAATGTAGTCACCGAGGAGGATGTATCCGTATGAGTCGTGGCGATCTGCATAATTAGCCCAGGGTAATGTCATCAACACCGTCATTACTCTGAGATAATTACACGATTTTTGGCATACTAAATAATCAAAACATTGAGCACACCCGACGTTTTTATTAGTTAATACAGTGTGTTGAGAGTGTTGCAGCAACAATAATTATTAGAGACTGAAATGGAAACTTAATACATTCCATTGCCACGCAAGCTACAAGTCTAGTACATTAATTATGCATAAGATCAAAGTACAACAAAAATATAATATAAAAATACTAACCATCTAAGGTCCAACAAAAGCGGTGAACGATCCACCTAACATCCAAACCCTCCTGGTAACTTACATCCTTGTGTATATGATTCTACGAGTGACCCTCACCTCATGCCTCATAGGCACCCTTAGGATCCATGTCCAAACTAGCCGCTTGGCCACCAGAGCAATTTTCTAAGCAAAGGATAAGTTAGGTAAGAGTGAATATAAAAGTACTCAGTAAGAAATAATAACATAATGCATTATATGAGTTTTCTCCAAAAACCAACTCATGAATCCTTCTTCAAATCCTTTTTTTAGAAAATAGAATTTTAATTATGAAAATCTATGTTTCCAGTTTTCAATTATCAAACATGCTACTAACATTCCTCGTATATACCATATACCCAGTATACCCCAACTTCAATACCCATCGATGGTATTTTTAATTTTAATGGTACCCGGACTTCAATGTACATTGGTGGTACTCCTAATTTCAACTGTTCTAAATGTATCCCGACTTCAATGCACATCGGCGATACATCGAGTTCTAACTGTTCCCCGATTTCAATACACATCGGTAGAACTCCTAACCTTAACGGTGCCCCGACTTCAATGCACATCAGTGGCACATTGCATTCTAACTGTTCCTCGAGTTCAATGCACATCGGCGGAACTCCTAACTTGTACCCCGACTTCAATGCACAGCGATAGTACTCTCTTCATATATATATATGCATACATATCACCATTTCATCATCAAATCAACTTTCCAACCACATCCAATTTTAGGGTTTTCTTAAAAGTTTTCCAATGCATCGGTTTTAGCACATATAACCAAATATATTTGATTAAAAATTAGATGATCAATGAAACTTGCTTGAATTTTAATAAAAGTAATTGTCCTCACATGGTGGCTGAAGGTGATTGCCTCACAAATTAAATTTATTTCCTGAAATTATGGAAAACTATACTTCAAACATTTGTTAATTTATTATATATTTTAGGGTGTCCAACCTTCTCTGACTTGTGTTAAATTAATACATGTATACTGTGTATTTTAATTTAAAGTATTTGAATTTGACATATTTTAACTGAGTGTATTTTATTTTAGGATATTTTAACTTACCGTATTTAAATTGGCGTATTTTAATATGTGTTACTTATTGGAATTTTAGATCATGATTTCATTTCAATAGAGGTATTTCCTTCCTATTTTTAATCATTACGGTGGTTGCTAATTTTATCGATTTCTTTAGTTATTTATCCGGTCGTATTTGTCCACTTCTGATTTTTACTAAATTTTCTAAGGTCAATATTATATCTTGTTGGCATTATTACCATTTCTCTAGTTGTTGTTGTTATTATTATTATTGTCGCTTTATTATTTTTCTCTTCTTGTATTTTTCCTTTTTTATATTTTCCTTTTCTTCTACCTTCCTTTTTTTCTTTCTTTCTTTTTTTCTTCCTTTTCTTTTCTCTTTATTTTCCCTTTTCTTTTCTTCTTTCTTTTTTTCTTCCTCTCAACCGTTCTTATCCAGTCCCCATACTCTTCTCCATCTAATCTCTCCCTCTCTCTTGGCTCTCCTACTGCCTCTTGGCCGTTGCCCCTCTGGCGGTCCCACACCGGCACCGCTCCCCTCATCACCCCCTACCTTGGGCCATCTTCCCCTGGGTCTCCCTCACCTTATCCAGCTCGCCCTAGTGTCTCACACTGCTCGGCCACTTCCTCATCACCTGGCTCCGCCACTTGGCTCCTGCAGCCAACCTTCCGTCCCCCATCACCTTCGACCTCATAGCCGAACAGCCCCGTCGATCCCTGCCAACTCCTGCTCCTCCCCCTCGAGCCACTCACGCCTGGCCTGTGCACCCACTTAGTCTCCCGGGATGCCGCTGTCGGGTTAGCTGTTCATCTTCGGCTTCGCCTCGGCCTACTCCTCCCCTCCCCTAGGTCTCACTCCCCCAACCACCAGCTGCCATCGGCCTGCCTTCTCCCCTCTGCAAGCCCTGGCCTGCTTGACCCCAATGCCTATGGTTACCAGCCTCCCCCCGTGGTTGTTGGGCCTCCCGACCTCGCCTCCTCAGCTGCGTCGGCCCCTAGCTGCCTCGGTCCAAACCCCGCTCGACCCCAACGCCGACTTCCCCTAACTTGGCCTGACGTTGGCCTCCCCTTCTTCTACCATTGGTGGCTGGTGATGGATGATGGCCGGCCTCCTCCTCTCTGCCTACAGTTGCCACCTTCTTGTCTTCCCCATTTTATTTACTGATTCCTTGTTTCTTTTTGTTATGCGATGTTAGATGATTTGATATGTGTGGTTGTGGTATGGGTTAATGATGAACATGGGTGGATTTGCTATTGATGGATGGCGTCATGACAACACTCGGTGATCTCCCGTACATCGGGGAATGCAAGGAGGTTGTTGGGCACGCGCGGTGCAACCTCTAGCACACACTCGCTAAAACCTTAGTTACCAGTATTCTTCCTATATGGACTCTATGTTTCTACGATTGATCTAAATCTTGAATTTACGGCAATGGCGGCATACCTAGTGAGGTTGAGATTGAGATGGGGATGGGTTGTGATGGTGGTGAGGTTGATGGCGATGGGATGCAGTGTTCCTTTTGATCTCTAATTGCTGGTGGTGGAATTCTTGGCCGGCCACTCTTGGTACCTTGCTTTTGGCCTCAGGTCTTGAGGATGAGCTTGGTTGCTCCTTGCTCCAGCTGCTCTTGGCCTTCTCTTGGCTTGCTTGCTCCTGGAACTTGGCTTCTTATCTTGGCCTTTGGTTGTGGTGGTGTATAGGACCCTTTAAAATTCTAACTCCGAACTCAAGACTACATTATAAAAAACATAAAACATATGTTTGCTATGGGCAGTAATTTTTTTTCCTTTTTTCATTTTCCTTTTAATTGATCATTTGAAATAATTTGTTCACTTTTGGTACTCTTAATTTGTTCACTTTTGGTACTCTTAACATAGAATGCATCTGAACTTTAAACTCTACATGAAGATAAGATAATTTGATAACCACATCAACCTGTGCACCATACTACGCTTGTAGTGTCATTGGGCCTGGTAAATGCGTGCAGAGGTATACTTTTTTTTTTTTGCCTTGTGGTGAGCGTAGTATGGTGCACAGGTCCTAAAGTAATCGTGCTACATACATATGCAAGCATCTACCGACAGCTCACTTCACCCTCCTAGCCGACACACCCACCGCCTCAACTCACCCATATAGCAGACCCTCTCCTCACTAAGGATTAAAATCTCGCCAAAATTTCGCGAGATCTCGGTTTCCGGATATAGATGAATTTTGAAATGCCAGCCGTAGTAAAAAAATTCAAAAAAAAATAAATTGCTACAGTAATCTCAGAAATTTCGACGAGATCTCACAATTTTGACTAGTTTTTGACTAGATTTGACCGGATTTGGTCCAATAACATCTAAGAAAGTCATCTCCAATGAAAATTTGTTGAAAAACTGAATTTTTGAGATATTTTTTAAAAACCATAGAAATACTGTCGGATTTTTATACAATTGTACATACTTTATCATGATGTTAAAAATTTATGGTACTGTCATAAGAAGTGTAAGATCATACACAAAAAGTTTCAAAATAATTGGAATTCATGTGTTATCTTTAAAAAATCAAAAATAGAATAAACATAATTGGGACAGTAACCTTGTTAGAATTTTATAAATTTTCTTGAGTGTGATCATGATCCAAAATTTCTATGAGAGCTTAATAATTGCCTCATTACCCATTCTATAAAATTTTCAAAAAATTTTAACTTTTTTGTTTGCTCAATCAAATATATGTATGCATTGAACTTCATTTGTTATATTTCAAAAATAAAAAAACAGAAAGAATATAAATGGTATAGTGCACTTGTAAGAATTTTATAAATTGTAAGGACTCGAATTCACCAATTCGAATCCACTGTGTTTTGCCGCACTAGTCCCAGGATCAATCGCTAGTGCACACAGCTTAACATCAGTAAGCATCATATCATACACAACGATAAGAATAATAAGACTTTATTCATTGAATATAACTAGTGTACGATCTTATGATCACTAACAGTATTCAGCCTCACAAGGTAATAATAAAACCAATGAGACAAATGCAGCGGAAAGTAGTAGAAAACGTAGATGTCCCATCGGACATCACGAGGCGGTGACTAGGATTGGCCTAGTGACACGCGTCCACCGAAAGTCCTCCTCCAATAGCGAAGATGATTCCTCCATTTTGTTGGTTGTTAAGCAAGTGTGAGTACACCAACACGTACTCAACAAGTTGTGCACAGAATGCAATGCTAACATAGCTATATGCAGGCTTATTCCAAAGGAAAGGCTAAAGGTTCATTTGCAATAAAGCAACATTTAAGAACACATACAGTGTATAGATTGAAAGACAGTAAAACAAATAATAACAAGTAAATAGATTCAGTGATTCTCAAATAAACCCAAGTTTTCCAACCTAAATCAAGTTCCATTATCCGCATGGCATCCTGCCATCCCATAACAGATTGTTCATTTTAATTAACTACCCTTGACTTGTAATTCGAGCATTGCTCAATCTAGTGAAACACGGCTATTGAATAGTTTGTACACTCTGCAGAGGTTATGCACTTTACCCACATGATACAACCATGCACCACACGGTGAATGATTATAACAAAGCCTTTACAATGCATCCTCTTAACCCGGTGCTACCCGCTAAGGTTTCAACAACAAGGGTTACACCACCACAACAGGCCCCCTCTTGCGCCATGTGAGCCACCCCAAGTATGGATGGTTACCACCACCTGGGTCTCACGCCACCACGATAGCACTCATGTTAAGCAGTTGCAAATTAGTCAGCTAGGCTACCCCATAACAGACATGTGGTTGCATGATAGACTCAGGTCAAAGGCTCGCAAGGTTAAGTCCTTAGGATTGATTAAAGCAAGACATACACATACCCTCAGCTCCTCCAAGCCCACCCTGGCACACTTGCCCCTTCCACTTGCATCAATCTTAAAATGGTTAAACCCCCGGTTGGTTACCAAGCACCACGTGCTACTCACAATTCAACATCGTTGTGTGACCTCCCCGCCACAACAACTCAATCTCTTTGTGTGACCTCACATGACACACAAGTTATCATCATTGTTCCATATTCCATTAGTCAAAATTAATACTCAACATTTCATGTATATGTGATGACGTGGCATGGCTAAGCATTCTAGTCCGTTCTAACCATCCATGTTGATTTCAGTATTAACCAACTATAATGAACCAACCTAAGGTGACAATTGGATCATGGCATACAACTAGCAAGGTAGGGTGTAATTCAAAGGGTACGGTAGCTAATCCCAAACTTATGTTGAAATCATTTATACACATAAAATAACAAGTGATAAGGTAAATCAAAATAGCATGCAATCTAATTTATGGGTGCAACATGATCAAAGCATAACTTGCCTTGCTTAAGCTCCTGGTCTTGGTCTGAATATAATTCTTGAGTTGCAAATTCCTCCTCCGAAGCCTCGCACAAATCAACGTCTACGCGATTCGAGAAGAAATAGCAAATAAACACCAAAACCAAAGAACAAATGAACTCAAAAATTCAAATAAAAGCCACCATTGGAAAGATATCAATTTTACAAATTTTTAGGAATTTGAATCACCTCAATCGGAGTTCATATGCAAAAGTTATAGTATTTGGAAGTTTTAAATAAATTCTAATTTGTATTTCTATATTTAATAGAATTATTTTTATAAAGAAAAATCCGAATTTATGACGTCGGCTGACGTCAGCACTCGGCTCAGGTTAGCGCGGCGTTGACACGTGTCCCGGGAAACCCGTGTCGCTGACGACTGGGCCCCACACTGCCCACGTGTGTGCACACGCATGCATCCGACGCAGCGCCAACGCAACGCCACCTCAGCCATGTGGTCTACGTGGCGCCACGTGTTGACGAAGTATCAACCCACCTCAGCCGGCGACGTGGACGATTTCTGGCGCTTCGATGAGGATCCGACGGTTGAGGACGTTCGAACTCGGCAATGGCTGGCGACGGCTCGATCTCACCGGCGCTGAGGACGACGACACCTCCGACGGCGATGTGGCGCACTCCGGTGAGGAAGAAGCGGTGAATCCGACGCGGTGCAAAGCAAGGAACTCGGATCCATAACCCTTTCGGCGGAAGAAGTCCTCGATGGCGCGAAGCGGCGCAATGTCCTCGGGAACTCCGTCGAGCTCGTAATCCTTTGCGGCTGACTCTTCGGCGGCGGCGCTTTAGGGAAAAGATGCGGCGCGGTGTGAAGATCCTTGGGAGGGGTTCCCCGGCCCTTAAATACCCTCGACGTGCGCGCAAACTTGGAAGGAAGAGCGGCGGCGGCGTATCCAACTCGGAGACGGCGGCGTGAGAGGTCGACTCGGACACGATGAACCGCATGACCCTCGATCCGTCGGCGACCACGATAGATTGTAGGTTTCCGAATCGGTAAGGTCTAACGTGGACCGTGCGATGACAATCCAACGGTCAATATTACGCCTCCCAAATCCCGATCGGTCCGCACAGTAGTTGGGCGGGGCCCAATACTGTTCACGTAGAATTTCGGGGTTTTTCGATTAAAAATAATCTGAGAAAATAGATTAATTTATTTAGGGTAGTAAAATACTTTAAAATTCCAAGAAAATTCTCAAAAATACTTTGAGACATTCTAGACTTAAATAAAATATTTTGGGTAAAACTTTATTTTAAATATTTCTTTTTATAATTATTTCTCCACAAAAGGTATTATATTTTAATTCAAAATAATTCCAATAAATCTCGGAAAATCCAAATAAATCCAGAAAATTCACAAAAATCATAAATTGCAATAAAATAATATTTAATAATTGAAAAGTCAAAAATTGGGATGTTACAAACCTCCCCCCTTAACGAAATCTCGACCCCGAGATTTAGGGCTGACTAGAGAATAGGTTTGGGAATTCGGCTTTCAGATCTTCTTCACACTCCCAGGTTGCTTCATTTTCTGATTGATTACTCCATTGAACTCTACAAAAGCGAGTGGACTTATTTCTAGTTCTACGCTCCATTATATCCAAAATCTTAATAGGTTGCTCTTTATAAGTCAGATACTCCTGTAACTCGATAGCTTCTAACGGTGTCTGCTCTGCTAGCACTCTGAGACATTTCTTAAGTTCTGACACATGAAACACATCATGGACTCCTGCTAATGACTGGGGCAACTCCAACTGATACGCAACCTCTCCTCGGCGGCTCAAAATCTTAAATGGTCCTACATATCTAGGTGCGAGTTTTCCTTTAACGTTGAACCTTTTTACACCTTTCAAAGGAGTGACTTTGAGATACACAAAATTATTAGGCTCGAAACTCAATTCGCGACGATGATTGTCAGCATAACTCTTCTGCCTTGACTGGGCTGTTCTTAGTCTTTCTCTGATCATGGCCACTTGCTCTTCAGCCTCTAAGCAACTCAGGTCCAAATACCGAACGTTCTCCCGTTTCATTCCAATTCAATGGGGTACGACAAGCACGACCATATAAAGCTTCAAACGGTGACATTTGCAAACTAGCCTGGTAGCTATTGTTATAACTGAACTCTGCGTATGGCAAACATTTATCCCACGATGTACTGTACGATATCGCACAAGCCCTCAACATATCTTCCAAAATCTGATTAACCCTTTCTGTCTGACCATCTGTCTGCGGTAGGCGGTACTGAAATTCAGATGAGTTCCCAATCCTTCATGCAATTTATCCCAAAATCTTGAGGTAAACTGGGTACCTCGATCCGATACGATTTTCTTAGGCACACCATGTAAACATACTATTCTCGACATGTATAATTCTGCTAATTGATCCCCTGAATAAGTTGTCCTTACTGGAATGAAGTGAGCAACTTTAGTCAACCGGTCAATGATGACCCATATGGAATCATAACCTCCTTGAGTCTTGGGCAATCCGGTGATAAAATCCATACCGATCCCCTCCCATTTCCATTCAGGAATCTTTAATGGCTGCAAAAGTCCTGCGGGCTTTGATCCATCGCTTTTACTCTCTGACATACATCGCATAATGCAACATGCTCAACTACTTCACGCTTCGTACTAGGCCACCAAAATTTCTTCTTAAGGTCTTGGTACATCTTGGCACTTCCAGGATGAATAGAATACTTAGAATCGTGTGCTTCCTCAAGAATCAATTGCTTAAGTTCCTTCTCATTTGGCATACAAATCCGACCTTTAAACCATAGGGTTCCTTGCTCATCTACAGAGAAATCTTCGGTTAAACCCTCTTCCTTCTTAGCCTTGATCCTTCTGATCTTCTCATCATTACTTTGCTTTTCCTTAATTTGATCCTCAAGAGTTGGCTTTACTTCTAAAGCGGCTACAAATCCTTGCGGTACAACTTCTAATCTCAACTTCTGAAATTCCTTACATAACTCCGGTTGATCGCTGACTAGTAACGAATTTACACTATGGCCTTTACGACTCAAAGCATCAGCTACCATATTAGCTTTCCCGGGATGATAATGGATTCCTACATTATAATCCTTAATTAGTTTTAACCATCTCTTTTGTCTCATATTAAGGTCTGACTGGGTAAATATGTATTTTAAGCTCTTATGGTCCGTATATATCTCACATCTATTTCCAATGAGATAGTGACGCCATATCTTTAAGGCATGCACTCTGACTAACTCCAAATCATCGTGGGGCAATTTCCTTCATGCGGCCTCAATTGCCTTGATCGTGAGGCTACAACCTTGCCATTCTCGCATTAGAACGCAACCAAGTCCTGCTTTGACGCATCACAATAAATGTCAAAGCCACACTGCACATCCGGCAATACTAACACCGGTGCAGATGTTAATCGCCTCTTTAACTCCTCAAACTCTTTTCACACACTGGCGTCCATGCAAACTTCTTTTTTTTCTTCAACAATTGCGTAAGGGGTCTCGCGATTGTTGAGAATCCTTCTATGAACCGACGGTAATATCCCGCCATTCCTAGAAAACTACGGATTTGGGTAACTGTCTTCGGCTGCTCCCAATTCATCACAGCTTCCACTTTGCTTGGGTCCACGGCAACTCCTTTAGCGGTTATTACCTGGCCAAGGAATTCCACCTTCTTCTTCCAGAAGTCACATTTACTAAATTTAGCATACAACTGCAGTTCCCGCAATTTCTCCAAAACCAATCTTAGATGTCTTGCGTGCTCTTCTTCTGACTTGGAGTACACAAGGATATCATCTATAAAGACAATTACAAATTTATCCAGATACTCCATGAATACTTTATTCGTCATGTTCATGACTCAAGCTAGGTCAATAGCTGGTACGTACGGATCATAGCAGCTTAAACCATCACTAAGTAGTAACTTTTAAAAATTCAACGTCGGGGTGCTGCTGAACACATCCTTCTATTACAAAAGTCGGACCCGCAGGTCATATAGCGACGGGGACACTACTGGTAACTAAACTTTAGACCAAGCGAAAAAACCGAAAAGACACATGATCCCGGCGTCTGGCTACTCTTCCTCTTCACCACCTTTACCGCAGATATCGAACGGAGGATCGCAGGCTCTTAGATAGCTATCTTCGTTCTCCTGATTTTGGTTAGCGAAGAGTGAGTCGTTCTCTTGCTGATCAGCGGCGGTGTCGACGTCAAGTAGTTCTAGCACAACTTCCACGGTGTCCTGGGCTTCATCTGTCGTGATGTGATTGATCCTTCCACGTATTGTCGTTTGAGGCGATGCTCCTGACTGCACGGTTACTCGATTACTCCTTGTCACTGGGGCTTTAGCTGGGGTAGTTCCTAAGTTAAAGTGAATTGGAGTAACATTTCCTTTCTTCGGACACTTGTTGGCGAAATGCCCTGGTTCGTTACAAGAGAAACATTTCTTGACAATGATCTGCGACTTCTATTTGGTGCGTTACTTCCTGGTGCTGGTGTTTGGAAATTCTGATTAGTGGGGCGAGATGACGGTGCTGATGTCTTGTTGGTCCACTAGGGTTGAATTCTGGCAAACTGTTGAGGTGTCATCCTTAACCTAAGTTGATTAGGTCGCCCTGCCTGACTAGCCATCCTGCGCTTACGATCTTCACCCAATTCTTTACGCTTATCCTCAAGGATTAATGCTTTATTGACTAACTCCTGAAAATCGGGGAAATTGTGGGTGATCAGTCCCACTTGTAATCCAGAGGTTAAACCTTTCAAGAAACGGGACTGTCTAGCCTTATCCGTAGCTACATCTTCGGGTGCGTAACGTGCTAACTGCGTAAACTTGTTCAAGTATTCAGCCACTGATTGGCCTCCTTGCTTCAGAGCCCTAAACTCTTCCTTCTTAAGATCCATCATTCCTTCTGGGACATGATACTGACGGAAAGCAGCTGAAAACTCCTTCCAAGTAATCTCATGTGGTGCTTCATGTGCTGCACAATAGTTCTCCCACCATTCCGCGGTAGTACCTTCTAGCTGGTGCGAAGCATACAACACCTTCTCGTTGCCCTCGCACTGCGTGATATGCAACTTTCTCTCGATGGTCCTTAACCAATCATCGGCTTCCAAAGGATTGGCATTGCCGGAGAATGTTGGAGGACGGGTTCTCATGAAGTCGTGACCTAGAATGAGAACATTGCCCATTGTTGCCTTCTTTGCATGTTGTGTGTTCCTCTGGCGTGGTTGTTCATATTCGCATTTCTTTGCATCATTGTTTGCATAAGGCGTATGCAGGCTTTGCTATAAAGCTCCTCGTTCGCACATCTACCGGTTGTCTTTGGTTGCGGTGGTGTTCCACCATTGTTGGGACTATCATTGATGAAGGCCACTTCCTGACGCTCCATTGTTGCCGCGAGTGTTCACCATCTGTTTGATTGATTCTTTTTTTAGGTTAGGAAAGATGGAAGTAGCATAGATGAGATGTAAGAATCTCTAAGGTGGGGAGTAGTTTAAACCCAAACTTATATATCTTTATTAATTAACTCGGTATGGTTGCTTACAAAAGCCTAAAAGCTTTGCAACACATACTGCACACTCAGCAAACATTTAAAATCCAAACTAAACACTCAACCTTAATGTCTATTACATTTGGGTATGACTATTCTAATGACGCGACTCGATACTTGAGTCTCAACTTAAACTAAGACTCTCACTCCTCGAGCCATCCTCCACGAGAACTTCCTGGTAGGTATACTGGCGGATGTGCTGGCGCTGGTACGAATCAATCCCAACGTTCTTCAGCTGGTTGCTCTTCTAACTCGGATTTCCTCTTCTTTAATTCTGCCTCTTCTGATGATGTCGGTGTAGCGCGGCTCTTCTCTTGTAATGCCTCCTCGAGCTCCATGATTCTCTCCTCGTAAGCTACTCGGGTCTCATGTAGTTCCTTCTCCGCAACTCGGCGCCGTAGAGGCCGTCCTTAATTCCGTGTCGTTAATCGTGGGCATGAGCTTCTGAGCAGTAGTAAATCGTGCTAAGTGCACTGTAGTAGCATCCTCCCTTCGTGTGACGTATGAACGCCATGAATCTCGAACCATGGGGTGGAGTCTGAACACCGTGTCTTCTAACTCATGGTAGTAGTCGTAGCAGATCCTCCGTAGAGCGAGTCGTGATGCCTCCTGGATACTCTCTCACCATTTCTGGCGTAAATCAACAGCTTGCACACCATTCCTCTTGTGGCTCCGTTGACGATCCAATCTCGGCCTTGATACGTTGACTTGGCGAAACCTCCCAAAACTTGGAGCACTCTCCAGAGCTCTGTCGCGTAGCCTTCCTCGCACTCTACGTATGACTGTGTCCTCCTCATCTATTTAAAAGAAAAATGGATAAGTCCTCCATCTTCGAACGGCCACTCCGAAAAATTTAAGGTAGATTTTAGCAAAGGTAAGGGGTAGAGAATAAGATGAGTTGAGAGTGTTGTATTAGTCCAATTTAGATTTTTCCTTTAGAAAATAGTTTTGGACACTCTACCAACTGGGCCAAGTCCTACAGTCAGTATGCTCTGATACCACCTCTGTAAGGACCCGAATTCACCAATTCGAATCCACTGTGTTTTGCCGCACTAGTCCCAGGATCAATCGCTAGTGCACACAGCTTAACATCGGTAAGCATCATATCATACACAACGATAAGAATAATAAGACTTTATTCATTGAATATAACTAGTGTGCGATCTTATGATCACTTACGATATTGACCTCACAAGGCAATAATAAAACCAATGAGACAAATGCAGCGGAAAGTAGTAGAAAACGTAGATGTCCCATCAGCACACCACAGGCAGCTGACTAGGATTGGCCTAGTGACACGCGTCCACCTGAAAGTCCTCCTCCAATGATGAAGATGATTCCTCCACTGTTGTTGGTTGTTGAGCAAGGGTGAGTACACCAACACGTACTCAACAAGTTGTGCACAGAATGCAATGCTAACATAGCTATATGCAGGCATATTCCAAAGGAAAGGCTAAAGGTTCATTTGCAATAAAGCAACATTTAAGAACACATACAGTGTATAGATTGAAAGCAGTAAAACAAATAATATCAAGTAAATAGATTCAGTGATTCTCAAATAAACCCAAGTTTTCCAACCTAAATCAAGCTCCATTATCCGCATGGCATCCTGCCATCCCATAACAGTTGTTCATTTTAATTAACTACCCCTTGACTGTAATTCCCGAGCATTGCTCAATACCGTGAGCATGGCTATCCGAATAGTTTGTACACTCTGCAGAGGTTATGCACTTTACCCACATGATACAACCATGCACCACACAGGTGAATGATTATAACAAAGCCTTTACAATGCATCCTCTTAACCCGGTGCTACCGCTAAGGTTTCAACATCAAGGGTTACACCACCTAACAGGCCCCCCTCTTGCGCCATGTGAGCCACATAAGCATGGATGGTTACCACCACTTGGGTCTCACGCCACCACGATAGCACTCAAGTTAAGCATTTGCAAATTAGTCACTAGGTCGCCCCATAATGAACATGTGGTTGCATGATAGACTCGGTCAAAGGCTCGCAAGGTTAAGTCCTTAGGATTGATTAAAGCAAGACATACACATACCCTCAGCTCCTCTGAGCCCACCCTGGCACACTTGCCTCTTCCACTTGCTTCAATCTTAAAATGATTAAACCCCGGTTGGTTACCAAGCACCACGTGCTACTCACAATTCAACATCGTTGTGTGACGTCCCCGCCACAACAACTCAATGTCTTTGTGTGACCTCACATGACACACAAGTTATCATCATTGTTCCATATTCCATTAGTCAAAATTAATACTCAACATTTCATGTATATGTGATGACGTGGTATGGCTAAGCATTCTAGTCCGTTCTAACCATCCATGTTGATTTCAGTATTAACCAACTATAATGAACCAACCTAAGGTGACAATTGGATCATGGCATACAACTAGCAAGGTAGGGTGTAATTCAAAGGGTACGGTAGCTAATCCCAAACTTATGTTGAAATCATTTATACACATAAAATAACAAGTGATAAGATAAATCAAAATAGCATGCAATCTAATTTATGGGTGCAACATGATCAAAGCACAACTTGCCTTGCTTAAGCTCCTGGTCTTGGTCTGAATATAATTCTTGAGTTGCAAATTCCTCCTCCGAAGCCTCACACAAATCAACGTCTACGCGATTCGAGAAGAAATAGCAAATAAACACCAAAACCAAAGAACAAATGAACTCAAAAATTCAAATAAAAGCCACCATTGGAAAGATCTCAATTTTACAAATTTTTAGGAATTTGAATCACCTCAATCGGAGTTTATATGCAAAAGTTATAGCATTTGGAAGTTTTAAATAAATTCTAATTTGTATTTCTAGATTTAATAGAATTATTTTTATAAAGAAAAATCCGAATTTATGACGTCGGCTGACGTCAGCACTCGCTCTTCGAGTTAGCGGGCGTTGACACGTGTCCCGGGAAACCCGTGTCGCTGACGACTGGGCCCCACACTGCCCACGTGTGTGCACACGCATGCATCTGACACAGCGCCAACGCAACGCCACCTCAGCCATGTGGTCTACGTGGCGCCACGTGTTGACGAAGTATCAACCCACCTCAGCCGGCGACGTGGATGATTCCTGGCGCTTCGATGAGGATCCGACGGTTGAGGACATTCGAACTCGGCAATGGCTGGCGACGGCTCGGTCTCACCGGCGCTGAGGACGACGACACCTCCGACGGCGATGTGGCGCACTCCGGTGAGGAAGAAGCGGTGAATCCGACGCGGTGCAAAGCAAGGAACTCGGATCCGTAACCCTTTCGGCGGAAGAAGTCCTCGGTGACGGCGAAACGCGGCGCAATGTCCTCGGGAACTCCGGCGAGCTCGTAATCCTTTGCGGCTGACTCTTCGGCGGCGGCGCTTTAGGGAAAAGATGCGGCGCGGTGTGAACATCCTTGGGAGGGGTTCCCCGGCCCTTAAATACCCTCGACGTGCGCGCAAACTTGGAAGGAAGAGCGGCGGCGGCGTATCCAACTCGGAGACGGCGGCGTGAGAGGTCGACTCGGACACGATGAACCGCACCCTTCGATCCCGATCTGACGGCCACGATAGATTGTAGGTTTCCGAATCGGTAAGGTCTAACGTGGACCGTGCGATGACAATCCAACGGTCAATATTACGCCTCCCAAATCCCGATCGGTCCGCACAGTAGTTGGGCCGGGCCCAATACTGTTCACGTGGAATTTCCGGGTTTTCCGATTAAAAAATAATCTGAGAAAATAGATTAATTTATTTAGGGTAGTAAAAATACTTTAAAAATTCCAAGAAAATTCTCAAAAATACTTTGAGACATTCTAGACTTAAATAAAATATTTTGGGTAAAAATTTATTTTAAATATTTCTTTTTATAATTATTTCTCCACAAAAGGTATTATATTTTAATTCAAAATAATTCCAATAAATCTCAGAAAATCCAAATAAATCCAGAAAATTCACAAAAATCATAAATTGCAATAAAATAATATTTAATAATTGAAAAGTCAAAAATTGGGATGTTACATAAATTCACTAGAGTGTGGTAATGATTCTAATTTTTTATGAGATCTTAATAATTTCCCTAGAACTCTTCTTCAAAATTTGCATTTTGGTTATTAAACCAAATCTATGTATTGATCATTAGGTTTTTATCAGGATGTAGTACTTTCAGAATTTTTGGAACTTCTTAAAGTTTGATCATCATATGAAAATTTTATGAAAATATTAATGATACATTAGGAACATCCATAAAAATTTTTAAAATTTTCTAATGTGGTTTGTACTATTTTTAATTTGGTTGAAGTTTGCCAGTATGGCTTTTTTCAGGACAGTAGCACTGTCTGAATTTTTAAAAATTCATGAAGCTTGATCATTTTCTGAAAATTTAGTGAGAATATTAGTGATGCGTCATAACCATGCAAATTTTTTTAAAAATTTTCTAGCTTGGTTTGTTTTATTTTTCATTTGGTTCAAACTTGCCGGTCAGCGTTTTATTAGGATACTTGCAATGTTTGAATTTTTAAAAATCTCTTAGATTTGATAATCATTTAAAATTTTTATAGGAACATCATTTATATGTCAGGAACCTATACAAAAAATTTAAAACTTTTTTGACATCGTTTGTTCTATTTTTCGCTCGGCGCAATTTTACCGAGATCTTGGCAAAACTGACCGAAATTTCAGTTTTCTTGGTAGAAAAAAATCTGGATTTGAATTTTTATTTTTGTATTTCTTCTAAAATTTATCCAAAATTTCTAAATCTCACCGAAATTTCATTCTCCGGCCATAGACAAGATTTGGAGCAAAAACGAGATTTCAATCCTTACTCCTCACTCCTCTTGAGCTCATCGATGATCGGCCAACTCTGGTGCAGATCCGGCCACCGGCAACTAGCTCTAGTCAAGCTAAGCGACAATCTCGGCGAGAATCACCGAGTTCTCGGTTAGTGTAGCTGACATTTTGCCGGAGCTCAGTGCTCGAAGGCAAATGAAAATACCTAATTTTGTCTGAAATTTCATCATAAATGTCCGAAATTTCTTCATACATGTCCAAAATTTTGGCATTTTAGCCCGGATTAGTGCTCTTCGTGGCCGAATTTGGGTGCTTTGTGGTCGGATCTAGCCGGATTTTGCTTGATTATTGTGCAGTGCTCATATCTGTGTGTCAAGGAGTGAGCCACTCCTTACCTGAAGCTAATCACGGTTATGTTCATAGTTCGATTGTTTGTTCGGCCTCAGATCAGGTTGCTTGCTGCAATTGCATGAATGAGCAGCAATCATGTACTTAGTGCTCATGTGAGTTGAGTTAGTTTTAGTGCTTATGTTTCGGCAACAAGCAGATGTTGGTTTATATGTCAGTTTTAGTGCTCAGGTTAGTCTACAAGTTTCGGGAGCAAGAGAGCATTTGGTATATGTATGCAAATGCAATCATAACGCTGGTTGTAAGACTGTATCAAAATTGGTTATGACATATGAAGCTATACCCAGTTCAAATTAATTAAGCATGCTTGTTTTGTTATATAATACATATGTTCGTTTTAATTCTATGAAAGTAATCATATATAGGACATATGTTCATTTCATTTTAATTCTTCGTGATGATGATAATGGCTAGTTTGCATTTAGTTTTTATAAATAATATTTTCATTATTGATTTGTTGCTCATGTTTTATCTTCTGTTGCAGATTCTCGTGACGTCAAATCATGAATAGCGTCATGGAGCATAGGGAGCACGTCAACCAAGAGTCTACGTGCAACTATTGTCCCCATGTTATGAAGGAGGAGGCGCTACTCGTTTGAAGGAACATCTTACTGGCCGCTCTGGCGAGGTGAGGGCCTGCTCTGGCTTGCCTGAAAAGGCTAGGCAAGCTATGTTCACAGACCTCCGTTGATGTTGGGACTTGAATATGCAAATTTGGACTCTCTGTGTGTATCACACTAGTTCAGGATCACGCTAGTGCACACAAACTCAGCATAGATGAATATCACAATCATACACAGCAAAAACATAATAAAAGACTATATATTAAATATAACTTGTTGAATGACTTTATGGTCAAATTACATGATTGAGCCACGCAGGACTAGACTAAGGTTATTAAACTAAGATATTGCAGTAGAAAGAAAGACATAGATAATTCATCAATTCACCACAAACAATTGGCAAGGCTCTCATCCTAAGCGCTCGTGTTCTCCTAGTATTCCTCTTCCAAAACTGGTGTAAACTCCTCAACTGGTGATATTGTTGGCAAGGGTGAGTACTTAAAGCACTCAACAAGTTATACAAATAATGCAATTCTAACATAACTATATGCAAAATGTATTTCAATGGAATGGCTAACATGGTTATTTTGTAACAAAAAATGCCACTCAGTTGCATTTTTTGTGTGGGCCATCGAATTTCCAAATTGAGGAGTGGCAAATATCCAAGTGCCCCTAAAATAAATAATAATAATATGTAACTTTCAGTATTTCTCAAGTGAACATGGCATCCAGCTCTAAGTCAAGTTTCAACCTTCCAATGACAACCTGCCATCCTAACCAAGTTTTCGTTTTATAAAATCTAACTTTTGACTGTAATCCCCAAGTATTAATATCACAAGCACAGCTATCCAAATAGATTTTACACTCTGCAGAGGTTATATGCTTTACCCACATGACATGATCATCTCTTGTAACCAAACTATTAACACATTTCTTTGGTGTGTCGGCAAAGAAACCATGACAAAACCTTTACAATGTTCTATCTTAACCCTGTACTACCCGCTAAAATTTTAATATTGAAGCTACTGGTTACCACACTCAGGACCCCCTCTTACACCATATGAGTTCATAAAAGATCGAACCTCACACCACCACTACAACTTAAGCCCAGCTCTCTGTTTTCAACATGACCTACGACTATACCCCACATGCCTCCCGGCTGGCTGACCGGTACTTGCCCCAGCCCTGGTAGATTTGGCTTCTCGCTAACAATACAGTGCTGCTCCTGGCCTCTGCTTAATTATCTCAAAGCTTTTACCAGTTACCGGCGGCAAACGACCGAAATTCTTCCTGAGGTCCAGGAGCTACGCAGGGCCGTTCCAAACATTTTGGGGGCCCTAGGGCAAAGTCAAAAGTGGGGTCCCTATAGTCTAAAAAAACATAGAACACAGCTATATATATATATCAATATCTAATATGTTCAATAATTTAAAGATAACATGAACTATGGTCTATGGAAGAAAGAAATATTACTTGTATAGAAGATCACGCTTGAGACTTGATGAAAAGATCATCCATCTTTGTGTGTTAGTCAATTGCAGTATTAACAATGTCAAGAGGATCATCCATCTTCCACTTCCAACTCTTCCCAATAGGATTTGTGTGATGCCTCCAACAAAATTCACACTTATTTGCACAAGCCAAACTTGGAGTTGCCTCCATGCATTTGCCAGAATGAGCATATAATCGAAAAACATGCACTCAAGGATGCAAACAACATAATATTATATGTTTTTGTACAATATAAATAATGATTTTTCTAATACAATAAGTAGTAGAACATTTTAGAAATAAGATGAAAATAAAACTAATTGCATAGTCCAACCATCTATTTAACAAGCATATCAAACACCATGTTACAGAAGTACAAAATTCACTTGTGACTTTCTATGCCATAAAATGAGGGTTTGTAACACCCTCCACGACCTCGGAGCTGTGACTTTGTCCATCTACAAATCTTCACCCCACTATGAGAACCAATAATTTTGTACCCCTGCCACAAACACAGTGATAAATTATATAGGCTAACTGATATACTGAATGAAACATGCCGACAAAGCACATCAACTACAGGCAAGAATTAAAAAATGTTAGCCATCTATACCAAGCATGCTTCTACCTTACAGGCAAGGACCAGAGGGATCTGTCAAAGCAACACACACCCCTAGTGTTCACCAACATGAGTTTGGCATCGTACTAATCCTTGACACTCCATTAACCAGAGAGTAACGACCCACTGACTTGATCTGGCTAAGTATGGAAGTGCCTGGCTTTATGACTTTATCGAGGGCTTAGTACTGCTGCTGTTAGCATCTCTATCCACATAACCTTGTTAGCATCTCCCTATCCTGTCATTATAACAAACAAGCCCATCAAAATATAATAATCACATAAAACAATTTCTTCTTACATTTCTACAAGCAAAATCATTGACAATACTATCCATAACAATGTGATCCAACATAGCCTTTTCTATGCATAAAGTAGCTAAACCATTTAACTTTTCCTGTGAAATTGTTGATCTCAAATAGTTTTTCAATAATTTCAACTTTGAAAAGCTTCTTTCAGCTGATGCTACTGATCCACGAATCAAATGAATAATATTCTATAAGCAATTGAAACATTTGGATAACAATCTATATCTCTAATAAACTCAAAAATTTCAATTGCAGACATTGAATCATTTGGTAAAGTCATTTGCAACACTCTTAATTCTGAACAAAGATCATCTAATTCAACATCACATGATTCATTCTGAGAAAAAGTTTCTATAAATTTAGTACAACACTTTCTTAATTCAATGTCATCCAATGACTTCATGTTTTTTGAGCTAAGTAAAAATCCAAATATACCTTTAAATGTTTGAAGTTCCTCAAATCTATTTTTTAGAGAAGTAATTGCCATATCTACCATAACTAAGAAATAATTAGCTTCAAAAGCCTTTTGAGCAGTTAGAACTTCTTCAATGTGATCACTTTCATCAAATTGTTTTTTCCTAGTAGCACGACGTTTTATTGGAAATGATGGTTCTATCTTCATTTCAGATGCAAGACCTTTAGCAATGTTCAAATTAGATGCAAATCCTTCATTTCTATACTTATCAAAATATTGCATTATGCCTACTATTTGTTGTAGGGCAGAATCAATGCACATAGGTGAAGATTGTAACTTTTTACTTACCATGTTCACGGAAAATAAAATATCATGCCAAATGACCATACCAAGTAAAAAATCAAAAGTTCCAAGAACATCATACAGATTCTTCGCATCACTCTTTGACTTAGGGTCATCAGAAGACTTGCATACCTCTAACAAAGCTAACCTTATTTGTGGAGCTTGATATCTAATAGCTTTAACACTTTTGATACGACTCTCCCAACGAGTATTAGACAAAGGTTTAACTGTTAAATTTGGAACATGATCAAGCAAAAGTTTCCATCTTTTAGGAGAACTTGAAAATAATACATATATCTGTTGCACAATTCCAAAAAATGAAATAGCTTTACCACAAGAATTTGCCATATCACAAAGAGTAAGATTAAGACTATGACAAGCACATGGCATATATAAAGCTCTTCGATTCATATCAAGCAATCGTTTTTGTACCCCTTGGTGCTTCCCTTTCATGTTAGAACCATTGTCATAACCTTGTCCCCTTATATCATCAACATTAAGGCCAAAAGACTTTATAGCATTTAACAATTTATTAAAAAGCCCTAAACCAGATGTATCATCCACATTCAAGAACTCTAAAAAGAATTCTTCTATATTAATTTGGGTACTTGAGATATTAACACATCTAACAATAAGAGTCATTTGTTCTTGATGGCTCACATTCGGAGTACAATCAAGAATTACAGAAAAATATTTGGTATCTTTAACAATCTTTATGATAGAACTTGTAACACTATGTGCTAAAAGTGAAATTAACTCATTTTGAATTTTAGGACTAAGATAATGGTGATGGATTTCATTACCTGTAATGCGTCTAAGATGATCTTGCATCACCAAATCAAATTCTACAACCATTTCAACACATGCTAAGAAATTACCATTATTGTCTTGGTAAAGTCTATCATTAGATCCTCGAAAAGCCAAACTACGTTTACTAAGAAACTTCACAATGGCAGTATTCTAACTAAAATATGTCTCAATCGCTCTTTCTCCTTTCTAATTTCTTGCTGCAACTCTTTATCAATTGTTTCCATTTTTCCTAGTCTTATTCTTAATTCATTCCAAGTGTTCATGTTAGTAATATGCTCAACACTATTTTCATGGTCTTTGAGCCTAGAACTAAGGTGTTTCCAATCATTCAAACCATTATCAGCTAATGAACTCTTGTTCATATTAGATTTGAAAAGCTTACAACAAAAACAATACACTTTATCAACATGCTTTGAATAAACCAACCATTTTCTATCATGTATCTCCCATTACTCATTTTTTTTGAATAATAAGCAGATGAAAAATGTCTAGAGATATTATCTAAGGGGAATGTCATATTTTCTTCTCTTATAGGTCCCTTTTCCACTAAAATGTCCCTAGCTTCATTATCAAGGTTATCCCAATTTCTTGGGTCATAAATATCCATTGTAAAATCTTTATTGCCACTTAAAGTATCTGAACTAGATGGACTAGCTAAATTTTCATGCCTGCTTATATCATCATTATCATCTACTTCTTGATTAGGATCTACTTCTTGATTAGACTGTTCTTCAACACAAATTATCGCTAAGTTCTCAGGATTTGTAGATGAATCTACATTAGTTCTAAAGAATTTGTCAATGGCACCTCTTTGTGTCTCTATAAATTCATCTACACGTTTTCTTTTTTTTTTCTTTTTTCGCTTCCAGACAAGTACTTCCTAGATGACATTGCAATAATTGTAGAACAAATAATAAATTCACAGATTGGAAGGACTCCCTGACTGTAGAAGATGGGGGGAGCTGCTGTGAATCTGTGATGATGTCTGCTGAAAAGTGAAAGCCTGAAACTAGGATGTGGGATCAGGCGATTGTCTTTTGTCACTATTTGAAGCAAATCCAGAACCCTACAGCAGTCATGAGTACCAGAGCACGAGCCCACTTCTGCCTTCTGGCTTCTGGTGGTGGGGAGGAGCGGCGAGTGGAGGGTCGAGCCGAGGGTGGCATCGGTGGGCGGCGGCGACTGCTGACTGCGTCTGCGTGGGGGCCGGCCACCGGCAGCTCCTAGTGGGGACTGGGGAGGAGTGGAGGGCCGAGGGCGGCTGCGCGCCTGTGCCACTGCGACCATGGTGTGGACGGGCCGACGCGGCAATTTGTTTGTGGGAGGCTGGCGCGCGGCGGGCTTCTCCTGCCTCTTGGACGGCCGGGCCAGGTTGTCATTTGGACCTGGCGGGGAGGAGCGAGCAGAGGCAGAGGAGCCGAGCCCGAGCGGTCGAGCGAGCGGATTCGTCAGACAGAGCAATGAGCGACGAGCGAGATCGTCTGCATCCTCTCCAAGTCTCCATAAATTGGTGGTGTTGGTGAGGCTGCGCTTGCCGAGTTGCCATTGCCGAGCTGCCTAGGGAAGGGAAGGCGGTGATGGCATCTGTGAGGACGCCGGGAGAGGGATTGGGGATTGGGGATTTGAGATTTGGGGAGGAACGGCCGAGCAGGATTGGGGATGGAAGATTTCGCATTTGGGGGGGAAGAGATGATATGGCTGGGATCGCCCTCTTGGTACTAAGTGAGTTGGGCGAGGGCCCCTAGTTCTCGGGGCCCTAGGCCGTCGCCCTAATGCCTGGCCCAGAACGGCCCGAGCTACGGTCCTCTCTGTCTTTTGAGCTAGTATTTTTTTTAGTGTTGTTTTGAGCTGTTGAGATATAGTTGTACTGTGAGTCTTAGTTGTTCAAATACGCTTGGAGGCTATCTCGTTGTAGACGAATCTAAATATATCTTTTGTAGGCTTTCGTTATAAATATGGCATCCCCTTGTATAAAAGAATCAATCTAAAAAATAGAAAGAGTTTTGCCTCTCTGTATCATGTGTGCTCCTGTGATTGTTCTTGCTATTCGAGCATGCATTGTGTTTGATCTACGGCAGGTGTTATCGTTTTACAACACATTTTGTAGAATTGTAGGTTGTACTATTGAAGTAAGAATCCTCCGTAGGTGTGTACAAGTTGCTCAGTTGTTCCTCAAATTGGAACAGTGTTGACTTTACCAGCTGGCTCTGTATTTCATCAGTAACTGTGTAGTAAATGTGTACACATAATTTATAGTTATAAGAATTACCAAAGATCCATATGTCTCCTTCGCTTTTGCATGCTTCCTTCACTGCAGAACCCTATGCATTTGCCTCACGAATTGATGCAGTGATGTTTTTTCATCCACGAAGCTTCATTTCACAATCTTATTCATACTTTCGCTTCTCTGTGTTGATGTCATCTTGCCACAGTATATGTGTCAAATATCTAAATATGAGATATAAGTATGTACCAAAAACACCAAGACTATAACATATATGCTCAAGCAAGCATATAGGAATGCCGGATATCACAGGCCCGATTCTATGGGATAAGATATACGCGGAGAGGATATCTCCATACTAGGAAGGACTTGATCATTTTCCTGCTGCGAAGATCGACATGAAAATGGACTCCTCATCATTTATGATCTGGTATCCCAAGCCGACTACAACTCAACTTGAGGTAGGGCTACCCCGACTATATAAGGCTGGGGATAGGTATCCTTAGGGAGAGAACGAAGGAAGAAAAAAAGGAGAAGACTTCTAAAGAGAGTTTTTACAAGACGTAGAGCAACCAAGAGCCGACAGACCACACTCCGTCAACCTCCAACTATAGTTTAGCCATTGCTTAGATCCAATCTTCATTGTAACTAGAGTTAGACAACTCGCTCTGTACTCGATACACCAATTTCATACATTATCCACACAGGACGTAGGGTATTACTCTATCCGGGGGCCTGAACCTATGTACATCATGTGCCACTATCTTTGTGCTTGACTCTGATAACCGAAGGTACCCGAAATCATAAGTTTATTATTGAATTCTAACCTTCGACAGTTGGTGCACCAAGTAGGGGCCTTCAACTATTTTTGCAGATCAAGCATGTCTTTGATATGCGTTTACATCGGATTCTCCGACGTCAATTCCTGCAACAATTTTCGCTCGATCACCGCCATTGACCAAACACCCACGGTTGGATCTGAGATCATCTTTGGAACCATACTCTATCGATGGGGACCAGACGGAAATCTAATGCATGTTGGCTTCACCAAGTCATGCTCTTGGGGTCCATGCCGAGAGGTGTGTTTTATGGACTTCAACCCTATGGAGCCCAACATCCTCAAGTATGTCGAGACGGAGAGCGATACCAAAACTACAACAGCCAGAATAGCAACCTAACAGATCGATGCATGTTCATAGCCAAAGCTAGCAATGGTGCTACTGCTGACAATTTCCAAAAAAGGAATCCAAGGGGAGACACCATTGAGGGTCAGGGACATCAGATCCGTACATGCATCAAGATCTTGCAGCGGTGACGGCTGCAACATAGGTGGCCGCAAATGCTGTTGCTCCAAATACTACAGATCATCGACGAGATCTAGCAGCTGTGGCCATAGCTGGGATCGTGGCCAACCTGTCGAAGCAACTTGTCGGTGTTTCGAATACCGGCAAGTAAATTTGTAGTCTAGGGGTCGTGCGTTCCCTCTCCTTGAATGGTTAGACTCAGGGAGCCTAAGATGTATACTAGTTCGGGTCGAATGTCCCTACTCCAATTCGTGTGGTGGTTCTGTATTGCTTTGGGTGCAGAGGACTGCACGGTGTTACAAGCGAGGGCTAAGGGCTGGCCTTGAGCGCCTTGTGCGAATGGGAGAAGTAAGAACAGTTCGTTCGTAGGAAAGTTCGTAAAAGCCGTCCCTTTCCCTGAGGGTCCTGCCTCCCTATATAGACGGAGGGGGCAGGTTACATGGGAATTTGGAAAAGAAAGGATGGGGTGTCCTACGCCTAGGAGTCCTGATCTTCGGTCTTAGCGACTGACCGGCGCCTGCTTGCCCCATGCCGGGTTGGTAGACTCGTCGAGTGACGTAGTTCTTTGTTTCGTCGGGAAGCGGCGCACCTACCCTCTATACGCTTGTCAGATGCTGATGCCGTAACGCCTGGCATTGGCGTTGCCTCGGGAGGGAGCGCATCCCTCCACTGTGCATGACTAGACGACGAGACTGGTGCTTGACTTCGGCAACCTCCTCGCCACCTTGGGAAGGAGCCACCTGCCCCCGCACGGTCACTCTGAGCCGTCGTGCCCGTGGGGCAGGTGGCCAACTCGAGGTTGACCGGTGATGCTCTGGCGTCCGACCCTTGGCGGAGATTGTTTTAGCTTGGTCAGAGCTTGCGGGGTGCCCGACCCATGGCGGGGATCGGACCGCCCCTTGATCGGCTTGGTCGGGGTCGGACCGCCCCATGGTTGGTTTGGTCGGGATTGAGTGCCCTTCGTGGCCCAGCGGGGCCTTCGGCTTGAGCTAGACTTGGAGCAGCCCATTCGTTGTTCTGGGCCACTGGGGGTACCCATGGTATGAGTACTCGTCAGTAGCCCCCGAGCGGGCTCGTCAGAGGTGGTCGGGGGT
This sequence comes from Guadua angustifolia, assembly GCA_036346375.1. Taxonomy (NCBI): domain Eukaryota; kingdom Viridiplantae; phylum Streptophyta; class Magnoliopsida; order Poales; family Poaceae; genus Guadua; species Guadua angustifolia. The sequence continues at coordinate 37,228,664 of CM070500.1, read as the reverse complement.
TTGTCTTGGTCGGCAAAATCCGACCTAGTGGAGTGAGCGGGCTTGGTCGGCCGTTCGTCCAGGTGCGCTCGGGGGACTTGCCTTCGTGAGTAAGGCCCATTCGACTCGGTCGGCGAAATCCGACTAGGTGCGTGCGGGTGGACCCCCTCGGGTTCTGTGCCCCGAGTGGATCGGATGGCTGCCTCGGTCGGCAGAGTCCGACCGACTTGGTCGGCGGTTTCGACAGGGTGCACGCGAGTGCACCCAGTGGGTGTAGCCCCTGGGCGGGTCGGAGAGCCGGTTGGGGGGTTTACCCTTGTTAGCGGAGCCCGACCGACTTGGTCGAAGGGATCCGGCTCGATGTTGCCTTGATCGGCGCGGACATCCAGATGCCTTAAGCGTGGTTCTGGTGTCCGAATGCTAGTTTTTCGTCGTAGCTCGACGTTGTCTTGGTCGGCACGGATGCCCAGATGCCTTAAGCGTGGTTTTGGTGTCTGAATGCTTGTTTTTCGTCATAGCTCGATGTTGGCTTGGTCGACACGGATGCCCAGATGCCTTAGCGAGATTCTGGTGTCCGAGTGCTAGTTTTACGTCATAGCTCAACGTTGCCTTGGTCGGCACGGACACCCAGACGCCTTAGCGAGGTTCTGGCATCCGAGTGCTAGTTTTACATCGTAGCTCGACGTGTTTGTAAAAATGGTTTCTGCCGAAGCTAAGCGAAGCGCCCATCCCAGTCCTCATCGGTGGCATTGCCTCATCCCACATGTATACCCCATCTGCAAGTGTGGGACCTAGAGGGGGTGAGCGGACACGTGTTTACCGACGTTGGTTTGGACACCGTGCTCGTGGAGCTAATAACGGGTAATCCGAGTGGGACCTAGAGATCCCTCCCAAGGGGGACCTTACCAAGCGGACGATCCCGTCGAGGGTGTCCGGCTCGCTGGGGCGACCCATGAGAACCTTTCTTTACTCGATCCCATACCGGACTCCGGGTCGTCCGTCGACCCGGAGCGCAGCTGGCTGCCACCCATCGATGAGTTCCGCGGGAGAGCGTGAGGTATGGTCTCGGACACGAATTAAGGCGATTGGGTCGTTAGCCGACCCAACTAGAGGCCCACTGGGGGCTCGCCTTGTCCTTGCCCCTTGCTCAATTTTCTATTGGGGCAGCCTTGAATCCACTTGGTGGATCAGGCCTTTGGAACCCACAACGCTAGATTGGGCCCCGGGCGTGAGCTATTGAGCTCTTTGCTACCTCGAGGTCGCAGCGGCCCGGTGGGCCTTTCATACCTGTTACGGGGCAGTCGATCTAGCCCAGAGGCGGGAACCGAAGGGTCGCGGGGCATGCTGCTCGATACGGTGTCCTTGCGCCTCCTGCTGTCCTGTCAGGATTTAATGTGTAGTGGGGGATTGGAAACCGTTGTGTCATACCAGCGGCCCGGCGTGGCAGTCGAAGGGACGAGACGTGCGACGCTTCGCCCGAGGTGGTGTCTGCTCGGCTAGCGCCTGTTCGGCTTCTATAAATTTGGTGTGGGGCGCCGGAGCGGGCACTTGCCTTTGCTTTCCTTGCTTCCTTGCCTTTGCCTGAGAGAAAAGAGAGCAAAGGAGCCAGAGAAAAGAGTTCCTCACCTTCCCCTTTCGTTTCGAGACGCTTTGAAGAGCAGATGGCGAGCGGAGGTCACAACTCTGTCGATGATCAGAGGGCCGGCAAGCGAACGACGACTGCAGACCCGCGGGGTTCAGACCCCAAGAGGCCCCGCACCGATGCTGGATCCTCCAGAGCCGCGGCAAGGGGTGGGATTACTCCGCCCTCGCCCGCCTTCCGCATCTGGGACCTCCTTCAACGTGAGTTCCATCGCTTAGCTTCGGGATGGGTTTTATTTCTTCTTGTTGATGCTGGCTTGTTCTCCTTCTTTCTCTCAGCGCCTCTGGCTCGGGTTCCTGCCGGCCGCCCGCAGCGTCCCCACTAGCCGCCTTGGTTAGGGAGGGGGCGGCGCCCGAGGTGCTACCGCTCTCCTCCGACCGCCAAGGCAAGACCTCATGACGAGGGCAGGCGGCGGTTTGACAAGGCTGCGACGGTTATAGGCTTCCTTGAGCGTCCAGGCTGCAACGGCCGCTGCCCAGGAAGCGGAGGCGTCGTCGCAGCGGGCTCGGGCCTAGGCCGCCGAGGAGGAGCTCGCCAAGACGCGCGAGGAGCTCCAGCTCACGTGCGAGAATCTTGTCTCCATGCTTCGCCCAGCCTACGAAAGCATGGCTAGGAGCCTGGAGCCGCTAGGGGTGAGGTTGAACAAGCCCTTGGAGCGTACTGCGGCGCAGTACGCCTTCGGCCTTACCCGGGTGGCTGAGGCCTTGGCCGACCTGCCTCGCGCCTTGAGCGAGCGTTCCGCTCGCGAGGGGCGGGAAGTCGTCGTTCTGGTGGCGGAGTACGTGCTGGCCTACTGCGCCAATCGTAGCGCCTCCTTCGACCCGATGGCGACCGTCGCCAAGATCGAAGGCGACACAGACCGGGCGCGGGCAGGAGTACGAGCGGCGGTGGAGACAGTGGCGGGCGGCTACACGTAGGGGCTCTGGGCGCGAACATCGAGGCCGTGATAGCTCCGACGATGGTGCCTTCTACTAGGAACCTCCCGGGCTCCTGATTTTTGTTTTCTTCTTTTTTGCGATGTAATAACTTTAGCATGTAATGAACTTAAGTTATCTTAATGCTTTGGCCGGTCGGGCTGGCCGTAAGTTCAATTGTCTTTTGCACTTTCTTGCTGTGATGAACACTTGACGACCATAGCCTTAGAAACCGCAGGGGTTGTTTAGGCGTAGGTCGGTGTGTTAAAACTTTTGAAGGAAGTGCAGGGAGAGCAGGAACTTAGGGTACGAAACGTTCACTTGCGCTCATGCGGGAAAGGAGTGTTCCCGACCAACTATGGATCGCACCGCATGAGCACTTCCTTCTTCCGCGAAGCGCCACTTAGCAACCGTAGCCGCTGGGGCGTAGGCCGTAGCACTTGGGTCGAGAGGGTTACCGCTAGGGGGAACCTAATGGCCAGTCGAGTCACCGACCCGTGTGAGTGTATAAACCGGTAGCGGGTGGTGCGTGGGGACCAGGCTGTGGTCGCCACACGGCGCTTGAACTCGGAGGAAGGGTAAAAAGCTGCAAGGGCAAGAAAAAGCTTTAGGGATAGAATCGCCTTAACTTTTCTATATTCCACGTATTGGAGACGACGTTGCCATCGGCATCCTTGAGTCGAAAGGTACTGGGTCGGAGGACTTCCACGACGGTGAAGGGACCTTCCCACGGGGAAGCTTGTGCCTATCTTTGTTGGACTGAACCTGGCGCAGGACCAGGTCGCCAACGTTGAAGGACCGGCCGCGGAACTGACGACTGTGGTAGCGTCGCAGCGTTTGCTGGTATTTGGCCGATCGCAGAATGGCCACGTCGCACGCCTCGTCGAGCTGGTCGATGGCATCTTGTTGTGCGTCGAGCCCCATGCCTCGTTAAAGGCTTGAAGTCTCGGGGCGCCGTATTCCAGGTCGGTCGGCAAGACAGCTTTAGCACCGAACACCATAAAGAATGGTGTAAACCCGGTCGACTGGGTCGGTGTGGTCCGCAGGCTCCAGAGAACGGAGGGTAGCTCTGCCACCCATCGTCCCGCGAATTTCTTTAGTCGACTAAAGATTTGCGGCTTGAGCCCTTGGAGGATCATGCCGTTTGCCCGTTCGACTTGACTGTTGGTCCGCGGATGGGCCACGGCTGCCCAGTCGACGCGAATGTTGATGTCATCATAGAACTCGAGGAATTCCTTCCCCGTGAACTGCGTCCCGTTATCGGTGATGATGGAGTTCGGGACTCCAAACCGATAAACGATGTCGCGGAAGAAGTTGGCCGCTTGTACCGAGGTGATGGTGGCGACCGGCTTGGCCTCTATCCATTTGGTGAATTTGTCCACCGCGACAAGTAGGTGAGTGAAGCCCCAGCGCCTTTTTAAAGGGCCCGACCAGATCAAGTCCCCAGACCGTGAATGACCAAGTGATGGGGATCGTCTGCAAGGCTTGCGCCGGAAGATGCGTCTGCTGGGCAAAGAATTGGCACCCTTCGCAGGTGTGAATAATCTGCTCGGTGTCGGCCACGGCGGTCGGCCAATAGACGCCTTGTCGGAAGGCTTTCCCCATGAGGGACCGGGGTGCGGCGTGGTGTCGCAGATACCGCCATGGATGTCGAGCAACAGTCGCCTCCCCTGGTCGGCTAGAATGCATTTCTGGAGGACACCAGAGGGGCTCCTTTTGTAAAGGTCTTCTCCGACCAGGATGAAGGATTTCGCCCATCGAGCGAGGCGCCGGGCCTCGGTCGGGTCAGTGGGGAGCGATCCGTCAGTCAGCCGGTCGATGAAGGGCTTCTTCCAGTCGGAGTCGGCTATCAGCATGCCACGGTCTGACCCAGATGACCCCGCGTCTGACTGCTCGGCAGTCGGAGCGGTCGCGCTCGACGGGTCGGTTGCCTGCTCGGTTGTCGAGTCCAGCCGGATGGAAGGTTTGTGGAGATCGCAGACGAAGATCCCTGGCGGGACCGTTCGTTTGCTGGAGGCGAGATTGGCTAGGTAGTCGGCCTCACCGTTGTAGCGTCTGTAGCTATGGTGAAGCTCGAAACCCTTGAACCTTTCCTCGAGCTTGCGCACTTCCCGATAGTACGCTGCCATGCGGGCGTCACGAGGCTCCGTGGCCTTCTTGACTTGGTTGACAACAAGCTTGGAATCGCCGTGTACATAGAGTCGGCGCGCATCGAGGTCGGTAGCGATCCGGAGACCGTTGACGAGGGCTTCGTACTCGGCGACGTTGTTGGTCGCGTCGAAGAGTAGTCGGATAGCGTACTGAAGCTTGTTCCCAAGCGGGGAAACAATGACGACTCCAGCACCCGCCCCGTTCTTGGTATACGACCCATTGAATTACATCGTCCAGTACTCGGGGTCTTCAAGTGTCGGAGGCGCCTGGGCTTCGGTCCACTCGGCAATGAAAATCCGCCAAGACCTGCGACTTGATTGCCATTCGGGGAATGTACGATATGTCGTGGCCGTTGAGCTCGAGTGCCCACTTGGCTATTCTTCCTGAAGCGTCGCGGTTGTGGACAATTTCGCCAAGCGGCGAGGAGGTCACCACGGAGACAGGGTGCCGATCGAAGTAATGGATCAGTTTCCTCTTCGTGATGAGCACCGCATAGAGCAATTTTTGCACCTACGGGTACCGAGCCTTGGACTTGAGAGCACTTCACTGATGAAGTAGACTGGCCGTTGCACCTTAAGCACATGGCCTTCTTCTACTCGCTCCACGACCAGTGCCGCGCTGACGACCTAGGTCGTGGCGGCGATGTAGAGGAGCAGTGGTTCTCCTGGCACCGGGGCGACCAGTACCAGGGGTGAGGTCAGGAACGCCTTCAGTCGATCGAGGGCTTCCTGAGCCTCCTGCGTCTAGCTGAACTGATCGGACTTCTTGAGCAGCTTGTAGAGCGGCATTCCACACTCGCCGAGGCGAGACACAAAACGGCTCAGGGCTGCAAGGCATCCCGTAAGCTTTTGGACTCCTTTCAGGTCGCCAAGAGGGCCCATCTTCATGATCGCAAAGATCTTCTCTCGATTGGCTTCGATGCCACGCTCGGAGATGATGAAGTCGAGCAGCTTTCCCTTGGGGACCCCGAAAACGCATTTCTCGGGGTTGAGCTTTATACGAAACAGTCGGAGGTTCGCAAAAGTTTCCTCTAGGTCGGAGACGAGGTCGCCGGCCTTCTTAGTCTTGACAATGATGTCGTCGACGTACGCCTCGACGTTGCGGCCTATTTGGTCGTTAAAGCACGTTTGCATACATTGCTGGTATGTAACACCCGCGTTTTTCAGACCGAATGGCATCGTTACGCAACCGAACGAGCTGAACGGAGTGATGAAGGAAGTTGCGAGCTGGTCGGACTCCTTGATCGCTATCTGGTGGTAGCCCGAGTAGGCATCCAGAAAGGACAGGCATTCGCATCCTGCGGTGGATTCGACGACTTGGTCGATGTGAGGCAATGGGAACGGGTCCTTGGGACATGCCTTGTTCAGGCTCGTGTAGTCAACACACATTCTCCATTGCCCATTTTTCTTTTTTACAAGGACAGGGTTGGCCAGCCACTCGGGGTGGCATACCTCTTTTACAAACCCTGCGGCCAAAAGTTTGGCAATCTCCTCCCCTATGATCCTGCGCTTCTCCTCGTCGAAGGGGCGCAGGCGTTGGGCGACTGGCCTTGAGCCTGGTCGGATGTTCAAGGAGTGCTCGGCGACTTCCCTTGGGATTCCAGGCATGTCGGAGGGCTTCTATGCGAAGACGTCATGATTGGCGCGGAGGAAGTCGACGAGCGCGCTTTCCTATTTGTCGGGGACCGTGGCTCCAACCCGCACGGTCTTGGTCGGATCCTCAGGGTCGACCGTGACCTCCTTCGTGTCCTCGGCGGACTTGAAGGAACCTGGCCCCGACTTGCTAGAGTCGGGGGCGGACTCGGAGGTTTCCCTCCGGAGGTTAGCGAGCTCGGCGGAAGCGATGACCGCCGACGCCAGCTCACAACTGCTTCTCTCGCAGTTGTAGGCAAGCTGAAAAGATGAGGCCACGGTGATTACTCCCCGCGGCCCCGGCATCTTCAACTTGAGGTAGGTGTAGTTGGGGACCGCCATGAACTTAGCGTAGCATGGCCTCCCCAGGATGGCGTGCTAGGAGCCGGGAAACTCCACAACCTCAAAGGTGAGGGTTTCGGTGCGGAAGTTGTCCGGGCCCCCGAAGGTGATGGGCATATCGATCTGCCCGAGCGGATGGGCCTGTTGGTCCGGGACGACGCCGTGGAAGGGCGCCTTGCTCGGTTGGAGACTCGAGCGAGGGACCCCGCATGGCATCGAGCGTCTCAACATACAGGATGTTGAGGCCGCTGCCGCTGTCCATGAGCACCTTTGTCAGGTGCTTTGTCCCCACGATGGGGTCGACGACCTGCGGATATCTCCCTGGCTATGGAATGTGGTCGGGGTGGTCGGTCCGATCGAAGGTGATCGGGGACTCCGACCACCGGAGGTATTTGGGCACGGCGGGAGCCACCGTGTGGACCTCGCGGAAGGTGAGCTTGAGCCACCACTTGTCGGCGTAGCACGCCGGTCCACCGAAGATCATGAGGCAGCTGTCGGGTTCTAGGAAGTCCCGCTTCTTCCCCTTGCCCCACGATGACGTGGGGGTTCTGGAATGGAAGCGCTTCAGGACTTCATAGTCTCGGTATTTGTGCTTGACGGGGTACCCATGGTTCGGACACGGGCTGTCCATCAGCTTCTCGAAATGGTCGGGCGCCTGCCGCGCCTACTGCTTGACAGGGCGGTCGGCGGCCGCAACTAAGTGGCCTTCGCAGCCTTGTTTCCCTCGCCGCTTTCGATTATCGGAGCGGTCGGAGGGGGCGCCGGCTTTAGCACCGGACTCTCGCTTGGCCTTCCCTTTGTCGAAGATGGCCCCCACAGCCTCTTCGCCAGAGGCGTGGTTGGTCGCGATGTCCAGGAGCTCCTTGGTGGTTCTGGGCTTGACGCAGCCCAGCTTGTGCACCAAGGCTTTGCACGTGGTGCCATAGATGAACGCCCCGACGACATCGGCGTCAGAAATGTCAGGGAGCTCATTGCACTGTTGGGAGAAGCACTGTTGAAAAGATCATCAGTAGCTCCACCCGCCCGGCATGCAAGCCGGCAGTCTTCCAACCAGACGCTGGGGTTCATCGCCCTAGTGTACTTGGTTATGTTAACTGGCACCCGGAATCTGGCAGGGAAGCCCACCTCGTGGATCTCCCGGCAGAACGCCTGTGGCCCTGGGCCGTCGGGGCTCGGGTTGTGGTCGTTGTGCCGACCGCTGTCTACGACCCGTGATTGGGCCGCTTCTTCTATCGCTCTTTTTCGTGCCTCGAGAGTAGCGCGGACGTCGTGGTTGTTGCCCAGGCGCTGGCGCACCGGAGTGAGTGAGGCCTGAGGCTGTTGAGGCTGCGGCGCCGTTTGCGCCAGACTCTGCTGATGCCGAGCGGCAACGCGGCTCGGACGGCCTGAGGAGGTGCCGGAGTGGTGGGAGCCGGAGCCTTGCATGTGTTGCACGGCAGCACGTTCCACAAGTCCCCGGAGGTTCTGCACGCAGCCACGGCAGGGTCCTCGGCTCGGGATGCCGCAGAGCGGCATTGGGCTGCGGTGGCGTTCGCAGGTGGGGAAGAACAGAAGGCCGTCGGACCCCTCAGCCAGTTGACGATGTACCTGGCGCGTGCGCGCCAGATGCGTGTGGGGGCTCGGGCTGACTCTGCTCCAGGTCGGCCTGGAGCTTGTCAAGCTCAGCCCTTCGAGCCTCCAGCTCATCGCGCTGTTGCTGGAGCTCGGCGCGATGGGCCTGGAGGCGCTTGGCGCGTTCGCGCTGATACTCCGTCTCCTGCGCTTCAATGCGCTGGAGGAGAGCCCCTGAACCTACAGGGGTTGCGGCCGGTCGGTCATGCCCGCCACGTTGCACTTGCGGGAGTGTGGTCCGTCCGCAATCGCTCGTGTCGAAGCCGGAGTCGTGGCCGGAGAGTCCTCGATGAAGTCGTGGATTTTAAGCCGCCTATAGCCGGTCATTGCCATGAGCTGTGAGCCTGCGGGGGGGCGACGCCGCCGCCCATTTGAATTCACGCGCGCTACCGCCAGAGAGGGCGCAGCGCTTGACGGGCTCCGGTGTCGGGGTCCATGGGGGGGCCTCGAGCTGGAGGTTGCCAAGGACGTTGGCGATGGAGTCCAGGCTCCTAGCGGATGCCTGGTCCTGGGAGGTGGCGGGGATGAGCACAAGCTCTTCCACCGGAGTGGCGACGAAGTCGAGGGCGCCGAAGCGGATCCAGCTCCTCGACGCTAATGCGCCGTTGTAGGTGAAGGAAGCCATCAAGGAAGTGAATGGGGATCTGGAGATGATGATGACACGCGAAGCCCCTACCTGGTGTGCCAACTGTCGGTGTTTCGAATACCGGCAAGTAAATTTGTAGTCTAGGGGTCGCACGTTCCCTCTCCTTGAATGGTTAGACTCAGGGAGCCCAAGATGTATACTGGTTCGGGCCGAATGTCCCTACTCCAGTTCGTGTGGTGGTTCTGTATTGCTTTGGGTGCAGAGGACTGCACGGTGCTACAAGCGAGGGCTAATGGCTAGCCTTGAGAGCCTCGTGCAAGTGGGAGAAGTAAGAACAGTTCGTTTGTAGGAAAGTTCGTAAAAGCCATCCCTTTCCCTGAGGGTCCTGCCTCCCTTTATATAGACGGAGGGGGCAGGTTACATGGGAATTTGGAAAAGAAAGGATGGGGTGTCCTATGCCTAGGAGTCATGGTCTTCGGTCTTGGCGACTGACCGGCGCCTGCTTGCCCCATTCCGGGTCGGTAGACTCGTCGAGTGACGTAGTTCTTTGTTTCGTCGAGCGCGGCGCACTTACCTCTCAGACGCTTGATCTTGTGACGCCAGTAACTCCCCGGCACTAAGCGTTGCCTCGGGAGGGAGCGCATCCCTCCACTGTGCATGACTAGATGACGAGACTGGTGCTTGACTTCGGCAACCTCCTCGCTACCTTGGGAAGGAGCCACCTGCCCCCGTACGGTCACTCTGAGCCGTCGTGCCCGTGGGGCAGGTGGCCAACTCGAGGTTGACCGGTGATGATCTGGCATCCGACCCTTGGCGGAGATTGTTATAGCTTGGTCGGAGCTTGCGGGGCGCCCGACCCATGGTGGGGATCGGACCGCCCCTTGATCGGCTTGGTCGGGGTCGGACCGCCCCTTGGTTGGTTTGGTCGGGATTGAGTGCCCTTCGTGGCCAGTGGCCTTCGACTGAGCTAGACTTGGGCGGCCCATTAAATGCGTTCGGGTCACGTGGGGTACCCATGGTATGAATACTCGTCACAACTTGATCTCAATAATCCAATGATGCCCCACCCACGGGTGCAGGATCTTTAGGGACAACAAATCCCTCGACAGCACGACCACAACGGTGGGCCCAGCCGCGCCCCAGGAGCAACGTCCCACCAAAGCCACAATAGTGACATCTTCAGCACCTCTAAGGCAAATGTCTAGTGTGCTCACATACTGCTAAAATCCCTTCCGCCACTGGATCTGGGCAACCCAATGACTCCAATATTCAATCAGATGAAAATGCTACTCGATGCAGTGCAAGGTCAGGCTGCTCGAGCAGTCAACTCGAAGCTCGGACGCCCCAGCCAGTAGGGCACCAAAAGCCAACTATCGATACCATCCCACGATCGTCATTAAGTAGCAAGATCGGCGGTGGCTAGTTCTAACCATTGCACTTCCAAGACAATTCATTCCAACCCTCATCAGAGACATCCCGAGGATCTTTGAGATCATATTCCTCAAAATCGATGGGATTTGTGTGATGTCCTTCGCGATCAAAGGGAGGAACGCAACCAAGAAGACCGCAAGCGATGGAAAAACGAGTCTTCACCTTTGAGGGACCAATCACCCGCATGCCAGGCCCGACAGGGCGAATCTCTGCCTTCGAGAGGCCGCTCACCTACACGGTGCAAGCTCCCTCCTCAACAAGGAGAACGATAGGGTCTGGGATAGACGACCTCCGAGGACGTCGATGAAGGGTGCAAGGCTTTCATCCTTGAGCTACGCATAGTCAGATGGCCGAACAAGTTCAAGCCAGACCCCGTCGAGAAATACTTGGGCAAGATCAACCCCATCGAGTGACTCCAAATTTATACTACAATCGTGAGAGCTGTCGGAGGAAACAAGAAGGTAATGGCCAATTACTTGCTGACCACCCTAGATGGTGCAGCGAGATCTTGGTTACTTAACCTCTCATCTTAATCGATATTATCGTGGGCGGAGTTGCGGGCTCAGTTCACCGCCAGCTTTCAGGGCACATATGAACGTCTCGGAATGCACAACGACTTGTATCGGGTAATATAAAAGTCAAGGGAGTTGTTGCAGAGTTTCATCCGACGCTTCAGTGATAAGCGCAACTCAATCCCTGACATCTCAAACGAGACAGTCATAATTGCCTTCGAGAATGGCATCAAGGATAGGGAGTTGAAGGAAAAGGTTGCTACTCAAAAAATCAAAACCACCAAGGAGTTTTTTGAGTTGGCAAATAAATACGCTATACATGCCGAAGCTCGAGATCATATAGTTGACCCCAAGTCTAGTAACGACAAACCCGAGTCGTTCAAGCAAGGGTCGAAAAAGAACAAAAACCGTGGAGAGAAACACAAAGGTGACTCCACCATAGCCGCGGTCGAAAGGGGCAAGGGGCGCAATACTGGCAACAACAATGGTCGAAGCCGTGGAGGAAGCAAATACTGTTAAGTCCATCATACAGACAAACACGACTTCAACGAATGACAGGTGATCAATAAGAAGGTCCAGGAGAAGCTCAAAGCTACCCTCGCTGAGTGCGGCATCGAGCAGGCTGAAGAGAAGCCCCAGGACAATGAGCCCAAATACCACAAGGCTGATCACAAGCTGGCGCACATCTTTGGAGGATCTGTCACGTATGAGTCCAAAAAGTAGTACAAGACAGTCGAAAGGGATGTCAATCTAGCCACACCGACTCCCCCCAAGTTCCTCAAATGGTCAGAAGTGTCGGTCACCTTCGACCAATTAGATCACCCAGCTGTGGTCTCATATCCGGGTCGAGCCCACCATCATCAACGTTAAGGTCGCCCGAACCTTGGTCGATGGAGATAGTTCGTTGAACCTTGTCTTCGCAAAAACACTAGAGAACATGGAGATTTCCCAAACAGATATCAAAGCCCGAGCTGAGCCGTTCCATGACATAACTTCGCGTTCATCATCGATGCCTCTTGGCTAGATTGAGTTGCTCGTCACGTTTGTTACACCAGACAATTTTCGCACCAAAAATATTCTCTTCGATGTGGCAGAATTTGAGATTGCCTACAATATGATCCTAAGCTGCCCAATGCTAGCCAAGTTCATGTCAGTGATGCACTATGTGTACCAGACCATCAAGATGCCAGTGCCAAAAGGAGTCCTTACAATAAAGAGGGACCAACACGCGACGGTCAGGTGCGATAAGAAAAGCTTGGTGACAATCGAGCACCTCTACGGATAGACAGCCAATGTCGACGGCGAGGGAGCCAAGCTCCAAAAATCCAAGAGCATTGACAAGGTTCCTGTATCCAATAGCGTCGCCAAGGACCCAGTCAATAACGGCAAGAAGGATAAGAAGACCGATGGGGCTATCAAGACAATGCCCTTAGACCCGTCGGAACCTTCCAAGATGGTCAAGGTACGTGTCGACCTTGACCCCAAATAGGAACTCGAGCTCGTCACCTTTCTTCGGGCAAATCTCGATGTATTTGCGTGGCAACCGTCCGACATGTCCGAGGTCCCCAAGGAGGTGATAGAGTATTGACTAGTTGTGGAGCCAAGCACCAGACCTGTGGTGTAGGAGCAGCGTAGATTTGCGGAAGACTGGAAGCAGGCCATACAAGAGGAAGCCGGTAAACTCCTAAAGGTGGCTTCATTCGAAAAGTCTGTCACCCAACGAGACTGGCGAACCCTATCCTCGTCAAGAAACCCAATGACAAGTGGAGAAGGTGTGTCGACTACACCGACCTCAACAAGGCTTGCCCCAAGGGCCCTTTTCCTCTTCCTTGCATTGACCAAATAGTAGACTCTACCGCAGGCTATGAATTGCTAAGTTTTCTAGATGCCTACTCGTGGTATCAATAAATTAGCATGTCCGTAAAGGATGAGGAAAAAACTACTTTTACTAATTCCTTTAGTGTATTTTGTTATGTTAAGATGCTTTTCGGTTTGAAGTGTGCTGATGCACATATCAACGTTATATTCAAAATTGCTTGAAATCCCAAATCGAGCGCATTGTGGAAGCATACGTCGATGATATCGTAGTCAATTTGAAAACCGGGAACACTTTAATCAGCGATCTCGAGGAGACATTCGACAACCTCAGGAAGTATCGGATGATGCTAAACCGAGAAGTGCATGTTCGACATCCCGTCCGGCAAACTTCTCTGTTTCCTGGTATCCAGTTGAGGCATCAAGGCCAACCTGTGTAAAATTGAGGCCATCGACTAGATGCATTCTCCGTAGACACTAAAGGAAGTGCAAAAGCTCACAGGTTGCATCACAGCCCTTAGCCGATTCATCTATCGGATGAGCGAGTGAGGACTGCCCTTGTTCAAATTACTCAAGAAACAGGACACTTTCAAGTGAACCAAGGCGGCAGAAGAAGCTTTTCTGGATCTGAAATGGTACTTATCATCTCCATCAACTTTAACTTCACCTAACGAAAAAGATGAACTCTTTTTGTACATTGCAACTACCCCTTAAGTAGTAAGCACAGTCCTGGTGGTCGAGCAGGATTGCCTCAAGAAAAGGCCAAGGTCCAGAAGTCGGTGTACTACATGAGCAAGGTCTTACATGACGCCAAGCCACAATACCCTCAAGTGCAAAAGATATTATACGCCATCCTGATGACTTCCTGAAAAGGTACTTATCGTCTCCATCAACTTTGACTTCACCTAACGAAAAAGAGAAACTCTTTTTGTGCATGGCAGCTACCCCTCAAGTAGTAAGCACAATCCTGGTGGTCGAGTGGGATTGCCCCAAGAAAAGGCCAAGATCTAGAAGCCGGTATACTACATGAGCAAGGTCTTGCATGACACCAAGCTATGATACCTACAAGTGCAAAAGATATACGCCATCCTGACAACTTCCTGAAAGCTGTGACACTACTTCCAAGTGCACAAAATTACAGTCATGACGACGTATCCGCTCAAGGAGGTAATACGCAACCAAGAGGCAACAGGATGAATTGCACAGTGGGTGGTTGAACTCAGTGAGTTCGAGATCGATTTCGCGCTATGAACTAGCATCAAGTCAGGAGCCTTGGCAGACTTCATCGCGAAATGAACGCACGTCGAAGGAAAAGAGCACAAGATAGTCGATGACCACTGGACTATGTTCTTCAATGGGTCGCTCACGCTTCAAGGCTTGGATCTAGCATCGTGCTCAAATCCCTGACATTTGAGGAGCTTAAATGTGTTATCCAACTTAACTTTTAAACTTCAAACAATGTTGCAAAATACGAGGGACTAGTCAACGGGCTTTGCATAGCCGCGTCACTTGGGATCAGTTGACTACTCGTGAAAGGGAACTAACAGATGGTCGTAAACCAAGTGCAGAAGGAGTACCAGCATTCGGATGACAACATGACGGCATATCTGAACAAGGTTCGCATGCTAGAGCACAAGTTCGAAGGGCTCGAGGTAATACATATTAGGCGATGTGACAATTCCGCTACCGATAAACTTACCAGGCTCATTTCATCCCGTTCGCCCACACCCGCAGGAGTCTTCATTGAGAAACTCCTCAAACCTCCTGTCTCCCCCTACAGGAGGCAGATGCCACCCAACTCAACCAGCAACCTAGTTAGGTCAGTGAGGCAGAACCCATAGACACAGAAGCTGCACTACTTGAATGCAAGCCAACTTGGATGACTCTATTCCAAGCCTATCTTAAAAGTCGAGAGCTCCCTGACGATGATGCCTCAGCCAATAAAATTGTGCGTAAGTTCAAGATATACGCATTGGTAGGCAAAGCTCTACCGAAAGGGGAGTAATAAAATCTTAATGAAGTGCATTGTCGGGACCCGAATTACTTAATCCGGAAACCCTCGTGTTTTCAAAGACTAGTCCCGAGATCGATAGCTAGTGCCCACAGTTAACAAAGATGAATATCACAATCATACACAACGGAATAATAAATAAAGAATTCATCTTTTAATATAACATGTTGAACAACCTTAAGGTCAACTTACAATTGTGAAGCCTAGATGGCTTCAACTCAAAGTAAAACTAATGAGCAATGAACGAAGAACGTCGGTGAATCCCATCAAAATACCACAGGCATTTGACAAGGTTCAACTCCTAGATATTCACCTTCTTGCAGAACTTCTCCTCCTTCGAAGACAAAGACTTCTCCTCAACTGGTGATGTTTTGTTAAAGCAAGGGTGAGTACACAACCGTACTCAACAAGTCATGCACGGAATGCAGTTCTATTACTACATGCATGGCTTATTCCAAAGGAATGGCTGAATGGTTCTTTTGCAGTAAAGTAGCATTCACAAATAATCATAGTAGATAGAAAAGCAGTAAAACAATAATCTCATAATAAATTTCGTAATCATTCTCAAGTAAAGCATTTCTCATCCTTAACCAATTTCCATATCACATTATCCACATTCCCAACCTCATTTTTATCAAAATCTAACCCTTGACTGTAATCCCGAGCAATGTCCAATCTAGTGGACACGGCTATTCGAATAGTTTTACACTCTGCAGAGGTTGTACACTTTACCCACAAGATACAATCAACTCATCACGTCGGTAGTGAATCGCCATACAAGAGTATCTTGAATGAGTGATCATAACAAAGCCTTTTAGAAACTTCTATCTCAACCTAGGAACCTCTCGGGTTGCCTTCACTATCACTTCCCTCACACCGAGTCAAGTATAGGACCGGCGAACACCGTTGGATAGGGTACCAAGCATGCAAAGACAGTACGCTCCCCATCTGATCACCCACGGATGGCGCCACCGGAGGTATCAAAGGTGAGATATCGAATCCTACTAAACTAGGTCTTCCCATTCGGACATGTGGTTGTACGAGTGACTCAGTCAAAGGCTTGCAAGGTGAAGTCCTTAATCGACCAGGCAAGACATCCTTCTCTCAAAATTGGCGCCACACCCTCACAACACTCAACCCACCCAAATGCCACGATGGCCCACCCGCATAAAGCCACTTGCCACTTGCCCCGCCTAAATCCTTTATCACCCAGGTTGATTATTGCGCAACACAATGCCAACAACTCAACATCCATGTAGAACCACGTTGGTTCCACATATCAACATCATCGTGTGGCAACCGTCACACCATTTCACAAACACATTTCATAATCCATTAATCAGTATTATTCTTTTATTTTCAAAAGACATGAGTTGTGTGGCATGGCTAAGCAATTATACACGATCTAACCAACCCACGTTGGCAAGTAATAACCACCAACTAATAATCAACCATCTTAGGGTGACAAATGAATTATGGCATACAAATAGTCATGGCAAGGTGATATTAGCAATTGGGTTGAATATCTAATCCCAAATTAATTTAAATCATTTTAATCTTGAACTAGCATGCAATAATTTGAATCAAAGTAAATTTGTAAAACTGGGAGCAATATGATCAAAGCACGACTTGCCTGGCCCTTGCAATTTATATTATTCTTTACTCTTTATCTTGATCCTTGATCCTTGATCTTCAATCTCCTCTTGCTTGATCCTCGGCTCCTTGAGCGACTTAAGCAGCGTCTAACGATAAACAAGCACAAATACAACAAAACTCAAAAAGCAAATCAAGTAAACTCCAAATTAAGAGCGAATAGCATTGGGCTGTGGCTTAGATGAAATTAGGAACTTAAATGGATTAGGTCGATGATTAGACAAAATAGAACGGCTTTGAAAAATACACGATGAGAAAGATTAATAATCTGGGAAAGAAGAAATAGTATTCCGAAGAATATTTCCTTTGAAGTTATTATCTTGATTGGACTGGCAATGACAGGTGGCTCTCGATCCATAGACCGGGTCCACGAAGTTACGTTAGTTCACGATGGGCTAAGCTTAATGTGATAGAGCGAGATCACATCAAGGCTATAGAGAATATGATGACATCGCACTAGGGCCTTTACTTGAATGCACGCTTGCGATGAGTAAAACGTTAACGGCGGAAGGTTAGCGACGAAACGTTAACAGCGAAACGTTAACGATGAAACTTTAACGGCGAAACGTTAACGGCGGGCAGCTAACGGCGAAGTGATGACGGGATGCTCAAGGTGGCGACCGTCGGTGATAGATAGGGCAGCGAGGTCATGCCATAGCAACTACATGGCAAATTTGTCTTTGACCGAATGGGTGCTTGCCGAGGCGATGAACCGCATAAAAGCAGACAATGATTTAATAGCCGAGATACAAATAAATTCTAAAAATTATAAAATTTATACTGGCATGAAGGTATTGAATTTAGATGAATTTAGAAATTTGAATCACTCGATTCGAGTTCGGATGGAGGAGAACGGATCAAGCGAAGTTTAACTAGAAAGAAAATCCTGAAATTACGAAATTACACTGTAGCTACGGTGTTGCTTCTCGCTTCTGTTTAACATAGCACCGTTAGGCAAAACATTACCAAATATTGGGGACTGGCAGCGTGAGGAGTGACAAATGGCACGAGCGCCGATCGAATAAAAACGGCTCGTGAACGGCAGACCGGAGCGGCGCCGATTTAATCGGTAGATGCAACAGAAGAAAGGGAAGTGTCCATCGAGTAGAACGCGACGAGATGAACTCAACAAAATAGACGGTTTGGCGGCGACCCACAGATTGATCACAGATCGCCGATGAGCGGCTCCGAGCTAATAGATCAAGCGGTCATAACTATTAAAATAATAGATGAAACCTAACCAAATTTTACAAAGAGCTATCTGGGAATATTTGGAACAATATAACGTGAACGGATCTGAGTTTTACCTTTTGGATCAGCGAGGCATACGATGCCATTCCTGCTATTTCGTGCAGCTTGATCGATGGGGAAAATTGCTTTTTCTGCACAACTCCCGTAGGTAAAACTTTGAGTTAGGGTGAGCACCATGTAGGGTACATCAAGGAGTCTACCATAAAAATTTCACGGCCAAACTCGTAGCAACAAAGGAGAACGGGCTCCGACAAGATTTGATTTTTGGGCGGCCATAACTTTCAATCCAGTGGATGAAATTGCACCAAATTTGGATGGAAAACAGAGGTTACCTAGAGGCACGACGTGACACAAACGGATCTTGAAAAGAATTGACGAGTTGACGGGGAACGCGCCTCAAAGTATGGCCGACGTGCGGCGGTGCTTCGGAGGGTGAGACAAAGTTTCTCTGGTTTGGATGAGTTGATCTGAGGTGAGGACGTGTGGGAGAGATTATGGGAGGTCTACTAGGGATTGGGGTGGTGGTTAGATCAAGAAAACAAAGAAAAGCGCAAAAACCGGCTTCACAGGCATTTTATCGAGCAATTGGAATGCTCTGCGCAATTCGGGGTGACGTTGGCCAATTGAGGGCCGGCCAGTGGTGGGGATGGGGTGGAGAGGTGAGGGGAAGCCCGTGGGCACGATGGCCGACGACGGGGATGGCCGGAGCTACGGCGAGGACGACGGCCGACGCGACCAAAACCGACCGAATGGCATGGCGGCCAAAAACACAATAAAACGCGGAATTTCTCAAAACTAGAAGGAGCACGGCGTTAGCATGATCATACTAGGCTATATCTAAAAGGAATTTGATTGGGGATTACCGGATTGGGAGGAATCGACGACGAACGGAACTCAACTTGACGACGAACAAATGCAAATTCCCGGAGCAATTCTTGACGAAACCTGGAATTTCTTGAGGGGTTATGATTTACACACTAATGTGCACAAGATGATGTGAACGGAACTCGATTTTCCTTACCGGATCAAAAGATGGCACGGCGGTGTCAACGGAGGACGTCCGGCGATCGTTTCTTCGATTTTTGGAAGAGCAAACGTTCTGGAAATGGAGGGAAAGTGTGAGCACTGAGTTGGGGAGACTGAAACGCATGTTTTGGGTGGCCACAGGCGTTGAGAGGATGAGAAACGGAAAAGTTATGGCTTAAATAAGAAACGGCAAAGAAGTGCTTGCAGCTTCCGTTTCACTTGATTTCAGAGGGGGAAACTGTAGGAGAATTGAAGCCCTTAACTAGACCGTCGATTTACAACTGACCTCACTCAATTTCGTTGAGAATTGCAAAAGTTATGAGCATTTGAAGTTTGGGCTGCAAATGGGGCTGGAACGTGAACAGTGCGCATGGCTGGAGGTTGAAGATGAACGGTACAGGACACGTGTCGCTTTCTCATTGGCCGGAAGAAATGGAGGGACAAAAGCGCGAGGAATAAAATAGAAAAAATAATCTAAAAATCTTGGAAAAATTCCTAAAAATACTAGAGATTATTTGGAACCCAATAAAATTAGTTTCACTGAATTTTGATGAGTTTTGAAATTTAGACAATTCCGGGACGAATATACTGGATTTAACGAAAGACCGCGAGAAATAAAATACCAGAGAGATTCTATAAATCTTATAAAAATTCCTAAAATCATTATAGAATATTTGGAACCTAATTCTATGAATTTTGATATTTTTGGAGTATTTTGGAACTCGGGTGAAATTTCGAATAAGGACCTAAAATTGAAATTTTGACTTTCTTGACAGTAAAGATTGAACTCTAATTTCGGAAGGATATGGATGCCATGTTAATTAGAACATCGAGGGAAATCGAAATTTTGAATTCAAATGGGATTTCAATGGAAAGGCTTGAATTGGAATTTGGTTCTAGAATTGCCTGAACCATTAATAATTCGAATTAAAAATCCAAATAGAAATCCAATTAACATCCAAATGTTTAAATTAATAATTTTAATTAATTTTTAGCAAATCTCGAATTTGGGAAATTCCCTGAGATACAAAGGACCTTTGTAAAACTAAATTTTAAATCACTTAATGTATACAGAAGGCACATTAAATTGTTTTAGATTTAGAAAATTATAAATTAAGCTTCTTTAATCAAATAAGATTGGTGTAACATTTTCGGAAAGCTAATTTAATATAAATTTTTTGAAAACCCAAATTTTGGGATGTTACATGCATCACCCAGGAAGAGGGCAATAAGATATTGCTCGATGTCCATTGAGGCATCTACGGCAACCATACGTCCTATCCCACCTTAGTCGGAAAGGTTTTTTAGTAAGGGTTCTATTGGTCGATTGCCATTTAGGATGCTTACGAGTTGGTGAAAAAGTGCGAGAGCTGCCAATTTTATGGCAAGCAAACCACCCAACCAGCTCAAGCCCTGCAACTATTCCTTTGTTCTGGCCTTTCTCCGTTTGAGGCTTGGATATCTTGGGACCATTCCCAAGAGCCCAAGGAGGTTACAAGTTCCTATTCATGGCTATCGACACGTTCACCAAGTTCCTATTCGTGGCTATCCGTCCAGATGCTATACTCGTTGATTTCTACTATATATCTCACCTCGAAGTTAGGTTTAGTGACCATGATGACATACCTGTATAGGTATCACTGGGTTCTACTCATAATTATACTGAGACAGAACCGGGTAATTTACCTTGATTCCAAAAAGGGCGGCACTCACGATTTGAAGCCTATCAGAGATTTTCTCGACACGTCATTCGGTATTTACTAACACATACTTTTAAGTTTTCGGTATCTGATAATATGCAATAATCCTTCACACTCCATAATAATATCTTCATAACTAATTAACCTATTATGTTTTGGTAGTGCCACTAGCAGTCAAAGGGCACTGACCTATGTGAATTCTACGTTTACCACAACATGGCACTCCTCGTTGGTTCTCAGCAGACCAATGTCAGTCTGTCAATCTTGCAACAATTGTCTCCATTTATTAATTTATATACACACAAGACTTTACTCTTCTCATTGACAGACTTGGCAATGCGCTGAATCTGCGTTGGAACAGTCGACACCTGCTAGCTATTCGAGGACAGCTCTGTGCCTTTTGTTGCGTGAGGTCTTAAATCCAAAGGGCATATGCTACTCAGGGCTCAATGGATCTTGAGTTGTGAATTTGTTATTTACTGTACATTCAGAATAATTTGTGAATCTTATGATGTGAATTTGTCATTTCTACTTCTGAATCCAATTGGTTAGTACATATGTGAGTCGATTTCTGAAATGGATGCGTTGTACATATATTGTAATGTACGATTTGAGTTGATTTATGAAATGGATGAACTGTATGTAGTGTAACATGTGATTAGAGTATATTTTTTAAATTTATATCATAATAATATGTTGGTTATGCTATGTACTGTCTTTTGTTTCAAAAGGCATGGCTAGCAATTCCTGAGGCTAGCCAATAAATTAAAATTTAGTAAAAAAAATAGAAAATCAACATTACAGACGGTTCTAACGAAGAACCATTTGTGAAAAGGCACAAATCACAAACGGTTCCACTACGACACTATCTGTGATGAGGGCATCATCACAGACAGTTTCAAATTGGAAACGTCTGTGATATGTGCCTCTTCACAGACGATTCTTCATTAGAACCGTCCGAGATAAGTCCATGATCATAGACGGCTCCTAATTGGAACCGTCTGAGATGATACCGCATCACAGATGGTTCTAATTTGGAACCGTCTGTGATGAGGTTTTTCACAGACGGTTGGAAAACCGTCTGCAATGACTCTTTGTCATCACTGACACTTGCATACAGACGGCTCACAAAACCGTCTGTGATGTGGTTTACGAACTGTCTATGATGACCTGTTATGCAGTAGTGTTTTCTTCCCAATCTTTGGCCAAAATATGGGTAATCAATTTGGTGACCAAATTTTAGTAATACTAAATTTTGGTAGGTTTAGTAAGATAAATTTGTCATCAAACCAAACAGACCACAAGAACCTATGTCCTCTGGTCGATGGATGATAGCTTTTTTTTGTCCTCTCTCAGCTACTGCTACTTGTCTACATGTAATATGTCCCCAGTATTGCCTTGCATTGTCGAAATCATCATTTTTCTAGTCTTTCGGTAATTTTTTTTACAAATTTGACTCATTCTGAACATAATTGTAAAAATAGCCCATCTCTAACCGCTGAAACGTCGGAAGATAATACATACCACCTTCCGTGCTCCCACACCTCGAAGCGGCTGCCGCTGTTTGCTACCAGTAGCTTTAGTGGCTTGCCATGGTAGGACACAATATGTCACCTTTGGATGCTTCCGCGATCAATGATAGATATGTTTTTACGATTACTTTAAAAAAAATCAAACTTACAAATAAAATTAGAAAGAAACTAGAAAAGTAATGAGTAGTGCGTTGGCATGCAACCGCAGATTAAAATTAAAAACCAGTCTCTCTCTCTCCTGCAAACAAGTGAGAATTTTTTGCTCTTTTGGCCAAAATTCGAAACTTATTTACGGATTTAGCTACCGTAGAGAAAGAATTACAGAAATAGCCTCTGAGCAGTACAATTCCGCGGTGGGATGCGGCGGAATAATTTTTAAATTTTTCTCGGCTAATTCATGAATGGCCGAGCAATGAATAATTTTTATTATTTTTTCTCGGCCAATTCATGAGACCCACAGTAGCGAATAATTTTTCAATATTTTTTAATATTCGCGGACGACTAGCGGAATAATTATGTTTTATTTTTTAAAATTATTTTTTAATATTCAGCGTAGAACCAC
The DNA here is from genome assembly GCA_036346375.1 of Guadua angustifolia. Lineage (NCBI taxonomy): Eukaryota > Viridiplantae > Streptophyta > Magnoliopsida > Poales > Poaceae > Guadua > Guadua angustifolia. The sequence continues at coordinate 37,206,315 of CM070500.1, read as the reverse complement.
GGAATAATTTGGAAATTTTTGAATTTTTTTTTTGTTTTTATTAGGTTTTTTTTTTGAAATTTTTGAATTTTTTTTCAGCGGTTTTTATTAGCGGTTTTTTTTGGGAGATATACACGACGCATGGATTTTTTCGTTTTCGTTTTTCGGTTTTTTTCTAGGAATTATTATAATTTCATGTGTTGAATAAATTTTAAAAAAATTATTTTTTGATGATATAGGAAATTTTTATTAGTAATATTTTTATTAGAAATTTCAATTTTTATTTTTCCGTATTTTTTAATATTGACGAGGGCAATTAGATGGAATTTTTGTAAAAATTTACTGAAATACCGTCTGATTGCAATTCCAAATTGACATACATCTTTGTCTCAATAGTCGCAGATTACATCATGGATTGGAATTGAAACCGTGGAAATCGTGGCCACTTAAGGGTTTTATGACCCATGAGTGGTAGGATCAGTCCAAACAATACGAGAAAAATCAAGAGCGACCCAACGTACGGGCGAGAGGGCCAGACGTTGCTCCGGCTTTTTGTTGCGAAAATCGGAAAAGGCACTCGCGGCCACGAAACCACGGAAATCGTGGCCACTTAGGGGTTTTCGTAGCCCATGGTGGTCGGACATGGTCCAAAAATCTGAAAAAATTCAAGGGCGGCCCTCGCATAGCGTGGGCTACCACTTACGTCTGGGCGAGACGGCGACGTTGCCACGGCTTTTTGTTCTGAAATTCGGAAAAGGCACTCATGACCCGCGAAACCACGGAAATCGTGGCCATAGGGGTTTTCGTAGCCCAGGACAGGCCGGGCATGGTCCAAAAATCTGAAAAAAATCAAGGGCGGCCTCACGCAATGCAAGCTACCACTTACGTATGGGCGAGATGGCGGACGTTGCCCGACTTTTATTCTGAAAATCGGAAAAAGCACTCATGACCACGAAACCATGGAACTTTTACGACGTCGAAAAATTTTGAAACTTTTATGGAGGTTCGTGATAATTCAGTGATATTACCATAAAAATTTGAAATGATTTTAAGATCTGATGAATTTTTAAAATTCAAACAATACATATATAAGGGCACATACAAGAAAGTTAGGATGATAAAATAAGCAATAGATTAGATGACATTACAAGGGCATTACAACGTTGATTTAACTAACTAACGAAAGCACATTGCGTCATGGTGGAACAAATGATCGTTCGCCTATCTGGGTGCGACGAAATGATGTCATACATTTTACGCATATTACGACCCGTTCTAATTTTGCGATTTGTCCTCGGACACCGCTCAATCCCTACTATGAAAGAACTCCATGGGGTTCGCGATGCTCCCAAATGTCGCCGATTGGGTGGCCTATACCGTGCGTCTCGGTGTATAAGACTTAAATTTTGGTTGTTGTTTATGTGGATTTACGCCCTCCCATATGGGCATGTCATCCGATTCAGCGTCCCCTATGTTAATACCACCGGGTTCCGGATGGTCTGCATAACGAGTCAAGGATTTGTTGCGTGTTGCGGACCTCGGCCGGTTGCTTCCCCCTTGTCCCTTCTTCTTGAGAAGAGGAACCCTCTGCCTTCTTTGTGTTGGCGTTGGCGGAGACATGCGAGACGCTGCTTTCTGTTTACGCTCGCACTCCACTATATGGTGCAGAGCTTTGTGTTGGGCTTATCCTTGAACAACCCGGAGCGTGCCTGCGATCATCTGATATGCCCTTTGGTCGTTGCATAACAAGTAAGCGTATTCGGGGTTTGGCTTTTACAGGCGGTAGTGGCACCACGGAGAGGTTGCTCCCCAGTTATCCCATGCGAGGTTACTGAGATGTGGGTGAGTGCGTCTCGGGTCCACCAGTTGAAATACCAACACCGTTCATCCTCGGCCAAGGGGCACCGGTAGAATCTCCGGTCCGCTAGATCACCGTGGCGGTATCAACCACTTGCCTTGAGCCATGTCGCATAAGCGTCGGGGCTTTCGGGTGGCCCCGAGGAGGTTCCTCCGTTGACTTGACCACATTCGCAAGTGTCCTTTTGAACTCACGTGTGCGATGAACTGTTTAGAACTACTAATTTGTGAGTTTAACAAGAGTATGGCGCATGAAACTCACCGATTGGTTGGGCCCTTGCACACCGCCACGAGCTCGGCGATCTAGAAAAGGACATATCTGGCGGCCTCTCCCACGGGTGAAGTTCTCGGGCGAAGCGGGGTAGGCGTCGTGGCAGTTGTAGAAATTCGTAGTCACGTCGTTCCGGCCCGTCGATCCATTGGAAGAAGCAACACCGGTCGTTGTGCTGAGAAAAGAAAGAACGATGCATGAGATGGTAGTGTTACCTGTATTGTGTGGACACCGATGGTTTTACCTCGTGGGTGCGGCCTACTTGATGAGTGGCTGTGCGGCCGCTCTCCATGGGTAGATTGCATCATCTTCGCCGGTAGGTTGCAGTCGCATTTGGGTCGGGGCAACTCCGGCAGAACTTCGGCGTCGACGCTACTGGCATCCGGATATTGGGGGGGATGACCTCTGCTTGCTGAAGAGGCGACGGTAGAACGACATTGTGGTTTGGCTGTGTTGGATGTCTACCCCTCGGACCTGTTTTATAGTGGTGGTAAGGGGTTACTCCACACAATTACAGCTCTTGCTGCAGCGTGTGCAGCGTGTTGTCATTTCATGGCGTGTTGCAGCGTGTTCTCATTTCATGGCGTGTTGCAGCGTGTTGTCATTTAATGGCGTGATGTCGTCTCAGCCTGGTAAAGCTGCTAGCAGCGAGTAGTCACATCGCGCTGGAAAAGCTGTTGCGTGTGTTGTCGTGTCAGCTTGGTAAAGCTGCTAGCAGCGAGTAGTCACATCGCGCTGGAAAAGCTGTTGCGTCTGTTGTCGTGTCTTCGTGGTAAAGGTGCTACCAGTGAGTAAAGGTGCTAGGTGTGTGACAAAGCGTCTAGCTGATGAAAGGAACAACTAAGTACGTGAAGATTAAGTTTACAAAAATACAAATGCAAGTGCAACATATTTCAAATGAAACACTTAGTACATAACATCTTGGCAATAATAAAAATCAAAAAAGAAACTCTTTATCGGCCTGCAAAGCGGGAGGCCTCCTCCTCGAACACTGGTCCTTGAGTCGTCAATCTGCGTGAGTGCGCGGTGGGCCTCTGCTGACCTAATTTGGGCGTCGCGTGCGGCCGAGTAGCTGCGTCGGTCTTTGGCGCTACGTCTTCTTGACTAAGGCTGCGTCGGTGGTGGCGCTCCGTGCGGTCTGTGATGATGATGCCCCACCCCAAAGGCGTCCGTGGAGAGGTAATATAGGTGAATCATGCCACTTCAAATTTGTAATATAGGTGAATCATGCCACTAAAATTTTTTAATGCAGCCTTAATCACCGGAAATGTTCTAATTAAAGCACCTTAACATGTAATATCTGGATACAAACTTGAAACCACTTGAAAGACATCCGTAAAATTTGGGATACAACATAGGGTACATAACTCGGTGAAGGACTAAGTCGAAAAACCATACATTCTAAGGCTATGGTTGTCGGAATAGGCCTCTTGTATTGTTAAATGAGAGCAGACTGACTCTAGTAGTGCTTGAGCGTCGGGGTGGTGGTGACACGAAGTCGTCGTCGTCATCTTCATCGTCATAATTCTGAGTAAGCCCTCTGCGGCGTTGGTCGAGCGTCCTCTTGTATCGTTAAGTAGAGCGCCAACTCTGGTAGTGCTTGAGCGTCGGGGTGGTGGTGACACGAAGTCGTCGTCGTCATCTTCATCGCCATAGTTACGAGTAAGCCCTCTGCGGCGTTGGTCTAACGTCCTCTTGTATCGTTAAGTAGAACGCCAACTCTGGTAGTGCTTGAGCGTCGGGTGGTGGTGACACGAAGTCATCGTCGTCATCTTCATCGCCATAGTTACTGAGTAAGCCCTCTGCGGCGTTGGTCGAGCGTCCTCTTGTATTGTTAAGTAGAGCGGCCAGCTCTGGTAGTAGTTGAGCGTCGAGATGGTGGTGACACGAAGTCGTCGTCGTCGTCGTCATAGCCATAGTTAGGAGCAAGCCCTCCTTGGCGCATGTCGGACGTCCTCTTGTATTGTTCGTAGGGCGCCTAGTTCTTATAGTGCTTGAGCGTCGAGGTAGAGGTGACACGAAGTCGCTCGTCGTCACTTAGATCTGAGACTTAAGTTGTTACGCCATTCTCTTGTAGTGTGTGTTAAGTCGAGTTAAGCATTGAATAGAAGCGCGACATTGATATTACAAAGTGAAGTAAGTAGAACAACTATAATGCCATGTCAAGTGAAATGCCTTAGGGAATTCATAAAGGCGGGATACAACATAGGGTACATAAGCTGCGTTGACGGACTAAGTCGAGAAAACCATACATGAAAATACGGATACAAGCTGAAACCACTTGAAAGACATTACGTGACCAACTCGCCCCTCTACGAAATGAACTACTTAAAGAATAGAGTACAATATAAAACGATAGCCACATACACAATCTACATGGCGGTCCTCCTTGACCTGAACGAGGGCGTCCCCCTCTAAACGAGATGTCCCGGGCCCCCGCCCGATCCACCTCTGAGGTCCCAAAAGAAGAGGCGAGAAGAAATACAAAGGCGTGTTGGTATGACACTTTTTCCTGTTCTTTTGCATGTAGTTTTGTTCTTACTTCAATTTGATTTAAATTCTCTCAAAATTTGCTTATTGAAGTTGTTGCTCTCGACTGGAGTTACACAGAAAAGAACATGGCTTCCATTGAGCTTGATACAAAGGTATGCTCTGCAGGAAACTAGTTACATTTACGAAAATATACTTCTTAGAAGGGATTGTACAAAGCTCCTTGGCGCTACTTCACCAAGAGAGAAGCATCTCGAGAATGCAACTACGTTTGGAAATGTCGCTATGATGAGTACTTGAGAGACAATAAACTACTGATTGACCTACTGGATAAAGAAAAAAAGAAGAAAAAGTTTGAAGAACTCTACCAAAAGGTTGGAGTCCTCTTCAACTCGATTTGGGTGAATATTTGTTCTTAACTAAATTGATACCTAGTTCCTTGGTATCCATCATAAAAAAAGCCATAAACCAAATGGAAACTCACCAAGAAAGGTAAGCAAAAATCATAAATATCTTCACGAACTACAATTCTTCGGCGCTAGCATTTGAGGACTCATTGTCTCCCTCAATGCATTTGTTGTGACCTGACGAGGTTGCGAGTTGGTGGCATTGCCCGAGAGGCTCGGTGGGCTTCACGAGGCAACGGTATTCCCTGAACACGTCTTGAGATCCAACACAAGTGTTGGGGTGGAAACATTGTTGGAGGTGTACTGGATGATCTGCTTTGGTCATTACATCAATCTCCATATGGTTATACAACCCAAATGGCACACAATGGCGGGGCTACCAACTGCACCATAACATCATTTGCTCGGGCGGGACTATTGATGTGAGCAGTTATCTGGTTCGGCAACCGCGAGCCATTGCGGGGCAGAGTATCAACTTCAACGCGATCTGGTTCCGCAATTCGGAAGAGATCCGATCGGATGGGTTCTCAAGCGCCATCCTAGCGGGTTGGAACCACGAGGAGCAATCTCTCTAACATAACCCTCATTGTCTTGCAAACCCAAATGAGTTAGCGGTTTGGACTCGGCCTCCACCTAGCATGGCTTGAAACGAAGCTATTTCATCGTTTGGCCTTAGAACTCCCATTTGAAAATCATTATGATACAACGGCACGAAACCGCGTGTTAGCGTTTAAGTCTGAAATGCGGGATGCGGCGTGTTGTCGTTTGGTTTGAAAGCGAGGGCGTCCTCGTTCGTGCATGTATTCTTGACTTTTGAATGCGAGATAGCCATTACGGTGGTCCAAATCAAGATAAGATAGAGAGGCAAAAATCTGGAAGCAAAGGTCTCATTTTTTGTTTATTCACATAATTATATTTAATTAGTGTCCGAGTTGTCATAATTCGGCAAGGGATTCTTGGCGTGATGAAATCCCAAAAGAAGGCGAGAAGAAATACAAAGGCGTGTTGTAATTTCCTTGAAATGGTTTGTTAACTGCGGATGCTCTACAACGTGCTGAATTTGAACAAACACCAAGAAACCTCGGCGATGTGTTCACAGAGGCTTCCACGATATCTGGGATTGTCTACAAGAAGGCGATGGGTACTATTATCGTTGTGGAGTAATACTATTGAATCTTGTGATGGACTTATTGTGATGTGTTGAATAAGATTGAATGTGAAGATGGTTGTGTTGAATAAGATTGATTATCTAAGGATGCGCTAGAATGTCTTCTTTTGGTTTGAGAGATTGATATATATATTATAACTGAAAATCTTTGTAGAAAGTAAACTAAGTAAGGCTATTCAATGACTGTCGTGTCATAAACATAAAGTACCAACCAATAACTTAAATTTTCGGTTCTCGGTTACCACAACCACCATTTTTGGATATAAAAAATAGCAATATTACATCCAACCACATACTTACAATCTCACAATATTCTTGGTGAATGGTGCAAGTAATGGCATAGTAAAAGTGAAATAATGGCATAAGACACATAACTCTAATCGATCACCGCCTTGATGGCGGAGCTGGTGCTCAGGAGCGTAAACCGGTCGAGGCTCGTTAAATGGTGGTGCATAGTCGTAGTGTGTGTCTTACGCCCACGCGAGAGGTGTCGCTAATCTGGCTAGGACCAGTGTTCTTGAAGTCGGCATGTCCCCACCCACCTGGAGGCTGCATTGGATTGCGGTGTCGATGCAGTAGTGAAAAGGGAGTGGAAAGAAATTACATGAAACACCTACCGATGCCACTTGCGGTTATCGTATCTGTTGTGCCTTGAGAGAACTCGTCACTGAAACCTGCGCTGCGTACTTTTAGCACGACGTCGTGTTGCGAATAACAGGTTGCACAAACATACGGCGGCGCAAACCAACCTGCTTGAGGTGGAGTGCTGCGGTAGGCGTGGCGGTGCTAACGAGCCCAATGATAACTCTCTGCTGGCGGCAATTCCTCGGAGGGTATCCCGCGTCGGTCGGTGTATGTACTTCATCATCCGTCGGCGGTGAAAAGCGTTGATCCCTCGCGTGTCTTTGCGAGAAGAACGTGATCTGAAACAAAATGTTAGGTACCTCCTAGAAAATTATATTGACGGTAGATAATAACCCGATCGAAGGTAAAGTACCTCACTTGGTGCTGCGTGGGCGATGAAGGCCTGAGCGATGGCGGCGGCGAGTGAGATTGATCGCCGCTCATGGCAGTAGAAGAGATGGCATTACCAAATAGGTCACATTCGTGATTAATTGTAAGTATGACAACTAAATGTTCGTGTTGTACTGCAGAGAGGAAGAAGATCGTCCGAAGCTTGTTATTCTCGAAGAAGCTTGACGTCTTGCGGCCTGAGGAGATAGTGTGGCGGCTCATGTGCGAGTCTTTTCTTTGGGGACATCCGTAGTTCTTCTTTGGGGACATCAACGTGTCTCGGATGATCGACTCGCTCGGCACCTGTCGCGGCCGCGTATGCGGTGTCTGGCTACCGAGGACATCACCGTGGCTCCGCATGTAAATGACAGCGATGCCCTTGGCATCGTCCACCATAAAACGCTGCCAACCGGCGGCTCGGCCCGCATGATGTCGCCTCCACGTTGTAGTCTGTGGAACCCTCCTCGGCGATGCGGGTGGCGCGGTCGGCCGCTGCGAAACATGGTTAGTACAACAAATGTGTGCCATTAATATAACATATCTCCGTCAGCGTCATCTGTCGTGCGCGCGGTGTACAAGGTGGCAGTGCCAACCGCTCCTCGTCGCGAGATCTCCTCGGGCCTTGCGGCGGTGCTCCGATGAAATCCGAACGCAGCGTCAGAGCGCGTACCACTGCAAATATCACGGCGTGGGAGTGAGGGTCGTGGGCCGATGCTCCACTACAACTTTCTGCGTGGCGGTTGCTCCCATAATGTAGTCCATGGTGGTATGTGCCTCGCGCCAATCATCGCTCCTTTGCCCCTTCGAGTTTACTGCGAGAATGAAAATTGTAGGTTATAAATTAAAATTACAAATAGCTGTTCGTACTTATGAAATAAACTTACCCATGCACTTTTCTTGGTAAAGGCCGGCCACAGGAGGGATTTCTGGTGGAGTCAAATTGGCGCATGACCCTACAGGCGATGCGCCTCTACCATATGGCGAGAACACGAGGTGACATGTCGTCAGCCAATGCATAGCATCTGAACACACCTGAATTGAAACTCCATGTGGTGCGAAAGCAAGCAACCGTCAGAGTCGGGGTTGCCATATGATCTCGTACTCGTGCAAGGTCTCAAATTGGTCATGAAACTTCGGTGTAGACCTGCGAGGCCTATCCTAGCCCATCGGTGGCGGTTGTCCACAGTAGACCCATGGTGGGGGCGTCCACGGGATGTCCCCAGAGTACATATCATCCAAGCGGATACGGGTGAATCTCTTCCCGGAATGCAGGCGTCCCACAGTGCTCCCAAGACCCGGATCTGGAGCAACGGTAGCAAAGCTGCAGAACAGGCTCCCGCGGATGTCTTCGTGCAAGCGGCGCCTGATCCCTATATGTGGAGCAGAGAACGGCCGATCCAAAAGCCCAGGCGAGGGCGTCGCCAAGGTTGGCGTCGGCCAAAGCCTCTGCTATGTGGATGTAGCCGGGGTTGACATAATCTCCTGTGATGTGAGGAACAACACCCGACCATAAGCGAAGCGGTGGCGACAAGGTGAGTCCTCACCACGAGCTCAGGAGCATCATCGGGGCAGCGCATGTAGCGGCGAAGCCACGACAGCGGAACACCTTGACTGTTCTCAGGGACTGGATCACCAAACCTGTGTTGCAACCGTATCTTCCAGTCAGGACTCCTCGGTGGGGGAACTATCGGCGTGCCCCTGATAGGCAAGCGGTAATGTCTGAACGTCTGCGGTGTGATGGTCATCTCCCCACCGGAAGTGGAATGTGTGGGTCTCGGCCTCAACGATCAGCGGCGCGGAGAAAGAGCGGCGTCATAAGTGTAGGCTTGCCGATGTGCGACATCCGGACGTGGCGATATTGACCTCGATGAGAGTGGGCTCGTCTTAGGCGTCGAGGGCCAATACTCCCTCGGTGCTCGGAGAACAAAAGACGGTGGCACGACACCTGTAGGCCAAAGCCTGCTACGATGCTTGGCATCGTAGTGCGGGTCAAGCAAAGTCTGCGACTGGGCAGCCATATCCTGCGAGAACGGGAAAAATATACGAAATTAATATAGGTAAGATAAAAAAATTAATATGACATGAAATGTGAACAAATAAAATGTGGTGACTTGACATTAGCACAGTATATGATATTACATAGCAAATTTATGAAATCACATAAACGGTACATGGTATTGCATTACTTGCACAGGAAAAAATTACATGAAGGCATATTATTGTCACGGTCACTACGGATGGGCCGTATTTGGCCCTATTAGGGCGATTCTTCATTGTATGTCCCATTTGTTCCAACATATCGGCACTTTTGTGCGGCTCGTCAAATCTCCCGTGACTTGCATCCATATCGTTCTGGATTCGCCGTAGTGCCACCATCCACGCCGCTCGCTTTAAAGCATCGTTCGACACCAAGTGACTTGCTCGACCCGCGGCTCCTATAATGCATGTCCAAGCCGTAGGAGTTAAACTCGAACTCCATGTCCCAACAGATGGTTCGTGTCGAAGTACTCGAGATGTATGCCACGGTGGGTGACGGAGAACCGCGCCGCCGCATATACATGTGAGCATGGCGTACAACGATAGTGGCTTGTTGCATGTGCATGTGGCCACATCCCTATCGTGCACACTTGCTTACGGTAGCCTCTGCTATGGCCATCCACGAACTTCTCCCGTGAAGCGAACTTCAAACTTTCGCTTTGACTCCATCCATAGTGCGGGCGTCGTGGAAGCGAGCCTTCTCTATTTTCTTCTCCATGTATGCATGCATACGTTAGGGCTGCTTTCCCTCGTCTAGATGCCTCTTTGCATTCATCCCCTGTACACAAAGTATCCAGCGGTCTGTTCGGGTCTCCTCCACGATAGCTTGATTGGGAGGGACCGAACACCCTTCAAACACCGTTGTAAACCTCCGACATGTTAGTTGTCATTATCCGTACCTTGCGCCGTCGGTGTCATGCAGGGACCACTTCTCTAGCTCGGGCGTGCAATTGCACCCTGAGAAGTTGTTCACACAGCCCTCCGTGGATCTGCGTCGTGGCCGGGCGGTCTCTGATCGAGCACTCTCCATATGGCCTCGAACTTCCGCCTCTGGTTTTGCATCGAGTCTCTTGAATGTCTTCATGATTTCCTTGCTGCGGAACCTCCTATGCGAGGTTCGCGGCAAGATGTCTCATGCACCGGCGATTGCGACGTCATTCCACTGGTGCGGTGGTTGTGTCCCTCCTTGCATGGTGCTTGATGGCGGACATTAACCCGGCATGCTGTCGTGATGAGGCATACGTTGAGGCGGTCTGGACAACGACTTGCTTCACATTTGCTAGGAACCACAACCAGCTCTCCGTGTTCTCGCTTTCCACGATTGCATAGGCCCACGAAGTAGGCTGGTCGTTGGCGTCCGCGCGACCGCTATGAGTATGGTGCCCTACTGCTGGGATAGGAAAGTGCCATCCATGGTCGGCCTGTGGCGGCGATCTGCGAAGCCCCGAGCAGTGGCGAATGCCCAAAACACGCGATCGAGGATGAAAGTGTTGGGACCCTTCGTGGGGTGTGGCCTATCCATCTTGTTGATGTCGTCCGAGATTGGCTTCAACAATCTGGTGAAGCATCACGAGGACAAGGTTGTACCCCTCTTCATACGTCCGTACATCATCTCTATAACTCTCTTCTTCGCTTCGCCACACCTTGGCGTAGCTAACGAGATATCCCGTGTTGACCACGTCGACCATCAATATCTTGGTTGAAAGCGATCCGTCCGCCGTGACCAAGTGAAAATCAGTGGCCACATATTTGGGCGTGACATTTACGTATACTGCGGTGGTGAGCAATCACTGCAGTGTGGTCCGTCGGGCGGTTATCTGAAGCCGAACTTCGTGCCCTTGAACTTTTGGCGCGGATCTTCTAGGGACACTCGGGATCCATACACTTCACAATGTAGGTCTCTGGTTCGACACATAAACCCGGTAGAGTGCGGTGATGTTTACGCGTATCTAGCAATTACTCTTTGGCGTCGCCCTTTGTGGAAGCGCTGCCCTACGAAGAGTGCCTTGATCGAAGGCCCACTCATTCTTGGGTTAAATCTGGCAGCGACGAGAGAGCGTCACCGCCGGTCGTCGGTCGAAGAAGACCGTACTCCACATCGATGGACACAATGCCACCGGCCGGGCTGCGTCGTCGTCTCGCTGCTATCCGTCGACTTCCTCGTCTTCGCCGGACATTGCTTCATCCGTCATAGCTTCCGGTGCTCGTGGCGGTCAATGCGGCGGACCAATAGGGCCCGATGTCTTCACTCGCGTGAATGTCATCCGGACCAATGTCCTCACCGATAGCCCCAGAAGGAACCTTCGACGTCGGCGCCGCCTCCACCGAGGGACTAGAGGTTTGGCCTCCGTCAAAGCGCACATACACCATCGGCCGAGCGGTGTAATAGCAACCGGGGTTCATCACAATTTGCATGTATTCGCGCACATTGTGCCTCCCATGATCTTGCATAGAACCCACATGTAATTCGAGGAACCTTCCTCGAATCTAGGATATACCGCCTCGATTATGAGCTTCTTTCGAGCGATCTCGATCGAATCGCCTCGCCGCGTGCGTCTGGTCGATGAGACTCATCTCCGTCGGACACAGGTCGGATCACCTTCTTTTCACGATTGAAGGTCCACCCCATATGGACCCTCTCGAATAATGCCGTCACCATAAAACACGCACAAATCTTGAATTTCTGCCATTAAATACCTACCATAGAAAAAGCATAAAAGCGCGCGCATGTGAGACCATAAAACACGGAGTTGAAAGATGAAGAACCGCCTCAGCGGTTGACCGGGCAAATGCACTGAACGTCAAAGATTTTTTCAACTTTTCTACACACTCTCCTGGAGGTAGATAATGTCAGGTAAATTTTCAAGTCAAAATACTTCGGGTAGAATTAATTAAAATTCTGACATTACACCGTGCTCACAATTCCTTTCTCTGTATTTATATTTGCAGAGGGTCCAAATATTTTCTAAAATTTTTGAAACTTTGTTTTTCAAATTTAATTCGGACAAGGATTCTTATGTAAAATTTTCAGATCAATATTTTGTTCCAGTAATTTATAAAAATTCTGACACTTCATTTTTCAGCTTTTATTTGATTCTGTTTTCGAATTATTTGGAACCATATCCCATCTGATAATCTTCTCATATTTTTACCAGCGGTAAATACTATATCAAGGGTAATTTGGTAAATTTTTCAGCTGGAGATGAGCTCTGGATATTTTTTACAAATTCGGACAGTGTACTGTTTCTAGTCAAATTGACCACTTTTTCATTTTTAAATATTCAAATTGATATTCATATATTTTGATCAGTGCATAAATTGATTTATACACAGATTTTGAATTCATAAAATAAATTCTTCCCAACTTTTCTTTTGTTCTCTTGATTTTTCTCATTTTCTTTAATTGTCTTTGCAATACAAAATCCAAGAAATCAATTAAGAAAATCATAAATTCAATAAAACTCAAGAATATTCAAATTGCAAATTCATATTATGATAATTCACTGTTTTATAATTTTTAGGGATGTTCTGTAGCATTAAACACTAACGTACAATTTGCATGTGGTCTTGTTATAGAAATCATGTACTGTTATTTATTCTATTAATATCATATAAATACTACACTAAATTGCTAAAGATTTCGAACCCGACGTAACATTCCATTCATATCATACAAATACTACACTAAATATTTAACTATTCATTTCACAATGTAAAAATATGCAAGATGGCCCCCAGTCCTTTTTACAACAACGGGTCCGGTCAAGCATCATTTCATTACCTTACTACGTCGAGAATAAATAAGGCTTTTAGGATACTTCACAATTTCATTACACGAACTAATATTCCATTAATATCATAGATATACTACACTAAAAATTAAACCATTCATCCTGCAATTTTATTAATATCATAGAAATACTACACTACAAATTAAACATCACGAATTCATTTACTACTCAATTACTACTATCATTTCATATGCGACTTTTTGCAAAAATTACCATTCTATGTGATACTCCATGTACTAATCCGAAAATGTGGCATATCTATGATATTTCCTCTGCTTCTAACTAGTTTAGTCCTAAACGGTTAGAAATGAAAGCTACTAGGTTTCAAAACAAATGGTCTAACAACAAGATTTCAATACTTAGTGGCTTAAGACATGTCGTTACAAAATCATCACATCCGCGTCCATTAATAACCGTCTTTGTAGTTTTTTATGACATCGATCAATCCTAAATGGCTAACTCAATACGAAACATCGGCTAAACAACAAAAAAAGCGCAAAGCGGCACATACGATCCGGTTCCATAGACTAAAACACAAGCATCTCGTTAGGAGCGAAAAGTACTACGAGCATTTCATTAACAACTCTAAAATTTGTTCATATATACCGCGAAAACATGTGCATCGATAATATGAGGCGAAATGAATTTATTTGTGTGCAAGACTAACATTATAAGAAAATAACATGGAGCCATTATCTCGTGTGTTTATTTTATTTGCACTAATTAACTAATGTGTTCATTGCATACTATTTTACCATTATACTTCTAATTGCGCTAACATATCACCCCAAACATATATGAGTTTTTCTGATTGTATCATCCATTAGTGTGCTACACACTACACTAATCTTGTCATTTCATCTTCTACCGTTATACATTTACTACGATTATTTTCCTTTGCTCATGAACCACTCTAGTGTTTCAATGTAGTAATATTTACACTAACCTTTACGAAGCTCAGCGATGATTGCGGCGGTAGGAGTAACTTTCAAATAACCACGAAAGTAATCGAAATAACGCTCCCGAATCAAGCTGCGATAAAATATGAACCATGAATAAATCATCGAAGATATAAATTTGTACAAAATATGAATATAGCATAAATTCCTCCCAATATACACTTCCAAATCTCCTTGTCCACCTCTTTTCCTCTCTGTTTTCCTCACTATCCTCTCTTACGCTTTCGATCTCTCTCACTCTTGAGCTGAATTTCTTACGCGAAGCAGAAACCAATCGGAAGAGATGAGATTTTATAAACACATGCATGCAGTTTTTAAACTTCGGCGGAGGCAATGAGGCGTTGCTTCGGTGTACAGTACAATGTTACTTATCTTTTTGCGGCGTGTCAATTTTTCATCGGCCTCCTCCTCCCCCCTCCTTTTTTTTCCGAGCACGACACGTCGAACCAGCCCTCCTCGGCCCCTCTTCTTCTCTTTTCCGGCTTACGTCGCCAAATTTTCCGCTTCGTAGCGGCCCGCCCGCCACGTGCCCGCCCTCCACGTGCTTGCAACATATGACCCTTGCCCGCGTGCGCCGCCTAATTGATAACCACCGAAGCGCGCTTGTCGACTGTTAAATGCCGTCTTCGTGAATCCAGCCCAATCAATATACGGAATTCGGCCAAATGGTGCGCGTCGGAAAAAAAACCGCCGTCGCGTGTTATTCGACGAAAAAAAAGCGTGAATAAAAAACCGCAAAAAATAATTCGAAAAAATTTGAGAAATTATTAAGCGGTTGACATATGAATATTAAAAATATTAAAAAAAATAAAAACATAATTATTCCGCTACTCGTCGCGGAATATTAAAAATATTGAAAAAATTATTCATGTTGTGGGTCCGCGGAATTGGTAAAAAAATAATAAAAATTATTCATTGTCGCGTCCATGCGAATTAGCTGAAAAAAATTTAAAAATTATTCAGCGCATCCGGACCCATGGAATTATCTTGTTCGAGGCTATTTCTATAATTCTTTCTCTCGGTAGCTAAATCAGTAAATAAGTTTAATTTGGCCAAAAGAGCAAAAATTCAACAAGTGATGGCAAGTGATTAGCCTGTATGCGTATTGTATTCGCCGTCTTGAAATACAAGCGTGTCACGCCCGGTGACGTCTTGGCGTCGTAGAGCATCGAGGTGGCCCACCTCCCATCTTCTGCTTGGAAGACATGCTTGATTCTGCAAATTATTTACGTATTTAGCCCCTGCACGTATGGAATTATAGAATTGGCCACTGTACAGTTGAATTCCGCCATTCCAGAGCGTGGATTAATTTTTTAAATTTTTTTGAACGATTTTGCGCAGATCCAGTTGGCGGAATAATTTTTTATTATTTTTTCCCCGTAATTCCGCGGATCCACAGCGCGGAATAATTTTTTTAAATTTTTTTTAATATTCCGCGGATCTGAAGCGCGGAATAATTTTTTTAAATTTTTTTTTAATTTTTTAAAATTTTTTTAATATTCCGCGCAGTGGGAATGCGGAATATTTTCGGAAAATTTTTTTCGTGGTTTTTTCTGGCCGATTTATTTTCGTTTCTTTTCCGTTTTTTTTTTGTTTCTTTTCCGGTCGGACGGGCGCATAGAATTATTATAATTTGATGTGTCAAACTAGCGTTGAATAAATAAAAAAATCTATTTTTTAGTGTGTTCGAGAATTTCAATTTTCATTTTTCCGTATTTTATTTCGGTGCGTGACAAACTTTTCCGGTCGGACTAGTTGAATGAGACATTTCCGACTGGACGAGTGAGAAATTTTTTACTAGTTGAATGAGAGATTTTTATTCTGCGTGTCGTGACACAATGGGTTTTTTGAAGTGTTTAAGGAATTTTTTTAAGTAATGTAGTTTAAGTAATAATTGCGAGAATAATATAATTGGGATACAACAAGAAGATATAGAAGAAATTCATATAATTTCTTTGCGGAAAATAAGAGGGTGATTCTCAACTCGAAATTCTTTGCGGAAAATAAGGTAGGCTAGATTTTTATTACGGCTTAAAATTGGGAGGAGCATATAACATAGCGTCTCTTGAGTGCATCGAGGCCACTTCCCTTCTCCCATGCCTCGGTGGGGCTTCTGCAGCACGGCGTGCCCTCTCGTTCCTTTCTCTCTCGGCCTCCTTCTCCTCCGCTTCCTTGCGGCGTGCGTCCTCGCGTCTTGGCGTCCTGCTTTGCTTGAAAATTGCTCCCCTCTGACTTGCGGAACTCTTCATCAAGGAGCCTTTGGTCCTCCGGGTAGATCTCCTCGTCGTACCACTTCTCAAATTCACACAGTGACGGAGGCGATTGTATGAAACAAAAATTAGGAAAGTTCCATGTAGAAATATTAGGAAACACGTATGATTATTACCACAAAGCGAAGCTTAGGGCCTTCTCCGTGGTCGGTCGTGATTCGCGGCACTTCAATACCGCCTCTTCCAAATTGGAAGCTTCGTATGGCGGACAAGCTGCAAGGATCTCCGCACAAACACATCGGTCGCGATAACCCCAATCGGTAGGAAGAGATCTGATGCTGCTTGTCTTGCGGCAAGGTCGAAGAGCCTCCTCTTCTTTTGCTTTGCCCTTTCCTTTGAACTTGCGCCTCGGCATTTTGTCTTGATCGACCTAAAATGAATGGATATATCTCGAGACTTCCTCACCTTGGTTGTTCCTCTTCTCTGTGCTTCTTAGAGCGCATCGTCCCTTCTTATATAGGCCTTAGGGGCACTCGAAAAGCAAACACGAAGCACATAAGCCTCAGTCCCACCTTTGTATCCCACGGTTTCTCGGTCGAGTTGACAACGCCTATGCGACCTTAGAGCCTTTTCGGCGGACTTGACAACACAACTGCGGCGTCAATGTCTTTTCGGTAGAGTAGACAATACTGCTTTGCAATGTCGAGTCTTTTCGGGCGACTAGAAAACCTGCTGTAGCCTCGAGCCTTTTCGGGCCAGAGTGGACAACACTGCTGCTGACCTTAATGCCTTTTAAATTTTATAATCTGAAAAGCCTTGGTCATTTAAGCCTTTTGCCCCCTTTAAGATATCGGTGTAAATGCAAAATGTGCGAGAATAGCCGAATCATTATTCAATATATGTACTAACATACGCTTGGAAAAAATCGCATTCAAAACTGGTTTTGCAAGTAAATCATGTCACAACAAATACCCTAAAAGATCACAAACTGGACAGCCATATCACACGAAAATGTTCTAATTAAAGCCTGCTTAACATGTAAAATACGGATACATGAAAATACGGATACAAACTGGAAACCACTTCGAAAGACATCCGTAACCTCTAAGGCTATGGTTGTCGGAATAGGCCTCTTATATTGTTTGTGGGACGGCCAATTCTGTTAGTGCTTGAACGTCGGGGTGGTGGTGACACGAAGTCATCGTCGTCATCTTCATCGCCATAGTTACGAGTAAGCCCTCCTGCAGCGTTGGTCGAACGTCCTCTTGTATTGTTCGTAGAACGGCCAGCTCTGGTAGTGGTTGAACGTCGAGGTGGTGGTGACACGAAGTCGTCGTCGTCATCGTCATAGCCATAGTTAGGAGCAAGCCCTCCTTCAGCGCCGGTCGGACGTCCTCTTGTATTGTTCGTAGGACGCCCAGTTCTTGTAGTGCTTGAACGTCGAGGTGGAGGTGACACGAAGTCGTCGTCATCATCGTCATAGCCATAGTTAGGAGCAAGCCCTCCTTCAGCGCCGGTCGGACGTCCTCTTGTATTGTTCGTAGGACGCCTAGTTCTTGTAGTGCTTGAACGTCGAGGTGGAGGTGACACGAAGTTGTCATCATCATCGTCATAGCCATAGTTAGGAGCAGGCCCTCCTTCAGCGCCGGTCGGACGTCCTCTTGTATTGTTCGTAAGACGCCCAGAGTTTGTAGTGCTTGAATGTCGAGCTAGAGGTGACACGAAGTCATCGTCATCATCGTCATAGGCATAGTTAGGAGCAAGCCCTCTTGCCGTGGTGGTTGCACGTCGTCTTGAACTTTGTGCTGCAATAGTGATAGGCGGACCTCTTCCTTCTCTGCTACGCGAACCAGTCATGGTAAAGTGTGTGTTGTCGTTGCAGGCTGAAAAAGTGGGGTGCAGCGTTTTGTCATTTCACCGGAACTCAAATTGAATATCATTAAAAGAACTACTAAGAACTACTTGATCATTTAAGCGTTTTCGACATGCTGTAAAATGTCACGTAAAAATGCAAAATGTTGAGGGAATAGCCCAGCGTCATTATTCAATGCAAAATAGAAGTTACAACTTGACGTGTACATAGGTTACAAGGAAATGCAGCGACAATGCAAGATCGAAGAAACTAACTCTAATAAATATGGACAAAGTGGCATAGACATCCGCAGGATGGAAACGAACATTCCTTTGTCGTTTCATATTCGGGATTAGCTCTGAGGCGCTCACGACTTTTTGAGGCACCTCTGTCGCGCCTCACACACTTCCATGGATAGACCTGCTGGGTAGTGGTAGGAGCATAGGCATTGCGGTTCATAGCATCCATTGTTCGCGGTGTAAGTAGGGTCTAGGTGCGGCGGGGGGGGGAAGGTGCCCGTGGAGCAGGTGGCTTTTCCTGGACAAGACTTGGCATAATGGATCTCGAAATGTGGAGTTGTGTTCGATACTCCTCTTCCCAAGCCGAAACTACAATTTGTTGGGACCTAATGCACGGTGATTTCACGGAAGGAATCACGAGGTTAGTGGGAACACATGGTAACAACTCAAAGCAGCAGAGAACCTGACTTCATTGTTTTTCGTGCACCTGAAGAAGAATCGAAATTGGTCTGGGGCAGTTTGTGACATGCCCTCAAAGATTTTGGAATTGCATCTCGGGCATTCTATCAATGGGAGCCCTATCGTCGGGCTTTTCTTGGCAGGCGCACTTGAGCTCGAAGGATAGGCCATGGAAGCTCTTCGATATGTGGAAGGATTGCGGGGAAGCCTCTCGAGAAACGGTGGTGGTTTGGCCTCTCATGTCCGAGAGTCCTTTTGTAGGCACGTCCACCTTGTCTTCGTGCGTGCTTGTGAACCCCAGGCCCCCTTCGTACCAGCATGTGGACAGCCCCCAACCCGTTCGTACCAGCATGTGGCCAGGCCCCCCCATCCTGTCGGTGCTTTCGGTGGTGAAGCGACAGATGAGATAGAGAATCTCAAATTTGTGCAGCGGGCATTGGGGAAGTGTAGCTCCTCTCCTGAGCATTGGACAACACACATAGGCATTGGACAACACGCATAGCCTCCGAGCCAAGGAAGCAAAGAGAGACACGCTGTATTTTTACTTGTTGAAGCCTTTTACGTGGCAGTAAAAAGTATCGTGGCTAAATGTGAAATATTGAGGGAATAGCCATAAAACATACTCCATAATATGAACTACCATAATATGAAATGATATTCTTTTTAGGACTTGATCTGCACATAAATCTTTCTTCATAAACACCCTTCGTGAACTAGTCGGCGTGAAAACTAAACTAAGTAAGCCTATTCGTGACTGTACAATTCCTTGTCTAAATGCACATGTTGGTGCGACCAGCGTTGGAACACAATTTGGCATATGTAGTACCATATTCTACAAAAATATTGTATTTATAACTTGCTTCAGCATCTGAATCCATTCACAACAAATACCTTAAATGACCACAAAGCTACATGGAGGTTCGATAGCACTTAAGCCTTTTCAATGACGCGTACAACAACTCGTCTAAACATAAATTTTGGTGAAATTGGCCGAAACATACTTGACATATGGACAACCAAATTATAGAAAAATATAAAAAATCTGACTTGCTTATCATATAAAATCTGTTAGCATAAACACCTAAATAATAATGTTACATAACCACCATTTTTGGATATAAAAACATCAATATTACATCCAACCACATACTTACAATCTCACAATATTCTTGGTGAATGGTGTAAGTAATGGCATAATAAAAGTGAAATAATGGCATAAGACACACGCAACTCTAATCCGATCACCGCCCATTGATGGCGGAGTTGGTCTTCTGAGGAGCGTAAACCGGTCGGGCTCGTTAAATTGTGGTGCAAGTCGTAGTGTGTGTCTTACGCCCGCGAGAGGCGTCATGTCTGGGTAGGACCAGTGTTGCGAACAACATGTCCCCACCCACCTGGAGGCTGCATTGGATTGCGATTAGTCGATCAGTAGTGAAAAGGGTGGAAAGAAATTACGCGAAACACCTACCGATGCCACTTGCGATTATGCGTATCTGGTGTGCCCTCTGAGAGAACTAGTCCTGAAACCTGCGCTGCGTCTTTGTTACATGGCGTCGTGTTGAGAATAACTTAGGTTGCACAAACATACCTGGCGGCGCAAACCAACCTGCGGAGGTGGAGTGCTGCGGTAGGCGTGGCGGTGCTAACGCACCCCAAGCATAACTACTGTGGTGGCAATTCACGGGAGGGTGTCGCCTCGGTCGGTGTATATGCGTCATCATCTGGCGGCAGCGGAAAAGCGTTTGATCCTCGCGTGTGCTGCGGAGCGAGCGTGATCTGAAAAGAAAATGTTAGGTACCTCCTACAAAATTATATTGACGATACATAATAACCCGATCGAAGGTAAAGTACCTCACGTGGCGCTGCGTCGGCGATGAAGGCCTAGATGATGGCGGCACGGATGATGGCGGTGAGGCCGATCGCCGCTTCGCCTTGTAGAAGGAGATGGCATTACCAAATAGGTCACATTACGTGATTAATTGGAAGTATCACAACTAAATGTTCGTGTCGTACCTGCCGAGAGGAAGAAGATCGTGCCAAGCTTGTGAATCTTCCGAGCAAGCTCCGACGTGGCGGCGGGGAGATATTGTGGCGGCTCATGTGCGAGGTCTTTGGCTCTTTGGGGACATCAACGTGGCTTAGACGATCGACTTCGCTCGGCACCTGTCTGGCCGCATGTGCGAGTCTTTGGCTGCCGAGACATCACCATGTGGCTCCGCATGTAAATGACTTCACGATGCCCTTGGCATCGTCCACCATAAAACGCACAACCGCCGGCTTCGGCCCGCGGTGATGTCGCCACCACGTTGTAGTCTTGCGGAACCCTCCTCGGCGATGCGGGTGCTTGCGCTCGGCTGCGAAAACATGGTTAGTACAACAAATGTGTGCCATTAATATAACATATCTCCGTCTGCGCGTCATCTGTCGTGCAGCGGTGTAGAGGTGGCAGTGCCAACGCTCCTCGTCGCGAGACCTCCTCGGGCCTTCGCGGCGGTGCTCGATAAGTCGGGCACGTGTACGAGGCATGTACCACTGCAAATATGCGACGTAGGAGTGAGGGTCGTAAGGCCGATGCTCCACTACAACCTCCTGCGTGGCGGACTGCTCCCATGCAGTCGTCCATGGTAACTGTGTCTCGCGCCAATCATCACTCCTTTGGCCCTTCCGAGATTGCCTACGAGAATGAAAATTATAGGTTATAAATTATAATTACAAATAACTGCTCGTACTTATGAAGTGTACTTACTTATGCACTTTTCTTTGTAAAGGCCGGCCAACTGGAGGGTGGATTTCCTGGTGGAGTCCAAATTGGCGCATAACCCTACCTAGGGAGTACGCCTCTACCATATGGCAGAACACGAGGTGACACGTCGTCAACCGATGCATAGCATCCTGAACACCGATGTGAAACTCCATGTGGTCTTTGTAGCAAGCAACACATCGAGGACTCGAGGTTGCCATATGATCTCATACTCGTGCAGGGTCTCAAATTGGTCATGAAACTCAGTGTAGACCCTGCGAGGCCTATCCCTAGCCCATCCCGAGTAGGAAGCTGTCAACCGTAGACCCATGGTGGGAGCATCATTAGCATGTCCCCTGTAGTAAACATCCTCCAACGGATACGGGTGAATCTCTTCCCGAATCGGGACACCCCATAGGGAAGTGCTCCCAAGACCAGATCTGGAGCAACGGTAGCAAACTGCAATAACGAGGCTCCCAGCCCACGTCTTCGTGCAAGTGCGCCACGATCCCCTATATGTGGAGCAGGCACGCCGATCCAAAAAGCTGAGCAGGGACCTCGCCGAGGGTGGGCGTCGGCCAAAGCCTGCTATGTGGATGTAGTTGGGATTGACATAATCTCCTGTGATGTAGGAACAACACCCGATAAGCGAGAAAAAGCGGTCTGCGACAAGGTGATTCCTCACCACGTTCTCAGGAGCATCAGGGGGGCAGCGCATGTAGCGGCGAAGCCACGACAGCGGAACCCCTGCACTATGCTCAGGGACTGGATCACCAAACCTGTATTGCAACCGTATCTTCCAGTCAGGCCTTCTCGGTGGCGGAACTATCGACATGCCCCTGATAGGCAAGCCAGTAATGTACGAAACGTCCTGCAGTGTGATGGTCATCTCCCCCCACCGGAAATGGAATGTGTGGGTCTCCGGCCTCAACGATCAACAAGCGCGGAGAAGAGCGGCGTCATAAGTGTAGGCTTGCCGATGTCGACATCCGGGCGGTGACGATAGCCCGACCTCGATAGAGTGGATTCGTACCGCTCATCTAAGCGCCAATGCT
The DNA here is from genome assembly GCA_036346375.1 of Guadua angustifolia. Taxonomy (NCBI): domain Eukaryota; kingdom Viridiplantae; phylum Streptophyta; class Magnoliopsida; order Poales; family Poaceae; genus Guadua; species Guadua angustifolia. The sequence goes on along the minus strand of CM070500.1, from coordinate 37,183,787 downwards.
CCCTCGGTGCTCGGAGAACAAAACTCGGTGGCACGACACCTGTAGGCCAAAGCCCGCTTCGATGCTTGGCATCGTAGTGCGAATCAAGCAAAGTCTGCGACTTGGCGACCATATCTGCGAGCAGGGAAAAATAAGCGAAAATTAATATAGGTAAGATAAAAAAATTAATATGACATGAAATGTGAACAAATAAAATGTGGTGACTTCATTAGCACGATATATGATATTACATAGCAAATTTATGAAATCACATGAGCGGTACATGGTATTGCATTACTTGCACAGAAAAAATTACATGCGAGGCACATTATTGTCACGATCACTACGGATGGGCGGCAATTTGGCCCTATTAGGGCGTTCTTCATGTATGTCCTTTCGTCCTACATATCGGCACTTTCGTGTAGCTCATCCGTCTCCCGTGACTTGCATCCATATCGTTCACGGATTCGCCGTGGCGCCACCGTCCGCAGCAACCGCTTTAAAGCATCATTACGACACCAAGTGACTTGCTCGGTCCACGGCTCCTGTAATGCATGTCCAAGCCGTAGGAGTTAAACTCGAACTCCATGTCGAACAGGATGGTCGCGTCGAAGTACTCGAGATGTATGCCACGGTGGGTGACGGAGAACCGCACGCGCGCATATACATGTGGCGTGGCTTGTGCAACGATAGTGGCTTGTTGCATGTGCATGTGGCCACATCCTTATCGTGCACACTTGCTTACGGTAGCCTCTGCTATGGCCATCCACGAACTTCTCGTGAAGCGAACTTCAAACTTTACGCTGACTCCATCCATGGTGCGGGCGTCGTGGGGCGAGCTTTCTCTATTTTCTTCTCCATGTATCGTGCATACGTTCGGGCTGCTTTCCCTCGTCTAGATGCCTCTTTGCATTCATCCCCTGTTCACAAAGTATCCAACGATCTGTTCGAGTCTCCTCCACGATGGCACCGATTGGGAGGGACCGAACACCCTTCAAAACACCGTTGTAAACCTCCGACATGTTAGTTGTCATTATGCGTTACCTTGCGCCGTCGGTTGTCATGCAACAGGACCACTTCTCTAGCTCGGGCGTGCAAGCGCACTCCATGCGAAGTTGTTCACTGACCCTCCGTGGGCTGCGTCGTATGTTTGCGGTCTCCTCATCGAGCACTCTCCATATGGCCTCGAACTTCCGCCTCTGGTTTTGCATGCGAGTCTCTTGAATGTCTTCATGATTTCCTTCTGCGGAACCTCCTATGCGAGTTCACGGCAAGATGTCTCATGCACCGGCGATTGGCGACGTCATTCCACCGAATGCGGTGGTTGTGTCCCTCCTTGCATGGTGCTTGATGGCGGACATTAACCCAACATGCTGTCGTGATGAGGCATACGTTGGGCGGTCTGGACAACGACTTGCTTCACATTTGCTAGGAACCACAACCGGCTCTCCGTGTTCTCGCTTTCCACGATTGCATAGGCCACAGGAGTAGCTGGTCATTAGCGTCCGTCGCGACCGCTATGAGTATGGTGCCCTGCACTGCCGGATAGGAAAGTGCCATCCATGGTCGCCACAGGCGGCGATGCGTGAAGCCGAGCAGGTGGCGAATGCCCAAAACACGGTCGAGGATGAAAGTGTTGGGACCCTTCGTGGGGTGTGGCCTATCCATCTTGTTAATGTACATCCGAGTTGGCTTGACAATCGGTGAAGCATCACGAGGACAAGGTTGTACCCCTCTTCGTACGTGCCGTACATCATCTCTATAACTCTCTTCTTCGCTCGCCACACCTTGGCGTAGCTAATAGGATATCCCACCATGTTGACCACGTCGGCCATCAATATCTTCGGTGAAACAGTCACGTCCGCCGTGACCAAGTGAGAAATCAGGCTAGCCACATATTTGGACGTGACATTTCTGTGCTTTTGCAGCGGCTCAGCAATCACACAAGTGTGGTCCATCAGGACGGTTATCCTGAAGCCCGAACTCGTGCCCTTGAACTTTTGGGCACGGATCTTACCGGGACACTCAGGATCCATACACTTCACAATGTAGGTCTCCTGGTTCGACTTATACACCCGGTAGGTGCGGCTGATGTTTACCGCATATCTAGCAATTGCCTGCTAGGCGTCACCCTTTGTAGGGAAGCGCTACCCTACCAGCAGAGTGTCTTGATCGAAGGCCCACTCATTGCTGCGGCCGTCTGGCGGCCGCGAGAGACGTCACCGCCAGGTCGTCCAATCGAGAAGACACGTACTCCACATCAGTGGACACAATGCCACCGACTGGAGCTGCATCGTCGTCTCCGCTGCTATCCGAGTCAACTTCCTCGTCTTCATCGGATACTGCTTCATGTGTGATAGCTTCCAGGTGCTCGTGGCAGTCAATGCGAGCGGACCAATACGGCCCGATGTCTTCATTCACATGAAAGTCATCGGACCAGTGTCCTCACCGATAGCCCCAGAGGAAGCTTCGACGTCGACGCCGCCTCCACCGAGGGGACTAGAGGTTTGGCCTCTGTCCAGGAAGCGCACATACACCATCGGCCGGCGGTGTATTAGCGCCTCGGGTTCATCACAATTTGCATGTATTCCGCCACATTGTGCCTCCCACGATCTTGCATAGAACCCACATGTAATTGAGGAACCTTCCACGAATCTAGCATGTCTTGCCTCGATTATGAGCTTCTTTCGGCGGTCTCCGATCGAATCGCCTCGCAGCGCGCGCATGAAGTCGGTGTGACTCATCTCCGTTAGACCCGAGTCCGGATCACCTTCTTTTCACGAGTTGAAGGTCCACCCCATATGGACCCTCTCGAATAACGTCGTCACCATAAAACACGCACAAATTTTGGATTTACGCCATTAAATACCTACCATAGAAAAGCGCAAACACGCGCATTAAACACTAACATACGATTCGCGGATCCATAATCGGTATTAATTTAGCAAGTGTCTAAACATCATTTCCATGTGGTCTTTCATTATAGAAATTATGCCTTTGTTATTTATTCTATTAATATCATATAAATCTTGCACTAAATTCCTAAACATTCCTAACTTGACGTAATATTCCATTCATATCATACAAATACTACACTAAATATTTAACTATTCGAATGTAATTTTTAATTGTCCAACAAATTTTAGCCTAACACCATAATTTTACATACAAATGATGTTAGTAGTCTTTGCCATATTTTGTCTTCTTGAATGGTCAAGCATCATTTCATTACCTTACTACGTCGAGGCCTAAATGACAAAAGCCGACCGAGAATAAATCGGGCTTTTGGATACTTGACAATTTCATTACACGAACTAACATTCCATTAATATCATAGATATACTACACTATAAATTAAACCATTCATCCTGCAATTTTATTAATATCATAGAAATACTACACTAAAAATTAAACATCCTGAATTCATTTACTACTCAATTACTATCATCATTTCATGTACGACTTTTTGCACCGAAGTTATCATTCTATGTGCTACTCCATGTACTAATCCGGAAAATGTGGGATATCTATGATATTTCCTACTGCTTCTAACTAGTTTCGTCCTAAACCGGTTAAAAATGAAAGCTACTAGGTTTCAAAACAAATGGTCTAACAAAAGCATCACATCCCGCGTCCATTAATAAGAGTTGCAAAATTCAGTAATAGAAATGCATCATCCCCTTGTAGTTTTTTTATGACATCTGATCAATCCTAAATGGCTAACTCAATACCAAACATCGGCTAAACAACAAAAAAACTGCAAAGCAGTAGATACAACTAAAAACTTCCGAGAGGTCTTGCTATTGTGCATTACTACTACTTACTAATATAGTTCGTTTCCATAGACTAAAGACAAGCATCTCGTTCTGAGCGAAAAGTACTACGAGCATTTCATAACAACTCTAAGGTTGTTCATATATCTGCAAGCATGTGCATCTAGTAATATGAGACAGAAATGAATTTATTTAGCGCAAACAAACATTATAAGAAAATAACATGGAGCCATTATCTACATGTGTTTATTTTATTCTGACTAATTAACTAATGTGTTCATTGCATACAGTTTTACCATTATACTACTAATTAGCTAACATATCACCCTAAACATATAACATTTTTTACAGATTGTATCATCCATTAAGTATGCTACACTACACTAATCTTGTCGTTTCATCTTCTACCATTATTCATACATTTACTACAATTATTTTCTTGATCATGAACCACTACCGTGTTTCAATGTAGTAATATTTACACTAACCTTTACGAAGCTCAAGCGATGATTGCGACAGTAGGAGTAACTTTCAAAATAACCTTCCCGAGATAGTAATCGAAATAACGCTCCCGATCAAGCTGCGGTAAAATATGAACCATGAATAAATCATCGAAGATATAAATTTGTACAAAATATGAATATATCATAAATTCCTCTCGAAATACACTTCCAAATCTCCTTGTCCACCTCTTTTTCCTCTCTGTTTCCCTCACTCTCCTCTCTTACACTTTCGATCTCTCTCACTCTTGAGCTAAATTTCTTTTGCGAAGCGAAACCTATCGGAGCAGATGAGAATTTATAGTCCTACGCATGCGGTTTTTGGCTTTGGTGCGAGCGGCATGGCGTTACTTTCGGCGTAGACAGTATGACGTTCCTTATCTTTTTTTCACGTGTCAATTTTTTCATCGGCCTACCTCCTCCAGCCCCCCTCTTTTTTTTCTCGAGCTTGAAGCGTCGAACCACCCTCTCGGCCCCATCTTCTTCTTTTTTCCCGGTGACACGTCGCGCTTTTCCCTTTTCCCGTGACGCTTGGCCCGCCCGCCCGTGCCCGCGCCTTGCATCACCACCAGCGCCTTGACCCCCACGCCACGTCTTGCATGGCGCCCGCGCCGCCACCGCATAAGAAGCTGCGTCGCGACAGCGTGTATGAATTCCGCGGTCTCGAAGCGTGGAATTATTGGTGGGCCCGTCGTCTGCCCGACGAAGAAAAAACCGTGGCGGCGGGGAAAAATAAAAACCGCGAGAAAAACCGGAAAATATTCAGCGTTCATTGCGCGAAATATTAAAAAAATTTACAAAAAATTAAAAAAAATTATTCCGCGCTTCAGATCTGCGGAATATTAAAAAAATTTTATTCCGCGCTGTGGATCCGCGAAATTGCATGGGAAAAATAATAAAAAATTATTCCGCCGACTGGATCCGTGGAAAATCGTTCAAAAAAATTTTAAAAATTAATCCGCTCTCGGATCCGCGAATTCTCTTATCTGATGGCCAATCTGTAATTCCATACGTGCAGGGGCTAAATACGTAAATAATTTTTCAAATTCGGCCAGAAGAGCAAAAAATTCCCGTTCTGCGCGCGCCTTTATGATGACCTGTCTATGCAGTAGTGTTTATGATGACCTGTCTATGCAGTAGTGACGAATACCCAAGGCATGGGTATCCCCAGCGGCCCAGGAGGAGCATATGGGCCGCCACCGCGCCTGGGCCTCAAACCGAAGCCACTTTCGAGGCCAGGACTTCCGACCAACCGGCCCACGTGAGGGCCCACGACTTCCGACCAAGCCAACCCCAAAGAGCGGCCCGACCAAACGCTACGGGACCGGCGCCCCGCGAGCTACGGCAATGACGACCCGGGCTCGGTTCCCGACCAGTGGGTCTGATCGATCGGCGGTCCCGAACAAGCTCGGATCATCTTCACCAAGAAGCAAACGTCAAATCGTCAGGACCGGCCTCTGCTGGTCACCTAAAGTGGTGATCTGGCCTTTCAAATCACGATCGGCGAGGGGACGGGCGCTCGCACCTTCCCAAAACTGTTCCCGAAGGTTGACACCCTCGACGTCAGCACCTGACACTGCGCAGAGGGCAGGTACGCCGTTTCCCGGAGGAACGGACCGAGCCGAAGCCCTGCGCCTCCGCCAACCCAACACAGGACGTGCACCTACCCGTCAAAAGTCAAGTCCAGCAACCGGACACCGAGGCAGAAGACCGGACTTCCTAGGCGTAGGGAGCCCCATCCTTTTTTTCCTTTGCACGCTCCCGTGTAACCTCCGCTTAACCGGCCTCCCCAGGCTATATAAGGGGAGGCATGGCCCTTCGGAGCGGGGAGACGACGAGAAGTAGGCAGTAGAACACAATACTCCCAAACTGTATTCGCAGCCGTTCCCGGCAACCCCTGTGCACAAGGTGCTCTAAGCCCGAGCTCAACCCTCGCTTGTAACACGACGGATTCACCAGGATCAATAATATCCGACCACCTCACGAACTGGAGTAGGGACGTTCTGCCCGAACCAATATAAATCTTGGACCTCCTTTCTTTTGGTCTAACCATTCAAGGAGCGGGAGCGCGTAGCCCCTCTAGACCTACAAATTTACTTGCCGGTTCTCGAAACACCGACAAGTAGCGTTCTGGGCTAAATACGAACTGTCTATGATGACCTGTTATGCAGTAGTGTTTTCTTCCCAATCTTTGGCCAAAATATAGGTAATCAATTTGGTGACCAAATTTTAGTAATGCTAAATTTTGGTAGGTTTAGTAAGATAAATTTGTCATCAAACTAAACAGACCACAAGAACCTATGTCCTCTGGTCGATGGATGCTAGCTTTTTTTTTGTCCTCTCTCAGCTACTGCTACTTGTCTACATGTAATATGTCCCCAGTATTGCCTTGCATTGCCAAAATCATCATTTTTCTAGTCTTTCGGTAAATTTTTTTTTACAAATTTGACTCATTCTGAACATAATTATAAAAATAGCCCATCTCTAACCGCTGAAACGCCGGAAGATAATACGTACCACCTTCCGTACTCCCACACCTCGAAGTGGCTGCCGTTGTTTGCTACCGGTAGCTTTAGTGGCTTGCCATGGTAGGACACAATATGTCACCTTTAGATGCTTTCACGGTCAATGATAGTTCTGTTTTTACGATTACTTTAGAAAGAAAATCAAACTTACAAACAAAATTAGAAAGAAACTAGAAAAGTGATGAGTAGTGCGTTGGCATGCAACCGCAGATTAAAATTAAAAACCAGTCTATCTCTCTCTCCTGCAAACAAGTGACAGCAGCAGGTGCTTCTGCGCCGGCGTGACAGACGCTGCCGTGCGAGCATGCAAACGTGTCACGCCCCCGGCGACGTGTGCGTCCGGCCGGCATCCAGGGTGGCCCACCTCCCATCTTCCTGCCGGGAAGACATGCCGTTCTGCGCGCGCCTTACTATGTAAATGTGCACCTACGTTCGTACTCCGTATGCCACTGCATGCATGCACACAAAACGAAAACAAAACTGAAAAGGAGCCGCTTTTCTACGCAACATTAAGACCACAAGAGATTAAAGATTTCTCTTCTTTTTGTTGCTCCGTCAAAATTTTCAACTACAAAGCCGACTTATACCAATCTCCTACATACGCTCAAGATTTATTAAAATTTACATGGAGAGCGAACACGCACATATGTGTATAATTTCAAATTGATAAGTACCAACACCAGCCTAAAACTACTCTAATGAGCTAACTACACAGACCACCTAGCCATCTAAGCACAGCGAACTTCCTTGCTCACGTCAAACTAATTTGGTCACACAAAAGCAGGTGGCTAACATTTGTCTCGAATTATAGTCACTGTCTCACAGCATGACACACTTTGTTAGGTCAAGGTACTGCACCATGTATAATTAATAATGCTATACAATCCATTAGGCATCTCCAACATTAAAAAAAAGGGGGGCCTTAAGGCTTATGGCAATCTTACGACCGACCTTAAACATTGTGGTAAAAAAAATTGAGGGTTGGCCATAGCTTGAAGCCGCCCTTACGTTAATTAAGGACTGGTCTTAAGCAATAAAAAAATGGATCTATCTCCTCCCACTTGTCAGGTTGTCAGCAAACAAGGAGGATAGAGAAGCTGAGAAGGGTAGACCTTGGCCGTTGCTGTTGCCGCCACTACGCGCGGATGGAGATCAGGTGGCCGCTGCAACCACCGGGAGCTTGGAGGAGATGCACCACCGTCGGAAACTCAGTGAATACGTTCCGTCGCAGGATTTGGCCACTGGGAGCTGGGACACGCGCCGCCATTGGGAGTCACCGGTGGCTAGGGGCAGATCTAGTGTAGGAGACCATCGCGGGTCACCGTGATCGATATGAACTCGTAATACTAATTTATAATTTATAATAAAAATAATCATATATTTATATAGTAAAAAAAATATGTGATAGATTTGAAGGGAGGCAGATCAGGGAAAAAAGGATTAGCGGCGAGGGGAGGTAGTCTGGTTGAGAGGACGGTGGGTTTTAACCTTCTTTTATTAAAACATAGAACCCATCTTAAGCCTCCTCCTACCACTAGACATTGTAGCAATTGCAATCGCAACCCTTGCAGCCTTACCCCTATGTAGAAAAGGACAACGCTCTTGGGCACACATACGTAGCATGTAGTAACAATCTCCTGCAGCTACTGCTGTTACATCACAAGAGGTCACATAAAACCCGCCACGGATATAACGTCAACCAACGCATCACGTATGCGGAACAACGTTAACCGGCGGTGCGTATCACAAGAGGTCACTCAAGAGTCCTCCTGAGCCCTCGTCCTCGCCTTACTTTCCGGCTCCCTGCTTTGACACCTTGGCGATGGCCTCCCCGGGGGGTGGGTGGTCGAACTTGCATTGCGCGCCGAACTTGCATGTGCCGGTCTTCATGTAGAAGGCGCAGACCTCGGCATCCTGCTTGAGCGTCACATAGTTTGCATCAGCATTCAACAGGACATGCATGCGTTATCCCTATTCCTTAGCTATCGGCGGCAGCCTAGTAGCTAACTGAGGGGTGAACATATGAAAACAAGAACAACGGACAGATCAAGGAAGTCCAACTAAAGTGTGGTGTATGCTATAAAAGCTCGTGGTAACGGGACGCACAGATTTGATTTTCAATAACAATGGGCAATTGTGATCATTGAGATGAACGCCGACAGGAACTATGCTCACTGAAAAGTAGAACGATTGGACCGCTCAATGAAGTCTCACCAACATAATTTTGGAAGAGATTTTTTTAGCAAATATCGTCGAACAAATTAAAATATTAAAAATTATCAACAGGATGGTGAAATTATTATTATTTGGATGTTACCTCTCTCCTTGGAAGGCCAGCAAGAGTAAGCGTCACAGCTTGTTGAGTGGGCTCCCAGTTTGCAACGGGATCAGGTGCAGAGCGATCAAGTGGATGGTGAAACTTGCATCTTTCAGAAAACTTACAAAATCCTGTCTTCATGTAGAACTGCATTAAACTAGCACAAATGAGAAAAACAAGGGCGGCTGTACAGGGACAAGCCAACATACTGAGTAGAGCACATAGAACACAGTATTTTTAAGGAGATAGTATGTAATTTACATCACAAACAGTTTCTCCAGGCCTCTGAGGATAGATGACTGGCTCAGGTTCCACCTGTATTTTACAAGAGAAAGCATATCAATTTGTGTATCTTGCAGCAACAAAATCCAATCTTTAATCCCTTTGTTTACCCTTACCGGCACATGGGTTGCATGAAAATCAAAGCTTTGCAGGAAATTTGCAGCTGGATTTAGCATAGCAGCAGGGACAGCAGTTGCTGCAGCAGGGAGAATAGCTTGACCCAGTGGTGCCAGAAGTGGAAAATCGAGAACTGCATTGAGCACAGAAAAATACCATCAGAAAGATGGGCAAAGTCTAAAACGATTCAACATGTAAGAACCATGCTCAAAGTTGAAGATTTGTCTAATTTTAAGTGCAACAAGAGACAATGGCCCAAGAATGCTGCTGTCAGATTGAAGGTGTTAGGTTCAAGGCAAGGATGGGTTTGAACGTTGAATATAAAATCAAAAGCTTCTATGGCTGCTCTAGCTACTTGCTGCTTGTTTGGCTGATATTTTGGAGTAAAAGATCAGAGAGATGTTTTAGTATGCCATTGTAAAGCAGGTACGAAAGAAGGGTCATAATCAAAAAGAAACCGTTCGTGCCCTCAAAACCGTAAAAACATTTAGTAAAACCAGATTTAGGTTAAGAAAAATTTTACATCTGATATCAACAGTTTTGTATTCCCCTTTCTTTTGCACCAATATGTGTTTTTAGAATATTTAAAGATACCCAAGTTATGGAATATGCTTTGCTTTCAGCATGCATTGTAAATGCTAAGTGTTCAGTTCAACCAGGGCAACACATTTGAAGTAAAATTATGAAATCGAATAGAGCGGACAGCTGGTGATGGTTGTATCTTTCCTTCACAGAAGTGACAAGGGGGAAACAGAATTTGATGAGCCTCAAAAGGATATCATGATACTTTTAACTTGTGAAAATGATTGGTTGCGAGTTGTGACTATAAATGACAAACCTTGACAATGTCGATCAGGATGGTTGAACCGACACGTAGAACCGTACTTGCAGCTGTTGAGGGACAAAAGGAAACGTGAGATCTGATATGCCTCCAAACTCATGTGCAAACGAGCCAAAATTTAACTCAAAATAGCAGTATCCTGCTAGAGAAGAGGGTACCTGCCCGTCTGCATATAAAATGGGCAATCAACTTCACCCTGCAATAGAGGAAAAGAAAAGGTATTCGAGAAGATAAGCAATACTGTTTCATTTGGATCCAATTAGCAGAGAATTTAGCGTTTCAATATATATATGATCAACATATACCGGTATTTTGAAAAATTTCAGAATATTATAAAATACCATCATAACAGAATTGGTAGAGATTAATATAAGGTGCTCATAAAATCTATATACCAGGAGTTGAATACTGATATGGCAGAATCTCCAGAAAACATAGATCATGGTTAAAATCATTATCTTGCTTTATAGAAGTCACAACAGGCTTATTGATATGGTATACAAATGGAAGACAGGTATTATGTGTAGAACTAAAATTTACTACTCTTGACAAAAGAACAGTGCCACTTGATAAACACATACTGGTCTTATAGGCAGCCCCTTTGAGTTATGCTCCTGAGCAGCGGCAAGTGGTGCCATCTTTGCTGAAACTGAACCATCTGCTGCACCATTGTGCCCTGATGCTTCAACTGTTGTTGTACTTTCAGATTCCTTCCCACTTGAAGGTATCTCAATATCCTTTGGATGATTGAACTTACATTTTGCACCAAATTTGCATTTGCCTGTTTTTGCATAGAACTGAAGTACAGAAGCACAATTGAAAATTGATTTTAAGCATTATGCCATACAAAAAGGGGGGGAAAGATCATGCAATGACATAGCTTCATACCGAACAAAGTGGCTCAGAAGGCCTCACTGGTAAGATAGAACTATCAGCATTTAGAGAGTGCTGCAATTAAAGCAAAGCACACACATTGAGACTTAAGAAGGATTGTAATACTCTAGTTAGCAAATGGAAATAACTTACTTCATCTCCTGTTCCAGACACTGCTGCATTAACCTTTTCCTTTGGATGATTGAACTTGCATTTAGATCCAAACTTACACTTACTAGTTTTTATAAAATACTGCACCATCAAGAACAATATTATGAACACATGGTCACCTAGATTCTAAAACAGGGCTGTGAAGTGCTTACAGGACAATCCGGTTCCCCTGGTCGTTCAGGATAGGAATCTTCAAGGTTTGGAACCTGCAAAAGGAGTTTTAACTTTTAAGCAAGCAAGAGAAAAAAGATGTTTTGGAGGATTACAAGGTAGAAGGCACAACTGAATAACATAACAATTATTTCAGAAGACTGAAAAAAATACCAAATCCAACAAACCAATTCAAATCAGACCTAGACAAGTTTCAAAAAAGGCGGTCAAAAACAGATATACCCAATGAAAATATGAAAAGTACAATTTTTACACTTCTATTCTCAATACCTACATGTTTGTAGATGTTTATTAACAGATAAAGTATGAATTGACCATTGGTCAAAAGATTAAAGGTACAATTGATTATTTGCCACATTGATGTGCATTTGATGATTTGACACACCCTGTTTCACTGACATTTGGGCCCTCGGGCCACATGTCAGCGAGACATGGTGTGGCAAATTATTAATTCCACCAACTTAGGTGTGGCAAATAATCAATTGTCCCAAGATAAAAAGGCTGAACTAACATTTGACCCCTTAGTGAGAGGGGGGAAGATTTAAAGCAGGGAGTGCCAGCAACAGTTGGAGCTGTGAGAAGTGCAGCTGCAAATGACACAGGGTGCCATTTGTCCAGCACAATGAGGCTAGATCAACTGCAAGGGGTGAGGCCAGGTGGCCCAGAGAAAAAGTGGCTGAATCATGATGGATGGCATGGCAGTGATGGTGAACCAGGAAGCTCCATGACAAGATGGCAAGAAAAAACAGAGAAATGGCAAGACAGAAAGAAAGAAGACAGCGACATAGGAGATGGAGAGCAAGGATGCTAACGGGCCTAAGCTCAGCACAGATCTGGTTCAAACTTAATATTTTTTTCATACATCTATATATAGCCTGATCCAAAAGGAGTTAGATCTAAGCCTGGCATGGATCCAAATTAAAGCATGGGCCTTGATTTAGGCTTTGATCTAGACAAACTATTTGTTTGATGAGTTAATTGTTTACGGTGCAATATTCGTGATAAAACTATTTCTTAGATCGTGAACTACAATGTGATCTGAATAGATAACAAAGATGCACTATCCAAATAAACTTGTCCATAGAAAAACTCAGGTAATGTAAAGTAAAGATCAAACATCAAAGTTCCCACAAAAAATAAAAAGGTCTCAAGAAAATACTATCCCATAAAAGTTCATGTGTCACTAATTAGTTTACAACTCAACTGACATATTGGATCTAACACTAACTCCCTTACCTACACTTAGGCTTAACACGCCACACAAAATGAGCTAACTACAATCAAGCGCACATGAAACTTAACCAAGGTCACAGATGCTGCCACCGCTGCTTCTGCTACCTATATGCAAAGGACATGTTTAGCTGAACAAGCCTAGCATTATTTTAAGTTATAGGACAAAACTAAGCTGAACATTCCAATGTCAGCTCAAAATTCAATCAGTGTTTGTTGTAAGTAATATTATTATATATCATCATAACTAAATCCTTAAACAAAATAAAAACTCACGGATATTGATAGCCAGGAGGATATACCCCCTTTCTTATCAACAACTATCAACAAATTCGAAAACTTATTGTTGCTGCATTTTGGTTCAAGAATAGTACCCCATGGAAACACATTGCTATCACTTGAATATAGCGCCATAAACCATCAACTAGAATTACTGTTACAGTCTTAGTAAGCAAAAAAGATCGCTCCAATGTCTATAATTACATATCCCACTTATTGGAAACAGAGGTTGAAAGTTGGAAACTTAAAGGATGATGCTGAAGTATGTAAAACAAAAAAGCATTAGTGCAAAAGTCAAGATCAATTCATTTATTTGGCTGGTGGTGACAGATTTAGTAGAAAAACATAAGGCCCAGGCCTAGCCCAATCTGGCATGGATATAGTCCAAATAGCTACAAATCCAAAATGAATCCAATCCATTGCAGTTCTGGACTGGCCTAATCCAAAGCCTGGACCAGCCCAAACCCATTAGCACCCTAATGGAGAGAGAAGCAGACCAAGGTTTATCTTATGTATGATCTTGATTCTTGATGAATGTACATATGCTATACAATTAATGTGGACACGAATATGCTAGCATAATATTCTTGCAAAAACTAAATAGTTATCTTGCATGCATCTTACATATACAGCTAGCATACTGAACTTAGTTGTACTGTTGAACAATACAAACACCACCCGGACGCAAAGATGTGGAGAGCATGCCAAGGTGTAACTGGCATGGAATGGCAGGTAACATATGGGTGTCAAGAACAGAAAATCCAAGAGGGATTTTGTGTCAGTTCTAAGGTTTTAAGCGGATTGGCTGAGGACAGGGAGATGGAGGCAAGAGAAATACATGATATGAGAGGGGAAGTAGAGAATCAGTGGTAAATTAGGAAACTGTTAAATCTTAATTAATCTTCAAACAAAATTTGCGAACCATAGTTATTTGGTCAGATGAAGAATATCTAAATATGATTTAAAGCTATATGATTTTTCTGCCGAGATCCAAATGGAATACCAAACTCCGCCTGTGTAGTTTTTCTACACAGCCTGTCCCAAGCCAGGAAAAAGAGGGTCATGTTAGGCTTGCGAGCCAACGTAAAATAAAACAGCATCCCTTTTATGGAATGAAACCCAAAAGAATTTCGTTGGGGCATAACCCTCTTAGCGACATTGCCATATCAGAACACAGGTGGGGTGATAAATGAGCAAGGGCAGGACGTCACTCCCTTAGTGACGCGCTACGTCGACGCTCGGATGTAGTGAAAAATACGCAAGGGTCTTTGCACTTTACTCGACGAGTGCAAGGAGCAAGGAAGCTAGCCGACAAGAGTAGGATCCATCTAGATAGTTGGAATGTAGGGTCCCTAACAAGTAAGTTAAGAGAGTTAGTCGAAACGACAATTATGAGACATGTAAATATCTTGTGCGTCCAAGAAACTAAATGGACACGTCAGAAAGCGAAGGAAATGGAGGATACTGGATTCAACTTGTGGTATTCTGGAATACAAAGGGACAAGAATGGAGTGGGCATCTTAATTGATAAGAGCCAGAGTTGTCGACGTGAGGCATTGGGGAATAGGATTATCCTAGTCAAGCTAGTCATTGCCAACTTGGTTTTGAATGTTATTAGTTTTTATGCTCCACAAGTAGGTTTGAGTGAAGCCATTAAGAGACAATTTTGGGAAGATCTAGATGAAATGGTTGAAGTGTGTCTGGCAGTGAGAAGTTTTTCTTAGGAGTCGATTTCAATGGTCATGTTGGTACAACTAGTGGGGGGTTTGAGAGGGTTCGTGGGGGTTTTGGTTATGGTGATAGGAACCAAGAAAGATAAGATAGCTAGCACCTTTTTTAGAAAGAGACAATTCCATTTAATTACCTATAGCAGTGGTCAACATTCTAGTCAGATCGATTTTATCCTTGGTAGGAGGGAGGACAAACGAGACTGCATAGACCTTAAGGTTATACACGAAGAATATGTTGTACTTGTTCCACAACATAAGTTGATAGTTTCGAACTTTCGATTTAGGGTATGGGCTAGACCGGCTAAGGTCACCAAAGTCATGAGGACGAAGTGGTGGAAGCTCAAAGGGGACACCACACAGGATGACAGGAGTTTAAGGAGAGGATGATCGTGGAAGGGATATGGAATGTGGGAGAGGACACGGATAACACGTGGATAGAGATAATAACTCGCATTAGGAACGTGGTGGCGGAGGTGTGTGGAGTGACCCGAGGGACTAGATACAAATCTAAAGACACTTTGTGGTAGAATGAGGAAGTCCAAAAGGCTATCGAGGAAAAGAAGGCATGCTACAAACACATGCAGTATGATAGGAGCGACGACAATATACATAATTACAAAGTAGCCAAAACGAGCATAAAGAAAGCAGTGAGGCACGGGGCAAGGCTTATAAGTTTCTTTATTAGAAGCTGGGTACAAAGGAGGGCGAGAAGGACATCTACAAGATGGCTAAACTCCAAGAAAGAAAGACAAGGGATTTCAACCAAGTCAAATGCATCAAAGACGACACTAATAGACTTCTGGTCAAAAACAACGAGATCAAGAATAGGTGGAGAGACTACATCAACAAGTTGTACAACGGAGACAACGGGGTTAGCATCATTGAACTGGATGGTTCTTTTGATGATACCAATAGGCGGTTCATTCGAAAAATTCAAGAGTCTGAAGTAATAGAGACCTTAAAAAAGATGAAAGTAGGTAAGGCGTTGGGTCCTGATGACATTCCTATCAAGGTGTGGAAGTGCCTTGGAAACGTGGTGAGCATTTGGCTAACTAAGTTGTGGATGAAGACTTTAGAATCAAAGGGATTTAGACGTAGTAGGACTAAAACTAAATATATGAGGTGTGTTTTCAGCGGTGCTATAGCAAGTCATAAAGATGTTAGTCTGGATGGAAAAATAGTGCTCAGGAAGGAAACTTTTCGATATTTGGGATCGATGCTACAGAGTATCATCAAGATTGATGAGATGTAAGCCACAGGATACAAGCAGGGTGGTTGAAATGGCACCAAGCATCAAGTGCTCTATGTGGTAGAAAAGTCCCTCAAAAGTTAAAAGGGTAAGTTCTATAGGACGGCGATTAGACATGCGATGTTGTATGGAGCGGTGTTGGGCGACAAAAAGACAACATGTACAGAAGATGAACGTAGCAGATATGCGGATGATGCGGTGGATCTTTGGTCATACAAGGTGAGATCGAATCTGTAATGATGATATACATGATGGGGTTGGAGTAGCACCAATTGAAAAAAAGCTTGTCCACAATCGTTTGAGACAGTTTGGACATCTCCAATGGAGGCCGCCTAAGACACCGAAGCGTAGTAGAATTTTGAGTCGTCGTGAAAACATAAGAGATAGAGATCGACCAAGACTGACATGGGAAGAAGCAGTTAAAAGACACTAAAATTGGAATATTCCCAAAGATTTGGTGTTCAATAGGAGTGAATGGAAGTTAGCAATCCATGTACTAAAACCATGACCTAGGATCAAAGGTTTAGGGGTTTTATTGACTTTGATTGAGTTTCTTTCCTAGCATACCCCAACATGTTTGGGATAAAAAGCTTGGTTGTTGTTGTTGTTGTTGTTGACCCAAATGGAATACTACTTTTTTGTTGATCAAGGAGATATTTTTTTCGGAAAGGAACATTCCGAATCAAACATCAAAAAATGTGTTCAGGAGGAGGCATGATTAAGAAGTATGGGGCATCACAACTAGAATGAAGCACCATCTAAGTTCTAACCAGCTTCTTCGCCTTAAAAGGAAAATTACTTTTCACTGTTAAAAAACTAGATTCAAACTGAAAAGCTAACTACCAAAGGATACACGTATAGCATATAGTATGAAAAACCGAATCGCTTATGCTTCCGTTCACCGGTTCAGTGGTCTAACTGGCGGTTCAAGCGGTTGAACTGCGGTTCAAAGAAGCCTTATATATGCTAGCTATCCTGAGTAAAACACAACAAATTGGCTAGGGTGCTGGTTAGTACAGCATAGCTATGTATCACCGATACTTGATACCGGTACTGCGATACAGTGATACGCAATTTTCCAAAAACATGAATCCGGCGATAATGCAAGTATATATATATATATATATATATATATATATATATATATATATATATATATATATATAATTTTAAAATATAAATAGGCCAATAATTAATTGATTACGTTGATGAAAAATTGAAAACTATACATTCATTGCCTCCTTTCCTCTTCATACCTCGGTCCATGCAAATAAATGAAATAGACAATGTAAGAGTTGTCACTAGTCATAAACTCTCTTAACATGGTTCCATGGAGGAAATCAAGCGTTCTCATTTCGTAGACCAACTGCAAACAAATTCACACTACGACTGCCACTACCAATTTCTAGTGGATTTGGAATTTGAGAGCTTTCACTTGCCATCCCTAAAGCAAAAGGTTAACCTAATTAAAAAAAACAGATGGGATGCACTAAAGAAAAACAGAGTATCACTCATCTTTGTTGAATATCACAGATAGAGCAAAGCAGCTGGTGACTGTTAGATAATCCAGGGTCTGAATTGATTTAGTTCCCTCTTTCCTCTTTCCATTTTTTCTGTCTTTCCTTAGTTAGCTGATTGGCTGATGTCTTTCCTTAGTTAGCTGATTGGCTGATTCTCTGATTTCGGTTTCTTTAGTTTCCTTAGGTGGATGATCCTGTTTTCTAAAGTTTCCTTAGATAGTTTTCATACCATACATTGTAAGGAGATTGTTTTCTTTAAATAAAGGAGAAACCCAAGAAAATGCTGCAGCAGTTGAGAGCAGCACAAAAAACCGAGTGTCTTACCTGTGTCTGATTTCTGAGTGAAATCCAACATTTGGTATCAGAGCCACCGTAGACTATGTCTACATCCTCTGCGCCGGTGCAGGCTGTGCGTTCGCCATCACCACCACAACGGCGCCGTGTCTCACACTCTCCTGCGCCGCGCCGAGGGCGTTGCGGAGGCGGAGAGGTTGTCGTCGAGCGCGTTGTGAAGAGTCCGTGGCCAAGATCCAGTATTTAATGCTCCGCGCACCAACTACCAAGTCCGGTCGTTGATGATCTTGCGTGAACTTGCAGCGCAAGGCACGTGGGCGATCGAGCCAGAAGAAGACGAGATCGTCGAGTACCGCGAAGATCGTCTTGCTCTGGCGGCAATTCTGCGTGCTGTCCCTCCGGAGATGCTCGAATCGTTGGCGCGCAAGCGCACAGCGCGTTCAGCATGGGAGGCGGTGAAGACCGTTCGAGTCGGCGTCCAGCGCGTGCGCGAGGCCAACGCACAGCAGCTGCGCAAGGAGTTCGGCGAGATCACATTCAAGGAAGGAGAGTCTGTTGACGACTTTGCTCTTCGCATTGTCGGTCTCGCCAACAACATCCGTGTCCTCGGCAGCGACATGACGGACGCGGAGATCGTCAAGAAGATGCTTCAGGTGGTTCCAGAACACCTGACGCAAATCGCCATCGCTATCGAGACGTTCCTCGACTGCGACTCTCTCACAATCGAAGAAGTTGTTGGGAGACTTCGACAAGTCGAGGAACGGCTCAAGAAGACTGCACCGCCACCGATAACATCCACAACAAGCCACGGCGGCTTCTTCTCGGCGAAGAAGAGTGAAACTGCGAGGATGAAGCTGCGTGACAATGATGGTGACAGCAGTGCTCCAGGAGGTGGCAGGCGGCGCGGCAAGACACGACGTGGGCGAGGATCTGGAAGTCGCGATCTTTGCTAAGGGAGTTCTTGACACAAAGGGCAATGAGCGGCAAAATGACAATACTTGCCATAAGCTGTGGCAAAGAGGCGGCCCTTGGGCCAGGGCTGCCGAGCAAACCAAAGAAACAACCCCAAGCGCATCACGTGGAAGGAGAAGAGGACGATACCACCCTAATGATGGTATCTGCGTCCTGGCGGCCTGTTGTCGCGTCGAGATCGTTGAAGCTGAGGTCTTCGCACAGCTTGGGCCAAGGGAGGATCGTGATCATCGGCGTTGGGTACTTGATCTGGGAAGCGACAAATCACATGGTAGTGCGGCGCTCTGCCTTCTCCGAACTCGACACGGCATCTGCGGCTCGTCAAGTTTGGCAATAGCTCCATTGTTGAAATCGAGGGGCGTGGAACCATCGTCCTCAAGCGCAGAATGGGGAGCATCGCGCGTTGATAGGGTATACTTTATACCTCGGTGACGACCAATATTATCGGTGTTAGTCAATTTGGACAAAATGGTGGTGGCGTGGAGATAGCCTCGGCCTTTTCGCATCTTCGATCGACATGAAGCTCTTGGCGAGTCGCGACGCTACGGAGTCTTGCCTCTACATCCTTGAAACTGCGGTCGGTCGGTAGGTGTGCTGGCGCTCGGCTCGGAGGCCGCCTGGCTCTGGCATGGGCGGTACGGGCACCTGGGCTTCGACAACTTGCGGAAGCTAGCTCGGGAGGGGCTAGTCCGGGGCCTGCCGTTCCTGGATAACATCAATCAAGTCTGCGACGGGTGCCTCGTCGGCAAACAGCGACGCGCCCCCTTCCCGGCTCAAGCACGGTGGCGAGCTTCTCACGTCCTGGACTTGGTCCATGGCGATCTGTGCGGTCCTATCACCCCTTCTACTCCGAGCGGCAACAGGTACTTCTTGCTTTTGGTGGATGACATGAGTCGCTTCATGTGGCTTCGTCTCCTCGCCAGCAAGGACCAAGCACCGACGGCAGTCAAGAATTTCCAAGCTGCGGTGGAGGTTGAAGCCGATCGCAAGCTCAAGGTACTCCGAACCGATCGTGGGGGGGAGTTTACCTCTGTCGAGTTCGAGATCTTCTTGCCGCGGTGGAGTCAACGCTTGACTCACCGCTCACTATTCTCCTCGGCAGCAGGGTGGTTGGCGGCGCAACGAGCATCGTAGCGATGGCGCTATTGCATGCTCAAGTCCAAGGACTACCGGGCATCTTTAAAGGCGAGGCCATCACGGCGGCGGTCTTCATCCTCAACCGCGCCAACCACGCGCTCTGGAAGGAATGACACCTTACGGGCGTGGCATGGAGTGGCCATTTATTCACTATTCCGCGCCAGTTGCGTCAGCATGTCAGAGATCGCGCCGGGTTGAAAAATTGGATGGCCGTAGCCTCCCTACGATCTTCGTTGGCTATGAACCGGGGTCCAAATGTTCATTGCTACAACCCGGTGTCGAGCGCATCATCGTGTCGCGTGATGTGGTATTCAATGAAGCCTTGTGATGGAAATGGGAACCCGGCAAGAGAATGCATTCGGTGATCAGTCCTTGAGGTGGAGTATGACATTGTGCAAGCACTGAGGCCGACTCGGGGACACCGTGGGATTCGCATCAAGTCCGGCCCCAAGCTCTGCTCCAGCCTTCAACTCTGGAACACAAACGCCAAGCCAAGCTGCACCATCTCCACCACCACCAGATGCGCCCGACCGCCGCGACACCTCTCCGACCTGTGGAGTTTGTCTCGCCGCTTTGAAGATTGGGAGACGAATCGGATCTGGAACACGACGGCGCGCCCGCCGGTTCCGTCGGTGGTCGACGCTTATTGGGCAGCCTCGCCGCTGGGATCGTCCCGGGGTGCTCGACGAGGAGCTCTTCTTCGCCACAATGACGGCCCGGCCGTTTGGCGAGGCCGAAGCCTTCTTTGGAGGGAGGCCATCGCGAGAGATGAAGGCAATTGAGGACAACGGCACATGGGAACTCACCACACTTCATTTGGCACCGAAGCGTCGGGCTCAAGTGGGTTTTCAAGGTGAAGCGCGGCAAGCGGCAACATTATGCGCCACAAGGCCCGCTTAGTGGCGAAGGCGCTCGTCGGTAGCGGGGATCGACTTCGACGAAGTTTTTGCTCGATAAGCGCGGATGGAGTCTCAGACGGGTCATGCTTGCGTTGGCTGCGCATCAGCGGCGCAAGTACACCATATGGGCGTTAAAAGCGCGTTTCTCGATGGAGAGCTCAAGGAGGAGGTGTTTGTGTCGCGTACGCTGGCTTCATCGTCGGCAGCGGCAAGAACAAGGTTCTTCGCTGCGCAAGGCGTTGTATGGGTTCTGGCGAGCACCGGGGCTTGGAATGCCAAGCTTGCGCCTCACCCTTCACTCGGCTTCGAGAGGTGCGGCTCGAGCATGGCGTGTACATCCGTGGCAAAGACGGTCGCGGTGGTCGTTAGCGTCTCGTCGGCGATTTGATCATCTGCGGCACCGGCAATGATGAGATCCACGACCTTCAAAATTTGGAAATGAAGCGTTGTTCTCCATGGCGACCTCGTCACTTGTCATACTACCTGGGCATCGAGGTGAGCCAAGGCCCCATGGGCATCACCACATGCCGGTCGGCATATGCCAAGAAATTGCTTGGCGCAGTGGCATGGACTCTGCAACTCAAGCACAACGCCCATGGAACCAAGGTTGAAGTTGAGCAAAAACGGTGAGGCTCCGGTGGTGACGCATAGTAGAATCTGACGTATCATCGGAGGTCTCCCAGATCTGGTTCACACTCGTGGGACCTAGCCTCTGTGATGGGCTATTTAAGCGATTCATGGAGCGCGCATGAAGATCACCTCATTCTTGCGGTAAAGCGTGTGCTAAGGTATGTGGTGGGCACGCGATCATGGTGTGTTCTCGTCAAGGAGGAAAGACATCTTGCAATTGCTAAACCCGATGATCTTGACATGGCCGGCGACATCGATGCAAAAAAGCACCGGTGGCGTCATCTTCTTCCTCGCGACAACGCAATCACACGCAATCGTCCAGCGAAGGTGGTGGCTCTTTCTTCTTGTGAGCGGAGTACATCGCGGCAATGCGGCGACATGTCGAACAATCGGCTAGCTTCGGTTAGTGCGACATGGTGCGACATCAAACTGAGGCGCCCGAGCTCAGGTGGACAACCAATCCGCCATCGCTCTAAGCAAAAATCATGTCCTCCATGATCGGAGCAAGCACATCGACACCAAATATCACTTCATCCGAGATTGCATTGACAGGAATCAAATTATTCTTCGGCATACCCCTACGGAACAGCAACTAGCTGACATCTTGACTAAACCACTCGGACGTGATCGATTCCAGAAGCTTTGTGCTCAGATTGGCGTCAAGCAAGTCATCGAGACCAAGGATTAGGGGGGAGAAATGTTAGATAATCCAGGGTCTGAATTGATTTAGTTCCCTCTTTCCTCTTTCCGTTTTTCTGTCTTTCCTTAGTTAGGTGATTGGTGATGTCTTTCCTTAGTTAGGCGATTGGTGATTCTCGATTTCATTTCTTTAGTTTCCTTAGGTGGATGATCCTGTTTTCTAAAGTTTCCTTAGATAGTTTTCATACCATACATTGTAAGGAGATTGTTTTCTTTAAATAAAGGAGAAACCCAAGAAAATCTTTATGTGATGAGAGCAAAAGACAAAAAAAGAGTGTCTTACGTGTCGATTTAAAGTGAAATCAACAATGGATTGCATAGAGGCTGGCGGCTACTGCAGGAGAATGGGGAGATGGAGCGAAGAAGCGGCGGTGAAGAGGAGGATGCCTGAAGGGAGGGGGAGGTGACCGGTAGAGAAGGGGGAAGCGGTGGGATTTACAGCTATGGCAAGAGAAGGGGGAAGGCGGCGGGATTTGTTGCGACGATAGGAGAAAGGGGAGGGGCAGCGCGATTTGCAGCAACAGGAGAAGGAGGAGGTAGTGGTGGGAGAAGGGGGAGGCGGTAGGCGTGGCGATTTGTGGGGAAGGCAGCGGCAATTTGTGGCGTCAAGAGCTGGATGTTGCGCGAGAGTTCACGCTGTGTGACAAGGAGAAGAGGGTTACGTGGGAGAGATAGATTTTTAGGGTTATGATTGATGGGCTGGAATGGGAATTTCCTTTGTTTGGGTTTTGTGTTATGGGCTTAGAGGTATCGGGGAGGATCGCAGAGTATCGAAGAAGGATCTGGACTTTTAAATTAATTTTTTATGCTGAATTTCACCGATCCTTGTCGATCGGGATCGGGGAGGATCAGGGTATCCGATACCGGTACGTCACCTTCGTGAAGGATCGGTGATTCCTAGCAGCACAAATTCATCTCCCCTACCAGAGTTAGAACCCTAGCTGCGCATCTTTGGCACTGCGGGGCTGCGTTATGGAATCAAGTCAGTCGCAGAGAATAGATCTAACAAAAAATAAGTTACAGAGAATCTTTACTGATTCTAGTAAAATATTATTAGTACAGCTAAGAAAAAGGAGGTTATGAATTACTGCCAAAGTAGTAAAATAGAAGTTCTTTCAAAAGCCACTGCAATACCAAATGCACCCCTAGTTACTCATCATGGGCCAGCAAACATTTGCTAGTGGACTAACATACTTGGACCAGATATTATTATACTAACTTACTAGAGTTTCCTCCCCTGTAAAAGCATAATAAGCAAAAATGTGCAGGCAAGTAATAAAGCCACTGTATAAAATTATAAATCTGAAAGTAACCAAGAGCATGCTCTACACTGATGTATATAAGAATAAGAGCCAGCATAAGCTCACAGATATAAGCCACATGATTTAGTAAGAGTGGTAATTACTATTTCTTTATTATGAGATTCACGCTTGGGATATTCATATTCCCAAAACTTGTCTGAACTGTTAATGTTCTAACGGTTACAATATATTCATAGCACAATCACAAAAAAACTATGACATGTATATGGAGCAAAGAGATACAGAAATAGGAGCACATAAAGTTATGTAAAAAATATTTTTTAGTTTAGATCTTCTTTTGTTCAAAAGATATTTTTGCTTCAACCTTTATACCTAAGTCAGGGCTACTTCCGAGACTATTCCTTCCTCTAGCTGGTAACCTATGATATTGTTAATTGCAGAAGCACATGCGGATTTAACAGATATAAGTTACACTTTAACGTAATTAGACAATTAGCATGGGTACATAGTAAATGCTTCGTACTTCTTAAAGCAGGATGAGTCTTGGTTTATTTGAAGCTCAGATACATGTAATTACAATATGAACAACACCCTATCTGAACCTAACGGGAAATAGTGCACTTCCATCCTAGCATCGTCATTATAATTAATCCCATGACTGCTGTTTTTTGTGTAGATTATTGGGAACTTGAATTTCTTCTTACTGCCAAGTTGGTTCAAACAAACTAGCATCATTAACACCATCTTAACTCTTACCTTTTCTGTTATTTTCACTGCTAGCAATATTAACAATAATAAAATTATCATTTTAGAAATAACATATAAACCTTCCAAAAAAACAACTTACTATGAATCGACATATAATATATAGACCTCTAGAAATAATAAAAATGAAAGATAATCACCTCTTTCCATTTTGGGAGCCCACCCTCTGGAACCCATTGTGGATGGTCAAATTTGCAGGCATCTCCATACTTACAGGTTCTGGTCATCATATAGAAGGCACAGTCTTTTTCCCCCGGTCGCTGTGGATATATAGGAAGGCTGCTTTCAAGCCTAGGGCGTTTAACCATAGTATTTGAAGAATATAATGCTTCACTCTGCCCAACAGTACTATGACTTCTCATAATAGACTGATGATAGAGAACTATAGTAGAAATACAAAAGAAATTTATAAGCTAGCTGCATTAGACAACCATATTCTGAAAATAATAATAATAGTAGTAGTATACTTAAATGAATGGTAGTAAAATTACACCAAACTAAAAAAAATGTTACCATATATAAGAATAATTACAAAGCCAAAATATATCAAGTGGTCCAAGCACCTCTTCATGCTCCTCACTTTAGCACTAATGTAAATTGTATGTTCTGTCAAAGGAGCATAGAGAGAACTAAGCGCATCTATGGAATCATGGTAGCTATCTTCAACACCCTAAAAAAAGACTTGCATAAACACATCTACAGCACATCATGGGAGCTGCCTCTAAACACCTCATAATAGACTAGCATTTTGTTTTCTACGAAAATATAGACAAAACTGGTTCACATTCTACCTCAGACTACATAACGAAACAAGACATGCCTGGTCATCCAAGGGTCAAGCACAAATTCGCTAATATGAAAAGAAATCAATAAACTCACTTATGTCGTAAGCAATAACACCTTCTATCAGAAAATCATTAGAAGTTTTT
The DNA here is from genome assembly GCA_036346375.1 of Guadua angustifolia. Taxonomy (NCBI): domain Eukaryota; kingdom Viridiplantae; phylum Streptophyta; class Magnoliopsida; order Poales; family Poaceae; genus Guadua; species Guadua angustifolia. Next base: position 37,158,643 of record CM070500.1, on the reverse strand, counting down.
TTTTCAAAATTTTAACAATTCTTTTTTTAAGCTCATTTTATATGCAGGGTTCTGACTTCTGAGATGTTTGAAAAGGACAAAACTCCAAAAACTGTATGAAATTCTTACTGCTATAAACCCTTCCAAGTCCAAGAAACAACCACATAATTTCCTCCAACGTGGACAAGCCCCAAAAGTATGCATTCAATGTATACAATGAAGATCAATCTATTCAAGATCTATCATAAGCTTCTCTGATCGAGAGGCCAGTGGACAAGATAGGTTTTTGATCTTGAATTGCTTAGATCATACAACAACTAACCCTTGAACTCCACAAAATGGTCCCACTCCACACTTCACTTGTGTCAACACTAAGAAATAAGTCAACAACCGACTATGAGGCAGGAGTACAAGATAGTAGCACTATCGATACGAAATTATGCTACGCTCTCCTTATACATTCTCTACTGCGTTTTAATTGAAAGCACGTACAATTACGTAGCTGCATGATTCACATAATGCAGTAATATGTTCATAATAAATCCTAATATAGTGGTATACTGTACAAGCTTGAGCAACAGTAACAGCACCCAACCATAATTCAGCATACTTTTAACTAAATCTCATACCAACAAGCAGTCACAGCGAACGCAATCAACTTTTGTTTCAAAATGAACACGCTTGCGCACTCAAGCCGGTGGCATTATCCAATAAACGAAGGAGAACCCCACCAATTAACGGAGCAGGGCACCGGGTGCTCTCACGGTCTCACCTTCGGCGGATCGCCTCGCGCCGACCCGCGCGTCGAAGGCGCCGGCGGCGGAGGGGTAGGGGGGCGGGTCGCCGGCGTAGCGGGCCGCGATGAGGTCGATCTCGTAGGACGAGTACCCCGCCGCCGCGTCGTCGCCTGCGCCGCCGAGGCCGTATGCGTAGTACGGGTTCGACATCGCGGCCGGCTTCGGGATCCGGCTAGGGTTTCGCGCGCGTCGCGGTGGGGTGGTTGCGGGAGGGAGAGGCCGACGCCCTGGGAGTGGGGAGGCTTGTTGGGTATATGCGCGAGCACTGACACGGTGACACCGCACTTGCGCACGGAACTCTTTGTAGTCGTTTCTTCCTTTTTTTTCACTTAGCCTCCTTCGTATTTACGCTTTAAACCCCCCATACACTACACATCCCTACAATGTTGTTCACTTCTGCGATGGTCTCTCGCCCGTACGAAAGGATAGCTATCTTCCCATATACGATTTTACGAAAAAACTCTTCCACTTTTTCAGAATTACGGATAGATCTTCTCAATTACAAATAGTCTTTCGTAATTTTTTGTGAGACAAAATAGGTACCCTTTAAAGCGCTAGGAATTGGCGAGAGGGCGGAGAGGCCATTGTCCTCTTGCCGATTTTACGAAAAAACCCTTCCACTTTTTGAATTACGGATAGGTCTTTCTGAATTACAATAGTCCTTCGTAATTTTTTGTGAGACAAAAAATGTATTTTTTTCTTCGCGTTTGGGTCCTCGGCGCGATATTTTACTGAAAAACCTCCGTTAATTACAAATCGCGAACAAACCCTTTTCTAATTTTTCGGGATAGCGAAGCGGTCCAAAAATTAACAAACAGGTCCCTAGTTCTTACGTTCAGGTCCTTTCTCCGTTTTTCCCGGAAAAAAATTTTTCGCCACAAAAAACACGTTTTCCGAAAAAATATTTGTGCCACGAAAAACACAGATTCGTCGAAGATTTATAGCGACTTATCGATTTGTCGATCCGCTTTTATGGGAAAAATGTTTCGCCACAAAAAACGTTCTTCCCGGAAAAATATTTCGCCACAAAAACACGCTTCCTCGGAAAAAGTTTTACGCCACCAAAAAATCGATTCGTCGAAGGTTCGCGTTTTCGAAAAAAGTTTTCGCCACAAAAACATGATCCGTCGAAGGTTAGCGTTTTCGAAAAAATTCCGCCACAAAAAACGCAGATTCACAAGATTTATAGCACCTTATCGATTTTGATCCGTTTTTACCGAAAAAATGTTTTCGCCACAAAAAACACGTTTTTCCGGAAAAGATGTTTTAAATCACAAAAACACGCTTTTCATGGATTCACCGATGGGTCCTATCGACTCTACAAAAGCGGCGCAGTCAGTGGCAGCGCTATTATTGCCAATAGCTCTAGCAATCCAAAGATTCGCCAATAGCTTCTAACAACCCTTTTTTTAAAAAATTTAGAAAATCAAAAATACGCTGAATTATACAAAAGAAAAACCAAGAATACGTTTTTGATTCATTTGTGTTTTTCTTTAAAAAAAAGGATTCACCGATAGCTCCTAGCAATTTAAAGATTCACCGACGGCTTTTAGCAGACCTTTTTTTTAAATAAGAAAAGCGAGATTATCCAATTTTTTTACAAAAATATTCGTCAAACAAAATTTCGCTAAGCAAGCGATCGTGACCGAATATCTCAAATTTCGCACAACACGTAATGCAACTACAAAATTTTGCGCGACGCGGCGTAGCGCGTGACACTGGCTAGTACCATATATTAAAGAGCTGAGAATTGCCGAACGCTCGGCGCGTCCGTACCGTCTCGGTCAGAGCCTGCGTTTTCCCAGCGTCGATTGAGAGACCGGCGGTTGAGGATGCATCGCTGTTTCGGGATTTGCTCGTGCCGTGGACACGCCGTTTCCGTCCGCGCTCGAAGACGGACTCGGGAACTGTGGTGTTTCGCGCCTATTGGAAGGCCGACGATTGGTAACGCGTCACCGTTTCACGTTTTCCTGGTTCTGTGTGGTTCTAGGCTCATTTATTGTCGTTGCGCTCCGTGTCGGCCATCCACCCGTCCTTCGTAGCTCTCGCGCGCTCCGCCTGCGGTTCCTGTCCCGAGGTTGTGGCTTCTTCTCGGTTTGCTCCATATACTTTTCTTCTCGGTGCATAATGCCTCACCACTGGTGGAGAGCAAATTTCGGCCGCCTGTTTCTACGCAGGCTTTCTTTTGGGTTTTCTTGTTTCTTCGGCTGTAGCGTTGCTTCAGAGAGGATCTCCTGCTCCAGCGCCTGGATCCTGAAGCCGTCTCGTAGTCTCAACGCCTGACAAACCCGGATGCTCCTGACATGACAGAATTAGCAGCCTCCCATTGTTAGAGACAGTTTAAATATGCAACTAACTAGTAATAATCATTTGTGTGATCGAGTACTTGTCTTACTCTTACCACTAAGTATGTGTTGATTGCTTCATATAGATGGTCGTGTGTCTTCCGGCGGCCGGGATGACACCGATCAGTCTCTGGATCGCCATGCCCTCCTGTTCAACGTCGATCTCGCCGCCTCGGCCTCGTCCGTGTTTCGCCCAGAACTTGTGGGTCTTCTTGGAGAGCACCCACTTGTTCAGCGTAGAAGAGCACCACGGGCTCACGCTACTTCTCCTTCATGCCTTGCCGCCTCGGTGGGCTAGGTCTGGCAGCTGCCAGAGCTTGCCAGACCCGATCCTCCGCCCTGTCCCTTCCTACACAGTTGGTATAAAACAAGAACTAACTATCTAGATTTCCCTGATGGAAATGAAATACTTTATATATATATATACACATATATATATATATATATATGATTTCCTTTTTTCTACATTTGTAAAACCCTAACTTATGTTATTTATTCCAATAAAAAGCCAACCAACTAGAGAACTCAAATATGAAGCCTAGGACGTGAAAAGGTAGCGTTACTCGAAGGAAGAGAGAGGGTGGAGGAGTGGGTCGGGTGGTGGAGGTAGAACACCGACAAAAAGAGAGGGTGTGGGTAGATCAATAGTAATTAGCATGTAGGGTTATGTTTACCATTTAGGTGAAATGACGTGTTTTTATACTTGAGTGGAAACGATTAGAGATAACAACCAGGTGTGACGAAAGTGGATTCTCCTTCAAAAAGGGCTTTTCCCTAAGCGAAATGGGCACAAGTAATACTCACCAATACTTATGCCCACCAGCCAAAATCCCTTCACGGATATACTCGAGAAATGCGGCAAGTGAATAATTTTGCCCATGCCTATCGCCCACTCGTGTCCAATATCGCGCGAGCATACCCATGTGCTTACTACCACTTTATACAACCAATATTTCATCATAAAAGGCAATGAACCAATACTTCATACAACCAATATTTCATCAACATTTGAGAAAAAAATAATATAGCTCACAGATCTAAGAGCTCAACACAAATCACAGTCAACACAACACAAAATCACAAGCAACAGATAGGATTTAGGATAGGGAATGGCAGAAAAATAAACTTGGTGGCGAGAACTCGTGGACCTCAAGGGGTAGGACCTGGGATGTATCTAGAGTTTTCCAAACATATCCCATTTGTCAGTATTTATTGTCAGGTAATTAAATAGGACGGGCACAAATGAAGCTTCCCTATGTTTGTCCATCGAGTAAAGATATGACCCTGCAAACATGCCCGTAAGCAATAAAGGAGGAAGGTTTATGGGTAATCGGGCAAGATTATCATCTTTAGAAAATGACTGCTATATTTTAAATCTTGATCTAAGAGTTCAAATTTCTAGTGATTCCTTTTGACCAAAAGGACACCAACATGGTTTTGTACACCACCTCCAATACAACATCTACCCTTGATTATCTCGGTAACATGCATCGATCACATGCAAAAAAGATCACTGTCTTACCAAAACATTCCCATTCGACTACCTTAGAGGACACTCGTCGAGTCAACAGAACAATCCTGAAGGATGTATTGCATCAACATAGCTAATTATATTTAAGCACATTTTCTAGTTGATGCTAGTTTCACTTCCCCAAAAGCACCAACCTAAACCGCAGATCTGGAGGAGGCAGCAAACATAATCTAAAGAATCCAAAGATAGCCGAAGAACTGGTAGGGAGAGAAATGAATTATCAATTATGAAAAAGATGGAGAGTGAAAGAACCGGCAAACCTGACCAATCTACTAGAAAAAAAGTTCCCTCTTGCTCCAGTTGCCTCCTCCCAATTTTCACCTCAACCTCAAAGGAGCCAGCACTGGGACTTATTTTGGTTTAAAGCCAATTTTTTCGAAACTAACCTTTGCTAAGTGTTGTTTGCCACATTTTTTATGACAATAAAATTCAGAGTCAGAAGTGTGATAAAGTTTGGCGAAAACTTGAGTCTATAACGTGTAGGATATAGAACTAAGAGAGTGTGGTAAGTCACAGTTGTGGCAACGATTAGTTCGTCTAAAAATCCATAGCACGCCTAAGCTTAGATGTGATAAAATTAGCTTCAAACCAAATATGCTCCAGCTTCTTTTGTAACAGTTACCGATAACTATTCAAGCTTCTTTTTTTTCCTTTTTTAGAATACGCTGCAGAACTGCACATCTATCCATTGATAAATAGAAGTTCAATCAAGGGCAAGACTAGGGGTGTCGGGTATGCCCCGACATATTCAAATATCTCAGAAGTGCTACAAGATCACCTCTCTAATAGACCAAATTTGTTGATTGAATTAGTTTCAATTTTAATGAGTTGGGATTTTTAAGACCTTTAAGCTATCTATATTGTACTTTTAGTAAATTTTAAATATATATGTTGGATTTATGATCTTACGAAATCATCGTATAAAATTATAGAGTTATACATATGAAATATGCACCTTGAATGAAAATTTGCTAGTCTGCTACTGAGTTCAATAAAGGTTCGTTCGCGAGGTGCTTACACGTACATTTGTACACTGCAGTTATAAAAACTCACGGATAATGACTTGTTTTGGTGTAATAATAACGCAAATGCATTGAAGCATCTCATTCCAATAAATGATACAAAGAAGGTTAAAAAAAAAATCAAAACTCACTCAAGTAACTATGTATTTTCTCCGTCCAAGTTTATAAGATATAGTTCTTGCCACGTAGATCAAGAATGTATTGAAAATGACTGGAATATCTCTAATTATTATCACTAAGCAGTGTATTCAATGTATGCATTCAGAGAATATAAAGCAAATATAGATATTTATTATAAATGTATAGGAAATATCACATTAATATATATAAAAATATAAAATATACTTTATACATGGATAAAATTATTTAAAAAATAAGACTTATAAACTTGGTCGGTCGGGATGAAGTTCCAACACATCGGCTGGCTAGCTGCTAGTTCGCTACTGGCGCTGGAGTGGAGGTCGAGACCAGAATCTTGGACAGGAAACAAAAGGCCCAAATATTCGATTCGATGGTGAGGCCCATAAAAATTAGTCACGAGGCCTCTACAGCTGGCCCATACCTCCCTGCGTTCGTCGCTGATCCCCCACTCATTCCAAACCCACACCGCCGCCGCCGCCGCCGCCTTCTCCTCCTCCCTCGGCGCCGCCGACTGCGCCTTCTCCCTTCTCCTCCTCCGCCGCTGCCGTATTCTTTTTCTCTCTCTGGCGGCTGCGGCGCGGGCGGCGATCAGGTAACCTGCTCATCCTATTCAGCGTGTAAAGAGATTGTGGAATCGGATGGCGTGCTCGTCTCCCCCGGCACCGACCTCTTGACCTCGCCGATGTGCCCCCACGAGAACTGATAGCATCTATTGTCTCTGTTGTTTCGTTACATTGTTTTTAGTGTTTCGTGAGTGGTTTATATGATGGGTGGAAGTATCTCGCAGGTCCTTGGGCCATGGTGGGCTGGCGGGCTGCGGGCGCTCGTGCCGTTCTTCGCCGGCTCTGCACGGCCGCGGAGGCGGCGGCGAAGCATGATGGTCGTGTGTTCGCGGCCAGCTATAGCAGCAGCGGCAGCGCGAATGCTCCGTTTGGCATGGGTGCGTGCCTGTTTGGCCCTGTATGTCAAGGCTTCATTTAGTTATTGCGTCGATATGCATCGATAACATCATCTCAATGCTCATTTCAAGTACACGGTAGCCAGGTTTGGTAGAATTTAGGTAATTGCTTATCGAGGCTGATGAGAATGTGGGTTTTGGATTCTAGGATTATTAAGCCTTATTGTTTCTGTTTATTTTGTGTCAGTTGTTATTGTGCCATTATTGATAAATCAACATTTTCTTATCACTCACTCTCCGTGTTGGTGCTGTGATTCTTTTAGCTTTGGTTTGTATCACTCTTTTGATGAGCTCTCTGATACAGTAATGTGATGTTATGCCACGATATCTAGTATTAGTCTTGGGAGAACCCGCAACTTCTCTGTTCATGTCCTTTTGTTTAGAACTGTTCTTTTTTGTAGTTAATGTTCACCCTTTTATTGCTTTCTAACGATCGTGATCCATAACCATGTAGGCCAATACAGAAATTTTTTGAGGGCACAAGCTTTTGCCTCCAGGGGGATTCCAGTGAACTTCCATCAGCTGATCCACAATGCTGTATTCACTCCTCCCATGCTGCTTCAGTTTCTTATGCAGTCATGCTTCATTAGGGCTACTGGCTGACTTTTGATAAGAACTAAAATTATGTTTTTGCAATTGCCTCTGTTTGACACCTACCAATTGTGAGGATCACTTTCATAAGCAGCAGCTTATGTGTCTGGTTAAGTGGGTGCCATATTGGCACCATATGATTACATTGCTTGGCTTCATGATGCCGTATCTTTTATTTGTGTTATGTTTGGCATAAAATTACATTAGCTCACTGGTGTAGTTATTTACATGTATACTTGGTATTTCATTGCAGGGAATATCAACCACAAGGAACTTGCTTGCTGCAGATGATGCAATGGTTCCCATTTCTTCTCCTTTGACACCTCCACCGGGGGATGCAGAAGAAACTGACAAAAAGGGGGCAGTGGTTAAGCGACTGAAGGTCCAAGCCATCAAAAAGGATATCAAACAGGTAAACAGCAACACAGTACTAGACTACTAGCTACATTACATGCTGGGTATGTCGCCGACAATGAAACTTCCAGTATGCAGAATATCATGCATTAGCTGCATTAAGCTGTTGTATGTATTCTCTGAAACTGTTAAATATGTGTTCATGATATTTTAAATGGTCATGTAGAATAGGCAGCACGCTGTTAGTAAAGGTGAAAATAGAAAGCTTTCATTGTCTACATGTCTATTTGGTTGAAGCAGCACTTGTTGCTTAACCTCAGTTCAACATGTGTTTGTACTTTGTAGTTTTTATTCATGACTAAATTTATATTTGGTTGGGACAGCTGGAAGTCTGTAACATTTGATAAGCTGTTTCTTCGGTTATATGTTACTTGACTGGAATGTTTAGCATATATATGTAGTTAGATTAAGGCTGCACATACTTCATTAACTGGTGCACTACTCATTATCTTTTACCAGTACTGTCAAGAGACGCCTCTCTCCAATTCTTTCTAATCTGTCTGGCCGTTTTAGAGCCCCAAGAAGGTGAATTTGGTAGCCAAGCTGGTTCGAGGAATGCGTGTGGAAGATGCTCTACTGCAGCTGCAAGTGACAGTTAAAAGGGCTGCAAAAACTGTGTACCAGGTTCTGTAACTAGCAAAATCGTGCCCTTTCAACTGCTTCCTGTGATAGATAGGGCAGCGACCATTGATATTTTTCATGAGCATTTCTTCCCACCAATTACTGCAGGTGATCCATTCTGCTCGTGCCAATGCAGCTCACAACCATGGATTGGATCCTGATAAACTTATTGTGGGTAAGATTTAAGGGAAGCACCCATTTCCCTCCATATTTGTAATAAATTAAATGTCATCCCTTTCTTACCCTTTTCTTTTCGACACCACAGAGGAGGCCTTTGTGGGGAAAGGACTTTACCTGAAGAGGTTGTCTTACCATGCCAGAGGAAGGTGTGGTATCATGGTGAGACCTAGGTGCAGACTGACAGTGGTGGTTAGAGAGGCTACCGCTGAGGAAGAGGCAAAGATTGCGAAACTCAGAGTTAGCAACTATAAGAAGCTAACCAGAAAGGAGAGGCAGCTCATGCCACACCGGCTTATCGAAGTTAGCCCAAGGTGGGCTCGCAAAAGGAAAGAGGAGGCTGGTGCTACGGCGTAGTACAAGTTTCTGTGTGATGTACCTTTCTTTCTTCACTGGTCTGAAGCCGGAGAGTAGTTGCATCTGCAGGCTTCTAGTTCATCAGCTGAAATATACTGAAGAACAGTTGTTGCTCGAGGCCTCATTTGCCGGGCCAGTCTTTGTTCTGTTTGTTTGATCTGTAGGAAAATCTTTCAAGACATTGTCCTGTCACCTGAAGCGTAGGACATTGTGGGTCTGCCAACAATTCTACCTACAACGAATAATTTACCTCAATCTATGTTTCATTCGGTCTGTTTTTGATCGAGCAGGCGAAATGCTGTTTCATTCGGGGAGGTTGATCGTGTCCATAGGATGTGTATAGCCTTAGGATTCCTTCCTTCTTGAGGCTGTCCTCGTTATAGTCATTCTTTGTCTTACGTATGCTGGTGTGTTCTTTATTACTGGTTTCGATTACAAGGAGGGAAAAAAAGGCAGCAGGAGCCGGTCTGAAACTGCTGTTCAGTGGTAGCTGCTAACTAGCAACATGAATGTTTCTGGTGAAGACCTAGGTTCCAGGTAAAACTGTTGCTAGATTCAAGTGTGCAACTTATCACGATTATCTTAGATAATTGAGTTGTAATGGAATTTGATGTAGTAATTTTGAACCTGTCTATGCAAAGATAAACACTGCTTTTACTCTACTTGCCGGTAAAACATGGGAAGGAGGCCCAGCAGAATTGGGCAAGAAAAGTAGCCCAGGCCTCTAATACGGGCCCACCTCCCATCCCCAGCGACAAACCCGCAAAGAAGCCTCACAAGTCACACCCACTCGCAGCCGAGTCTTAAACCCTAACCGGAACCTGATATCGATCCCACCCAGCTCCGCCGCAGCCATGGCCGCCTCCTGCTTCTCCGCCTCCGGCCGCTGCCTCCTCTCCACCGCCGCCGCGGCTGGAGCCACCGAGCTCCCCGTCCCTATCGCGCGCCTCCGCAGCCTCGCCCGAGCGGGCCGCCTGGACGACATCGACGCCGCCCTCGCGCCGCTCCTCCCGTCCCACCCCGTCGCCGCGCTCTCCGCCCTCTCCTCGGTTGGCCTCCCCGACCGCGCCTCCGCGCTCCTCTCCACCATCCGGTCGCCCACCGCGGCGCACCTCAACGCCCTCCTGGGCCCGCTCCTCCGCCGCCGCCGCCTCGCCCGCCTTGTGCCGTCCCTCCTCGCCGCGCACCCCACCACCCCGCGCGACGCCGTCACGGACTCCATCCTCGCCAAGTCCCTCTGCCTCACCTCCGGCGCTGACTCCGCGCTGCACCTCCTCCGGGGGCAGTCGCCGCCATCCCTCCATCTCTACACCGCCCTCATTGACTCCTTCTATAAGCAGCGCCAGCCACACCGCGCCGAGGAGCTGTGGCGCGCCATGGTCGACGACCACGGCATCGCCCCCGACGCCACCGCGTACAACGTCAGGATCACCTACAAGTCCACCAACGGCACGGTGGAGGAGGTCAAGGAGCTGATCCGGGCCATGCGCGAGGACGCGGGGCTCCGGCCGGACGTCGTCTCCTACAACGCGCTGATGCGGGCCATGGCGCGGCACGGGAGGGTGAACGAGGCCGTGGAGGTGTACAGGAGCCTACAGGAGGAGGGGGAGGGGAGCACAGCGGCGAAGTCGGCGCCGGACTGCGCGACATACACGTGCGTAGTGGGGGCACTGTGCGGGGCGGGGAGGTGGTCGGAGGCGGAGGACGTATTCTACGAGGGGGTGAAGCGCAGGAAGGTGGCGGACCTCGGCACGGTGCGCACTTTGGTGCGCGGGCTCAAGGAGGCCGGCAAGGGGCGGGCGGCGAGGCGGGTGGTCGTCGGGCTGCGCAAGAAGTTCCCCGACCAGTTCGACGGGCCGTGGAGGGAGCTCGAGGAGGCGGCCGGGCTGCCGTGCTCCGGCAAGGAGGACGACGACGAGCAGCCGGCGGCGACGACCGCGTGAGCTGTTGCAGCAATTTTGGGTTTGATGATTAAGTGGCCGTATCGCTGGATCAATAAAGCAAATTCCCAGCTTACAAGGTTCGCTCAAGTTTTGGCAATTTAGCAAATCAGCTTCACATCGAACTACTCCGATGTGCGATGTCTCCCTGTAACAATGAATCGCTTAATTTTGTTTTCCCTCTAATCATATCGTTTAATCGATACGTGTTAGTAGTAGTTTGTTTTGGACGATGGTGTGCAGTGCATCTCTATCTCGGGGCAACTGGTGGCAGTGATATGGTAATTATATACACATGTGGAAAACCATACTGATCTCAGGTATTAGATTTTATATCATCGTTGCTCGAGATCAACTGATGACACAGATAGAAACATAACAATCTCAATAGTGTCTCAAATTAGGTCAATCTAACATGTTCTCTATGTCCACACTATTGATTCGATATTCTTATATCTACGACTGGTGAAATTTGATTACCACTCCATACATGTGCTGGTTTATAGGTCACTGCCTCACTGGTGTCTAACTAGTGACATCCGACAAATGATCATTTAGACTGATATCATATAATAAATAAAAAGCTTCACCAACAAGTTATATATTTGCTAACCTTTTATAAATGATAATTTGTTCAAAAATATAATGACATTTATTCAATAATTCATAATACACTTAGGGGTTACAAAATGCTACCCTGTAACTTGGCAGTTATAAAGGTAGCTTTCGAGTATACTATAAAACATGTGGAGGAATGTGATTAGTCAGATAAGGGATTTGCCCCACCTAACATAATATAAGATATCTTTGGGCCCCTCATATGGTTGGATAAAGGAAGTACATGGTCATACCATGAATGATTGAATAGTCGACTACATGAAGTTATCCATCGTTATATCAAGAAAGGATTAAATAGTCCATGGATGACAAGTATTTCACCGGAGTTCAATTAGGCATCATGAGGCAAAAAGGAGAATACGCATACATATTGTCCTATTAGATGCAAACTGGTTGTAAAAGGATACAAACTGGTCATGAGCTAGTCATACATATCACAAAATGGTGGCGAACTGTTCATAAGGAATTACAGATCGGTCATAACCAGATACGGACTAGTTGTAAGGAGTTACGAACTGGTCGTGAGTGTATAGGACCTAGTTGTATACCATATTGCATATGGTTCATCTGATTTGATCTTTTGTGTATATTTGGTGGTCGACATGTTCTGCTAAGAACCGCTATTGACCAATGATCTGAAATGTGTTTTCGAGTTATAACCAGTGTACGTAAAGCCATAAGGCTCATACACTTAACAGGTTGGAACATTAGAGTATGGTTGATAGAGTGTGAGTGGGATACGATCTCTACTCATATTGGATATGGATCCAATAGGTGACTCTATATAAAGGGGTGCATGGGGCTGAACGGGTGTATGATATACAACCACTGAAATCCTAGCCACCACCTCCTGAATGCCTTTGTTGTGCATGTTGGTGCTAGCACACCGGCATACGTCATTCCTCCCTAGACGTGTGGACTTTGGTAGAGGTGCTACTACGTTACGGTGCTAATCGGGACAATTGCGAGGAGACGGTCGAGACAACAATGAGGAGGAGATGATCAGCGTCGGAGGATCAGTTTCAAAGGTCGTGAGAATGATAGACTACTTTAACTACATGACGTGCGATATGTTGAAGTGAGTTGCTTCAACTCTATTTCTAATGCATTACGTATCTAGGGGTAACAATTTATGATCTTTTGTATGGTTTCTTGGTTTACATGATAGAAATTTTAATTTGTGCTAATGTAGCCTACCTGTATACTAACATTTGGCTATTACTAATTGGGGACATATTAGGTGCTAATGTGAATTAGTGCTAATTTCGTGCTAATGGCATATAGAAGTTTTGAAAAATTCTCAAAAATTACCACATGTAGGGAGGTGAACCTCTACAACATGCAATTTGAAGATGAAACTCAATAAAGATATGAAAAAGACAAACTCAGCATGAATAGTACTTATTCTTTTTGGCACTATTCTTTTTGCTGTTTGTCTTTTCATATCTTTCAAATACGATTGAGTTTCATCTTCAAATTTTGCAGGGTTGTAGAGGTTCACCTCCCTACATGTGGTAATTTTTGAGAATTTTTCAAAACTTCTACATGCCATTAACACGAAATTAGCAATCGAATTCACCATTAGCACTGAATATTTCCCCTTACTAATTAGTTGAACTATATCTTTTGCTTCTCTTTCGATCCACTGCTGATGGACATAGGGTTCCAAATCTCGGAAAATTTTTGGATTTCGATTAGGGTCAAGATTCTGAATCTCAGCGGAATAAAATAATTTGAAAATTTGAGTTGCTACAGTGATTTTGGTAAATCTTAGCAAGATTTCGGTGATTTGGAGTGGTTTTGATGTTTCTTAGACCGGATTTTGCACCAATTTTTTTCTGTAGAAAATTGTAATGCCTTTTATGGGGAATACACGTGAAAAGTTTTTTTTTAAATACATATACAAATTATGTAAATCTAATCCTGAACCCTAACTTCGATTTCTAACTTAAATGATGTATTTTGGCTTTAAATTGTACTTCGGCCTAGGGATGGCAACGGGTCCGGGTACCTCCGGATCCAGTCTCCGTGGACCCGGACCCGAGACCCGAAATTTGGACCCGGACCCGGACCCGAAATCAATCACGGGTCCAAACTCGGACCCGGACCCGATAGGTACCGGACCGAATCAGTACCTGATCCGATCGAATCATGCATATGCGGGCCTGCTCTTTGCTTCTTGGGAGCCTCGTCGCTCGGTTCGGAGCACTAGTACTTGTAGGAACGGATATGGCGACTAGAGGGGGGTGAATAGACGCCGAATAAAAATCAACTTCTTTTCTAAATTTAATTTGATTCAACCCTTCTATGCAATGGAAATAAATTCTACTAGTTTTATATGATCTCAAACAACTAGTATAAGTGCTAGAAAAGGTTAAACAAAGCCCTAATCAAAGAACCAAAATTTTCCAGAAATTTTCGAAGTGTTCGTGCTATCTGCAGTACAAATCGTGGTGGCACCGCTATGAACAGTGTTTTCGGGTGAACAGTAAATTCAGCGCTATCTCGAAACGAAAACTCTTGTAACTTTTGATTCATTGATCCAATGAACCCCAAATTTTGAACACAGCTTCTCGACACTATCTAGGTTCAATCCAAATCAATAATTACAGAGATTAGATCCAAAAGATCACGAATTTCAGTTTAATCTACTAAGAGGTAAAACCGAAAAACCGAGGATTCATCAATCTAGCCAATAGAAAAGGTTCAAATCAATCGTGTGATGATCCTTGATGTTCGCTATAAGATTAACCAATCAATCGGGCTAGAACACCTCAAATCACAAGATGAAAGAAATAGCCAAAAGCAAGGAAGAAAATCAAGTCGAATCAAGAGTAGACATCTTGAATTGCTAAACCTTGATCTTTATTGCCTCTGGATGGATTTTAGCCACTCCCACATGGAGGACACCACCAAACCCTAACTCCCAAGTTAGAACAAAAGCCTTTTAGTTTTCTCTCGAAACCCCCGCTTCTAAAGTCCCTAGAGCTCGTTTATATAGGGGTGGCATCCCCACCACCTCTATCACGAAAATAGAAGGCCCACACACGATAGACTCAAGTCTAACTCAAACCCGACTCAACCGTCCAAGGCTTTATGCATCCGAACCCCTGCCGGACCATCTCTTGCTTGCGAACCACCTTGAGTCGTCATCCTCATTCATTGATCATGCACCTTGATCCTCGCAACACACCCACACGACATCATGACCGCCACGGACCTCACCTCCTCCCTGAGCCTAGTCCCAGTCGTCGTTGACCTGCGTTGACCCTGATCCCTGCACATAAATAAACGAGCAAAACCTTTTCCGAGCACAAGTCTCTCCCACTTGACTCACATTAGTCCACACAAAAACATTGTGCAATCCATATCATCAAAACTACAAATTTAATGATACCAATTTCCTGAAAAACCCGATCGTACCGGTGTCACCGCTAAGTCCGCGGTGCCACCGCAGTACCAGTGCCCAAAACTTCTAATTCAAGTTATACACCATCAATAACCTGAAAAACCCTATCGTACCGGTGTCACCGCTAAGTCATGGTGCCACCGCTAGCATCAAAGCTCCAAAACTTGTAATTCAAGTTATACACCATCAATAACTCATCACAACACTTTCACATGACAATATACTTATCACTTAACCTCGGGAGAACCACACATTGTCATTCAATCTCCCCCTTGATGAGTATATTGACAACCATCGCAAAAATTATAAGTTTTGTAAAAGATCTCATTTCTCCCCCTTTGACAAAATAATCATCAAGGAATGACTCCCCCTGAATGTATGCAAAAATGAATGCAACTCTGCAAAGCTTTGAGGATTATCCAAGATGTATAAACAAGCTAAAATAATGTCCAAAATCATTTCAACTCACATACTATGCTCGATAGCCAAATAAATAGAGCTAAAATGAAAATACAGAGACTCTAATCATGTAACAGTTGAGACACCAGCAAATTAGAACAGACAAGTAAAATGTCATAAACTTATCAAGCCAATGCAAAGAGGAAATCCTACAATGAGCACATCGTCGAACCCAAACTCACTAGTGTTTATCCAAAGCATTGAATTTGTTTTTTTTTCTTTCTTTTATTGTTTGACAAGATCACATGTCTTACAATGACTTGCATTTTTTTTTATGGTACTAAGGGATGACAAGTAACTGCACACTATCTCATACTTGTGCATGAGTAGGTAGTTCTTTTCTTGTATCTTATCAAATTAAATCCCTGGCAAGTGACTTCACATTGTACTAAACTTTTGTTTAGCCAAGTAGCCTTCTCTTACATCTTGTCATTTCATATCATCATAACGCACAAGTTATGCAAAAGACTCATAATGATCATTTGAGTTACTACGAAGTCTCAATGAAGTTTCAAAAGTGCACTAGCCGTTAAACAAATGACAACAAACTTGTAAGGCTAATTCAACAAGTGCAAAACCATAATATATCGTTGTCAAAGTATTCTCGCACTAGCAACACACATATCCAACTACCTTAGCTTTTCAATGAGAAATGTAGTCCGAGAGGAGCATTAGCTTTAACTAGACTATACACGCAAGGATAATCAACAAAGCTTGAGATAAATGATGCAATTATGATACACATGTATGCAAAGCTCATGCAAAACTCCCCCTCAAACCAGCCCAAAAGGATAAATGATCCCTAGCTCACCGCGCAAGAATGCAAATCGTGAAGAATCAAGCGGTTTAGTAAAAATATCAGCAAGTTGATGGTTAGTATCCACAAATTTAAGTTCAATAGCACCTTTTTCTACATGATCTCGAAGAAAATGATATCGAATGTCAATATGTTTTGTCCTCGAATGTTGAACTGGATTTTTAGCAATATTAATCGCACTAGTATTATCACAAAAGAGTGGGACACTATCAAAATTAATGCCAAAATCTTTAAGTGTCGAAATAATCCATAGAATTTGTGAGCAACTACTAGCGGCAGCAACATATTCTGCTTCAGCAATGGACTGAGCAACAGAGGACTGTTTCCTTGAAGACCATGAGACAAGTGAAGTGCCAAGAAAATGACACGTGCCAGAAGTGCTTTTTCTATCTACTCTGCACCCCGCAAAATCAGCATCAGAATAACCTTGGAGTGTAAGTAAAGAGGAACATGAATACCAAATACCAAATTCAAGTGTGGAGCGCAAGTACCTAAAAATTCTTTTAATAGCTTGCCGATGTGATTCTCGAGGAGAAGCTTGAAATCGAGCGCATAGGCATACAACAAAATGTATGTCTGGCCTCGAAGCAGTCAAGTATAACAGTGATCCAATCATGCTTCTATACTCCTTCTGATCCACTTCAACACCGTTTTCGTCGGGATCTAACACAGTTGTGGTGCTCATAGGAGTAGACACAGATTTACCTTCTCCCATGTCAAATTTCTTCAAAAGCTCCTTTGTGTATTTTGATTGGTGCAAGAATGTCCCTTCTTGTGTTTGTTTAATTTGAAATCCAAGAAAGTACGTCAACTCTCCCATCATGCTCATCTCGAATTCCCTGGACATCAACTCAGAAAAATGCGACACAAGGGAGTGGGACGAACCTCCAAATATTATGTCATCCACATAAATTTGCACTAATAGAAATTGATCATTTGTGCGTTGAACAAACAATGTTTTATCAACTTTTCCTGTTTCAAAACTATGCTGTAGCAAAAAACCTTTTAATCTATCATACCATGCACGTGGAGCTTGCTTTAATCCATAAAGAGCTTTTGACAAATAGTACACATGATTAGGAAATTTAGTATTTTCAAATCCAGGAGGTTGTCTTACATAAACATCTTCTTCAATAAAACCATTTAGAAAGGCACTTTTCACATCCATTTGATAGAGTTTAAAACCTTTTGATGCCGCAAAAGCTAAAAGAATGCGAATAGCCTCTAAGCGAGCAACAGGCGCAAAAGTTTCATCAAAATCAACACCTTCATGTTGTGAGTAGCCCCGAGCTACAAGCCTAGCCTTGTTTCTAACAATTATTCCTTCCTCATTTAATTTGTTCTTAAAACCCATTTGGTTCCAATTACATTTTGACCTTGAGGAAGTTCAACTAACGACCAAACTTTATTTCTCTCAAAATTTTCTAACTCTTCATGCATGGCATTAACCCAAGAACTGCCGGATAACGCATGTGATATATTCTTAGGTTCAAAATTTGCAACAAAAGCAGAATGTAAGCATAAAAGAGTTTGAGATGACCTAGAGCGAGTGACTCGTTCATGAAGATCTCCAATCATCTCTGCTCGGAGGATGTATTTTCACAATTTGTTGGGAGGTCTCAAGATGCTCCAATAGTGACTTCTATCTCGGAGAAACCGAGACAGAACAGAGTCACTTGAAGCAGGAAATCACTTGTTGATATTGGTGCAGAACAGGAGAATCCTCCTCATCAATTTCATCAAAATCCTCAAACCGCTTATCCAAGAAGATTGATTCTCAATTCTCTTGTGAACTCGAAATGTCGGGTCTAGCACCGTGGCTAGCCTCATCAAAAGTAACATCGCATGTTTCTAACATTTTATTAGTAGATAAATCAAGCACACGATATCACGGAGTGCAAAGGGTATCCAAGAAGGAAAAATATCTCAGGCAATCACCTTCCCTGAAACCATCGTGCAACTGAACTAAAAAGTTTCAAAAATTCTGAAAAAATCATGGATGTACATCTCAACTTACCCCACCTACATATAAAATTTCATGATCAAATTCATCTTATACTAGCAGCTACAAAAAGACAAATTTAGCATGAGCAGTGATTTTTACTGTTCATCACTATTCATTTTGCTGCTTGTTTTTTTGTAACCGCTAGCATAGGATGAATTTGATCATGAAATTTTATATGTAGGTGGGGTGTTGAGATGTACATCCATGATTTTTTTTAGAATTTTTTGAAACTTTTTTTAGTTCAGTTGCACGGTGGTTTCACGGAGGGGGGGTTGCACAGGATATGTTGCCATCCAAGAAATATGCCATCGGTACTTCGAGCTTCAAATTTATCAAGATTTCCATGTTTGAGAATAAAACATTTACAACCAAAAACTCGAAGATGAGAAACAGTTGGCTTACGACCAAATCTCAATTCATACGAAGTTTTACCAATCAAGGATCTGAGATATACCCTATTTGAGATATAACAAGCAGAAGAAATTGCCTCATTAAAATTTTCTAGGTGTGCTATATTCATCTAGCATAGTTCTAGCCATTTGAATCAATGTTCTATTTTTTCTCTCTACAACACCATTCTGTGAGGGAACATAAGGTGAAGAAAACTGGTGTTCAACTCCATTAGTCTGACAAAAAGATTCAAAGAGAAGATTCTTGAATTCAGTTCCATTATCAGTTCTTATGGCTTTCAACTGGTTAGATAGTTCATTTTGCAATCGTTTGATGAAAACATGAAATAGCTCAAAAACCTCATCTTTTGATGATAGAAAGTAAACCCATGAATATCTAGAATAATCATCAACTATTACCAGAAAATACCATTTACCTCCAGCTGATTGAACTCTAGAAGGCCCTACTGTATCCATATGTAGCAATTGACCAGGGCCGGTTGTCATGACAATAGTAACAGGAGCATGAGAAGCTCCAACCATCTTGCCATGACGACAAGGAGCACACACTATGTCATTACATGCTTTAAGCTTAGGCAAACCACGAATCAAATCTAGACCACTTAATCTAGACAGGAGATCAAAACCCATGTGGCCTAAGCGACGATGCCAAAAATAAAGATCTCTAGACTCAGAAGCAATAAAACAATGCGAACCAGATGAATCACAAAAATTTGCCCTGAAAATTTTACCAAGTCTAGACATCTGAAAGATCAAATTCCCGGATGCATCTAGGACTTTACAAGCTTTTGGTTTAAAACTTACTTCTAAGTTCTCATCAAGCAATTGTGATACAGAAAGCAAATTGAATTTCAGTTTTGTAACCAATGCAACATCTTTAAGAGTGAAGTGTTCATTTACCTTTACTGTACCTTTTGCAATCACTCGTCCAGTGGTAGCATCTCCAAAAGTAATCACTTCATTTCCAGATGCCCTTGATAGAGAGGAGAACCAATTTGAATTGCAGGTCATGTGATGACAACATCCGAGTCTACAATCCACATGTTCTCCTTCCCAACCTGTACCACCTACATATGATGAATAGAAAACATCGAGGATTCAAGACTTGGGTTAGATAAATGGGATTTGGGTATCCAGTGCTGAATAACTCGATGAACAGGTGAACGAACAGGAACCTGTGAATACAAAGAGGTAAAGTTCTGAGAAATCCTATTTGCTCTCACAAAACCTGTCTCAAATCTGTTTCTAAATCTTGTTGTGTCTAAGTGGTGTTCATGTCTTTGACAAGAGGTGGGTGACCTTTTCTCAATATATCCCAAACCTGCTTTCTTTTTATCAAAAATCCTCAATGCCCCATTACCAAATTTATAATCATTCAACTTGGGCTTTTCAACAAATTTACTTTTCCCAATCATTCTTGTATCTCTCATTCTTTTCTTCTTCTCAACCTTAGCCTTTCTAAAACAAAATCCACTAGATGACCATCCTTATGACAAAACGAACAATTATATTTAATTCTAGAAGTCTTGACACCTTGAGTCCGAATGGATGAAGTTTCTCCGAAAAATCAAGAAATCCAGCAGATTTAAACTTTGTTTCAATTGACTTAGGAGGAAGAACTTCCAATTTACCACTACTAATAGTTTTCACAATTATAGGTGGATTTTTCTTCAAATGGTCTATGTGATCAAATCCAATTCCACTATTTTTAACACTAACTTTAGATTTGTCAAGAACCATATTCAATTTCTTCTTTCCACCTACAAATCTCTCCAACGTTGATTTCAAATAATTATTCTCTCCAAATAAAACTTGACAATTCTCACATGAATCAATCTGGATAGTCTTGCCTTTTTCTTTAGCTTGGATGGCTTTTTCTTTGGCTTGGATGGCCCTATCTCTAGCTAGAATAGCTCTCTCCACATTGTTTTTCTCAAGAGCAACATCTATTTTCAGAATTTCACACATCCTGCATTCACTAGGAGCAACAGAACATTGAGAATGAACAATATATCCAGCAAGACAAATAGCACGCATCTTTCGCAAATTCTTCCTAGTCACAAATAATTCTTGTACAACATATGAATGCATTATTGAGCCAAAAGCTAAAGTTTGTTTGAATTCGTCAATCTTATTTTTCAGCAGATTCAATTCTTTTATCTTACAAGAATGAGTAACTCTAAGTGATTCTAATTCATATTGAAATCCTAAGCAATCATCACATGCATCATTGCTAGAAATAGTATTTCTAAGCTCGGAGTACTCAGTTTTCAGTATGAACAAATCATTCTTTAAACCTTTGTTTTTAAGCTTGGATTTCTTCAAAGAATTTCTAAGCATTATCAAAACTTCACAAAGTTCATCATAAGTAGGCATTACCTCGTCAGAGTCACTAGATGTGTCATTGTCACCTGAATCAACACTTGAGTTGCCTTTAGCCATGAAACATAGTCCAAAGAAATCTTTTCCATTTGATTTTTCTTGTTGTTTCTTCTCATTTTCCTCATCGCTTGAATCATCAATGTCACTCAGATCCATCTTCCCAAGTGCAAGTAAACACTTTATTTAGTATCTTCTTTGATTTGTGCTTTGTCTGTCTTTGCCTCCCTTGGCGGAAAGTCTTAGTTGTGACATCCTGCTCCTTTTCTTCATTGTCTCTGTTTTTAAAACAATTTGCACGAATGTGACCAGTCTTTCCACAATTGTAACAAGTAATAGGAGCTCCTCTTCTTTCTTTTGATCTCATGTAGGCAGATTTATACGCTTGGAGAGAAGAGCAAGCGTGTCCTCTGGAATTTGATCTAGCTGCTCATCACTTAAGGCACTTAAAGAAGCAAAAGAATATGATGATGATGAACCAAAGAGCATTATCAATTACAGAAAAGTTAGTATTTAAAGCCATAGAATTACCATTGGACAATCTAGTGACAACATCAATTTCAAAGGTCTTAAGACTAGAATAAAGCTTGTCCAATGTCATCTCGCTCATTTTATGTGCCTCACGAACAGCAAAGAACTTTCATTTGCGGACTCTAAGATCAAGTGAAGATAAAAATGTCTAGCATTTTCAGAATCTGAGTAATTAATATCCACTGCTCTAAGGTTGTTCAAAATTCTATTAAACCGAGCAAAGCTATCATCTAGTGATTCACCAGAACGCATCTCAAATTTAGTGTATTCCTTTTTAAATTGATCTTGGCGAGCTTCTTTTACAGAATCAGTACCCTCATGGTAATCTTGTAAATATTTCCAAATATCACTAGCAGTAAGTAAATGACACACACGATCAAACTCTTTCCTAGCAAGTCCTTGAAGTAAAATATTCCTAGCTTTGTTGTTGTTCTCAACTGGTATTTCATGCTCAGGCTTATCAATAACATCATCACTAGGAAGATCATAAGAATTTTTTACCTTATGCCATATTGCATTACCTTGAGCCTGTAGATATGCAAATATTCGAATCTTCCAATAAGGAAAGTCTACGCCATCGAAAAAGGAGGCTTTGTAGAAAACTTTTCCGTCGCCATTACTTACCAACCTTGCTCTGATACCACTTGTAGGAACGGATATGGCGACTAGAGGGGGGGTGAATAGACGCCGAATAAAAATCAACTTCTTTTCTAAATTTAATTTGATTCAACCCTTCTATGCAATGGAAATAAATTCTACTAGCTTTATATGATCTCAAACAACTAGTATAAGTGCTAGAAAAGGTTAAACAAAGCCCTAATCAAAGAACCAAAATTTTCCAGAAATTTTCGAAGTGTTCTGTGCTCTTTGCGAAGACAAATCGTGGTGGCACCGCTATGAACAATGTTTTTCGGGTGAACAAGAAATTCAGCGCTATCTCGAAACGAAAACTCTTGTAACTTTTGATTCATTGATCCAATGAACCCCAAATTTTGAACACAGCTTCTGACACTATCTAGGTTCAATCCAAATCAATAATTACAGAGATTAGATCCAAAAAGATCACGAATTTCAGTTTAATCTACTAAGAGGTAAAAACTGAAAAACTGAGGATTCAGTCAATCTAGCCAATAGAAAAGGTTCAAATCAATCGTGTGATGATCCTTGATGTTCTGGCTATAAGATTAACCAATCAATCGGGCTAGAACACCTCAAATCACAAGATGAAAGAAATAGCCAAAAGCAAGGAAGAAAATCAAGTCGAATCAAGAGTAGACATATTGAATTGCTAAACCTTGATCTTTATTGCCTCGGATGGATTTACAGCCACTCCCACGTGGAGGACACCACCAAACCCTAACTCCCAAGTTAGAACAAAAGCCTTTTAGTTTTCTCTCGAAACCCCCGCTTCTAAAGTCCCTAGAGCTTTGTTTATATAGGGTGGCATCCCCCACCAGCCTCTATCACGAAAATAGAAGGCCCACACACGATAGACTCAAGTCTAACTCAAACCCGACTCAACCGTCCAAGGCTTTATGCATCCGAACCCCTGCCGGACCATCTCTTGCTTGCGAACCACCTTGAGTCGTCATCCTCATTCATTGATCATGCACCTTGATCCTCGCAACACACCCACACGACATCATGACCGCCACGGACCTCACCTCCTCCCTGAGCCTAGTCCCAAATGCGTTGACTGCGTTGACCCCGATCCTCGCACATAAATAAACGAGCAAAACCTTTTCCGAGCACAAGTCTCTCCCACTTGACTCACATTAGTCCACACAAAAACATTGTGCAATCCATATCATCAAAACTACAAATTTAATGATACCAATTTCCTGAAAAACCCGATCGTACCGGTGTCACCGCTAAGTCCATGTGCCACCGCAAGCATCAATGCTTCAAAACTTCTAATTCAAGTTATACACCATCAATAACCTGAAAACCCTATCGCATCGGTGTCATCGCTAAGTCATGATGCCACCGCAGCATAAAGGCTCCAAAACTTGTAATTCAAGTTATACACCATCAATAACTCATCACAACACTTTCACATGACAATATACTTATCACTTAACCTCGGAGAACCACACATTGTCATTCAATCTCCCCTTGATGAGTATATTGACAACCATCGCAAAAATTATAAGTTTTGTAAAAGATCTCATTTCTCCCCTTTGACAAAATAATCATCAAGGAATGACTCTCTAATGTATGCAAAATGAATGCAACTCGCAAAGCTTTGAGGATTATCCAAGATGTATAAACAAGCTAAAATAATGTCCAAAATCATTTCAACTCACATACTATGCTCGATAGCCAAATAAATAGAGCTAAAATGAAAATACAGAGACTCTAATCATGTAACAGTTGAGACACCAAAGAAATTAGAATGACAAGTAAAATGTCATAAACTTATCAAGCCAATGCAAAGAGGAAATCCTACAATGAGCACATCGTCGAACCCAAACTCACTAGTGTTTATCCAAAGCATTGAATTTGTTTTTTTTTTCTTTCTTTTATTGTTTGACAAGATCACATGTCTTACAATGACTTGCATTTTTTTTTATGGTACTAAGGGATGACAAGTAACTGCACACTATCTCATACTTGTGCATGAGTAGGTAGTTCTTTTCTTGTATCTTATCAAATTAAATCCCTAGCAAGTGACTTCACATTGTACTAAACTTTTGTTTAGCCAAGTAGCCTTCTCTTACATCTTGTCATTTCATATCATCTGTAACGCACAAGTTATGCAAAAGACTCATAATGATCATTTGAGTTACTACAGAAGTCTCAATGAAGTTTCAAAAGTGCACTAGCCGTTAAACAAATGACAACAAACTTGTAAGGCTAATTCAACAAGTGCAAAACCATAATATATCAGTGTCAAAGTATTCTGCACTAGCAACACACATATCCAACTACCTTAGCTTTTCAATGAGAAATGTAGTCTGAGAGGAGCATTAGCTTTAACTAGACTATACACGCAAGGATAATCAACAAAGCTTGAGATAAATGATGCAATTATGATACACATGTATGCAAAGCTCATGCAAAACTCCCCCTCAAACCAGCCCAAAAGGATAAATGATCCCTAGCTCACCGCGCAAGAATGCAAATCGTGAAGAATCAAGCGGTTTAGTAAAAATATCAGCAAGTTGATGGTTAGTATCCACAAATTTAAGTTCAATAGCACCTTTTTCTACATGATCTCGAAGAAAATGATATCGAATGTCAATATGTTTTGTCCTCGAATGTTGAACTGGATTTTTAGCAATATTAATCGCACTAGTATTATCACAAAAGAGTGGGACACTATCAAAATTAATGCCAAAATCTTTAAGTGTCGAAATAATCCATAGAATTTGTGAGCAACTACTAGCGGCAAAGAACATATTCTCGCTCAAAGAAGGATCGAGCAACAGAGGATCGTTTCCTTGAAGACCATGAGACAAGTGAAGTGCCAAGAAAATGACACGTGCGAAGTGCTTTTTCTATCTACTCGCACCCATAAAATCAGCATCGAATAACCTTGGAGTGTAAGTAAAGAGGAACATGAATACCAAATACCAAATTCAAGTGTGGAGCGCAAGTACCTAAAAATTCTTTTAATAGCTTGCCGATGTGATTCTCGAGGAGAAGCTTGAAATCGAGCGCATAGGCATACAACAAAATGTATGTCTGGCCTCGAAGCAGTCAAGTATAACAGTGATCCAATCATGCTTCTATACTCCTTCTGATCCACTTCAACACCGTTTTCATCGGGATCTAACACAGTTGTGGTGCTCATAGGAGTAGACACAGATTTACCTTCTCCCATGTCAAATTTCTTCAAAAGCTCCTTTGTGTATTTTGATTGGTGCAAGAATGTCCCTTCTTGTGTTTGTTTAATTTGAAATCCAAGAAAGTACGTCAACTCTCCCATCATGCTCATCTCGAATTCCCTGGACATCAACTCAGAAAAATGCGACACAAGGGAGTGGGACGAACCTCCAAATATTATGTCATCCACATAAATTTGCACTAATAGAAATTGATCATTTGTGCGTTGAACAAACAATGTTTTATCAACTTTTCCTGTTTCAAAACTATGCTGTAGCAAAAAACCTTTTAATCTATCATACCATGCACGTGGAGCTTGCTTTAATCCATAAAGAGCTTTTGACAAATAGTACACATGATTAGGAAATTTAGTATTTTCAAATCCAGGAGGTTGTCTTACATAAACATCTTCTTCAATAAAACCATTTAGAAAGGCACTTTTCACATCCATTTGATAGAGTTTAAAACCTTTTGATGCCGCAAAAGCTAAAAGAATGCGAATAGCCTCTAAGCGAGCAACAGGCGCAAAAGTTTCATCAAAATCAACACCTTCATGTTGTGAGTAGCCCTGAGCTACAAGCCTAGCCTTGTTTCTAACAATTATTCCTTCCTCATTTAATTTGTTCTTAAAAACCCATTTGGTTCCAATTACATTTTGACCTTGAGGAAGTTCAACTAACGACCAAACTTTATTTCTCTCAAAATTTTCTAACTCTTCATGCATGGCATTAACCCAAGAACTGTCAGATAACGCATGTGATATATTCTTAGGTTCAAAATTTGCAACAAAAGCAGAATGTAAGCATAAAAGAGTTTGAGATGACCTAGAGCGAGTGACTCGTTCATGAAGATCTCCAATCATCTGTTCTGGAGGATGTATTTTCACAATTTGTTGGGGAGGTCCTGAAGATGCTCCAATAGTGACTTCTATCTCAGGAGAAACTGAGACAGGAACAGAGTCACTTGAAGCAGGGAAATCACTTGTTGATATTGGTGCAGGAACCGGAGAATCCTCCTCATCAATTTCATCAAAATCCTCAAACCGTTTATCCAAGAAGATTGATTCTGAATTCTCTTGTGAACCTGAAATGTCGGGTCTAGCACCAGGGCTAGCCTCATCAAAAGTAACATCGCATGTTTCTAACATTTTATTAGTAGATAAATCAAGCACACGATATCCACGGGAGTGCAAAGGGTATCCAAGAAGGAAAAATATCCTGTGCAATCACCTCATGAAACCATCGTGCAACTGAACTAAAAAGTTTCAAAATTCTGAAAAAATCATGGATGTACATCTCAACTTACACCTACATATAAAATTTCATGATCAAATTCATCTTATACTAGCAGCTACAAAAAGACAAATTTAGCATGAACAAGGATTTTTACTGTTCATCACTATTCATTTTGCTGCTTGTTTTTTTGTAACCGCTAGCATAGGATGAATTTGATCATGAAATTTTATATGTAGGTGGGGTAATTGAGATGTACATCCATGATTTTTTTAGAATTTTTGAAACTTTTTAGTTCAGTTGCACGGTGGTTTCACGGAGGGGGTTGTACAGATATGTTGCCATCCAAGAAATATGCCATCGGTATTTCGAGCTTCAAATTTATCAAGATTTCCATGTTTGAGAATAAAACATTTACAACCAAAACTCGAAGATGAGAAACAGTTGGCTTACGACCAAATCTCAATTCATACAGTTTTACCAATCAAGGATCGAGATATACCCTATTTGAGATATAACAAGCAGAAGAAATTGCCTCAGCCCAAAATTTTCTAGGTGTGCTATATTCATCTAGCATAGTTCTAGCCATTTGAATCAATGTTCTATTTTTTCTCTCTACAACACCATTCTGTGAAGGAACATAAGGTGAAGAAAACTGGTGTTCAACTCCATTAGTCTGACAAAAAGATTCAAAGAGAAGATTCTTGAATTCAGTTCCATTATCAGTTCTTATGGCTTTCAACCTGTTAGATAGTTCATTTTGCAATCGCTTGATGAAAACATGAAATAGCTCAAAAACCTCATCTTTTGATGATAGAAAGTAAACCCATGAATATCTAGAATAATCATCAACTATTACCAGAAAATACCATTTACCTCCAGCTGATTGAACTCTAGAAGGCCCTACTGTATCCATATGTAGCAATTGACAGGGCGGTTGTCATGACAATAGTAACAGAGCATGAGAAGCTCCAACCATCTTGCCATGACGACAAGGAGCACACACTATGTCATTACATGCTTTAAGCTTAGGCAAACCACGAATCAAATCTAGACCACTTAATCTAGACAGGAGATCAAAACCCATGTGGCCTAAGCGACGATGCCAAAAATAAAGATCTCTAGACTCAGAAGCAATAAAACAATGCGAACCAGATGAATCACAAAAATTTGCCCTGAAAATTTTACCAAGTCTAGACATCTGAAAGATCAAATTCCCGGATGCATCTAGGACTTTACAAGCTTTTGGTTTAAAACTTACTTCTAAGTTCTCATCAAGCAATTGTGATACAGAAAGCAAATTGAATTTCAGTTTTGTAACCAATGCAACATCTTTAAGAGTGAAGTGTTCATTTACCTTTACTGTACCTTTTGCAATCACTCGTCCAGTGGTAGCATCTCCAAAAGTAATCACTTCATTTCCAGATGCCCTTGATAGAGAGGAGAACCAATTTGAATTGCCAGTCATGTGATGACAACATCCAGAGTCTACAATCCACATGTTCTCCTTCCCAACCTGTACCACCTACATATGATGAATAGAAAACATCGAGGATTCAGCACTTGGGTTAGATAAATGGGATTTGGGTATCCAGTGCTGAATAACTCGATGAACAGGTGAACGAACAGGAACCTGTGAATACAAAGAGGTAAAGTTCTGAGAAATCCTATTTGCTCTCACAAAACCTGTCTCAAATCTGTTTCTAAATCTTGTTGTGTCTAAGTGGTGTTCATGTCTTTGACAAGAGGTGGGTGACCTTTTCTCAATATATCCCAAACCTGCTTTCTTTTTATCAAAAATCCTCAATGCCCCATTACCAAATTTATAATCATTCAACTTGGGCTTTTCAACAAATTTACTTTTCCCAATCATTCTTGTATCTCTCATTCTTTTCTTCTTCTCAACCTTAGCCTTTCTAAAACAAAAATCCACTAGATGACCATCCTTATGACAAAACGAACAATTATATTTAATTCTAGAAGTACTGACACCTTGAGTCTGAATGGATGAAGTTTCTCCGTAAAAATCAAGAAATCCAGCAGATTTAAACTTTGTTTCAATTGACTTAGGAGGAAGAACTTCCAATTTACCACTACTAATAGTTTTCACAATTATAGGTGGATTTTTCTTCAAATGGTCTATGTGATCAAATCCAATTCCACTATTTTTAACACTAACTTTAGATTTGTCAAGAACCATATTCAATTTCTTCTTTCCACCTACAAATCTCTCCAACGTTGATTTCAAATAATTATTCTCTCCAAATAAAACTTGACAATTCTCACATGAATCAATCTGGATAGTCTTGCCTTTTTCTTTAGCTTGGATGGCTTTTTCTTTGGCTTGGATGGCACTATCTCTAGCTAGAATAGCTCTCTCCACATTGTTTTTCTCAAGAGCAACATCTATTTTCAGAATTTCACACATCCCGCATTCACTAGAGCAATGAACATTGAGAATGAACAATATATCCAAGAAGACAAATAGCACGATCTTTCGCAAATTCTCCTAGTCACAAATAATTCTTGTACAACATATGAATGCATTATTGAGCCAAAAGCTAAAGTTTGTTTGAACTCGTCAATCTTATTTTTCAAAGATTCAATTCTTTTATCTTACAAGAATGAGTAACTCTAAGTGATTCTAATTCATATTGAAATCCTAAACAATCATCACATGCATCATTGCTAGAAATAGTATTTCTAAGCTCGGAGTACTCAGTTTTCAGTATGAACAAATCATTCTTTAAACCTTTGTTTTTAAGCTTGGATTTCTTCAAAGAATTTCTAAGCATTATCAAAACTTCACAAAGTTCATCATAAGTAGGCATTACCTCGTCAGAGTCACTAGATGTGTCATTGTCACCTGAATCAGCACTTGAGTTGCCTTTAGCCATGAAACATAGTCCAGTGAAATCTTTTCCATTTGATTTTTCTTGTTGTTTCTTCTCATTTTCCTCATCAGTTGAATCATCAATGTCACTCAGATCCATCTTCCCAAGTGCAGTAAACACTTTATTTAGTATCTTCTTTGATTTGTGCTTTGTCCTGTCTTTGCCTCCCCTTGGGCGGAAAGTCTTAGTTGTGACATCCTGCTCCTTTTCTTCATTGTCTCTGTTTTTAAAACAATTTGCACGAATGTGACCAGTCTTTCCACAATTGTAACAAGTAATAGGAGCTCCTCTTCTTTCTTTTGATCTCATGTAGGCAGCATTTATACGCTTGGAGAGAAGAGCAAGCGTGTCCTCTGGAATTTGATCTAGCTGTTCATCACTTAAGGCACTTAAAGAAGCAAAAGAATATGATGATGATGAACCAGTAGCATTATCAATTACAGAAAAGTTAGTATTTAAAGCCATAGAATTACCATTGGACAATCTAGTGACAACATCAATTTCAAAGGTCTTAAGACTAGAATAAAGCTTGTCCAATGTCATCTCGCTCATTTTATGTGCCTCACGAACAGCGGTAACTTTCATTTGCCAGACTCTAAGATCAAGTGAAGATAAAAAATGTCTAGCATTTTCAGAATCTGAGTAATTAATATCCACTGCTCTAAGGTTGTTCAAAATTCTATTAAACCGAGCAAAGCTATCATCTAGTGATTCACCAGAACGCATCTCAAATTTAGTGTATTCCTTTTTAAATTGATCTTGGCGAGCTTCTTTTACAGAATCAGTACCCTCATGGTAATCTTGTAAAGATTTCCAAATATCACTAGCAGTAAGTAAATGACACACACGATCAAACTCTTTCCTAGCAAGTCCTTGAAGTAAAATATTCCTAGCTTTGTTGTTGTTCTCAACTGGTATTTCATGCTCAGGCTTATCAATAACATCATCACTAGGAAGATCATAAGAATTTTTTACCTTATGCCATATTGCATTACCTTGAGCCTGTAGATATGCAGTCATTCGAATCTTCCAATAAGGAAAGTCTACGCCATCGAAAACAGGAGGCTTTGTAGAAAACTTTTCCGTCGCCATTACTTACCAACCTTGCTCTGATACCACTTGTAGGAACGGATATGGCGACTAGAGGGGGGGTGAATAGACGCCGAATAAAAATCAACTTCTTTTCTAAATTTAATTTGATTCAACCCTTCTATGCAATGGAAATAAATTCTACTAGCTTTATATGATCTCAAACAACTAGTATAAGTGCTAGAAAAGGTTAAACAAAGCCCTAATCAAAGAACCAAAATTTTCCAGAAATTTTCGAAGTGTTCGTGCTACTCTGCAAGACAAATCGTGGTGGCACCGCTATGAACAATGTTTTTGGGTGAACAAGAATTCAGCGCTATCTCGAAACGAAAACTCTTGTAACTTTTGATTCATTGATCCAATGAACCCCAAATTTTGAACACAGCTTCTCGACACTATCTAGGTTCAATCCAAATCAATAATTACAGAGATTAGATCCAAAAGATCACGAATTTCAGTTTAATCTACTAAGAGGTAAAACCGAAAAACCGAGGATTCAATCAATCTAGCCAATAGAAAAGGTTCAAATCAATCGTGTGATGATCCTTGATGTTCGGCTATAAGATTAACCAATCAATCGGGCTAGAACACCTCAAATCACAAGATGAAAGAAATAGCCAAAAGCAAGGAAGAAAATCAAGTCGAATCAAGAGTAGACATACCAATTGCTAAACCTTGATCTTTATTGCCTCGGATGGATTTTACACCACTCCCACGTGGAGGACACCACCAAACCCTAACTCCCAAGTTAGAACAAAAGCCTTTTAGTTTTCTCTCGAAACCCACGCTTCTAAAGTCCCTAGAGCTTTGTTTATATAGGGGTGGCATCCCCACCACCTCTATCACGAAAATAGAAGGCCCACACACGATAGACTCAAGTCTAACTCAAACCCGACTCAACCGTCCAAGGCTTTATGCATCCGAACCGCCGACCATCTCTTGCTTGCGAACCACCTTGAGTCGTCATCCTCATTCATTGATCATGCACCTTGATCCTCGCAACACACCCACACGACATCATGACCGCCACGGACCTCACCTCCTCCCCGAGCCTAGTCCCACAAATCGTTGACTCGTTGACCCCGATCCTCGCACATCAATAAACGAGCAAAACCTTTTCCGAGCACAAGTCTCTCCACTTGACTCACATTAGTCCACACAAAAACATTGTGCAATCCATATCATCAAAACTACAAATTTAATGATACCAATTTCTGAAAAACCGATCGCATCTGGTGTCACCGCTAAGTCCACGGTGCCACCGCAGATGCAAAGGCTCAAAACTTCTAATTCAAGTTATACACCATCAATAACCTGAAAAACCCTATCGTACCGGTGTCACCGCTAAATCCGCGGTGCCACCGCAGTACCAGTGCCCAAAACTTGTAATTCAAGTTATACACCATCAATAACTCATCACAACACTTTCACATGACAATATACTTATCACTTAACCTCGGGAGAACCACACATTGTCATTCAGTACTGCGACTGTGAGGCTACAAGTGGGCAGTGAAGTGAGTCTACTGACTGGGATGTGAGAGAAAGAGAGAAAGTGTTCGGAACAAAAGTCAAATGTCCGGCTACTGATTGGGATGTGAGAGAAAGAGAGAGCACTCTCGCAGCTCGCCTCAAGACACGTCCAACGCTGTGGGCCAGCCAGCCAGCCATGCGTGAATGGAACCCAGGCTGGTCAACACGCGGTCCACGCATGTGCGTTCGAACTCAATGCCGCACTGACACGCAATTTTTTGCATCTTCTAACCGTATTTTCAAGTCTGCTGACGGCAGCTATGCTATCGCGTGGCCCATCACTTCGCTTCAGACACATGCTAACTCTAGTAACGGGTCCGGGTCTGGGTACCCACGGGTCCAAAATGAGACCCGGACCCGGATCCGAATCTAGACCCAGACCCGAAATAATATACCCATGGGTCCAAATTTGGACCTGCACTGACTCCGTCGGTCGGCACCCTGGTACCCGGACCCATGGGTATTTTTGCCATCCCTACTTCGGCCTAAACTCTAAACTCTAATTTGGATTTTGATCTAGACTCTAAACCATAACTTGGGAGTTTTATGTGCAAACATTTAGTATTTTGCGTTCAAACAAATAGAAAAATGTAGATAAATACTTGCATAATTTTTTATATTTTTTCTTAATTTTTTCTAGCCTCAGGAGACAATTTCCCAAGTGTTGAAAACCACCGAAATTTTGGTTTAGGCTTCCTTAGAAATTCTGAATTTGAAATTTGGTTTTTGAACTTTGTCTGGATTTCAATCACCCTAAGATACAATCCGAAAACGAAATTTGAATCCTTGGATGGACATGGACATCTTTACTGCTGACAACATTATTTAATCTAGCAATCGCCTGTAGAAGCCAGATGGTTAGTCGTTGCCAATTAATCGATAATGATCCCCTGCTTAACCTTCATAAATTCACCATTATACGCTTTAGCTGCATTTCGAATGCTCTTTCGCTACAGGAGTCCACTACAGATATGATCGAAGTGGGGCTTCTCTGTAGGGTTGATGAACTGGGGGTGAGAAGCGTGCATATGTACCATGACGAGTTGTATTTGCAAAGAGAGGAGCTCCTGCCAGATTCGAAATATCGAATTTTCGATTATTGTTAAAAATCGGTAGAAATCGAATGAGTTTGAAGTCAAATATTTTGAAATTGGTGGTCAAATTTCATCAGAAAAATAAAAAATTGACTGTTTTTCATAGATTTTTGAGAAATTCTATACGATTTTCTAGTGATTTTACACTGAGCGATTTTATTCAAATTTTTGCACACTCAAGGAAAATTTAAAAAACTGTAAAAATTGCAAGAAAACAAAATAAATCCAAATTAATCTATAAAATATCTTAGAGAAATTTCAACATTTTTAATTTATTTAGTACTTCGGAAAATAAAAATAGCAATTAATGAAAAGAATAGAGAAACTTTTATATTTTTATAAAAATTTACAAGCTTTATCATACTCTAAAATTTTAATGGTGTCATCAAGAGTTCCCAAGGATCATATAGTAAAATTTTCAAAAATATTAGACTTCATTTAGTGCCCCCTAGAAAATCAGCATATACAAAGACAAGAGCCTCATTAGAATCTTTAAAAAAATATGTAGGTATAATCATCATCTAAAAATTTTACAAAATCATTAGAATTTCCTCTGGACCGCGTATAAAATTCTGAGAAATATTAAACTTCATTCAGTACACCTAGAAAATAAAAAAAACTGAACACTATATGAAAAAGACGGTTGCATTATCAGAATTTTTTAAAAATGCATACATCTGATAATCATCTGAATTTTTTACAGCAACATTACCATTTCCTTAGGACCTCATGCAAAAATTTTAAAAACAATTTAACACTTTTTGATTAATTTTTATAATTTTAAAAATTTATATTTAAATTATACCAATTTATCGAACGGCAAACCAGCTCGATGTGAATGCGAACCCTATGTCCCGGGGTCAGTTGGTTAGTACCACAGGTAATGTGTTAGCTCGGCCAGGTTCAAATCCTTTCTCATTAAATGAATACATTGTATGTGAGAGGCGGAGGGGAGAGAAGGAATAAGTCTCATACCGCCACACCTGCGTGTTTTTTATTTACAAAGTGAGAATTTCACATAAATTTTACGAAAAAACAGTGCAATTTCTCCCTAAATACTGTAAGATTTCTTTACTCCGGTTCATCCCTATTCCCTCGGGCAAACCCCATATCATATGTAATCTAAAACCCTCTTTTAGGGTGCGTTTGGTTATCTGCATGAGGTTGAATGGGATATGGTCATCCAATCTGGATGGGGTGAAGTTATTCAGATGACTGTTTGGTTGGGTGGATAGGATAAGCTAATTTTTTGTTTAATTAGATGGATAAGGATGGATGAGATGAATTAATTTTTTATTTGGTTGAATGAATGAAAATAGATGAGATGAGCTGCCCAGGACGACGGCACCCTCTCGGTGTTTCGTCCCTCTGCGGACGTACGCCTTGCGGCATGCCACACGTGTTCTGCTTCTGCCTAGAAAATTTTTCGCCGACTTACGCGATAGATTATACCAACCACATGGACCTGGTTTGTGGCACATAAGGGTACAGCCGGTTACTCCTTTTTGAGATGACATAGCACATACATGAATAAGCATAGCCAAAAAAACTATGGTATCAAAATTCGGTTTATTAGGGTGCGTTTGATTAGATGTACGAGGATAAATGGGATAGGATGGTACAGAATAGATGAGATGATTCTAGATGAGATGGTACAGAGAAGGTGTTTGGTTACCTGAATGGAATGATACAAGATTTTGTTTAGTTGTTTGGATGAAATGATACAAGATGTACGAGATGATGTTTGGTTGAAGGGATGAGATTGGATTGAGGGATAAGGTTGGTTTGAGGGATGGTGCGAGTGAACGATCCTGTCCTGAACCGATTGGTTCGGCCAAATTTCCCGTACGGGATGGTGCAACATCTTTTTGGAATATTCTAAGAATATGTATCGTCTCGTTCTATACTAAATGGTTCCGTCTAATCAACCAAACGTAAAAACATAACCAAATCCTGTACAGGACGGTTCGATTCACCATCATACACTCAACCAAACGCACCCTTAATCAATCGCAACCGGCAGTTTGAACAATTATTTCAGTTCGAACTCATCACCAAACTCCCGTACCCTATCAGTGACAAAAATAACAGAACTCTCCAAGAACTACGAAAGAATAAACCGTGGGATTGCAAGATAATGTTTCTAAACCCAACAGTCTGACGGAACAAAAGAGAATCAAGAAACACGTGGATTCTAACTAGGGGTGCAAACGAATCGGATACAGATGGATTTCGTTCATTCCGTATCTTATTCTAAATTTTTTCTCGGATATAGAATCGGATACGGACAGTGCCGGATTCGAATACGAATACGGATTACTTCGGTCGCGAATACGGAGCTTAATACAGATCATTCCGGATACGGTTAGTCTCGATTCTTAATAGTTAGTCAGATAATACGTGAAAGTAGAAACTATATATGTCGCGCATATTAAGATCAATCAACCATACACAAAACTTTACTAGAACCTTGGAGACATATAAGTGTTTCAAATTCAATAATAGTTGCCTTCCCTATATAAAAATAATATGCAGTCAAGTATAATTCCAATCAACATATGAACTTATATGATGTAGAATGTTTATGTTTATCGGATCTGTTATCGGATATCTATTTCACTTATTTACACTGATATTTTTCGGATATATCGGATATGCGGTTATGGATCGGATACGGATCGGATACTTCTCTTCCCATATCTTACCCTATATTTTTTTCGGATAGGCAGATTCAAATCCGGATCGAATCCGGATATCATTTTTTTCGGATTTGAATCGGATTTTAAATGAATTCGATATTGGATCGGTCGGAAATTATCCGCTCCGCTTGCATCCCTAATTCTAACCCACTCAGCTCTCAGAGGGGGGTTGTCTGGCCAGCGGAAGACGAAGATATGATAAGTGATAACAAGCGTCTCCGTCACAGAAGACATGGCAGTCAGCGCCGCTTTGAGAACATCCTGCGAACACCCAGGCTTCACCATCCTTCTCATCTCTCTCATAATCTCTTCTATCCCTTTCCACCCTCCGTTCCTTTTCCTCAAGACGTCTTCTCTGGCGATCATGCTCCACATCAGGATGGTCGCCACTAAAGTCACGGTCAGCATGCGATGGATAAGCCCTATCCTTCTGAAGAAAGAGAGAAAGGATCACAGTAATTGATGTCTAGAGGCGGAAAACCTATCGACTAGATAAAATGGACGATTCTCATGTTTGGCAACGACTGCTGTGCAATCAGGGCTTCCGTACAATCACCGTGCAATCCAACTAAGAAAAGTTTCAAAAATTTCTGAAAAAAATCATGGATGTACATCTCATCTTACCCCATCTACATATAAAATTTCATGATCAAATTCGTCCTATGCTAGAAGTTACAAAAAAGACAAATTTCTGACAAACTTGAATAGTTCAAATGCACCTCAAATTTGTCTTTTTTGTAACTTCTAGCATAGGACGAATTTGATCATGAAATTTTATATGTAGATGGGGTAAGATGAGATGTACATCCATGATTTTTTTCAGAATTTTAAAACTTTTCTTAGTTGGATTGCACGGTGATTGCAGACGAGCTCTGATTGCACATGCTAGTCGTTCCCTCATGTTTACTCAGCCCGACATAGAACAGAAACATTACGAACGGGAAACATAAAAAGTACTAGCTAATCTACAAGAAGTGAAAGAATGAGCAAGGCGAGGAGGATTCATTTCTTTCGAGTTTCCACAGTCTGACGCCCACATCTGCGAACCTGCTGAAGATCCAACAAAAGGGAGCACTTCAGACGTATACAAATACGGGGCGAAGGAAACGCTTCGAAACGTGTAGAAATTATACTGTAGAAGCTTCGCACATAATTGGCAATTGTGTTGCCGCTGCATATATTGATCTTAGTCTGTTATTGCAACTCTGCTTTGAAGCTGTTCCCGTCTATCTCGACTCACTGAAAGAAAGTAATCAATCAATATAGCGTGCTGGATCAATTGTCAAATTGTTAACGCTACCAAAGAAAAACTAGAGGGGATGATTTCTCGGTAAGCTGTAGTTCCGTGACTTCTGTTAGCTGATAAAGTGATGATATTAAACAAATAAACATAATGCATTTACCTTAGTGCTAACTCAGGTTCACGCTCAACATTACGCAGACTTACATTCACATACAAGCCCTGCAGCAAAAGAATATATCGGCTTTAGAACTACTGAAAACTCAAATCACTTGCCTTTTACTATGGTGGAGAATAACCTATTCTGTCTGGCATCTTTCATAGTGTACCCGTAAATGGTATGAAACTATGAACTTGATCATAAACATGACATTTGGAGTATTAGAAAACATAAAAAATATAGAGCATGCTTCCTTACATTGGTTGTATGAATTGTGGCCCCAGTGGTCATGTTGATTTTTTGGTCTGCCACAAGCCGAATGTCCACCCTCTGCAACACGATTGCAAGTGCCACAATTGCTTCTAAAAGGGCAAATTGATCTCCTACACATTTCCGAGGACCTCCACTGAATGGGATAAACCTGGGAAAGAGAGGTGATGAGAACACAGCATAGTTTAATCATATTCTGCCAGATGACACAAATCAATAGGATGATAAATGGACTATACAAAATAACAGTCCAAAAGAATATATCTCAGGGTTATATGTGACCTGAAATCGGTGTTTATCTCATTTGGAACAGGTCCCTCTAAATCAAATCTCTCTGGAACAAATTCGTCTGCTCTTTCCCACACCTTTCCAGAAGGCATAGATTAGAACAATGGAATGTTATGCTAGCTGAGGCATTGCTAACAAAGGATAAGAATATTATATGGGCAGGACCTCTGCAGCTACAGCATAGGAGATA
Source organism: Guadua angustifolia (assembly GCA_036346375.1). Lineage (NCBI taxonomy): Eukaryota > Viridiplantae > Streptophyta > Magnoliopsida > Poales > Poaceae > Guadua > Guadua angustifolia. Next base: position 37,120,625 of record CM070500.1, on the reverse strand, counting down.
TTCACAGGATATTTAAGTTCTATCAGTATTCAATTTTGTATTTTAGGGCCTATTGGCAGCAAATTGACTGTCTACTCAGTTTAGGAAGAATTTCAATAAATCATGTTATCATTCTATTGTGGAAATTGCTACCATATTACAATTAGTGTAGGCTGCATCAATGCACCACACCCAAAGAAAATTTATTTTAACTAGTAAGTGATAATTCATAAATCTTGACCAGCCTTGATCTTATAGTTTCGAGGAAGCACATCATCAACTACTGCACGCCGTAATAGCACCTGTTAACAAGGAGTCCTTGAGTCATCAAAACTAATTCTGAAGTTGCTTGTCTGAAGCACAAGGAATGTACAGGAGGGTGTGGATATAGCCGCATAGACTCATTTATACAGCGCATCAAGTACTTCAACTCTTTTACATCTTCGTATCTGGGGAGTCTACCTTGTGGAACACGATCTACCTCATCTTGAGCTCTCCTGAGCGCTGCTAGATCCTTTAGCAGTTAAATACTGAGCAGTCAACAGATATCTAAACACCTTTATAATTCACCAGTTAAAACTTTTTTACATCCACACGCCTTTTGCCTCCACAGAGAGTACTTTTCCTCTATCCACCCTAATATGTGCACCCAAAAATCCCTTCCTCAAAATCAAGCGTTAAGATGTTTTCTCGCACCACTTCATCAAATCGATGGTCCCAATTATTTGGTTCATCCCCGCCTCCCCACACTAATCACTTTCAGATCATCCCTCCCGCACTAATCGCGCAAGCTTTCCTCCCACCCTCCGCACTAATCGCCTAATCCCTACCCTAGCTATTTCCTCCCCGTCGCCTGTCAGCCCGACGTCCGTCGCTATTGCCGCTTGGCGCCAAATCTCGTCGCCGAACCACACGCCGTCCTCGCCGCCCGACGGCGCTCGTCCCGCCACCCGACGCCGCTACGCCGCCATCGCCACCCGTCGCACGGCGCCAGCACCGCCGCCCGTCGACCGGCTGCCGCCTGCGTCGGCCGGCCCGCGCCCGGCTCCCGGCTGGGCGCCGGCCTCGCTGCCGCCGCAAGCCTCGCCGAAGCTCCGCCACCTGCGAAGGCGTCGCCCGTCGCTTGCCGCCCATCGCAAGCCCCGCAGCCGCCACGCTCGCCCGTGCCAAGGTGAGCATCCCCGCATCGCGAGGTCAGGTTCTATAGCTTTTTAGTTCTTGGCATGGATATTGCTCCCACCTGATTGTTTACGCAGTACCATGGGGCGAAATCTAAAACCTGATTTGATATCTTACTTGCTTTAACAAATGCGTCGTTGTGCCGTAGGGTTGGTTAGAGGGCAAAAAACCTATCATAACACTTGCTTTACCGAATGATAGAAATGCCTGTTCTTCTTGATGTTTCTTTCATACCATCTATCACTGTCATCTTTTTTTCATTAGTTACCAAATAGTATGTACAATTAGAGTTTTGGAGCTCTCAGATTTAGTACAAGGAGAGAAGCGTTGTCTTTATTCATTAGCCCACGGCAGAAGAATGTCTTCATATGTGACATTTGCATAGATTAAATGAACTTTTGTGTTATCGTTAGGGTTCTCGAGAATTGCCCTTGCAACCTGTGAGAACAGAAAATAGATTGTTGGTCACTTGGTCAGTACTAACGGAAGCAGCTTGTAGCATAATTGGCTGCAATAAAGAACTTTGGACTATTGTTACTTGGAACATTGGAGTAATGCCTGATCCACCATCTAGCATTCCGAATGCTTTCACTTGCCCAACCTGGTACTTGAAACGGCCATAGATCAGAGAAGAAATCACATTAAACTAATGCTTGAAAGGCAAATAAACCTGACATTGTGAATGTGAAATAATAAATAAGAACATTTAAGCTGGTTAAACTAGAACCCACAAAGAAAAACAAAAGCTGTGCTCAAAGATCTCTCTTATGAACATAACACAAGTTGCTTACTTACGTAAAAAAGAATATAACCTTAGGTCCTTCACGTAAAAATAATCACCAGATTTCATTTCACGGAAATGATGAGACATTCTTCCTTGAGGGTACATCTGCATTGAGAGGAAAGAAAAGACATTAAAGAAGACATTAAAATAATATTTGCTATTATTTTACACTGCTTATATATTATTTTTTGAGTAGATGCCTGGTTATATTTAACATTTTTGTGGTTTATTCAATGCATTGTGATTCACTGTATACTATTTTTCGATTTTACACATACACCATATGTGCTGACATATCTCATTTAAAATCGACTGCCATTTTTAGATGATTGGGATGTCTTAGTTACAATTCTTCCTTTGTCTTATTTTTTACTTTCGTTTTAAACCTGCTCAATCCACTCAAACAAGCTGGCTTTTGGGTTGCTTCAGGTTAACAATTATTCATTAATATATGGTCACACACAGCGGAGGGCGAGCTGCCTTTAGCGATATATCGAATAACAACAACACAGGTATAGTTCGATATTTACTATTTGTACTTCGTTCATAAATTGATGCCTAGCTATATATGTTAAATATGGTGGACCGCGACTCAATCAAAATGATGTTGCAACATTCATGTCAACAAAGACTACCACCAACACCTTCCGATGAGGCGCAATAGGAGGGAAGAAAAGAATGAAAAACAACGTGAATATCGTGCAAGGAAGAAGGCTGAAGCAAACACTCCGTACACTGGTACATTTAATCATATTCACTATGTCTGGGACTATGAAAAGGACTATTTAATCATATGCATTTTGATCGATTTGAAGCTGGATCCATCAACGACAGTATTGTTATATCGGCCACACCAACACAACCAACACCTATTTCCCTTTCACAACAACGTAAACGTGTAAGGGACAAGGACCGGCGAGTTGATCTGTCTGGAGGAGCAGAGACAAGAAATGAAATGAAGCAAATGCGGAATACTGAGGAGCAAGGAAGAAGGCTGAATCAAACAATCTTTACAGAGGGAGTGCTGGTATATAATTCACAATAATTTTATAGGCTGAATCAACCACACCTACTCTTGGTAATTTTATAGCACCGTTGTATATAATTCACAATAATTTTGTAGGTACTTACTCGGCCATAGGACAACAATCACCATATGGAACGGCATATTCAACCATTTTGCAAGCACATGGATCATCAAACCCGGCCACACCTACTGTTGGTAATGTTTAATTTGAGATTCATGTGAAAAGCACCGTTTTATATAATTCACAATAAATTTTTTTGTACTTACTCGGCCATAGGACAACAATCACTATATGGAACGGCGATTCAACCATTTTGCAAGCACCCACTTAGGAGACAAGGAAAATGTCGACCCGATGATCACAAATGATCGGCTACATAGAAATGATAAATACGTCCGACGATATGATCACAGTTATGTTCCATTTACTTTTGTGTCGGATCATAATGGTGCCACCTTGGCAATTTTGATTTCTTTGCTTCATTACTCAATATATAGCTTGTGTTGCTAATTACATTTTTTTTGCACTGATGCCCAGGTAGTTCGAGTAAGGACAAACTCCTAATTAACAGGGAAAGATACATCAATATGGATGAATCCAAGAAGAAAAAATTGTTGCAACATGTACGGGAGTACAAGAAGAGGAAATCTTGTAGCATTGAAAATCACAAAGAAGTTGCAATCCCAGGTGAACACATTTGTCCAATTTAATATTTAATACATTGATCTGTTTGCAGTGTAGCCATTATAGATTCTAATTACATCTTATTACAAATTCGTTTGTAACTCACGGTATAGATGGACTTACTCAAGAGGAAACTATACATGTGCCGCTTCTTCAACAGAAAATACCAGAACCAAATGATATAGAGTTCGACAGTGCTATATTCGAGCCTACATTACCTGATTCTGACGCAGAAGGTGTCTTTCAATTGATATTTTTTATTGTTTACGCATCTATCTATATATAAAATAGGAGCTCATGTACTACAATCGACCATCATGGAACAAATCATCTCGAGGCAACCCAGATTCGTGACATTGCAAACAGTGATGATGACGAACCCAGGCAATTTCTTGGCGAAGGTAACAATTGTGTGTGTATCTATATATACTCTTTTATTTGATTGATTTAATATGTTCATATTTTGATTGCTAAGCCTTGTTTTTGTCACAGCTTGATGAGTTCGAGTCGATCATATGAATGTTAAGGGTGTTGATGGTACCAACACCGATTATCTATACAACTATGTCTACCATAACCCGCCAGATAAACACCTTGTTTTAGACCTCTACCTGACTGCCAATACTGTGGTGCAAAAAGGTTTCAATTTGAGCCACCTGGATTTTGTTGTAGAAAAGGAAAGATACAAATCCATATTCCAGATGTGCCTCCTAAGTTAAAACGGTTGTTTACAAGTCAGGTACATGACGATGCAAAATATTTCGTAAAACACATACTGGTACTTCAACTCTCATTTCTCTTTACAAGTCTTGGAGTTACCCTTGACAGACGAGTTAGCACCGCAATGGATCGGTATATATACATTTCGTGTGCATGGTGGGTTGTACCATCGTCTTGACCAATTGGTACCAGGTTCTAAAGGGCCTCGTCATTTGCAACTATACTTTTATGATAGAGAAGATGACACATTGTCCCACAGATTGAAGAGGTCTTCCGACCTTGATATCAATCTCATACGAGATATCCTTACAATATTGCAAGATAACCCATACGCATGCACTTTTAATAGAGTGGGTTCAATTCCAAACCTAGATAATTATAGGATTGAACTCAATACTAATGTCACGCCGCATCAACGGAGGTACAATGCTCCCACGGCCTCTCAAAGTTGTCGCTATATGGTCGAAGGAATGATCCACAGAGAAGTTTTGATAGGAGTGTAATTGTATATGCCAAAAGTGATGGCCCGCGTTATATCAGAGCATATCATGGTTGTTATGACCCATTGGCATATCCTTTATTTTTCCCTAGAGGGAAACAGGTTGGGAACTCAAAATTCCGTACAATGGTCCACCTATGGTTCCAGAGCCAATGAACCTAGATGAACCATGTGATGATCATGAAGGCGACAATGACATGCCAATGAACCTAGATGCAGCTCAATCTGCCAGATATGTCACGGCAAGGGAATACTATTGTTTTAAGCTGCAAGTTAGAGTGGGTATTTTTAACATCTTGCTATTTGGAGGGAGGCTCCTCCAGCAATGGGTTGTTGACATGTATATCAAGATCGAGTCTATGAGGCTAGATTGGTACTCTAATCCTGAGAACCAAAAACTCATACGGCCGAGCTATACCGTGAGTGAAAGAACAACTTTTGACAAACATTAGTCATCTGTCATTACACTCATCACATTTTGTACCTTTTTGGCAAATTTAGACATTAAAATTATTCATTATTTGATTTATTTATTTTAGGGTGTGGTTGATGTAATTTCACTGGAGAGACACGGGCTTCGAGGTTGGCAAGTTTAATTGTGCTTCCTCGATCTTTTCCGGGGCGATCGACATGCAAAGAAAGATTTCTTAATGCAATGACTATTGTTCAATTTTGGGGAAACCAGACTACTTCATCACAATAACTTGCAATCCGTGACTGGAGGAGATCACGACCAATCTTGAACCCGCCGAAACCGAAGATAGGTCGAATTGGTGGCAAGAGTATATAGGGACAAGTTATGGACATGAAAGATTTGTTAATAAAAAAGTATTTTGGAGAGGTAGCCGATATGCTCATGTTATGAAGTTTCAAAAGAGGGTCTACCGCATCTAACACTTTCGCTGATCATGAAGTCGAAGTAAGTTAACAAGCCCGATGGATATGATAAAGTCATTTTTATGAGATACTGGACAAGGACAAGTACCCGTGTTGCATAGTCCGGTCATCAAGCATATGTTGCATGGACCATGTGGCGTGCTAAATAGCAAGTGTCCTTGTATGGTTGATGGAGAGTGTCGCTTAAGTATCCTCGATAGTTCGTGTTTAACACAACAAGGAAAGGACTCATATCCTTTATATAGGAGGAGGGATGATGGACGTCGTGTAAAGATTAGAGGTGATGTGTTAGATAATAGGTGGGTGGTCCCATATAATCATGGTCTGCTTATGCGATATAACTGCCACATTAACGTTGAAGCTTGCTCAAGCATTAAGGCTGTTAAGTACCTTTTTAAGTATGTGTATAAAGGCCACGACTGTGCATCATTCTCAGTCGACCCTGCTGACAATAAAGGAGTAATCAATGAGATTCATCAATACAGGGATGCTAGATACATATCACCACCGGAAGCGGTGTATAGGATTTTTGGTTTCCCACTATTTGGTGTCTATCCATCTGTTTTGCAGCTCCAACTTCATTTGCCTAACATGCAGTATGTTACCTATGATGGGTCAGATAATCTAGAGGATGTTATCAGCAGACCATCTTCTTCTATGACCACACTTACTGAGTATTTCAAGGTGAACCGTGAGGATAGTTATGCAAGGAAATTATTGTACAGAGAGTTCCCAGAACACTATCGGTGGATCAAGAGTATAAAAGTATGGCAAAGAAGAAAGCAGAGAGGACAGATTGGACGGATTGTGTATGCGCTCCTTGCTGAAGGGGAGAGATACTTCTTGAGAGTGCTTCTGAATCATGTGAGAGGTGCAACCTCATATGAGGATTTGAGAACAGTGGATGGCATCACATGCTCTACTTTTAGAGAAGCATGCGAGAAGAGAGGACTCATAGAGACAGACAGGTCACTTGACGACTGCTTGAGTGAGGCTGTAACTTTTCAGATGCCATGTGCTCATGAAGGTTATTTGCTACTATTATGGTATTTTGCGAGGCTAGCAACATCCGTGCACTGTGGGACAAGCACAAGGATTCAATGTCTGAAGATTATAGCCGGGACAACTCTAACACAGTAGCAGTAGAGCAAATGGTGCTTAGAGACATACGGAATATGGTTCATTCGATGGGGAAGGATATCAGGAATTATGGTCTTCCAGAGCTAAATGATATAGGTAATTTTTGCATTCCCATCAAATTATTTAACAACACATTTTATCTCAGATTATTGTACAATTTATGTTGGATAAAAATCATTAAAAGCCCCAACATACATGTTATACTTACGCATCAGATGACCAATGGTTTCCTCATATATTTATTTATATGTATCAATCGTGAATTTTCCAATGACATAATGAGAGAGGTGAGAGAGGAACTTTCCGTGCCCATAGACCAAGAACATGTGGATATATATGCATCTCTTAACAAAGAGCAAATGGCAGGATTTGATGATATCATACATCATGTATTCAATAACAATAGCCAAGTATTTTTTGTGGATGGTCCCGAGGCTCGTAAGACATTTCAGCACAAGGCACTTCTTGGTAAGTTATGCCGAGGGCTTAATAGCCATTGCAACCAACTTCCTAGATAGCAGCCCTCTATATTGTCTTGAGGACTAATCGCACATTCTAGGTTCAAAATACCAATTGCTTGTCACCAATAGCATGTGCAACTTCACAAAGCAAAGTGGCATCATGGAGTTACTTCAGAGGGCATCCTTGATCATCTGGATGAAGTTGTCATGACAAAGCTGCTTGTTGAGGCACTTGATAGGTCCCTACAAGATATTATGGACTGTATTTTGCCATTTGGAGGAAAGGTTATGGTATTTGGGAGATTTTAGATGTGTTCTTCCTGTGGTAACACGTGGGACAAGAGCACGATGACTGATGCTTACTGTTGAGAGATCTTATATATGGGAAAATATAAGAAAGATAAGATTGAGAAGTAACATGAGGGCACAAACCGACCCATGGTTTTCAGATTACCTCCTTAGAATTGGAAATGGAACTGAAAAGACAATTAGAGATGATTATGTTCGCCTGCCTGATGACATTGTGATTGGTTATACAGACACCGAAGATTCAATAAACAAACTCATTCAAGATGTATTCCCATCACTTGAGGAAAATGCAAGGGTGGCATCTTATATGAACATGCGTGCCATTCTTTCAACAAAAAATGAGTATGTGGATCGATCAATGCAAAGATGATTGATAAGTTTCGGTGCCAGAAAAGGTTTATCACAGCTTTGACTCGTCGATGATGATTCACACAATCACTATCCTATTGAATTTTTGAACTCCATCACTCCAAATGGCCTCCCCCCGCATGTCCTAAAAGTAAAACTCAACTGCCCTGTGATTCTTCTCCGTAATCTTGATCCTAACAATGGCTTGTGCAATGGAACAAGATTAATGGTTAGAGCATTCCAAGACAATGCAATTGATGCCGAAATTGTAGGTGGCCAGCATGCAGGCAAAAGGGTCTTCATACCTAGGATCCCTTTGTCTCCTTCCGACGATATTTCACTTCCTTTCAAGTTCAAGAGGAAACAGTTCCCAATACGCCTAAGTTTTGCAATGACCATAAATAAATCAAGAAGGACAAACCATCCCAAATGTTGGGATTTACCTTCCGTAACTGTGTTCTCACATGGACAGCTTTTATGTTGCATTGTCAAGGGGTGTCTCAAGGCAAACAACAAGAATTTTGGCCAAACCAAAATAGATTTAGATCCCACAGGAAAAGCACCAGAATATTGTGTATCGTGACGCCCCGACCGGTGATACTTGGTAAGTAATAATCCCAACAAATATTTTGTATCTTAATAAGTGCTTCATGTTTATTTGTCATCGCATTTCGTGTTTATTGTATAATCCATGTGTCTACAGAAATATTCTTCAATATGGGAACATATGGAGGGCGATAACACAAAGGAAATTTTAGAGAAACATTTCAAGTCAACTGTGGGAAAGTTATGACTGCTTCCGCCGTAACCTAATGGATATCTTCATATTGGTCATGCCAAGGTTTTGATAGCCTTCTCCATGAAATGCATTTCATATATATATATATATATATATATATATATATATATATATATATATATATATATATATATATATATATACCGCTTTCATGAAATTTGAAGATTGTGCTTACACGCCACCTTATGCAGGCTATGTTTTTTGACTTTGCGTAAAGTTGATCAACCATTTCACCCTCTTCCCTTCTCTAATCTTAACATGCCTAACCACTGTCTTTTGAGTTTCATATGAATTATCACAATTTTTTTAAAAAATTATTTACGCTATTTTTTCCTTTTCTAGATGAGATGATCCGCTACTCGAATGCTTGAGATCTCGCTTTGATTCAATACCTTTAGCTTTTAATGCCTGTCTAATTCCAGTTGAGGCATTTGATGCAAAACGAAAGAAAGGTCTAAAGTCTTATTTAAACAATGTTTGAGTTTCAAGGAGGTGCCCTCTTCTATACTCCTTTTACATTTTTTAGCCAAATTCTTTTACATATTTTTGCGACATTCTTTTACTATATTGCTTGATTTGCTAATTTCGTGAAATATTTTGTTACCAATACAACATCTTAGATGAAGCGTGAGGACAAAGATAAGATAGCTGCTAGGTTTGCACAGATGTGGAACGAAATTGTCTCTAGCTTTCGAGAAGAAGACCTTATAGACAACAGGTAATTGGATTGTATGGATAGTTACTAATTTCCAAATGCATTGAGTTTTTTACCCTCATGTTAGTGCCTCCATTTTTAACATAGGGAGAAGGAGCTACTGCTTGTTCCATATGTGGCTGATCAGGCTCTTGGTGTTATGCAGTGGCCTCCTTTTTTGCTTGCCAGCAAGGTTCTTCTCTGCCTTTAATTTATTTTCACTGTTTTATTTTATTTATATTTTATTAGAAGCAATCCTCATTCTCTTTTATTTATTTGTTAAAAAGAGGTGACTTATTTTGAACAATGTGAGTGGTCAGATCCCCATAGCTGTTGACATGGCTAAAGATAGCAATGGCAAAGACCATGACCTGAAAAAAAGGCTTGAAAGTGATTATTATTTTTCTTGTGCAATTGAAGAATGCTACGCTGCCATTTAAAAACATCATCATGGATCTTGTACAGGGTGAACAGGAGAAAAGGTGTCTCTCCTGTACTTCTTTTTAACGAGTCCTATATTTAAATCTATTAAACTCTGAAGAAATAGTTTCCTAATCCATGGTGTACTTGATGCGAGCAACATCTATTTGTGGCATCTGTCAATAAATAATAGAATTATAACAGTTGTTGCTAACTTGCGTGATTTTCCCTAAAATTCGTGATATTTAGCCCCCTTTTTACAAGACATGAGTAACATGATAATGTAGTTTTTTTGCTACCATATTTAGTACTCTTGCCAAACAAGACTTCTGTTATAGAGTACTTGATGAATCTATTGCTTATTTATCCAATGCATGTTATTTTAACGCCAAAGACACGCACAGATGTGCAGGAAAGAGAAAATTATAAAAATAAATAATTTTGAGATGAGATAGAAAAAATAAAAATAAATAATTATGAGATGAGATATAAAATAAATACAACGTTATGGCATGCTTGCTTTCGTCCTGACTCTTTGTAGTTTGTCACTGGTTTTTTTAACAACATGACAGTATTTTGGAGTCAAGTCATGGTGGTTCATATCGAGAGCCCGAGAGTACAACAACTTGGGATCAAGAATATCGCTTATTTCAACCATCTCGAGCTATCAAGTTTCCCTACAAGTCACAGATGCTTCGACAGTAAAAGGTTTAATTTTAAGTAGTAGATAAAACTTGTGTTCTTTAAGGTGCACCATTTCCTGACCATGTTTCCTTATTCTAAATGCTTGTCAATAATATAATTCTTCTTGCTCCAGATAAAAAGGTGGAACTATCGCCATCGTGAAAGAATCGCTATGGATGTTCCTTCAAATCTAGAAGCCGTATACGCCTCACCTTTTTCACTAACTCTTTGTTTATGGATATGCCCGATGCTCCCAAAGTCGAAAACATGCTTTCATTTTCGTAAGTCCTTATATGTAACTTGACAATAGTTTTCGCAACCAGACTGTCTCCCTCCGCCGCTACCTTAAGCTTATTATATGCTTTCATGTTTTGTCGCTGTGGAATCGCTCATGCGCATAAACGATGGTATTTGTTTGCACGGTCAAATTTTGCTACCTTTGTTCGAGACCCCGAACTCCCTACTAGAAGTTCACTTTGGATCAATGTCAATAACTATTTGCTATTTACCTGTGTTATCGACGATGAATGGTTTAGTAATCTAATGTTGTGCTACCGGTGATAGTCTCAAATCGATCTCCTTGTGATCTTTACCTGTGTGAAGGAATTTTGAATGCATTGAGTCTGTATATGGTATTGATGTTTGTTGAATGTTCATGTTGCTGCGTCGGTCTCTTTGTTAACTCATAAGTATTGCCATTCTCTCGACTCATACCGACGTTGGAACTAGGGATGGCAACGGTATATACCCGACGGTATCACCACCTCATACCTGCATCGCAGCGTGTTAATAAAATTCACCGTTATAATACCCATACCCGTATACGGTACAAAATTTACCCATACCGTAGATCTGTGGGTAACGGAAATCTGACTGCAACCCTGCACCGCATTAATATATAGCTAATTCAAGTTTTATAATTTTTTAACATGTCATCTTTAGTAAAAGACGAAAGAATAGTTCGTTTATGTTCACCGCAAGCAAGGTGACCACTCGAAGTCGCTTTGGCCTCCTTATATGCTCCCGTCCGCACCTCCCACAGAGAGAAGCGATGTGGTACTAATCGGCAATCGCCGCGCCGTCGCTTCCTCGCTAGCAAATTTTTCGCTTGCCGCACCGAACTAGGCGTCTGGCTGCAACCGAATCGGCTACACGAACGCCATCATTCATGCATCGCTACATCTGCATCGCTATGGGTCAGAGAAAAGAACTAACTAAACGGTTTTACCGGTAGAACGTCAAAGGAAAACAGAGCACGTAATTTGAAACAAGGAGCGGAGGCGTGATAGTATTTCTATCCGTGTCCACCACTCCGCGTGGATAGTATTTCTTTTATCATCGGACTTCTAGATATCTCACCAACTTGCGAGAAGCGGGTGGATCATACCACGGTGAGCAGGTACCCGTGCCGTGCATTCGCCATACCCGACGGTGAAGGTTTTCCCCATTAAGGCACCCATGGGTATGATTATTGGACCAGATTTGTACCCTAATGGAGTAAATACCCATCGGGTATCGGGTTTCGGGTACCCATTGCCATCCCTAAGTTGGAACCAGGGGGCAGCGGCTACCAAGACCCCAACTCGTGGAATTTTTGGCCCCTTCTTATGTAGCGACTCAACAGGCAGGCCAAGACTCAACTCGCTGCCTCTACATGTTCCGCTATAGTCAAAGGCTGAAACTCTCAAAGCCCAATACATCAATACCTATAGCAGTAGACAGCTCAACATGTGTGAATCAATACCAGGTTTGCTAGCAGCTCGAGCGAGGAACCGGAGACTGAGGCGGAGACCGGAGGGCGACGTGCGTCATGCCCGTGCAGATTGCGGAGGGAGATAGCTGGGCCGCCGCCGCCGCCATGACTGTCGGCTCGCTCTCACCGGCACCAAGTGAAATCGAGAGCGTCCACGCCGGACCGGAGCAACGCGCGGAAGGCAATCCGCAGCAACGTGCTCATCAGGCTGCCCACATGAACACTCCTAAACTAAGCCCTAACCTATCCTTTTCCTCTAATTTTATTCTATTTTCTTGATTAATGCAACGTTTGGATACGTAGAGTTTATAATCGTGTGAACTATGTATCTGGATCAGCTAAGAATTATGCCTTTTCTTAACGTTTCTAGAAAATCACAACTAAACCAAAATGAAAGGCACATACACTTTTTCCTCTTTTTTACAAGAAGATCGACAAATCGTGCATTTGCTACAATAAAACTTATCACGACAAGACTTTGAAATAATATAGAAGATGGATTTCTAAAAGATTGCATGGTCACATATACTTATAATCACTAAATTCTCTAATGTATACATGTCGATCTTGGTCCGTATACTTCGAAGCGATGCAACATTGAATTGGCAAGGGCGACGACAAAGGCAACTAGCGAATGGAATGGCAAAGCGCGAAGATATTGCAACAAACGCTACCGCCGCCGGAAAATCCATGCAGAACAATAGCATGCAGACGGTTAGCTGCATGGGAGGGAGATTAGGAAGGATTAGATTTGGGCGGTTAATGAGTATCAGATAGGGTGCGAGATTTCTGGAAGTTTTGCTAGCTGTACATGCATGAGGAGTCCTGGGCTTGGAAACATGAAGCGACTTGCATGCATGCATGCTAATTAATTATCAGGGCCATTAGGAACAAAACGGAAGTCCAGCGCGTCGTCGAAAGACTCGAAACGATTAGTTTCTCACGGCGCTGCTTCCTCTGCCAAAGAATGAACAGAGTCATCTGTGATCGCCTAACGCTCATCGCGGAGAGTCGAGCCTTGGAGACGCGTGTTTCAGCCGCTTCCATTGCCGCTTCGCGCTGGCGCGCCGCCCGCCTCGCTATCGCTGTCGCGACTGCAATATCGCCGCCTCGCGGTATGCGTGTAAGCATGTTTGTCATCGCACTTCCAATCAACACGTTTGTGTAGTCGAATTGCTTGCGTCCTTTGAAGTCGAGATGGAGAACATCCTTGTCGCTCAACGTATGGATCCTAGACCGATGCTATGATCATTAGATTTCTCAAATCTGCGGCGTGGTGCCCTCGATCCCATGATTCAACCTACTTTGCTATGCCCCAACTAATTTTATTTGTTCACGCCGCTTTCTCGATTTCTCTGCTCGTATGATGCTTCGGCGCTTAGGCGACGGCGATAGCATCAAAGCGGCGAGACCGAGATGACAAATCCGTGACGGCATACTTTGCCGAACTCGCAATTTATCATCGCCGAGCCCAAGGCCCAAGCCGACGCTACCGACGTTTCATCCGTGAGTCATTAGGTATTGTCGAATCGATTTTGCTAATTACCCTAACAAAAGTGATTACATGTATTATGTTTAACATATTAATTAGATGGATCGGTAATTTGATATTTCATATTTGGTTTATGAATTTGCAAGATGCCACTTGTAATCGTTTGATTGGACCGTGTTGAAATCAATTTTATCATATGCATGGTTCCATACCAGGACTAGATGAATAAAATAGTGTAAATGATGCCAAGTTTCAGTTCGCAATATCTCGCCTTCAAATAAAAACTTCCCAATAATATTCACGATATAGCGCAACCAAATATTAATTATTTTTTTTGTTCTGAAAAGAAAATAGTTGGATTCTATAAAGTCTCAACGAGGTGGGTTTGACAAGTTCTCTATCCGGGATTGAAATCTGCAATTTTTGTTGGGTCTGAATCGCTATCTACTATCCACATCTGTTAGCTATCAGCTGTCGCATGGTTTCTCCTGGTACATGAAATACAATGGAAGTGGTTGGTGGTGGTTATATAGGCTGAATAAGTGGTACTTTTAGTGAATGGTTTGGTATTAGTTTACTTTGCTGTTTTGTGTTCGTTTCACCATCTTAGCTTCACCGTAGGATCACCACAAAATAGAAAAAAAGCAGATGGAACAATGTAGAGAGGCGTAAAGCTATGACAAGTCAGAAAGATTTGGCTCCATTACAAATGGTACGTTGAAGTAAAAAAACCTTGTTGTCATACTATCTATTTGAGGATATCACAAGGATTGACATATAAAATCTTCACAGACATTCAAGATGTCATTCTTTTGATAATTTATTACTAATGAACAGAGAATTTGGTTGGGAAATTTCGATTTTGTCACATTTATATCTATCTTTAACCCGGCCGGGCTCCATTCTCACTATATTTAGTTTTCGCTTGAGGATATCACAAGGATTGGCATATAGAATCTTCACGGACATTCAAGATGTCGATCTTTTGATAATTTATGACTAATGAACAGAGAATTTGGTTGGAAAATTTCGATTTTGTCACATTTATATCTATCTTTAACCTGGCTGGGCTCCATTCTCACTATATTTAGTTTTCTATTTACTTTTTAAATACTTCAATTTCATTAACAGAGTATTGGTGGCAACTCCATGGACATAGAGGGGGAGGAAGGAAACACTGTTCGCCGATGTCAGGCGCATTTGCTTGCCTCGGTTCCAATTCGGAGAAAAAAGAGATACAAACAAAAATTAGAATACCACAACATAACAAACCAAAGAAGGCACACATAGCTCAAGTTGTGCCGCGAGGTACTTATTTCTGCTTGTTAATTTTCCCTTTTCTTTTACTACATATGCTATATGCTATTTAATTATTAAATTATTATTCATTACAAATTATATTTGCACCAAAGAAGATATTGAGATTATTGAATACATGAAATCAAGACCGAAAAACAAATTCGCCTACATCGACAAAGACATTTGTAGACGATATAATATGGAATGCCTTTTCCATGGTGACATGCAATTGAATGGCGATGTAAGTATATCTATATAGAGTAATAGATATTTAAACATGGCTCTACATAATATAATTGTATTTTTTCTTACATGTGTTATAAGTGCGTATATTAATTGTATCATGGGTGAAAAACATCTACTTCATAGAGTTGGTGGAAAGGTCTTCTTGGAGGATACATTTATTTCAGATTCTTAAGCGTGATGGTGGCCTTAAGTTGGACCAAATAAATTATAAGGAAGATACCTTTCGGACAAGGGTTGATAATTATTTAGACCATGACATGGTGAACTTAAATCCTACGTATATATATAATAATACCAATGAGACAATACTTACTAACAAATGTTTGATGCATGTCTTTATTCCAATAAACATAAAAGACTTTCATTGGTACCGCAAGACTAATGCCCCTAAGTGTGAGGTACATGTACTCGATTCAATGGGCAAAATGGACCGCATAGGCCTCATTATTACCGTGAGTAGCTATTACTTTTACATTATTATTATTGCTATTATTAGCATTATTATTATTGTTGTTGTTGTTAAATCTTCGATGATATATATTTATCTCAACAGTTAAGAGGCCTAGATAAACATATAAAAGTCACTGCAAAACATAAAGAGCTTAAACAACACAAGTGGTGGAACGTTGACGTTACAACATGGCACGTTATAGAGAAGATTCTAAAGCCAATGCAAAAAGATGGGTATGTTTCAACATGTGACTTGTGTAAAAATGATTGCCTTCCTTTCATTACATAAAAATAGTTCAATGGATTACATATAAATAGTTCAATGAAGTTTTTCAATCACGTAGGACATCCTGCGGTCTGTGGATGATAAACTACATGGAGTACTGGACAGGATCGTAGCTTTCTGATACTTTCACTCAGGTATTCGAATATGAGTTTATTGCATGTTTAAGTATATAACATATGAACATATATGTTTTACTACTTTGCAGAATGATATAACAAATTTCAGGTTTAAGCTTCCTGCAATCTTGTGGGTCTCAAAGCTAAACACGAAGAAAGGATGTCAAGAACCTGAAAAAACAAATGAAGAAGAAAGTCCACATGATGTTGAATTTATTGATGCTCCAGCGAGGAACCTAAACCATCAAACACATCACATCAAACTAAATCGATACATCTCTATGTGTCCTTTCCATCGAATAACACCAATGCGAAACCCAAATGAATTAATGGGTGCACTTTGCAAATATATCATCTCAATTGACCATGTAGAATCTTTAGAGTAAGTCATTTTTTGTGCAATAAATTATGCATAGTATAAATATATCAACTTTGATCTTGCAATAGCTAACCGAATATACATTTTCATAGGAAAGAGTGGGTTCGAAGCACCAAGCCTTACCCAATTTCTATAACTCTCAGAAAACTTCAAGAAACACTGCATGTCAACAAGCCAATGGACAGTACTTATTTCAACATGGCTGTGCGGATGCTCGCATGCAACGATGTCTTGTTGTTCCAAGATGAAAATTGCACTACATGGACCTGCAGTTTTGTGTAAGTTATTTCATTTATATATGGTAACCCTATTTTATGTGTTTATTATAACATTATATGTATGTATATATGACAAAACAGTCGTTGTCTGACTTTGATCGAGAACCATGCCGCGCCCAAACTTGATGTCCAACAATTGGCAAAATTATTTAAATGTTGGCCTAACATGGAGTATGATATTTCACATTGCAACAAGGTAAGCTACGTTTTTTGTCAATCGTCGCAAAAATTGTTTGAATCATTCATTATGTTTTCCTTACATGAATTGTTTGCAGATTCTATTGCCTTATTCTTTCCTCGGTCACTTCACATTGTTCATACTACACATGAAAGATAGAAGTGTATCTATATTGGACTCATAGCCTATACCGACTGGTTTAATGCTCAAAGATCCTACCATGTACTACATTCACAAAATACATAAGATTGCCAATAACGTGAAGCTAGCCATGGAAGTAGCCAACCCTATATGGAATGACGATATTTATGTATGGCGTCAGCATATTACCGACATGTGTTCCAAAAAGCAAGATCGGTAACTTGCTTATACATTACACTTAATAAGTTTGTTTGTCTACATAAATGTAACTATGTGTCCTTTGTAGGACATCATTGGATATTTTGTAATCAACTTCATGCGCTCTTGGGATGGTATAAAATTACCATCAATTTGCACTGTGAGTACTATTATTTATTTATTTATTTATTATACTTTGTCTTACCGTAGCACAATTAATGTTTTCTGATGATGGTCCATAATAATGCATGTATAGGATGGGAAGCTGTTGAGGGCGAAGTTTCTCGTGGACCTACTGAACTACAATGAGAATAAATCGAAAGACAACATTCCCGGTTATACGGAAATCCTTAATCGTATCAGATATTAGATTATTTTTAATGATAAACAATTGCGATGTTACTTTATGCACTTGTTTATGTAATCAACGATATAATATACTCTCTGTATCTTTCTTTTGTGCTTCTATCATAATCACATCTTACTACACTTGATTACCAAAACATATAACACATTTTGCTCATTTGAATTGTATTACTAAATATATCACCGTAGCGTTAGCACGGGCATTATACTAGTTAAAGTGATGACTTAAAGTTATTTTGTGATGAAGGAATACCTTACTGAGAAGATAAATAGTCCATGTCAGTACGGAGCCTGTTGTTTCATGACCAGCAACTAACATTAATTTCTCGGTTTAGAGGACCCTACAGCATTAACAACAAAATAGCATGTAAGATGTCTGGTAAGATTTGCTAAAAATGCACAATGAATTGTTTGGAACATTAAAAATGTGCAATGAATTTGCTCCATTTCCTGGAAGATTTGAAGAGCAGAATCACATTTGTTGGAGGTGTACGAATGATCTGCTTGTTGAGGCTGTCAATCTCCATATGGTTATGCAACCCAAATGGCACACAATGGCCAAGGCTACCAACCTGCACCATAACATCATTTGCTCGGACGGGACTATTGATCTAAACAGGTATCTGGTTCGGCGGTTTGGACTGCCAGCCTCCACCCTAGCATGGTTTGAGAAACCACAAGCTCACCTGGCAATGCAATTATCAGTGAAGGGTTTTGCATAATATTTTCCTCCCAATTCTCCCAGCTATGGAAAGTTTTCCGAATAAACAGGAGGATATTTCATACAAACCGTGCCATCTTTTGATCCTGAAGCCAGTCGAGTAGTCATCCATTGAGATATGGACAAATCTGTCACATCACCATCATGTTTACCAACAAAGTTCTTTTGCAATTCTATCAAGATGTAAGGAGAGAGCGGAAAGTGCACAAATATGTGACTTCAGAAAGTTTCCCTTGAAGATACTTGTTGGGCATTTCAGAGCCAAATCTTGAGATATAAAGCCGCCTCATCAAGCAGGGATCAAAGGCTCATTATCTCGATTGAGAACACTATTTCCATATTCATCCTGAAATATTACATCAATCGAGATTTTCAAAAATACAAATATTACATTTATTATGAATATTACATTCCAGTAGCAAGACCAAATATTGGAGAGGAAGGAGAGAATTACCCGGCAAGGTTCATCATCAATTTGTCTAACATGAACTATCGATAAGTCATCCAATGTGATAGTTTTGGATAGTATCAAAGCAAACCTGTATCATTACAATGGAAGAATCAGTATCCTGCCGCTCGGATATATAGCGAAATCTATGGTTGTGTAATTGCTACCTCGCAACATGACGTAATTTGAAGGACACCGAATTCATTTAGCTAACGAGGCTCTTACCAAAGAAGACAAACTATGGACACCAAGAATTCATTTAGCTAGTGTAAGGATCATCACCACACATCAACTTTTCACCATATATGATCTGCAAGGAAACAACATAGGCATTTTAGAACTACAAAATAGCATAGCTGGAAGTTTAATTCATACACATATAAAATAGCAAATATGATCCATGCACATAGTTTTTAAGGTGCACACACAAACATATGATAGCGAATTCCTAACCCATAGTTCAATGTTTCAGGGTAGCAACAAAATATCTTCCACACCACCAAGTCAGAGACACATATCACTACGGAAAGTTATTGGTAATGTATCTAGCAGCCCAAACCACCTTGTGAGAGAACTGAAGTGTGTTGAATGCCCTAGCAATTTGAGGATGCTCAACCAAATAGGCATAGTAATGAGAAAGGTGTGCGTCATCAAATCCCGGAATGGAGAGCATGTTGTCATAAAGATCGGCCAGCAATTCATTGTTGGTAGCACCGGCCTTCTCTATAGCAGTGGCAATCCTTTCACCAACAGCTTGGAGTGTTGCTTGTAACTTGTCATCTTCACTTCAACTGTCTTGGCTCTCTTTAGTTTGGCGGCAGAGGATTGCGACATATCTTTGTTTATTCCAACAGGACCACTCTCATCCCCAACTTCCTCACCTTCAATTTCAGTCACTTCGGTAGCTAGAGGTTCATTTGATCCTTTGGCATACTTTCCCGTAGTCAAAGTATTGCCAAAAATTGTAGCCATCTCAAGGTAGTGCTCAATAGGTTTGTTTAAAAATTCAGCATCTCCTTTGTGTGTCTACAAAGCAATAGATAACATGTTACACACAAATTAGGCAGGCAATGGATATGATCAAAACAATACATAATAGGTGTAGCAAGAATACCTTAATATGGCCTGTATAATGCTCATGAGCAAGCCCAATAATATAATTTTCTTCATCCCAAAGTGCACCACTCAATTTCTTAAGATTGTTAATCTTTGCACACTTCCTCTTCCACGTTCTAACATGGTTCCCAATCTGATCTCCAGTAAGCCCCAACTTGAAATGTTCATTCAAAGCCCTAGCACAAGCATTAAGGTGTACTTTCTTGAAGCCCGAACATGTTCTACTATCATTAGCCGCCACATTAGCTAAGTGGGTAAGCATATAGGAAGATATTGACGATGTCCATGTAACATGGCCACTCCCATCAACTTGGCACCCCAAGGTTTCCCCAGTTAGATCAATGTCCATTTCCTATCATGTTAACAAAATACACGATAGTAATACAAATATAATAATTCGATGACAACAATACAAGTACACGATAGTGCAATAACAACAATACAAGTACAATAGTTCGATGACAACAATACAAGTGCACGATAGTGCAATGACAACAATACAAGTACAATAGTTCAATGACAACAATACAAGTACAATAGTTCAATGACAATAATACAAGTACAATACTTTGATAGTACATATTAATTTCCATAGTAGTTTTGTCTGTCCTCCCACATTTGATCGGCAATTCCTTGCCTAAAAGCAACCATGTATGCATGTTCACTTGCTTGCGCACTTGATGATGAAACGGGATTATGATTAGATGGCCAATTGGTCTCTAGTATGATTAGTTGGTCAACCCCATCCTCTATCACTCAATTGTGAATAATGCAACAAGCTACAACAATGTCTACTTGAGTAGGAAAGGGAAAGAACGGAGTGGCATCATCAAGTATTTTAAACCTTCTCTTGAGTGACCCAAATGCATGCTCTACACTCACACGAAGAGAAGAGTGCCTAAGGTTGAACAATTCCTTCTCATCTTGTGCGGGATTGTTCCCCCACTCATTCAAGTGGCACCTCACACCACGGAAAGGAGGCAAGAATCCAGGTTTGGCTCTATATCCGGCATGAAATAGGTAGAATTTTCCTAAGACAATGAGGCACAAGTGGGTGACATTACTATATGTAATGAAATGGTATGGAGAAATAAACCTGTCAGTTAATCTATTACCTTGCAGGACACGTAGGCCATTTTCACGTTCTAATGCATCTTGTAAAACTAGAGCATCGTGGGCTGTCCCCTCCCAACCCACCAACACATATGTGAACCGAAGATCAAAATCTACTGCTGCCATCACATTTTGAGTAGCATAAGACTTCCTACCACGAAATGAAGGCTCCATATCCTTTGAAACAAAAGCCCGTACATGCGTACCATCAATAGCTCCAATACAATCCTATTTGGTGAACAATACAATCCAAAAAGATTAAGAACCATACAATTTATGCCTAAAAATCAAAAAAATATTTGTGTCTCAACCTCATACCTTAAAGTATGGATCCCACCTTGGGTTCCCTGCTATTTTGCTTGGAATCTCCAATGACGGTGGCCTAATAAGTTCATTTTGAAGCTCACCAATGGCGTGGAGGACTAATTTAAAATACCGGCTAACGGTTTCACTGGACTGACCATAATTAGTGCCAACCAACCTATTTCTAAGATTGTGTCCAACAGTGTTTAAGAACATTGCTACTTGCTGCTCAACACATACATGTATAGTGTCTTGAAGCAAGCCACGTTCTCTCAAGAGTTTACAAAATCAGAAGAAAGGCGCTCTTCGAAGCCTAAGCATGTTCACACAAATTATATCACTCTTCCATATTTTACTGTTTAGATACTCAATTCTTATCCTGTCACGTTCATCTATTGGTCCATATTTAACACGTTCTCTCATTTTCCTTTTTCTAGACTCAATAACCAAGGCCATCATTGAAATAGTCATGTACATTGCAGCAACAAAAATGCACAGTTTCTTTGTGCTCGTGTCCATCTACAATGCAAGAGTGAAACAAAAAATTCTAACTTCACCATAGCATAATATACAATTGTCGACGTATTCCACCGGACAGGACCCCGTCAACGAACAGGGTTGACCGCTCCCAGGATGGAGGGTATGGTTCGGTAGAGGGCGTCTTCGTGGTTGGAAACCCTAATGACTCTTGCACGAGGATTCCAGAATCAACAGATCAAATAGACACGGTGATGTACCCAGGTTCAGGCCCCCAGCTCGGGTAATAGCCCTACGTCCTGCTAGATCTTCGTTGATGAAATGAGGAGGTGACTACACTAGTTCTTCTGGTCTCGGATCCTTCGAGGAGAGCTCGATCCCCTTCCCCCATGCACCAGAGCGCCCTTATATAGACTGGGTTGGCCCGGGCAGGTGAGAAGGTGACGCTACGCTGATATATAACTCATTAATTACACCCATCATTCCAACCTTACACCGACCCATGACCCATTTATTACACCCGTCGCTGTAGCCTTGTCCTTCGGATTCCATTCAATGCCGCTATATGGCTTCGCCCGGTCCACCTGGGAAGTGACACTCCTGCGATGGGTTTGGTGAGAGGCGTCAGAAGGATAGGCCGTCGTCGTGTCGATAGCAGAATTCTTCGCAATCAATGCCCTGACATAGCGTGTCAGCAGAAGGAGACTTAGAGGGGAAGCCTTCTCCTCATTCCTTTGGTTGCCTTCGTGGCCTAACGAGGGGGGCCCGAATGCCTACCCGCTAGTCAGGCCACCCCCTAAGCCGACGCCCGGCGGGCAGGGCTTGATCGCCCACCTGCTCGCCAAGCCGCCACGTGAGCTCACCGCCCGGCGAGCAGGGCATGATCGCCCACTTGCTCACCGGGTCGCCATGTGGGCTTACCGCCCGACGAGTAGGGCATGATCACCCACCTGCTCGCCGGGCCGCCACGTGGGCTCACCGCCCGCCGAGCAGGACATGATCACCCACCTGCTCGCCAGGCCGCCACGTGGGCTTACCGCCCGACGAGCAGGGCATGATCGCCCACCTGCTCGCTAGGCCGCCACATGGGCTTACCGCCCACTGGGCCAGGCCGCTTCTCGGGCCCTTTATTCTGTGGAGGAGAGGGTACCCCGGTGCAAAGTACGCCGACAACAATGAACAAAGTATTTCAAGCATTAACAAAATTGTAGAGAGTGAAACAAAATGTATTTTAAGCACAAAGATCAATCAATTCAGCAGAAGAGGTAGTAAAAATATTCCACATGCTTATCTGATTTTCGAACTGGACTAGGTAGTGACAACTAGCCAAAAATTCGAACCCTCAAATTTTGGACTGGACTAGGTGTTTTGCGTAATTTTCTCCTACCATCACCATCCAAATGAACTAGTTATGAAATCATACTCTGATTGGCCCAAAAACATGGATAGTCAATTTATAAACTAATCAAAACTATCCTAGAAAAAGCCATCATTGTCACAAATCATACAAATAACTGCCATGATCATACATCACCATAACCAACCATGTAGCAATAACAATCACACCTGTAGGAAAATTTGTCAGTTCATCACGCATTCACACCTCCACCTCCACCATGCTTAAGCAAATAACCGTGCACTAGATGAAATTTCAACAAACACCTACAGACAGCTATTAGCTACCCAACAAATTCACTGAAGCGAATCAGTTTCATCAATTTGCAATTGCTTGTCTAATGTCCAATTTAGAGTGTAGGAATTTTACAAACATTTCATTTTCTACAGATATCAGAAGAAAAAAATCCCATCTGGGACCTAAGATGTCAAAAATTTTGTAATTGTTATAATCCTAGCAAATGTTTTCAATGAGAAACTACGCAAACAACCTTTTTTCTACATTCACAACCGGATGAATAGATCATGGATGGATCATACATAGATTTTTTGCCCTTTTTCTACTCCAAATGCGTGACCACCGACTAACCGAGTACTCATCCATTCGGCCTACATCATTATGCATATGGAAGATTGGGGGAGTAGGAAGATTTAGCAATTTGTGATAATCAACTACCAAACAACAAAAATTCAACATTACCACTTCTGATTCAGCATTAGCACTTCTAATTCAGCATTAAAACAGATCTGGAGCTAGTGGACCTAAAGCTAATCAATTAGAGTATGTACCTTCTGATTTGAGGGGAGAAATTCACACTAGATGTAGACGAAGTAGACCAAAGATGCAGATCTGGAGCTTTGTGCCCTCCTCGTCGGCGCCATGACCTCCTCGCCCGTGCCTAGCCAGCTGAATCCTCCGCCCGTCGTCCCCGCCCTCCTTGGTCTGTGGCGCCGCTTCTCCTTGTTCGAGCCGGCTGCTCGTCCTCAAGGCGCCCTCCTGCCCGAAACCGCCACCGAGGATGGCCTTGCCAAGCCACCGCGGGTGAGGAGGCGACGAGGGCGAGAGAGAACTCGTGAGAGATTGGGGTGCGAAGACCGAGGAGACGACGGGGCGAGAGGACTCGCGAGATTGGGCGAAAGGCTGGGATGGCCCCGTCCCGATCAAGGAATCGCCAGGCGCAGAAGAGTCACGCAAACAGGATGTCCTCGTCTGCCAAATTTTCCAATCAAGACATCCATCATCTGAAGAGCATATTCTTCTTTTGATAGCCACATTCAACTTGTCTTTCAACCAAACACCTGAAGGACTACAAAACAGGAATCACCCAATCCCGTCAAGTGTTGCCCTGTAACCAAACGCATCCTCATGGATCTGCCGCCCCGTTCAATCCGAGACATCAACCATTGATCCGACGGCGATGCACATGCGTTCGGTCTCTTACCAATTGCAGTGGAGGGAGCCATTTCCGCACTATCCAAAGGCCAATCTAGCCTTCTCCTGGCCCAATATCCCCCTGCCGGCGAAAGATGCTTCCCCGCTTGCCGCTCCGCCTCGCGCCGCCGCTCGCCAGCGGCGGCACCGTGCTCCGATGCGTCCTTCGCGGCCTCTGCACCACCGCACCACCCTCCAATCCCGCGCTCGAGCCCTCTCCCCGTCCGACCTCGACGCCATCTCCGCGCTCCTCCCGCGCCTCATCTCGGAGGGCCGCGTCCCCGCCGCCGGCCGCCTCCTCTCCACCGCGCTCCTCCTTCCCGGCTCTGCGGAGCGCCTCCCGTTCTCCCCCTCGCCGCGCACCTCGCCTCCATGCCCACCCTTACCCCGGCCTTCGCTCTCCTCACCGCCATCCGCCACCACTCGATCCGCCCTCGCCCCTACCCCTCGCCTCCCGCCCTCGGCCATCTTCTCTCCATGCGCCGTGCCCGCGACGCCGCCTCCGTCCTCCGATGGCTCTGCCGGCCCGACTCCACGCACCGCCCCGACGGCGCCACCTACGCCGTCGCCGTCGCGGGGCTCTGCCGGCTTGAGGACCCCAAGAACGCGCTCGTCGCCCTCCGAGAGTTGGCCGCGGACGGGTTCCGCCCCTCGCGGAAGTTGCGGGAGGCGGTGCGTGACGCGATGCTGCAAGACGCGAGGATCGAGGAGGCGTGGGCACTTGAGGAGGCGATGCTTCGGCCGGAGTCCGGCAAGCTGGTGGAGCTGATCGACAAGCTTCTTGGAGAGTGGGAGAACTAAACTATTTAGGAGGAAGAGCAATGGCTAGTGCTTCGCTGATTTGGATCCTGCAAAGGTGAGAGCTTCTCCAGAGATTGTCCAAGAAATGATTTAAAGTTCTTTGCTAATTTGGATGAATTTAGAAGAAATCTGATGAGATAGCGATCTCTATTGTGAAGTGAAATGGTTCATAGCTGCATCTGTGAAGTGGCATTGAGCGTTCGTACACACGCATACAGACATATATGATTCGCTACAAGATTGTTACAAACCTTCACTAATAGAATGGGCGTGCATATGATTGATAGGGAAGTAGCATCTATGAAGCAGTGGTGATGTTGGATTGTTGCATTATTGGAGTTCAGTGATCCATACGCTGGTGTGTTTGTATTGGAGTTCGAATTTAGAGAAGAGTAGGAGAAGGTTATGTTTGAATTTGTCGCAAACCTTCACCGACAGAATCACAGAATGGGTGTGTGTGTGTACACAAGGCAAGATATTTATAGGTTTAGCACTGATGGACTAATTGTTTGAATTTATGAAATATACATGACCATACTTTTTATTACTATGAGTTATGGATAATGTAATCTTATCCATGTGCCATTCCATCAGCTATGTTAATCAAGTGCATAAATTTTTTTAAAAAAATTTGCAAGGTGCTTCTATGCTTCTCTTGAGGCTAAGCTGGCACAGAATTGCTGGTACATTAGTGTCTTTGTTCATTGTGGTTACATTCACAAAACTGACGGGTCATTTTCTTCATTGTATTGATCCCCGAAAAGTTAGATTTAGATGGGCTGGAATCTTGTTTTCTTTAAGTTTTTTGCTCCATTTCCTGTGTTGTATCATGTTCTGCCTTCTGGAAGGTACGGCAGGCTTTGATCCGAACACGTTCTATAGATTTGGTATAGTTTCGCTGTCGCCACCCTTTCATGCCTCAAACGTTATGTTATTGGTTTTTGAATTGTATGTAATATTCGGTGGTCAAGACTAGTGGCATACCGTAAATATGGCAAAAATCGTTCAGTTATTTCTTTCATTCTACAGTAGCATTTGACCCTTGTATTGAAGTTTGAACCGTAGAGGTTGTACAGGCTATTTTGTATGATCGTCAGTGTATGCCATGCTAGATCGTCACTGCTGACCTCCTTTTTTTTTGGCCATACAATGCCATTTGCTCTCCAAATGAAATTGTGCTTATATGCACCGTTTCTGCTGAATTTATTATAACGGAAACTATGCACTGATTTTTTTAGGGTACAAGACGGGTGCACACTATCCACACACACTACACATGCGTGCGCATGCGTGTCTAGGGCTGACAAGAGCTTGTTAAGGCTGGAATTAAAATTTCTTCGATTACATTAATGAGTTTAAAATTGTTAATGAGGATTGGCTTATTAGATCAAATTTGAAATAATCACTTAAATGATAAATAAAATAACTATGACAATTTCGATAGAAGCTCGATAGCCAACCATATGCACATCCTTTACACATGCGAAGGAAGTGACGATGCTGCACAGCCTCTGAAGTGCGAGAACACGCTATTCCACTTAATGTGGATGTGTGTACCTATTTTTAATTATTTTGGTGAGAAATATTGAGTACCCAGGCCGGATAACTAGAACAAAAGGCAGAAGCAATCCAAAGCCACTAGATGGGTATGCGCGGAGAGACGCCACGCACGCTTGCCAAGGTAGTATTGGTGAATAATATGGTGACGTATGAGATGAGCTGGAATGTTGTGGTTTTGTTCTGTATGACATACTCAAGTTAAAGTATTCGATTTCACAAATACAGTTTTGTAATATCTGAATACAAGGCGACAACACAGTAATCTGTACCGTCTACAAACCGTATTCAGATCGCAACTGGTTAACGTCTAGCTGAAGAATTGCGAAATGGAAAATTTAGCCAAATTTTCCTCTTTAATCTGGAGTTTGTATATGGACGAAGCACAGCCATTGTTTCAACAGTACCTGCAAGGGGAAGAGTATAGCTGAATAATACGTAGTCTGTGAGTTAACTTGGAGAGAAGACAACTTGATCTTGTCTATTGTAGAAGATGCTGCTCAAATGCAATACCTAGTAATAACGAGAATAATCTGAATAGCAAAACAATAAAGCGAAGCCTAAAAGGATAATTCTGACGATAATACAGGCGCAGTTGAAACCTATTTAACCAATTTCCTGTTGCTCAGACTGAACTCTTATGAACTATAAACTGGGGGAACAGCAACAATAGTCCTGGGAGAAATTCAACTCGTCTGATCTGGTAGCAAATGTCTCCTGCTATGTATAAATGCTTAGTGGGCAATTAATTCTTGGAATCAAGGGAAGATCCTGTGGTACACGAAAACAAGGTATCATTAACTGTATAGATCAAATTCCGTTAGCTAATTTTGTGCAACAACAATAAACACTGTATAAACAGAAAGCAAAACAACGACGGTGAAAAAAAGACCAAACAGATGCAGAACAACATAATTCACCTGGTATCGAGAACCAACTGCCGTTTGATTCTGCATTGGCAACCATATTTCTTGAGATATTTAATGCCAAGTTTTTTTGATTTGCTTTGTTTTTGTGTTATTATTGGTAGATGGTAAATGTTGCCTTATGAACTCCTATCAAACAATAGAACTTGCTTTCTGATGCTATGCAGGTGTCAAATGCTGATGTATCTCTTGAAGGTTTTTGTCTCTTTGTGGATGAGGATGGACAGGTCAAGCAGAAACCACAAGATAGTGAAATAACCTTTTCTTGGTCAACTATTTGTGAAGATTATGAATCACTACAGTGAAACGATTATTGAGTTCAGAGCTGAAGTATTCTTGATTTACAATGGCGTTTGCATTGGTCAAGATAGTGAGCATATATTCATTTAGTGTTGGAAATGTTCATGTTGCGAAGAAAGTTACAAGATTGGAAAAAGATGTGCTACAATCTTGTAAGATTCTTTCAGGTACTTGCACATGTTACAACTAGGAGCATAAATTGTCAGCTTGTGAGTTGACTGCAGCATTTTAGTTTAATTACACCTGTTTGCCATATCTATGTTTTGAATCAAAATCTTTTTTTTTGGAACTAGATCAGAGCTCATTTAACCTGTTTAATGCCAAGTTTCTTGATTTGATTTGTTTTTGTGTTATTATTGGTAGATGGTAAATATTGCCTTGTGAACTCCTATCAAACAATAGAACTTGCTTTCTGATGCTACGCTGGTGTTACATGCTGATGTATCTTATGCAAGTTTTGGTTTCTTTGTGGATGAGGATGGACAGGTCAAGCAGAAACCACAAGTTAGTTAAATAACCTTTTCTTGGTCAACCATTTGTGAAGATTATGAATCACTACTCAGTAATATCCATATTGAAGGGAAGTGAAACGATTATTGAGTTCAGAGCTGAAGTATTCTTGATTTACAATGGCGTTTGCATTGGTCAAGATGGTGAGCATATATTCATTTAGTGTTGGAAATATTCATGTTGTGAAGAAAGCTACAAGATTGGAAATATATGTGCTACAATCTTGTAAGATTCTTTCAGGTACTGGCACATGTCACAACTAGGACCACAAATTGTCAGCTTGTGAGTTGACTGCAGCATTTCAGTTTAATTACACCTGTTTGTCATATCTATGTTTTGGATCAAAGATCTTTTTTTTTGAACTGGATTAGAGCTCATTTAACCTGCTTAATGCTAAGTTTCTTGATTTGCTTTGTTTTTGTGTTATTATTGGTAGATGGTAAATATTGCCTTATGAACTCCCATCAAACAATAGAACTTGCTTTTTGATGCTATGCAGGTGTCAAATGCTGATGTATCTCTTGCAGTTTTTGGTTTATTTGTGGATGAGTATGGACAGGTCAAGCAGAAACCACAAGTTAGTGAAATAACCTTTTCTTGGTCAACTGTTTGTGAAGATTATGAACCACTACTCAGTAATATCCAAATGGAAGGAGAGTGAAATGATTATTGAGTTCAGAGCTGAAGTATTCTTGATTTAAAATGGTGTTTGCATTGGTCAAGATGGTGAGAATATATTCATTTACTGTTGGAAATATTAATGTTGTGAAGAAAGCTACAAGATTGGAAATAAATGTGCTACAATCTTATTAGATTCTTTCTGGTACTTGCACATGTTACAACTAGGAGCACAAATTGTTAGCTTGTGAATTGACTGCATCATTTTAGTTTAATTACACCTGTTTACCATATCTATGTTTTGGATCAAAGTTCTTTTTTTTTGGGAACTGGATCAGAGCTTATTTAACCTGTTCAATGCCAAGTTTCTTGATTTGCTTTGTTTTTGTGTTATTATTTGTAGATGGTAAATATTGCCTTATGAACTCCTTTCAAATAATAGAACTTGCTTTCTGATGATATGTAGGTGTCAAATGCTGATGTATCTCTTGCAGGTTTGGGTTTCTTTGTGGATGAGAATGGACAGGTCAAGCAGAAACCATAAGTTAGTGAAATAACCTTTTCTTGGTAAACTGTTTGTGAAGATTATGAATCACTACTCAGTAATATCCAAATTGAAGGAGAGTGAAACAATTATTGAGTTCAGAGCTGAAGTATTCTTTTGACTTATGTTAGCAAATGTATAGCTAACAGAGAGGCTTCGTTTTGTATAGCTAAGGAAAAGCTAAGTCTGACATTTCTCACACTTGACATAGGCGAGTGTGACATTTTTCACACTTGACATTTCTAATTTGCGTCGGCGCATTGCGGAGCGAGAGAAGGCGGGCGGCAGGTCAAACCCCTAGCCGAGCCGCCACCATAACCTCTGAGAATAGTGCTTCTGCCGCGCCATTCTGTAGCATGATAATACAAACAACTATTATTGTTTTAGAATCATATTTGATGGTAACGTTTCATGATATGTAACCTTCTTTTATATTCCATTGCAATGCACGGGCACTTGACTAGTAGCCTGTGCTGGACCAGCTGGCGGTGCAGGACAGGCAGCACCATCCGGAATGATCAGGCGGATTGTTGCCATCACTGGCTTCCGTTCTGCTGCATCTTTCAAACAATGCTGGGAATAGCCAAATGTTGCTTTCGTAGATCTACAATAAACAAGAGAGCTTCCATCAAATCAGGAGAGTTTTCAATCAACTTTGGCAGGAAATACTGTAAGAGAACTCAATAAAACATTTGCTGAAAGTAATATATTTGGGCAAATACAATTAACCTTTCAGATCTACATACTGTTTTTCCTAAGATACATAATAATCGCTCTATTGTAATAAAGTTGCTTGACTTGTCACCTTCACTGGATATATGACTACAGGACCTCTAGCCCATAGATCCATGATAAAATTACGACCTGGCAAATTCTTTATGGAAACAATGGCATGGTTAGGGTGTGTTTCAGCAAACGAGAATGATGGAAACGTGATTTGAAATAGGAGACCGAACCAACAAGGATTTCTACCCTGCATTACACAAAGGCCTGAAACTCTAGAATGGCAAATCAGCACCCATTTCAGGTGCAGATAAACTAAAGAATGGTATATCGTTATTTACTAAACCAACGTACAACTAACCACCCTTGGATTTAGGTCTATGAAACTTATCTATGAAATTTTTTAATGAAACACAAAACCTTATGAAACTTCAAACCTCATGAAACCCATGAAACTTATCTGTGAAACATCACGAAACTTTATGAAACTTATCTGTAAAACATCACGAAACTTCATAAAACTTATCCGTGAAACATCATGAAACTTACCCGTGAAACCTAGTAATGAAACTTACCCGTGAACCTAATGAAACATGCTATACCATGAAACTTACCCGTGAAACCTAGTAATGAAACTTACCCGTGAACCTATCGAAACATGCTATACCGCTGGAAGTGATTCCCAACGGTATAAGCGTATGGTAGTTGCTCTTTCAAGTGAGGAGACCAACAAGAAATCATGTGATATTCAGGCAGGTAAGTTATTGGGCACAGACTCGCAATCTGAGGGTCTAATATAAAGCACTGCCTCATCCAATAAATAAATAACGTGCTGTCCTAGAGTAAACTGGTATCATAAGTCATAATTCGAGGTTTGATACGCCGATTAGTACCCATGAAAAGAAAAAGGTTGGAGCTAACTGCAAGCAATACAATCATGGGAGATGAGATGACCAACTGCTCAAGAGATTGCAAGTCTGTAACCACCCTTATTGTCACAGTGGCCATTTCTTTTGCCAAGACACAGCAGACATAAAGACCCACTCAGGTACTAAACCCCAAACCCAAATCTACAATCCATGACCGCAAAAATACAAGGACTCGAATTAAGATCAACAATGGAAATCTCACTATCTCGAAACCCTCGAGACACAACAAGAAGCTCGCGCGCCATCGGTATCTCACGCATCATCTTCAGGCACTTCATCGCACCTTCCAGGTGCCGAGAGATGGGTTTAGCACCGCAGATCGCAGGCACAACACGAACAAGGCACTGCTGAAATGAATCAACCGGCAACAAGCCCTCCCGATTGGCATTCATGCCCAAGCCTAACTAGGATTCTTTGTTTGTCCCATTTGTCACGTTAACCACTGAAATGACCGAAGGGAGAGGAGATGAAGTCAATCTTTGCTTTGCTTTGCACAGAGGTGCACCAAACGCAGGGATCATCCCAAAGCGAAGCAAACACTGCCTCAGCTGGTCGGTAGGTCAGAGTAGCACAACCATGCCAAGCAACAGGGTAAGAAAACAGGACAGGCAGCCCGTAGCCAGGTTGGAATGAAAACTCAGAACTTTCCCTGAATAGGCACACCTCATATAACAAGTTTCAGACTCTGGAATTAGGGAACACTAATTGATCATCACGCAGAATAACAAGGCAGAATGGTACAATCATGCAAGCATTTAACTTATTTGTGCAAAAGCACAAACACTGTGTCCAAATACAGGCAGCCTAACACCGAAATTCTCTCTTCCGTCACAGCATTTTCTGCATCATCTCTGGCACTCGCTCAAAATCTATTTTAAATTAGAACAATCAAAACATTCAGCCTTTCTTCTTTTCAGATGTACAGCATGAAAATTCTCTTTACTCGCTCTTGTTCTCTTGGATTACAGAAAAGGGTCTAGAAGAGCACAAACTACTCACACACCGTCAAAGAGATCTGCTCAGTTCCTTAGCTAGAAACCACCGAACGAGAACCGCCCCTGCAGACAGCCCGCATTGACCACAAGAAATTTTTTCTTCCTCGAGCGACCATAACAGTTTACCAGCCACGACAAAAATGGTGCAAAAACAACTGTAAACGTGTAAAGGGTGCAAATCTTGGGCCACCTACTGATGCACTAGGCATGCACACCATTGCCATTGGCATAGTATGTTCCATTTGAAAGACCAATGGCAAACTTCTTTGCATGCCCATTTTGTGCACTGTAGATGAGTAAGAACCATTGCTTAGAGGATGTTTAGCAGTAATAGCATGGCCATTGCAACAGCCTTGTAGGATCCTATCAAGTTGCCCAGATGAGGCCGCAATTAGTCCTGCAGAAATACAAATGAGAAATAACATGTGGTTTCTGGAGCAACTGTTTACAATACAAAGCACGATATAAACATTTCTGGACAAGCAAACACATAGCAAAATTATGAGCAGGAGATTATTCAACAGCTTACCTACAAATAGTGGAGAAGGTTTGGAAGGTCTTGACTTGAACTCCGGATGGAATTGTGCACCAACATAATATCGATGATTGGGTATTTCAATTATCTAGAAAATAACAAATTAATCAAGAGGCAACTTTGGAGAAAAAAATAAACAATTGTTAAAGCAAGTCTAAGTCAGACCTCCATTCTCCTTCCAGTCTCATCTTTGGCAACAAATTGAAGTCCAGCATTTTCAAACTCTGACACCATATCAGGATTCACCTGTGAAGATGGTAGGTAAAATGAGCAGGTAAGAAATAATAAAGAGAGCATACGATAGACATCTGATTTCATAGCATTTAGATGAATGAACCGGCAAATATTAATAGACAGACTTCATATCTGTGCCGATGCCTCTCATCTACATAATTCACATTGCCATACCTAAATAGTGAAAATAATTAGTGTGGGAAGCCAATCTTGTAAGAAAGAAAACAAAAATTTAACTCTAGGCCTAGGGCTATAATGAGTTATGCAGAAGGGGCTATTTGCACTCACAATTTAGCAGACTTGCAATCAGAAACCTTGAAAAATGCTCTCCTTGATCCTAGGCGCATTGTGCCACCCATATGTGTTTTGGAACCCTAAAACAAAAATAAATAAAGCTATAATTCCAAGATGATCTGCATGGGACTGACGAAGTCGCTTTTTCCATTAAATTTTCAATGGTGAACACTGTGTTGCTTACCTCACAACAATGAAAATTGCAAGTGACTTTCTTAAAGAATTACCTCAGGCATAAAAATAACACATGGGGTCTTCACATTGGGGTCAAATTCAGTGCTGTTTGCGTCAGTGAGATTCATGACATGCCGAGCAAACTCTACGACAGCAATCTGCATTCCAAGACATATACCAAGATATGGAACATTATTTTCACGGGCATACTTAGCGGCTAGAATTTTCCTTGAACACCTCTATCTCCAAAGCCACCAGGTACTAAAATGCCATCAGCGCCCTGAAATTAAAGTTCTTCGATAAGCATGATATATAGTAAAATATGCTACAGTAATAATAGAAAACAATTTTTTAGCAAACTCCTCACCTTCAATAAATTCCATGCTGCTTTGTAAGCATCAGGTGCCTAGAACATTTAGCAAGGGCAAGTAAGAAAAGAAAACAGCTCAGATTGGCCATGCAGAGTAATAGGAGACTGCCAAACCTCAATGGAAGTGGAATCCTCAAGATCGGCAGAAGCAACCCAATCAACAACAAGCTTCCTGTGGCAATCAACAGAAGCATGCAAGAGGGCCTACAAAATTTTTGCAATACTCAAATATTAGACAGCAGTGATCAAATTTAGAAGGTAGAACCTTGTCATTACCATGGTAATCTAGCTCACCCTCAACACGGAGAGGTATGAGTCAGGTAAGCCAGTGTACTTCCCAACCATAGCGATCGTTACCTGAAATGAGAGCATTAGTCACTCGGAACTAAGAATGAAAAGGCCCAACGGCAACCAGTGGTGTTTTTTTTTTTTTTTTGTGGGTGGTGGGGGGCTAACAGTATCCTGAAGGGCGTCAAATATAGTAGCCCTTGCGACCCATTCATCCAACTTTGGATCCCGAGGAAAGCTGCAAGCGTTACAAATAAATATCCATTGCCTGGCATAGAAAAACATACTGACTAGATATGGAGACAAACCTTTCAAGGTTCAGAACTTTAAGAATAGCTTCATGTGCCTTTTGGTCCTACAGGGCACGAATGAGATTCAGTATTAAACATAAATGCAGGGGACAGCAAATGAATTTACTGCAAAGAAAATGAGTGCCATACCTGTAGCAACAAAGGAATACGCCAAATATTGGAAACATCATACAGAGTGACAATATTAGCTGCCTGCAGAATACAATTACTCATAAGCTAACAGGAGTGATTAGCGGACAAAGCAAATGAAACTATCCCCGAAAACAAAAAGGTTTACAGTTCCATTACCGGCACATGGCAGAACTGAGAGAGTTTTCCTTCACATTTTCTTCCAAAACCTATTTAATATGATTGCAGTTTATGAGAAATAATGTAAAGAACCCAAGAAAGTGTAGAGTCTACCAAGATACAGCATAAAGGTAAATGAATTTGTTGACTAACCTTTGTACTGCGACAAGCTAAAATATTTGGGGTGAGCCCAAGTCCCTTAAACCACGCACACTATGTTGGGTCGGCTTGGTTTTCTACAACAGCAAATAACACAAACATAGAATAAATATTAGGTAAATGGAACTAAACAGATTTATCCAAATAACGCCATGTAAACGAAATAATAAGTTAACTGATAGTGGAATATAACAAATGAATCAACCAGAGAGTCCGCTACCTGTTCACCAACAACATTCAGAACTGGAACAAGACTGACATGAACTCAAACAGAAGTTACCAGCACCTGGCAACCAAAGTAATGTACAAAAGGAGATTGTAAATACCCACTTAATCAGGAAAGATGGGAATACAGTGTTTATGTATCAGTATAACTGTGCAAGTTCCTTACCAACGCGATAAGAGAATTGAACAAAAGCTTCGATAAATGGCATAGATTCAATATCCCTGAAGCAGGAGTTACAACACAATCAAACTACAGGAAAATCAGATCTAAGTTGTCTATTGGGGAAGCTATCAACCAAAATGAATATCTAAAACAATTAATTATCTCAATCCCACCTACAGTGCCCCCCAGTTCTATCACACAGACATCAGCTGGTCCCTCCTTCCCATCCACTGGCATCATTGCAACGCTACCGATCCACTCTTGTATGGCATTTGTGATGTGCGGCACAACCTTAAGGTAAAATTGGTCGAATGATCAGCCCTTGAAGAAACAAACATCTAGAAGTTACCAGGACAGACAAAACAAATACAAGTCCGCATGAGGGGATCCACACCTGGACAGTCTTTCCCAAGTATTCCCCCTTCCTCTCCTTGTCAATAACAGACTGTCATCAAGAAAAGTCAGAGCAGTTTGTTATGCAGGAACAGCAACTGTACTTACAATGTCACTGATTTGACGTGCTATTATTCTTGTATATCCTTGTGGATAACTAAAAATATCGTGCGTTCTTAATGTATTCAAGTCACATAAGACAAATGAGTAGTGAGTACATCCTTTTCCTTCCTATGCAGAACAAGATATCAACATCAATTGAACCATTTCAAAATTGTTCTGGATGTTTGCATGCTGAAGAATGCTGTTAAATAGCTATGTATCCCCCTATGCAATATGGTTAAAACTTATGAATTGAACTGATGAACTTAAATACATCTACTGTGCCAATTAGCAAACCCAATGCTATATAAATTAAGTTTTGCCAGGTAGAAAATAATGTGCTTACCTGGTAGATCTTTCCAGTGGTTATATTATTGTCACGGGTCAGTTTAATATCAAGAAACCTCTCATAATTCCCAAGATCCAAGTCAACCTACAAGATGCAGAAGACAACACTCAGTTATATGAGCAAATATGCGCTTAGCCGTTGTAAAATTTGACTTGGTCACATGTCAGTACCTCACCACCATCATCTAACACAAACACTTTCGCCATGTTCAAATGGGGACATAGTCCCAGCATCGGTGTTAAGGTAAGGATCTGCGCATTCAGATAATGCAAAGAGAACATGTCAACCCCTGAAGAGAAAAGCAAGCAACTAGTGCATGCGAGCAAGTATTAGCTGGCTTGCCACCGCAATTCTACAAGGCCAGTACAATCAAGCCTAGGTGCAGCCGTGCAGCAACGGTACAAAGAGTCACAAGGCTACAACAGCAGAAACAAAGCAGGGTTTAAGTGATACTGGATAAGAGAATAACTAGGAGCAAACAAAACATGTAATATAACTTTAAATTAAGTCAAAGATTCCAATGCGCTAAAGTGGCATCCAATGGTTTGTGACAAGATGATCTCTAAGTTGGCATTCGTGGCAACCAATATCTGAATCAGCGTTTGCTAGACCTCCACAGTATAAGACATTAGATAGACAGAGACAAGGATGGGAGGAAAACCTAGTCTTTTTCCAACCACCTTGTTTCCATGGGACTACAGGGACAAAAATTTAGGCCAAATTTTGGAGTTGCAGCAAATTTATGCGCATCTAAATATCCAATAAAGCATATTTTGTTCAGATATCTGAGAATTCGTCCATGTAACTTCCACAAGTGTTTTGTCTAAAAGGAGGTAAACATATTGGCCACAGATACCTCAAGCATAAGTGGTAACCAGTGAAGGAAAAGTCAGAAGCTTCTAGAACATTAGACCAATCTTTGATGGGCCACCATTGTTCAAACTTCAAACATCTATGGCTCGAGCAAAAGATACCCAAATCATCACCACCACATAAAAGATCGTACAGTCCCCCCAAACACCCAAACAACAAAAAAACAGCACAATAATAATAAATGACCTTCTAGGAAGCAGAAACAGGGGAAAAGATCTCCTTTTTTGCTCACAGTGCAAAAGCTAGTGCAGGTGTCCCAGTTCTACTTATCCCTAATAACGAAGCAATATCTGGAAAAATATCATAAAAGCCGGTGTCTCGCACGCACGCAAGACAAGATTAGCAGGCTAATTAACATCACATCCATTCCTACACCACAACCCCTAAAACCCCGGGCCGAAACGGCGAGAGCACTACAATGAAGGTTCGAAAGAGGACTTTTCACCAAACCCAACCAGGAATCGCGCCGCCTCCCTGCACCTACTCCCACTCCCACCCACGGCCGGCCTTGAGCCGTACGAATCGCTTCAAAATCAAATCTTTCGCGGGAAACCGGATTGAGGACTCAGAGCCGCCCGCAAAATCGTCCCCGAGAAACCCCCTCAAGCCGCGCCTTTTTCTGGCCGCCAGCCCGGACGGGAGATTTTTGAACGAGGGTAGACCAAAAAATGTCGCGCGGCGGCGGGCACGTACCGATCTTGATGGACGTAATGCGGAGGCCGCAAGCCTTGAGGACGACGCCGATACTGCTGGCAGTGACGCCCTTGCCGAGCCCGCTCACCACCCCGCCGGTGACCAGCACGTATTTCATCTCGCCGGAATTTGTGGCCAATCGGCCACCGCCGCCTGAACCCTTCTGGCTCAGCCGGGCTGTCGCGCGAGTTCTTGGCCAAATCCCACAGGCGAGTCGGAGGAGGAGGAGGTTTTAGGAGAGGTGGGGGATTTGGGAGCGAAGAAGGAAGGAAAAGGCGGCGAGTGCGGGCAATGGAGAGGCAGGGGATAGACGGGGAGGGCTTTGGGTTATTTATATTCTCTCAAATCTCTCTCTCCATTTCTTTTTTTTTAATTCTTTTTTGCCCTTTTATTAACTGTTGTCTTTGCGAGTTTTTTTGGGAGTTTAGTTTAACCGTAGTCATTTTCGCGGTGAAAAAGTAGAATGATTCGCCCAAATCACATGCTCTTTTATTAGCTCCTGGACGAAGATCTAACCACACTCGTTAATCTCTCCTTCCTGTACGAGCACACCCGTCACCAAGGTTGTTAACATCTCAATCGTAGTCTACGATCATAAATGTTGGGAATAAGTCCAGTTTACACCCCACAAGCTATAAAAAGTCTAAATAACTCCTTATTTTATAAAACGGATAATTTAACATCTTCAACTTTCAATACCGGCATAAGTACTTACCCTAGTTTTATTAGCGGTTTTGCTGCTTGTTGTTAAGTTACCTGGTATTGCCACTAAACACGATAGACAACATCCTTGTCATCATTCTGTTTTCTCTCTTCCTATGCCGCACCAAACCTACTACGATTCATACCTAAGTAAGTAGACATATGTGTGGTCGAGGTTAGTTACAAATCTCCCACCTCAACACCAGCCTCCCCCACCTTCGATGATGACATCGATTTCTAGAACCGCATCTCCTTCCTGCTCCCAACTGCACCATCTACCTTTGTCCTCGTGACCTTTGGTCCACACACCCCGGCTCACCTACCTCATCCTTAAGGCTGTAACATCCTGCCCGACTACCACATACACCTCGATGTTGTGGGCAAACCAATGATTTAATTCCTCCCTAATCTTCTGGTCACATCATGTTCATAAGCGCCCTCTACAAAACCCCTCACCTAATTCTAGGATTGTTGCACCGGAGGACCACGTGTCGTTATCTTCTCTCCGTTCTGGCCGAAAACCACCGCTGTGGCTACCATTCCTAACACAATGAGCCTCCGATCAATTCCTTGCACCAGAGTACCTCCATACTCCCATATAGCATTCCCCACCATTCAAGAGAGCTCTCCTCCATAGGACATGTTACGTGTCGTGACGCCGCCACCCTCTTGAGTTCATTCCGTCCTTATTGACTTCACCAGTTAGTTCCTCCTCCTCCCTGATACTCTTATGCCTCCTGTTTCCCTTTTCCCCTTTGACGCTACTACCTTCTTGCCTTCCACAGCCCCCGATCACTACAAGGCTGCCTCTATGCAACTTGAATCATGACTGCACCTCCTTGGCTTCCTTACCCTCCTCGATTCCATTTTGTGGTCTATGTCTCGCTGCTGTACACCTTACTGCTAACGAGCTTGTCAAGGGCCCACCCATTGCTTTGTTTCTAATAGGCAGAGGAACTCTTTGTTTCTCTTTTCTGTATATATATACTAGGTGATATATATACTAGGTGACTTGACAGCTAACTTGGCAAAACCACCAA
Source organism: Guadua angustifolia (assembly GCA_036346375.1). Taxonomy (NCBI): domain Eukaryota; kingdom Viridiplantae; phylum Streptophyta; class Magnoliopsida; order Poales; family Poaceae; genus Guadua; species Guadua angustifolia. The sequence continues at coordinate 37,080,717 of CM070500.1, read as the reverse complement.
TAAAACCAAGGTGAGTGTGTTATTTACGCTGGTATTGGAAGTTGAGGTGTTAAATTACCAGTTTTATAGATTGAAGGGTTATTTGGACTTTTTTTTTGATAGTTTAGAGGTGTAATATGGACTTATTCATAAATATTACTTGGTACCACTTAAATCCCCTCCTGAGTTGTTTTTGCTAGAATCTCGTAAGAATCATATAGAATTACACATCATCTAAGATTATGAAATATTAGATGTTTGGTTGTGTCTATCACTCAATATTTCAAGAACTAAAGTAGTTAATACTTTACCATAAGATTCTAAGGCTTTGGATATTAAAAATCATTTCGATTATATTTTACTTTTTATATAAAATGGTAAGGTCGATAAAATTACTATTTTAGTCCTAGCTTCCAGTGAGGTAGAATCAAAACGGCGCTTCTCGTCATGAATAAGATGGACATTTATTAATAAATTAGATTTGAAATGACCAAATAAACACTCGTGTCACTTATGGAATACACAGTAAATTGGAAAATAGTGTGATTTTGGTGAATCAGGTAGGATCTTATATTCTCCAATTCAATTCTAAAATACGATCCAACCAAAGTGTCTCCGATCCGATTTAGGATAACTCTAACAACCTTGCCCCTCACCCTATGACAAAGTTTAAAAATATAGCTTTTCTAACCTCGACAAACAGTAAATTTAAGTTTAGTGAACCTCATACAAAATACAAAGACAAAATTAATTTCTAACCTAGATAAAATAAAATAAATCTATGTAAACTCTTAGAAATACCGAAGTAAATTGGGGCCCGGTAATTGTGATGATATATGATTAGTTGCGAGAAGATATTTTCTCTGACAATTTTAGTAGTTTTTGGGACGAAAAATTGAGAGACTTAGTAAGACATACATGAGGAATTGTGTTATGGAGTATCTTTATACTAATTCTTTTTCTTGCACTTGTTTTCTTTGTGTTTTTACGGGTAAAGTTGGTTGTGAGATATGTTTTTTCTTAGAAATACTAGTTGTTTGACGAGAGTTTTTTTTTAAAAAAAAAGGAGTTCACGGGGCAGAGGGGATTATCTTTGTTCATTTAGTTTTTCTTTTCTTGTCCGTTGTTTTTGTTTCTATTATGGAGAGAGAATTATCCAGGTGTTACAACCTTTAGTTACTTTTGGAGAAAAAAAACAAAAAGGGTTGGTGGCATATACATGATAATTTGTATTATTTGATTATCTTTATAATATTTAGTTTTATTTTTCTTGCGTATGTTTTTTTTTCCTATTGTTGAGAGAAGATTCGTGCAAGTCTGATTAACCATATACATGAGGATGTGTATGGTTTTTATTCATATTCAGATATACACACGAGAAAATCTCATTCGAGGAGGACAGAAAGGGAAGATAAGAGATGAGAAGATGGGAGGGCACGTTCGACATTTCACTGTCCTCTCTAAAAAAATATTATTTTAATTGACAAATCGTGCAAATGTGTGCGATTTTGAAGTGTTCGTCACCTGAATACAGTGTGTTTCAGCAAATGCAGTGCGATCTACGTGAGCCAATTTTTGCCAAATCTTTTTGGACCGACGAGCGCATATACTGCTGCTGTTCAACCTCTTTCTCCTTACTCAAACCGTGGCTCTCCGTTGGAATCCTCATCCTTCCTAGTCACGAACAGCACATGCTGACGTGTATGGAGACGACCTCTCCTACTCAACATCATTGCAAACAAGGTCGATCGTGTCGGTAATGTCGTAACGAGTAGCAGCATGTTCTCAACGTCTCAATAAGAAATCTTTTAGCTGAAAAGCAGCTCTCAACACTATGTACTGTAGTATGTATGCATCACGCATGACGACTCGATCAATAGCTAGCTAATTGCCGGCTAGCTAGCTAGGATGTTCATTATTTAACTTACATATATATTATAGCTCTCTGAAACCTGTTTCGATAAAAAAAATGAACCTGCGAAATATATATATGTGTGTTGTTTGCAGCTCCTCTTAAGATAATGTGTGCTTGATAGAGTACTATTAACCAGGATAACGCATCTAGTGTGTACTTTGCTGCGTTAGTTAGTGTGCAATGGTGAAACCATGGCCTGAACAATAGCCACAGTTGCTATAGCTCGCTAGGATCGAGCCAATTATGCATGGTCTCCTGAAGTTAAGGGCAGAGGCAGGGTGCCTGTCCGGAGCATGTGAGGACGTATCTTCAGAACGTGCATGCATCTGGGAAGAAAAAAGCTGCACTTTGTTTTGTACCATTACACTTGTCAATGTCCCATAGATGGAAGCCAAAAGAAATAAAGTTAAAGTTGCAGCAGCTGGATATCAAAAGGTGCATAACTTTTGCATAACCTAAAAAACAAACTTTTGTGTCACCTTTTATTTATGTCCCTAGCAGACAGCGCTGGCCCTCGAGGGGAGCGGGCAGCCGCTCGGCCCCTCAAACCATGGGGCCTACTCTGCGTATATATACTAAGATTAGATATTGTATATATAACAAGATAATGCGATAGTTAGTAGTACTTGGAAAACGTAAAATTGATAGACCAAAACTAAGATTGATATGAATAATTTTTTGATACATTTTGATTGTTTATTGGTAACACTATATATATATATATATATATATATATATATATATATATATATATATATATATATATATATATATATAGGAAGCCTTTTCAGATTCTCAGATATATTTCATTCAATATACCACTTAATGAAAGTATTATACTTCTTTATCATTTTCGATATACTCTAATAATGATTCTAAGATACTCCAATGTGACATGGTTGAAATAAATCATCGAGTCCTATATTTTTTTTGCTATATACACTTTTACATATGTAAAAAGAATATATAAACAAATTATGCTATAAAGGGTGGACTTTGATGATTTTTTTGTGGAACTCACTTTGGAGTATCTTATAATCGATGTTAGAGTATACTCAAAAGGATAAAGAGGTATAATAATATCATTTAAGCGTATATTGAAGGTGGGAGTACGATCTCTAGGAGTATAGAACCATTTTCCTATATATATATATATATATATATATATATATATATATATATATATATATATATATATATATATATACTAGTTCAATGCTGTATGCGCTAATTTAAAAATAAAATTGATAACTAAACATAAAAGCTAAGCAATAAAATAAAATTTTACTACAAGATTTAACATATATTTATCTTGATTACAAAAGTTTCTACGCTTTCCTTCGACGTGAATAAAAACCAAATATATTGTACATAGTACATAAGGCATTTATGACATTAGAACATATTTAGAAATAATATTCTTAATATGTATTCCTCTGCTCCAAAAGTTCCTTAATTGGTAGATGTGCTCGTCTCTGCTGAAAATAAATCCCATAATAAGCACTCCATCGCTTAAAAACCATTTATATTGTCTCAGCAGTTCTTATTTACAACAATATTTTCATGTATCCATGTGAAAGTATATCATCCAAAAATATTATATTCATCTTAAACAAATATAATGGGGAAATGAGACATGAGAGTGTTCCTTAATGTAAAGCCCAATTCTCTTTTTGAGAGATGGAAGATTCAATTATTGATGAGTCGATTTAAACCACCTCTTTGTTGTTGGTGCATGGATCAATGGAGAGTATCTCCAGATTTTCAAGTTTTTCAACGTTTCTTATTTTTGAAAAATCTCCATCATAGAAACTTGCTTCGAATGACCTGCTATTGTTGCTTCTTGAGTTGTGCGGCTTTTCTTTTCACTTCTTTTCATTCTTTTCTCTCCTCTTGTTTGTCTCTTTTGTTGTTTCCTCATTTTAGCTTCTTCCTTTTCATGTCGCTTTTGTTCTCTCAAATACTTCTTCTTGTTTCTTTTGTTGTTTCCTTAGTTCAGATTCTTCTTTCTCTTGGCGCTTTTATTTCCTTCTCAATTTGTTTTTACACTTTTCGGGTTTCTTTTCCTAGAATTCAATAATATAAAATTAGTGAAAAAAACAGACATGCAATTCCTTGCTACCATCATGATATCACACCATGGTCTCCCAAAACAAATTGAGCCATGCTAGCAAACAATATATCCAATGAATTATAGTTCTACTTTAAACATCAAGACAAGAGCCAATTGTAATATGCTCATTTATGTCAAATGTCATATATGTCTTGGACGAAAGTCGCTATAGTAACACATTATCTAGATGCATCAATAAGTGCTTTCTAAAGAATAGACACTGAATACTACTAATCCATTACAACAATAGCTCAATTGTGTGCATGTATGGAGAGTTAACATTATTTTTTTTGACAAGCTAGTCAATGAATGTTGGAAGATGTCGTGACTTCATGTAATCTCTACCTTTATAACATCAGTAGAAGGATACCAAATTATAGTTGTTAAAATACTCTAGATTCTCAATTTAAATTGACAGAAGAAAACTCTAGTAATTGTTTAAAAAACAATGCTATTATAAAAAAATACTAACATTAGCAGGAAAGTTTCCATTTTGCAACTCAACAGAGCCATTCATAACCTCACTTCTGCCAATATTTTGATCATTTTTCTCTATCTCTTACATTGATTCCTTAGCTGTCAATCTGACATCTTGGGCACCCTTTCATTGACAAAAAAATACATTAGTACTTTTAGTGCCTCAAGGTATAAATAAGATATGCATGAAAATCACCTATAAATAAAGGGCAAATTGCAAGGAGGTGCATACCATTCAAAGTTGTTCTTTTGTGTCACTTTTTCTACCATTGATCTGATCCCCTCTAAGTTTATTATGCCTCATAAACTAAATAAAGTATAAAATATAAAACTAACTAATGTTAATGTAAGTTTTAACCTTGTTAGGTCCATTAACTTCCTATTAGCTCGTTACATGATGTTTTCATTGAAGAAACGTCACCCTTATTATATTGGATACATAAACGAAAGTTACATTTATAATATCAAATAAGTAAATTTCATTTGACTAAAACTGAAATAATTCCACAAAAAACTAAGTTTATTAAGTAAGCTTGTATAAATAGTTCCACTAACAATTTACTTAAAGATATAAAAAAGCATTTGAGACATAACATCTCAAAGATATACTTCACATTATATATGAAACATATGTAACCTTTAAATTGTGTAGCATCATGATGCCACAATCCTTCTAGTCAAATGAAGAATGATCCTACGAGGATCCTATCCCCGACAATTTTAGCACTGCCTTCTCATTCCTATACATTTAACCTATTGACCTGTGAATGAACAACAAAAATCACAACACAATTAGTAGGAGGGTACATTTCGCCGAGGTCGTACAGATCCACCTTACCATGTTCTTCGCTAGTCACGCCATGGGCGAGGTCTCCGTGGAGGCGTTGGATCGATCCTCGGCCGACGACGAAGGTGCCGATTGGTTGCGAGGGCACCAATAGCCGACACTGCTGCCTCCTGGCGCTGCGCTTGCACTCGCCACGCCACAATTGTAGATCAGAGGTAGCGGCACCGTAGCCTTCCGCCGGCGCGCGCTTTGCGCCGAACGCCGCCGTTGAGGTCCTTGCCGACGGCTCGAAGTCGCCTTTGACGAGTGTAACGACAGCTTTGTTGTTATTCATGTCGATGAAGGAGTCACCGAACACCGTAATAGCCAGGCATCCGCCTCCTCGTTGTGTCTTGCGCTCGCCGCCGCCACAATTGCAGATCGGGAGGAATGAGGAGTCAGGAGAACCGTGGTTTGCGCCACCAACTATTGCGAGGAACGGAAGCGAAAAAGAACAGACCATTTTTCCGTTGGTCGGTTCGGTTTTTTTCCGACATTTAGAGGTGGATTAGTGATGGAAAACGGACGATCACCACCAACTTAAAATTAAGTAGTAGTAGATATGCCGCCATGCGCCCCTTTTTTAAAAAATAAGATCCTCAAAGAGGCGATACTTGCGCTGGCGCTTGGCTCGCCGAGCTAACAAATAAGATGCAGAACGAAGGCCGCTGCTGCATGATGGTCAGACGAGGGTTCGGCGCCGATCAACGCCGGGGCGGTGTCCGCCTCAGTGCGGCTACAAGCCGCTCGCGGCGCATCGAATGCTTGCAAGGCTGCGGTTGGCGAATCTTCGCCAGACAGATCCTAGCGCCCGCTACATGCGCGCGTTAATCAATATCCCGTGCCGCACGCTGCTCCATTTTGTCGTTGCATAATCGGCGGTGGGGCGGATGGCATGGGACCACAATGCAAAGTGAGGTACCATTTTGGAGATTTATCCTCTACAGGTGTGTTTTGTTCGTTTTATGAATAAACGGCGCGGTCGTGGCTTCGAAAAATCGGATTTGTTCTGCTGCCTTGTGGGTTCTAGTTGTTATGGATTGGTGATAGAGAACGGACCACCACCAACTCAAAATTAGAAGTAGTATATACATATATATTAGAAGGGCCCTATTTTAAATCTCATTCCGGGTCTCTGAAATCTCAGGACCGCCACTGCTAACAGACATCAGTGGGTTCACAAAAAAAATTGCACAAATTTGTGAGGCAAACCCTTGCCGTGGCCGGCCAGCAAGACCCAATATATGACATTACACAGATGTCTTCGAATCAAGCTAGTACAACACAAATGATGGATTGTACCGAGTTTAAAAATTTAGTATGATGGACAACATGGCATGACACGACCGACTGGACGTGTTTGGGCCAGCCCAACACATCATGAAAGTGACCTTTTGTAAAAACATCATATTTACAGTCCACCCCATCATCAACTACCTTGCTCTAACAGCCCAGCCCATCATCAAATACTACCTCTCCCCTTCGTCTCCTCCCATGACCTATCTGGTGTAGTCGCGCGCCATCTTCCTGCACCTCTTGTCTCCTCTCTCTCTTCACGCCCTCTTCCATCCTTGTTTCCTCTCCGCACCACCACCTCCCCCACCGTCTCACCCCATCCCCTCCTTATCGCCCCCACCGCCTCAGTGCCAAATCTAATGGCCTTTGGTCATGCCGCTGCCGAATACGATCTTGCAACACCGCACCCATCGGCTTCACCAGCCGTTTCAAGGAAGAAGACGACGGCGATCGGAAATGAAGAATATCGCAGATCTCGACAATCCTCACCGCCGACGCCAGATCCAATGGTCTTGATCAATATGCCGCCAATTTGACCTTCCCGCACCACGCTGCCATTGTCCCTAGCCACCATACGCACTTCTTCCCCGACAAGAGCGCCCTCGCCTCCACTCGAAGTTGAACCCCACCCTTGTAACCACGCCGATAGGTGCCCCGCCACAACGACTTTCCTCTTTTCGTAATAGTTAAAATGGACGGCTTGGGCCAACATGTCGAAGTTGACATGATGTGCTAATGAACTATGCTGGAGCTTGTCAGAGACGAGTTGGACTAGCACAGCACGATCTAGACCTATGGCCCATCAAATCCATGCCGTGCGAGCGGCACGGCCAATGCCTGGTCTACTAATATGCATCACCTTGTTGCCATGATAAATGCATCTTATGTTCTGCAAAAGTAAAGACTAGTAAGTTTACCTCATCAATATAACTGTACGAATCTCACCGTATAATAAACGGCAGCCACGTATTGTTTTACTAACAGCAAGGCCTCCGGAGGTCATTCCCATTTATCCTAAATAGATCTCGATTATAGACCTTCTAAACAAGACTAAATAGAAACAAAACAAACAAAAGATCTGTACAAATTAATGATGTACCAATTGCCACGCATCATGTTCTTCCAGTGGCGGACACTGGACTAAAATCAGGCCTAGACATGTGGACAATTAGTATGCCGTCCAGTCTACGTATGCATGCAAAAGAGCTAAAGATTCCAAATTAAACTACAGGAATGAATTCCAATCATGAACTAAAACAGTGTCGCTGCCAATTTTTAGAGAAAAAAATTCCCTATTCCTACTCAAGTTAATCCGTTTCGTATGAAATTTCTATATTCCACCAGACAAAACCGGGAAATGGAGATGGAACGGCCGGATTCAATGGCGATCCAGAAGAAACTATAGGTAGGACAAGCTTGAAATATATATACATCTCAATATAAATTTATTGGGCTATTCAAAGATATACACACCAAGATATAAGAAGTCTTATAAATTATGGATAGGGCAACAGTCTAACCTGTCATACTGTTGAGTTCGCCCCTGACCGGATTCCTGCCCTACGTAGTGTGTGTGTATATAGAGGGGCATATTTGGTGCAAACCACCCTTACGGCACGGAGTTTTCACCGTAAAGGTGGTTTGCACATATTCAAATTTCTATATATATATATATATATATAGGAAGCCTTTTACAGATTCTCAGAGTACATACTCCCACCTCTCATATACCACTTAAATGAATATTTTATACTCTTTTATCACTTTTGGTACACTCCAATAATAATTTTAAGATACTCCAATGCGACATGACTAAAAAATTTCATCGAAACCCTTTATTTTTTTGCTACATACCCTTTTTTATATGTAAAAAGGAATATATAAACAAATTATGCTATAAAAGGTGGACTTTAATAAAATCTTTTGGAACCCAATTTGGAGTATCTTATAGTCAAGATTGGAGTATACTCAAAAGGATAAAGAGGTATAACAACATCATTTAAACGGTATATTGAATGTGAGAATCGTGCACCTAGGAGTATGGAATCATATATATATATATATATATATATATATATATATATATATATATATATATATATATATAGTCGGTGATCGGTGGCTAACCGACATGCACTCGGGGTGCTGGACTACTGGTACGTGCAGCGTTGAGCCAATCCAATGTGCCGCCGCAGCTAGCTAGCGCATGCAGCATTCCCCATGCTTGTCCGCATGCGTGCGGTGCCGCCAGGGCCTGTGTATGCGATGCCGCGTACAGTACTGCTTGTACTACGCGGGTGGGCAGAGACTGACTGAGAGCTACGTGCCACGAATCCTGAGGCTCCTCGCAAGAATGCACCCTGACTCTGACATGCAGCCCCGTCTGTCATAGATAGACAGACAGATCGATACATGCATATACGGTGCAAATCAATCTTAGCGTGCAAATTCCGTGAAAGAACATATTTATAAACTTCCAAATTTTTTTAAAAAATTACTATACGTAGGGGTGGTTAGTTTCTATAACCCATAAAATTTGAAGACCAAACTCAATCAGATTTAAAAGATATACAAAAATAAATTCAACCTAAATAGTGTACTTCAAACCCCATTTAATGTCAGCCAGGGCTTCCGTCCGGCCCACCTGGATGTGACCCTCCTCCGACGGGTTATGTGAGGCGTCGAGGATGGGCCGTTGTCGTGTCGATAATGTAACTTTTCACAATCAATGGCTCTGACATGGGGTGTCTGGAGAAGGAGACTTCGAGGTGACAGCAGAACTCTTCGCAATCAATGGTTCTGACACGTGCCTGCTCATTGGGCCACGCGGACAACCAAAAGAATGAGAAGAACAAGGCTACAGTGATAGGTGTAATAAATGAGTCGTGGATCAATATGATAAGACCACAGTGATGGGTGTAATAAATAACTCATAGGTCAGTATAATGTCACCCCTCACCTGCCCGAGCCAGCCCAGTCTATATAAGGGAGCTCTGGTGCATGGGGAAGGGGAATCGAAAGACTTAGTAAGAAAAAAGAGAAGAACAAAGAGCCTTGTAACCAGCTCAATATACATCAACAAAGATCTAGCAGGACGTAGAGCTATTACCCACACTGGAGGCCTGAATCTAGATACATCGCTGTGTTCTTTGATCTGTTGATCCCCGAGTCCTCACGCGAGAGTCATTAGGGTTTCACCGCAAAGACGCCTCATCAACCTTAACCTCCACCTTGAGGACACCGTGTCACGACAGGTCCTAGCCGCGAAATAAGCCGGCAGGCGCTGATGGAGGCCGACGCCTACAGACGGTGGCTTGATTGCCCACCGCGCTTAGGTCGCTTACGGGCCGACGCCAACGATGACGAGGCCTAAACGCCCACCGCTCGCCCGGAGCCTTCGGGCCAACGATCGTGAAAGTGCATCTAGGCCCTCAATGATTTTGGTGATTAATGACAACAAGATTAAGTGACTAATGAGCTTTATGAGTATTGTGAATGATTATTACGCTCATGTGAAAGTCGCCGAGAAAAGAGGCCCTCAAATCAAAGGAGAAAAGGCATCGCTTAAACTCAACGGTTGTATATCTATTTTAATTTTATTTGAGTTTAAGAATAGCCGCATTATAAAGAGGATGTGACGAGAGATAGCTTGAGGATGACCTAATGTGCTCAAAGATGAATCCTAGGTTCAAAATGGGTCAAAGTGTAAAGTTCTAAGTGCATCTAACTCAAATTAGTTCGAGTATCCAACATCAATTGAATGTCCGAACTAACCTCTCTCTGGTCGGCCCATTTTGGGTTCGAAATGTCCGAAGTTCGTCGAGTATCCGAGTGGAACCCTCATGTTATGTTGAGTTTATTTGGGTTCGAGTGTCCAGAAGATTTATCTGAGTATCCAAGCATTCGGACTATCCTAGCCGAGGTGCTTTCTGCTGCCTTGTGTTCAACCCGTTGTTCGGACTATCCAGAACATAAGTTAGACTATCCAGAATAGAGACGAGCCGAGCACAAAAACGACTAGTTTTGGGAGGCTTTAAATACCCCAACTCCCACCTACCAAACTAACTGTGCATTCAATTCATTTTGAAGAGCTCTCTCACTCTCTCAAAGTTCAAGTGTTCATCTCCTCAAATCCTTTGATTCTTAAATCTTTAGAGGAAGGTCAAGTAGAGAGATTGGTAGATCTAGAAGTGTTGATTTATCTTGAGCACTTGGTTCATCCTCAAGAGAATTTTTTCGCCAGATCTTTTACTCTTGGAGGTTGAGGACCTTAGACGGCTAGGAGTCGCGGTGAGAGCCCAAGCTCGTGTGGGAAGCCGCCGAAGTTTGTGAAGGTCTGATCCACCTCGTAAGGGAAGGATTCAAGAAGAAGTAGGTGAGTGCTTTGTACAACACCTAGAGGAGTAGGGTTGAAAGAGACCCCGCTTGGTGCCACCAGAGGAGGTAGGATCCTCAAGGATCCGAACTTCTAATAAAAATCGTTGTGTCTCTTTAGATCTTGGTTTCTCATTTGTCCCTTTTATGCTTGGTTCAAATCTTTTGGGGATTAAAGTGTTTAATAGCTTCTTGTGGTAGATCTTGGTGGATTTTATCTTCTCGCAAGTTTTATTAGACTAAATACTTCATTTGGTGCTAGAAACGCTCTCTAGATTTGCTAGATCTACTTTTTAGGTTTTAGAGTCTCGATATGTTAGGACTATCCCAACCACTTGACAATTCAAGTAAATTTCGGAGTATCCGAAGTTTTAATTTCCGCTGCGATTTAAATTTGAAAATCGCCTATTCACCCCCCTCTAGGCAACATCTCGGTCCTTTCAGATCGGGCGAAGGCTGGATCGCTTACCTCGCCGCCAGCCGTTTCGGGCCGACGCCTAGCGAGTGGGGCCGATCGCTCACCGCCGCCAAAGCCGCCACTCTTTTCCCGCCGCCACCACGGGTTTTTGCGGATTGTTCCCCACTCATTCAAGTGGCACCTCACACCACGGAAAGGAGGCAAGAATCCGTGTTTGGCTCTATATCCGGCATGAAATAGGTAGAATTTTCCTAAGACAATGAGGCATAAGTGTGACATTACTATATGTAATGAAATGGTATGGAGAAATAAACCTCGCTGCTTAATCTATTACCTTGCAGACACGGAGGCTATTTTCACGCTCTAATGCATCTTGTAAACTAGAGCATCGTGGGCTGTCCCTCCCAACCCACCAACACATATGTGAACCAAGATCAAAATCTACCGCCGCCATCACATTTTGAGTAGCATAAGACTTCCTACCACGAAAATGAAGGCTCCATATCCTTTGAAACAAAAGCCCGTACATGCGCATTCATCAATAGCTCCAATACAATCCTATTTGGTGAACAATACAATCCAAAAGATTAAGAACCATACAATTTATGCCTAAAAATCAAAAAAATATTTGTGTCTCAACCTTATACCTTAAAGTATGGATCCCACCTTGGGTTCCCTGCTATTTTGCTTGGAATCTCCAATGACGGTGGCCTAATAAGTTCATTTCGAAGCTCACCAATGGCGGAGGACTAATTTAAAATACCGGCTAATCTGGTTTCATCGATCGACTATAATTAGTGCCAACCAACCTATTTCTAAGATTGTGTCCAATGTTGTTTAAGAACATTGCTACTTGCTGCTCAACACATACATGTATAGTGTCTTGAAGCAAGCCACGCTTCTCAAGAGTTTACAAAATCAAAGAAAGGCGCCTCTTGAAGCCTAAGCATGTTCACACAAATTATATCACTCTTCCATATTTTATCGCTTAGATACTCAATTCTTATCCTGTCACGCTCATCTATTGGTCCATATTTAACACGTTCTCTCATTTTCCTTTTTCTAGACTCAATAACCAAGGCCATCATTGAAATAGTCATGTACATTGCAAAGAACAAAAATGCATGCTTTTTTGTGCTCGTGTCCATCTACAATGCAAGAGTGAAACAAAAATTCTAACTTCACCATAGCATAATATACAATTGTCGACGATTCCACAAGACAGACCCCGTCAACGAGCAGGCTGACCGCCCTGTGATGGAGGGTATGGTTCGGTAGAGGCGCTCTTCGTGGTTGGAAACCCTAATGACTTTGCACGAGGGATTCCAGAATCAACAGATCAAATAGACACGGTGATGTACCTGTGTTCAGGCCCCGCTCTGGTAATAGCCCTACGTCCTGCTAGATCTTCGTTGATGAAATGAGGAGGTGACTACACTAGTTCTTCTGGTCTCGGATCCTTCGAGGAGAGCTCGATCCCCTTCCCCCATGCACCAGAGCGCCCTTATATAGATCGGGTTGGTTCGGCAGTGAGAAGGTGACGCTACGATATATATAACTCATTAATTACACCCATCATTCCAACCTTACACCGCACCCATGACCCATTTATTACAATCTGTCGCCGTAGCCTTGTCCTTCTGGATTCCATTCAATGCCGCTTATATGGAGCCGCCCGATCCACCGAAGTGACACTCGCGATGGGTTTGGTGAGAGGCGTCGAAGGATAGGCCGTCGTCGTGTCGATAGCGAAATTTTCCATAATCAATGCCCGACATAGCGGTCGCCAGGCGAGACTTAGAGGAAGCCTTCTCCTCATTCCTTTAGTTGCCTTCGTGGCCCAACGAGGTAGGCCCAATGCCTTACCCGAAGTCGTGCCACCTAATGCCGACGCCGGGCGGCTGGCTTGATCGCCCCCCGCCGCCAAGCCGCCACGTGAGCTCACCGCCCGGCGAAAGGCATGATCGCCACTTGCTCACCGTCGCCATGTGGGCTTACCGCTTGACGCAGTAGGGCATGATCACCGCCGGTGGGCCGCCACGTGGGCTCACCGCCGCAGAAAGGACATGATCACCCACTGCGCCCGCCGAGCCGCCACGTGGGCTTACCGCCTGACGCAGTGGCATGATCGCCACTCGCCGCTAGGCCGCCACATGGGCTTATCTGCCCACTGGGCAGCCGCTTCTGCCCTTTATTCGTGGAGGAGAGGGTACCCGGTGCAAAGTACGCCGACAACAATGAACAAAGTATTTCAAGCATTAACAAAATTGTAGAGAGGAAACAAAATGTATTTTAAGCACAAAGATCAATCAATTCAACAGAAGAGGTAGTAAAATATTCCACATGCTTATCGATTTCTAACTCGACTAGGTAGTGACAACTAGCCAAAATCGAACCTCAAATTTTGACTTGGATTAGGTGTTTTATGCATTTCCTCCTACCATCACCATCCAAATGAACTAGTTATGAAATCATACTGATTGGTCCAAAAACATGGATAGTCGGGCTTATAAACCGATCAAAACTATCCTAGAAAAGCCATCACCGTCACAAATCATACAAATAACTGCCATGATCATACATAACTATAACCAACCATGTAGCAATAACAATCACACCTGCAGGAAAATTTGTCAGTTCATCACGCATTCACACCTCCACTTCCACCATGTTTAAGCAAATAACCATGCACTAAATGAAATTTCAGCGAACACCTACAGATCGCTATTAGTTACTCAACAAATTCACTTTGGCTTAATCAATTTCATCAATTTGCAATTGCTTGTCTAATGTCCTGCTTAGAGTGTAGGAATTTTATGAACATTTCATTTTCACGATATCGAAGGAAAAATCCCATCCGGGACCTAAGATGTCAAAAATTTTGTAATTGTTATAATCCTAGCAAATGTTTTCAATGAGAAACTACGAAACAACCTTTTTTCTACATTCACACCGGATGAATAGATCATGGATGGATCATACATAGATTTTTTGACCTTTTTCTACTCCAAATGCGTGACCACCGACTACCCGAGTACTCATCCATTCGCCTACATCATTATGCATATGGAAGATTGTGGGAGTAGGAAGATTTAGCAATTTGTGATAATCAACTACCCGACAACAAAAATTCAACATTACCACTTCGATTCAGCATTAGCACTTCTAATTCAGATTAAAACAGATCTCGAGCTAGTGGACCTAAAGCTAATCAATTAGAGTATGTACCTTCCGATTTGAGGAGAAATTCACACTAGATGTAGACGGCGAGACCAAAGATGCAGATCCGAGCTTTGTGCCTCCTCGTCGGGCGCTTATGACCTCCTCGCCTGGCCTTAGCCGTGGAATCCTCCGCCTGCGTCCCCGCCTCCTTGGTCTGTGGCGCTGCTTTCTCCTTGTTCTGAGCCAGGTGCTCGACCTCGGCAAGCGCCTCCTTGCGAAAGCCAGCCACCGAGGATGGCCTTGCCAAGCCACCGCGGGGAGGAGGCGCACGAGGGCGAGAGAGAACTCGTGAGAGATTGGAAAGCGGACTGAGGAGACGACGGGGCGAGAGAGGACTCGCGAGAGATTGGGGGTGCGAGCGAAGTGGGATGGCCCCGTCCGACCGAAGGAATCGCGCGAGGCGCAGAAGAGTCACGGGCAAACAGGGATGTCCTCGTCTGGCCAAATTTTCCGAATCAGTACATCCATCATCTGAAGAGCATATTCCTTCTTTTGATAGCCACATTCAACTTGTCTTTCAACCAAACACCTGAAGGACTACAAAAACAGGAATCACCCAATCCCGTCAAGTGTTGCCCTGTAACCAAACGCATCCTCATGGATCTGCCCCCCGTTCAATCCGAGACATCAACCATTGATCCGACGGCGATGCACATGCGTTCGGTCTCTTACCAATTGCAGTGGAGGGGAGCCATTTCCGCACTATCCAAAGGCCAATCTAGCCTTCTCCTGGCCCAATATCCCCCCAAGCCGGCGAAAGATGCTTCCCCGCTTGCCGCTCCGCCTCGCGCCGCCGCTCGCCAGCGGCGGCACCGTGCTCCGATGCGTCCTTCGCGGCCTCTGCACCACCGCACCACCCTCCAATCCCGCGCTCGAGCCCCTCTCCCCGTCCGACCTCGACGCCATCTCCGCGCTCCTCCCGCGCCTCATCTCGGAGGGCCGCGTCCCCGCCGCCGGCCGCCTCCTCTCCACCGCGCTCCTCCTTCCCGGCTCTGCGGAGCGCCTCCCGTTCTCCCCCCTCGCCGCGCACCTCGCCTCCATGCCCACCCTTACCCCGGCCTTCGCTCTCCTCACCGCCATCCGCCACCACTCGATCCGCCCCTCGCCCCTACCCCTCGCCTCCCCGCTCCTCGGCCATCTTCTCTCCATGCGCCGTGCCCGCGACGCCGCCTCCGTCCTCCGATGGCTCTGCCGGCCCGACTCCACGCACCGCCCCGACGGCGCCACCTACGCCGTCGCCGTCGCGGGGCTCTGCCGGCTTGAGGACCCCAAGAACGCGCTCGTCGCCCTCCGAGAGTTGGCCGCGGACGGGTTCCGCCCCTCGCGGAAGTTGCGGGAGGCGGTGCGTGACGCGATGCTGCAAGACGCGAGGATCGAGGAGGCGTGGGCACTTGAGGAGGCGATGCTTCGGCCGGAGTCCGGCAAGCTGGTGGAGCTGATCGACAAGCTTCTTGGAGAGGGGAGAACTAAACTATTTAGGAGGAAGAGCAATGGCTAGTGCTTCGCTGATTTGGATCCTGCAAAGGTGAGAGCTTCTCCAGAGATTGTCCAAGAAATGATTTAAAGTTCTTTGCTAATTTGGATGAATTTAGAAGAAATCTGATGAGATAGCGATCTCTATTGTGAAGTGAAATGGTTCATAGCTGCATCTGTGAAGTGGCATTGAGCGTTCGTACACACGCATACAGACATATATGATTCGCTACAAGATTGTTACAAACCTTCACTAATAGAATGGGCGTGCATATGATTGATAGGGAAGTAGCATCTATGAAGCAGTGGTGATGTTGGATTGTTGCATTATTGGAGTTCAGTGATCCATACGCTGGTGTGTTTGTATTGGAGTTCGAATTTAGAGAAGAGTAGGAGAAGGTTATGTTTGAATTTGTCGCAAACCTTCACCGACAGAATCACAGAATGGGTGTGTGTGTGCTCGCGCGCGCGTGCGCATATTATAGGTTTAGCACTGATGGACGAATTGTTTGAATTTGCGAAATATACATGACCATACTTTTTATTACTATGAGTTATGGATAATGTAATCTTATCCATGTGCCACTCCATCAGCTATGTTAATCAAGTGCATAAGTTTTTTTAAAAAATTTTGCAAGGTGCTTCTATGCTTCTCTTGAGGCTAAGCTGGCACAGAATTGCTGGTACATTAGTGTCTTTGTTCATTGTGGTTACATTCACAAAACTGACGGGTCATTTTCTTCATTGTATTGATCCCCGAAAAGTTAGATTTAGATGGGCTGGAATCTTGTTTTCTTTAAGTTTTTTGCTCCATTTCCTGTGTTGTATCATGTTCTGCCTTCTGGAAGGTACGGCAGGCTTTGATCCGAACACGTTCTATAGATTTGGTATAGTTTCGCTGTCGCAACCCTTTCATGCCTCAAACGTTATGTTATTGGTTTTTGAATTGTATGTAATATTCGGTGGTCAAGACTAGTGGCATACCGTAAATATGGCAAAAATCGTTCAGTTATTTCTTTCATTCTACAGTAGCATTTGACCCTTGTATTGAAGTTTGAACCGTAGAGGTTGTACAGGCTATTTTGTATGATCGTCAGTGTATGCCATGCTAGATCGTCACTGCTGACCTCCTTTTTTTGTTTGGCCATACAATGCCATTTGTTCTCCAAATGAAATTGTGCTTATATGCACCGTTTCTGCTGAATTTATTATAACGGAAACTATGCACTGATTTTTTTAGGGTACAAGACGGGTGCACACTATCCACACACACTACACATGCGTGCGCATGCGTGTCTAGGGCTGACAAAAGAGCTTGTTAAGGCTGGAATTAAAATTTCTTCGATTACATTAATGAGTTTAAAATTGTTAATGAGGATTGGCTTATTAGATCAAATTTGAAATAATCACTTAAATGATAAATAAAATAACTATGACAATTTCGATAGAAGCTCGATAGCCAACCATATGCACATCCTTTACACATGCGAAGGAAGTGACGATGCTGCACAGCCTCTGAAGTGCGAGAACACGCTATTCCACTTAATGTGGATGTGTACCTATTTTTAATTATTTTGGTGAGAAATATTGAGTACCCAGGCGGATAACTAGAACAAAAGGCAGAAGCAATCCAAAGCCACTAGATGGGTATGCGCTGAGAGACGCCACGCCGCGCTTGCCAAGGTAGTATTGGTGAATAATATGGTGGCGTATGAGATGAGCTGGAATGTTGTGGTTTTGTTCTGTATGACATACTCAAGTTAAAGTATTCGATTTCACAAATACAGTTTTGTAATATCTGAATACAAGGCGACAACACAGTAATCTGTACCGCCTACAAACCGTATTCAGATCGCAACTGGTTAACGTCTAGCTGAAGAATTGCGAAATGGAAAATTTAGCCAAATTTTCCTCTTTAATCTGGAGTTTGTATATGGACGAAGTGCAGCCATTGTTTCAACAGTACCTGCAAGGGGAAGAGTATAGCTGAATAATACGTAGTCTGTGAGTTAACTTGGAGAGAAGACAACTTGATCTTGTCTATTGTAGAAGATGCTGCTCGAAATGCAATACCTAGTAATAACGAGAATAATCTGAATAGCAAAAACAATAAAGCGAAGCCTAAAAGGATAATTCTGACGATAATACAGGTGCAGTTGAAACCTATTTAACCAATTTCCTGCTGTTCGGACTGAACTCTATGAACTATAAACTGGGGGAACAGCAACAATAGTCCTGGGAGAAATTCAACTCGTCTGATCTGGTAGCAAATGTCTCCTGCTATGTATAAATGCTTAGTGGGCAATTAATTCTTGGAATCAAGGGAAGATCCTGTGGTACACGAAAACAAGGTATCATTAACTGTATAGATCAAATTCCGTTAGCTAATTTTGTGCAACAACAATAAACACTGTATAAACAGAAAGCAAAACAACGACGGTGAAAAAAAGACCAAACAGATGCAGAACAACATAATTCACCTGGTATCGAGAACCAACTGCTGTTTGATTCTGCATTGGCAACCATATTTCTTGAGATATTTAATGCCAAGTTTTTTTGATTTGCTTTGTTTTTGTGTTATTATTGGTAGATGGTAAATGTTGCCTTATGAACTCCTATCAAACAATAGAACTTGCTTTCTGATGCTATGCAGGTGTCAAATGCTGATGTATCTCTTGAAGGTTTTGTCTCTTTGTGGATGAGGATGGACAGGTCAAGCAGAAACCACAAGATAGTGAAATAACCTTTTCTTGGTCAACTATTTGTGAAGATTATGAATCACTACAGTGAAACGATTATTGAGTTCAGAGCTGAAGTATTCTTGATTTACAATGGCGTTTGCATTGGTCAAGATAGTGAGCATATATTCATTTAGTGTTGGAAATGTTCATGTTGCGAAGAAAGTTACAAGATTGGAAAAAGATGTGCTACAATCTTGTAAGATTCTTTCAGGTACTTGCACATGTTACAACTAGGAGCATAAATTGTCAGCTTGTGAGTTGACTGCAGCATTTTAGTTTAATTACACCTGTTTGCCATATCTATGTTTTGAATCAAAAATCTTTTTTTTTTGGAACTAGATCAGAGCTCATTTAACCTGTTTAATGCCAAGTTTCTTGATTTGATTTGTTTTTGTGTTATTATTGGTAGATGGTAAATATTGCCTTGTGAACTCCTATCAAACAATAGAACTTGCTTTCTGATGCTACGCTGGTGTTACATGCTGATGTATCTTATGCAAGTTTTGGTTTCTTTGTGGATGAGGATGGACAGGTCAAGCAGAAACCACAAGTTAGTTAAATAACCTTTTCTTGGTCAACCATTTGTGAAGATTATGAATCACTACTCAGTAATATCCATATTGAAGGGAAGTGAAACGATTATTGAGTTCAGAGCTGAAGTATTCTTGATTTACAATGGCGTTTGCATTGGTCAAGATGGCAAGCATATATTCATTTAGTGCTGGAAATATTCATGTTGTGAAGAAAGCTGCAAGATTGGAAATAGATGTGCTACAATCTTGTTAGATTCTTTCAGGTACTTACACATGTTACAACTAGGAGCACCAATGGTCAGCTTGTGAGTTGACTGCAGCATTTCAGTTTAGATTACACCTGTTTGCCATATCTATGTTTTGGATCAAAGATCTTTTTCTTTGGAACTGGATCAAAGCTCATTTAACCTATTTAATGCCAAATTTCTTGATTTGCTTTGTTTCTATGCATTATTGGTAGATGGTAAATATTTCCTTATGAACTCCTATCAAACAATAGAACTTGCTCGCAGGTGTCAAATGCTGATGTATCTCATGCAGGTTTTGGTTTCTTTGTGGATGAGGATGGACAGGTCAAGTAGAAACCACAAGTTAGTGAAACAACCTTTTCTTGGTCAACTGTTTGTGAAGATTATGAATCACTACTCAGTAATATCCAAATTGAAGGAGATTGAAACAATTATTGCGTTCAGAGCTGAAGTATTCTTTTAACTTATGTTAGAGCAAATGTATAGCTAACAGACTGGCTTCATTTTGTCTAGCTAAGGAAAAGCTAAGTCTGACATTTCTCACACTTGACATAGGCGAGTGTGACATTTTTCACACTTGACATTTCTAATTTGCGTCGGCGCATTGCGGAGCGAGAGAAGGCGGGCGGCAGGCCGAAACCCTAGCCGAGCCGCCTACCATAACCTCTGAGAATAGTGCTTCTGCCGCGCCATTCTGTAGCATGATAATACAAACAACTATTATTGTTTTAGAATCATATTTGATGGTAACGTTTCATGATATGTAACCTTCTTTTTATATTCCATTGCAATGCACGGGCACTTGACTAGTAGCCTGTGCTGGACCAGCTGGCGGTGCAGGACAGGCAGCACCATCCGGAATGATCAGGCGGATTGTTGCCATCACTGGCTTCCGTTCTGCTGCATCTTTCAAACAATGCTGGGAATAGCCAAATGTTGCTTTCGTAGATCTACAATAAACAAGAGAGCTTCCATCAAATCAGGAGAGTTTTCAATCAACTTTGGCAGGAAATACTGTAAGAGAACTCAATAAAACATTTGCTGAAAGTAATATATTTGGGCAAATACAATTAACCTTTCAGATCTACATACTGTTTTCCTAAGATACATAATAATCGCTCTATTGTAATAAAGTTGCTTGACTTGTCACCTTCACTGGATATATGACTACAGGACCTCTAGCCCATAGATCCATGATAAAATTACGACCTGGCAAATTCTTTATGGAAACAATGGCATGGTTAGGGTGTGTTTCAGCAAACGAGAATGATGGAAACAGCAATGATTTGAAATAGGAGACCGAACCAACAAGGATTTCTACCCTGCATTACACAAAGGCCTGAAACTCTAGAATGGCAAATCAGCACCCATTTCAGGTGCAGATAAACTAAAGAATGGTATACCGTTATTTACTAAACCAACGGTACAACTAACCACCCTTGGATTTAGGTCTATGAAACTTATCTATGAAATTTTTTTAATGAAACACAAAACCTTATGAAACTTCAAACCTCATGAAACCCATGAAACTTATCCGTGAAACATCACGAAACTTTATGAAACTTATACTCAAAACATCACGAAACTTCATGAAACTTATCCGTGAAACATCATGAAACTTACCCGTGAAACCTAGTAATGAAACTTACCCGTGAACCTAATGAAACATGCTATACCATGAAACTTACCCGTGAAACCTAGTAATGAAACTTACCCGTGAACCAATGAAACATGCTATACCGTTGGAAGTGATTCCCAACGGTATAAGCGTATAATAGTGCTCTCTTTCAAGTGAGGAGACCAACAAGAAATCATGTGATATTCAGGCAGGTAAGTTATTGGGCACAGACTCGCAATCTGAGGGTCTAATATAAAGCACTGCCTCATCCAATAAATAAATAACGTGCTGTCCTAGAGTAAACTGGTATCATAAGTCATAATTCGAGGTTTGATACGCCGATTAGTACCCATGAAAAGAAAAAGGTTGGAGCTAACTGCAAGCAATACAATCATGGGAGATGAGATGACCAACTGCTCAAGACTCAAGAGATTGCAAGCTTGTAATCACCCTTGTTGTCACAGTGGCCATTTCTTTTGCCAAGACACAGCAGACATAAAGACCCACTCAGGTACTAAACCCCAAACCCAAATCTCCAGTCCATGACCGCAATACAAGGACTCGAATTAAGATCAACAATGGAAATCTCACTATCTCGAAACCCTCGAGACACAACAAGAAGCTCGCGCGCCATCGGTATCTCACGCATCATCTTCAGGCACTTCATCGCACCTTCCAGGTGCCGAGAGATGGGTTTAGCACCGCAGATCGCAGGCACAACACGAACAAGGCACTGCTGAAATGAATCAACCGGCAACAAGCCCTCCCGATTGGCATTCATGCCCAAGCCTAACTAGGATTCTTTGTTTGTCCCATTTGTCACGTTAACCACTGAAATGACCGAAGGAGAGGAGATGAAGTCAATCTTTGCTTTGCTTTGCATAGAGGTGCACCAAACGCAGGGATCATCCCAAAGCGAAGCAAACACTGCCTCAGCTGGTCGGTAGGCCAGAGTAGCACAACCATGCCAAGCAACAGGGTAAGAAAACAGGACAGGCAGCCCGTAGCCAGGTTGGAATGAAAACTCAGAACTTTCCTGAATAGGCACACCTCATATAACAAGTTTCAGACTCTGGAATTAGGGAACACTAATTGATCATCACGCAGAATAACAAGGCAGAATGGTACAATCATGCAAGCATTTAACTTATTTGTGCAAAAGCACAAACACTGTGTCCAAATACAGGCAGCCTAACACCGAAATTCTCTCTTCCGTCACAGCATTTTCTGCATCATCTCTGGCACTCGCTCAAAATCTATTTTAAATTAGAACAATCAAAACATTCAGCCTTTCTTCTTTTCAGATGTACAGCATGAAAATTCTCTTTACTCGCTCTTGTTCTCTTGGATTACAGAAAAGGGTCTAGAAGAGCACAAACTACTCACACACCGTCAAAGAGATCTGCTCAGTTCCTTAGCTAGAAACCACCGAACGAGAACCGTCCCCTGCAGACAGCCCGCATTGACCACAAGAAATTTTTCTTCCTCGAGCGACCATAACAGTTTACCAGCCACGACAAAAATGGTGCAAAAACAACTGTAAACGTGTAAAAGGGTGCAAATCCTTGGGCCACCTACTGATGCACTAGGCATGCACACCATTGCCATTGGCATAGTATGTTCCATTTGAAAGACCAATGGCAAACTTCTTTGCATGCCCATTTTTGTGCACTGTAGATGAGTAAGAACCATTGCTTAGAGGATGTTTAGCAGTAATAGCATGGCCATTGCAACAGCCTTGTAGGATCCTATCAAGTTGCCCAGATGAGGCCGCAATTAGTCCTGCAGAAATACAAATGAGAAATAACATGTGGTTTCTGGAGCAACTGTTTACAATACAAAGCACGATATAAACATTTCTGGACAAGCAAACACATAGCAAAATTATGAGCAGGAGATTATTCAACAGCTTACCTACAAATAGTGGAGAAGGTTTGGAAGGTCTTGACTTGAACTCCGGATGGAATTGTGCACCAACATAATATCGATGATTGGGTATTTCAATTATCTAGAAAATAACAAATTAATCAAGAGGCAACTTTGGAGAAAAAAATAAACAATTGTTAAAGCAAGTCTAAGTCAGACCTCCATTCTCCTTCCAGTCTCATCTTTGGCAACAAATTGAAGTCCAGCATTTTCAAACTCTGACACCATATCAGGATTCACCTGTGAAGATGGTAGGTAAAATGAGCAGGTAAGAAATAATAAAGAGAGCATACGATAGACATCTGATTTCATAGCATTTAGATGAATGAACCGGCAAATATTAATAGACAGACTTCATATCTGTGCCGATGCCTCTCATCTACATAATTCACATTGCCATACCTAAATAGTGAAAATAATTAGTGTGGGAAGCCAATCTTGTAAGAAAGAAAACAAAAATTTAACTCTAGGCCTAGGGCTATAATGAGTTATGCAGAAGGGGCTATTTGCACTCACAATTTAGCAGACTTGCAATCAGAAACCTTGAAAAATGCTCTCCTTGATCCTAGGCGCATTGTGCCACCCATATGTGTTTTGGAACCCTAAAACAAAAATAAATAAAGCTATAATTCCAAGATGATCTGCATGGGACTGACGAAGTCGTTTCTTTCCATTAAATTTTCAATGGTGAACACTGTGTTGCTTACCTCACAACAATGAAAATTGCAAGTGACTTTACGAAAGAATTACCTCAGGCATAAAAATAACACATGGGGTCTTCACATTGGGGTCAAATTCAGTGCTGTTTGCGTCAGTGAGATTCATGACATGCCGAGCAAACTCTACGACAGCAATCTGCATTCCAAGACATATACCAAGATATGGAACATTATTTTCACGGGCATACTTAGCGGCTAGAATTTTCCCTTGAACACCTCTATCTCCAAAGCCACCAGGTACTAAAATGCCATCAGCGCCCTGAAATTAAAGTTCTTCGATAAGCATGATATATAGTAAAATATGCTACAGTAATAATAGAAAACAATTTTTTTTAGCAAACTCCTCACCTTCAATAAATTCCATGCTGCTTTGTAAGCATCAGGTGCCTAGAACATTTAGCAAGGGGCAAGTAAGAAAAGAAAACAGCTCAGATTGGCCATGCAGAGTAATAGGAGACTGCCAAACCTCAATGGAAGTGGAATCCTCAAGATCGGCAGAAGCAACCCAATCAACAACAAGCTTCCTGTGGCAATCAACAGAAGCATGCAAGAGGGCCTACAAAATTTTTGCAATACTCAAATATTAGACAGCAGTGATCAAATTTAGAAGGTAGAACCTTGTCATTACCATGGTAATCTAGCTCACCCTCAACACGGAGAGGTATGAGTCAGGTAAGCCAGTGTACTTCCCAACCATAGCGATCGTTACCTGAAATGAGAGCATTAGTCACTCGGAACTAAGAATGAAAAGGCCCAACGGCAACCAGTGGTGTTTTTTTTTTTTGTGGGTGGTGGGGGCTAACAGTATCCTGAAGGGCGTCAAATATAGTAGCCCTTGCGACCCATTCATCCAACTTTGGATCGAGGAAAGCTGCAAGCGTTACAAATAAATATCCATTGCCTGGCATAGAAAAACATACTGACTAGATATGGAGACAAACCTTTCAAGGTTCAGAACTTTAAGAATAGCTTCATGTGCCTTTTGGTCCTACAGGGCACGAATGAGATTCAGTATTAAACATAAATGCAGGGGACAGCAAATGAATTTACTGCAAAGAAAATGAGTGCCATACCTGTAACAACAAAGGAATACGCCAAATATTGGAAACATCATACAGAGTGACAATATTAGCTGCCTGCAGAATACAATTACTCATAAGCTAACAGGAGTGATTAGCGGACAAAGCAAATGAAACTATCCCGAAAACAAAAGGTTTACAGTTCCATTACCGGCACATGGCAGAACTGAGAGAGTTTTTCCTTCACATTTTCTTCCAAAACCTATTTAATATGATTGCAGTTTATGAGAAATAATGTAAAGAACCAAGAAAGTGTAGAGTCTACCAAGATACAGCATAAAGGTAAATGAATTTGTTGACTAACCTTTGTACTGCGACAAGCTAAAATATTTGGGGTGAGCCCAAGTCCTTAAACCACGCACACTATGTTGGGTCGGCTTGGTTTTCTACAACAGCAAATAACACAAACATAGAATAAATATTAGGTAAATGGAACTAAACAGATTTATCCAAATAACGCCATGTAAACGAAATAATAAGTTAACTGATAGTGGAATATAACAAATGAATCAACCAGAGAGTCCGGCTACCTGTTCACCAACAACATTCAGAACTGGAACAAGACTGACATGAACAAACAGAAGTTACCAGCACCTGGCAACCAAAGTAATGTACAAAAGGAGATTGTAAATACCCACTTAATCAGGAAAGATGGGAATACAGTGTTTATGTATCAGTATAACTGTGCAAGTTCCTTACCAAGCGATAAGAGAATTGAACAAAAGCTTCGATAAATGGCATAGATTCAATATCCCTGAAGCAGGAGTTACAACACAATCAAACTACAGGAAAATCAGATCTAAGTTGTCTATTGGGGAAGCTATCAACCAAAATGAATATCTAAAACAATTAATTATCTCAATCCCACCTACAGTGCCCCCCAGTTCTATCACACAGACATCAGCTGGTCCCTCCTTCCCATCCACTGGCATCATTGCAACGCGCTCGATCCACTCTTGTATGGCATTTGTGATGTGCGGCACAACCTTAAGGTAAAATTGGTCGAATGATCAGCCCTTGAAGAAACAAACATCTAGAAGTTACCAGGACAGACAAAAACAAATACAAGTCCGCATGAGGGGATCCACACCTGGACAGTCTTTCCCAAGTATTCCCCCTTCCTCTCCTTGTCAATAACAGACTGTCATCAAGAAAAGTCAGAGCAGTTTGTTATGCAGGGAACAGCAACTGTACTTACAATGTCACTGATTTGACGTGCTATTATTCTTGTATATCCTTGTGGATAACTAAAAAATATCGTGCGTTCTTAATGTATTCAAGTCACATAAGACAAATGAGTAGTGAGTACATCCTTTTCCTTCCTATGCAGAACAAGATATCAACATCAATTGAACCATTTCAAAATTGTTCTGGATGTTTGCATGCTGAAGAATGCTGTTAAATAGCTATGTATCCCCCCTATGCAATATGGTTAAAACTTATGAATTGAACTGATGAACTTAAATACATCTACTGTGCCAATTAGCAAACCCAATGCTATATAAATTAAGTTTTGCCAGGTAGAAAATAATGTGCTTACCTGGTAGATCTTTCCAGTGGTTATATTATTGTCACGGGTCAGTTTAATATCAAGAAACCTCTCATAATTCCCAAGATCCAAGTCAACCTACAAGATGCAGAAGACAACACTCAGTTATATGAGCAAATATCGCTAGCCGTTGTAAAATTTGACTTGGTCACATGTCAGTACCTCACCACCATCATCTAACACAAACACCGCCATGTTCAAATGGGGACATAGTCCCAGCATCGGTGTTAAGGTAAGGATCTGCGCATTCAGATAATGCAAAGAGAACATGTCAACCCCTGAAGAGAAAAGCAAGCAACTAGTGCATGCGAGCAAGTATTAGCTGGCTTGCCACCGCAATTCTACAAGGCCAGTACAATCAAGCCTAGGTGCAGCCGTGCAGCAACGGTACAAAGAGTCACAAGGCTACAACAGCAGAAACAAAGCAGGGTTTAAGTGATACTGGATAAGAGAATAACTAGGAGCAAACAAAACATGTAATATAACTTTAAATTAAGTCAAAGATTCCAATGCGCTAAAGTGGCATCCAATGGTTTGTGACAAGATGATCTCTAAGTTGGCATTCGTGGCAACCAATATCTGAATCAGCGTTTGCTAGACCTCCACAGTATAAGACATTAGATAGACAGAGACAAGGATGGGAGGAAAACCTAGTCTTTTTCCAACCACCTTGTTTCCATGGGACTACAGGACAAAAATTTAGGCCAAATTTTGGAGTTGCAGCAAATTTATGCGCATCTAAATATCCAATAAAGCATATTTTGTTCAGATATCTGAGAATTCGTCCATGTAACTTCCACAAGTGTTTTGTCTAAAAAAGGTAAACATATTGGCCACAGATACCTCAAGCATAAGTGGTAACCAGTGAAGGAAAAGTCAGAAGCTTCTAGAACATTAGACCAATCTTTGATGGGCCACCATTGTTCAAACTTCAAACATCTATGGCTCGAGCAAAAGATACCCAAATCATCACCACCACATAAAAGATCGTACAGTCCCCCCCCCCCAAACACCCAAACAACAAAAAAAACAGCACAATAATAATAAATGACCTTCTAGGAAGCAGAAACAGGGGGAAAAGATCTCCTTTTTTTGCTCACAGTGCAAAAGCTAGTGCAGGTGTCCCAGTTCTACTTATCCCCTAATAACGAAGCAATATCTGGAAAAATATCATAAAAGCCGGTGTCTCGCACGCACGCAAGACAAGATTAGCAGGCTAATTAACATCACATCCATTCCTACACCACAACCCCCTAAAACCCCGGGCCGAAACGGCGAGAGCACTACAATGAAGGTTCGAAAGAGGGACTTTTCACCAAACCCAACCAGGAATCGCGCCGCCTCCCTGCACCTACTCCCACTCCCACCCACGGCCGGCCTTGAGCCGTACGAATCGCTTCAAAATCAAATCTTTCGCGGGAAACCGGATTGAGGACTCAGAGCCGCCCGCAAAATCGTCCCCGAGAAACCCCCCCAAGCCGCGCCTTTTTCTGGCCGCCAGCCCGGACGGGAGATTTTTGAACGAGGGTAGACCAAAAAATGTCGCGCGGCGGCGGGCACGTACCGATCTTGATGGACGTAATGCGGAGGCCGCAAGCCTTGAGGACGACGCCGATACTGCTGGCAGTGACGCCCTTGCCGAGCCCGCTCACCACCCCGCCGGTGACCAGCACGTATTTCATCTCGCCGGAATTCTGTGGCCAATCGGCCACCGCCGCCTGAACCCTTCTGGCTCAGCCGGGCTGTCGCGCGAGTTCTTGGCCAAATCCCACAGGCGAGTCGGAGGAGGAGGAGGTTTTAGGAGAGGTGGGGGGATTTGGGAGCGAAGAAGGAAGGAAAAGGCGGCGAGTGCGGGCAATGGAGAGGCAGGGGATAGACGAGGGAGGGCTTTGGGTTATTTATATTCTCTCAAATCTCTCTCTCCATTTCTTTTTTTTTAATTCTTTTTTGCCCTTTTATTAACTGTTGTCTTTGCGAGTTTTTTTGGGAGTTTAGTTTAACCGTAGTCATTTTCGCGGTGAAAAAGTAGAATGATTCGCCCAAATCACATGCTCTTTTATTAGCTCCTGGACGAAGATCTAACCACACTCGTTAATCTCTCCCTTCCTGTACGAGCACACCCGTCACCAAGGTTGTTAACATCTCAATCGTAGTCTACGATCATAAATGTTGGGAATAAGTCCAGTTTACACCCCACAAGCTATAAAAAAGTCTAAATAACTCCTTATTTTATAAAACGGATAATTTAACATCTTCAACTTTCAATACCGGCATAAGTACTTACCCTAGTTTTATTAGCGGTTTTGCCAAGCCGGTTGTTAAGTTACCTGGTATTGCCACTAAACACGATAGACAACATCCTTGTCATCATTCTGTTTTCTCTCTTCCTATGCCGCACCAAACCTACTACGATTCATACCTAAGTAAGTAGACATATGTGTGGTCGAGGTTAGTTACAAATCTCCCACCTCAACACCAGCCTCCCCACCTTCGATGATGACATCGATTTCTAGAACCGCATCTCCTTCCTGCTCCCAACTGCACCATCTACCTTTGTCCTCGTGACCTTTGGTCCACACACCCCGGCTCACCTACCTCATCCTTAAGGCTGTAACATCCTGCCCGACTACCACATACACCTCGATGTTGTGGGCAAACCAATGATTTAATTCCTCCCTAATCTTCTCGGTCACATCATGTTCATAAGCGTCCTCTACAAAACCCCTCACCTAATTCTAGGATTGTTGCACCGGAGGACCACGTGTCGTTATCTTCCTCTGTTCTGGCCGAAAACCACTGCCGTGGCTACCATTCCTAACACAATGAGCCTCCGATCAATTCCCTTGCACCAGAGTACCTCCATACTCCCATATAGCATTCCCCACCATTCAGTAGAGCTCTCCCTCCATAGGACATGTTACGTGTCGTACGTCGCCAGCCCTCTTGAGTTCATTCCCGTCCTTATTGACTTCACCAGTTAGTTCCTCCCTCCTCCCTGATACTCTTATGCCTCCTGTTTCTCCCTTTCTCCCCCTTTGACGCTACTACCTTCTTGCCTTCCACAGCCCCCGATCACTACAAGGCTGCCTCTATGCAACTTGAATCATGACTGCACCTCCCTTGGCTTCCTTACCCCTCCTCGATTCCATTTTTGTGGTCTATGTGCATTGCGTATCACCCTTACTGCTAACGAGCTTGTCGAAGGGCCCACCCATTGCTTTGTTTCTAATAGGCAGAGGAACTCTTTGTTTCTCTCTTTCTCTGTATATATATACTAGGTGATATATATACTAGGTGACTTGACAGCTAACTTGGCAAAACCACCAATAAAACCAAGGTGAGTGTGTTATTTACGCTGGTATTGGAAGTTGAGGTGTTAAATTACCAGTTTATAGATTGAAGGGTTATTTGGACTTTTTTTTGATAGTTTAGAGGTGTAATATGGACTTATTCATAAATATTACTTGGTACCACTTAAATCCTCCTGAGTTGTTTTGCTAGAATCTCGTAAGAATCATATAGAATTACACATCATCTAAGATTATGAAATATTAGATGTTTGGTTGTGTCTATCACTCAATATTTCAAGAACTAAAGTAGTTAATACTTTACCATAAGATTCTAAGGCTTTGGATATTAAAAATCATTTCGATTATATTTTACTTTTTATATAAAATGGTAAGGTCGATAAAATTACTATTTTAGTCCTAGCTTCCAGTGAGGTAGAATCAAAACGGCGCTTCTCGTCATGAATAAGATGGACATTTATTAATAAATTAGATTTGAAATGACCAAATAAACACTCGTGTCACTTATGGAATACACAGTAAATTGGAAAATAGTGTGATTTTGGTGAATCAGGTAGGATCTTATATTCTCCAATTCAATTCTAAAATACGATCCAACCAAAGTGTCTCCGATCCGATTTAGGATAACTCTAACAACCTTGCCCCTCACCCTATGACAAAGTTTAAAAATATAGCTTTTCTAACCTCGACAAACAGTAAATTTAAGTTTAGTGAACCTCATACAAAATACAAAGACAAAATTAATTTCTAACCTAGATAAAATAAAATAAATCTATGTAAACTCTTAGAAATACCGAAGTAAATTGGGGGCCCGGTAATTGTGATGATATATGATTAGTTGCGAGAAGATATTTTCTCTGACAATTTTAGTAGTTTTGGGACGAAAAATTGAGAGACTTAGTAAGACATACATGAGGAATTGTGTTATGGAGTATCTTTATACTAATTCTTTTTCTTGCACTTGTTTTCTTTGTGTTTTTACGGGTAAAGTTGGTTGTGAGATATGTTTTTCTTAGAAATACTAGTTGTTTGACGAGAGTTTTTAAAAAAAAGGAGTTCACGGGGCAGAGGGGATTATCTTTGTTCATTTAGTTTTTCTTTTCTTGTCCGTTGTTTTTGTTTCTATTATGGAGAGAGAATTATCCAGGTGTTACAACCTTTAGTTACTTTTGGAGAAAAAAAAACAAAAAGGGTTGGTGGCATATACATGATAATTTGTATTATTTGATTATCTTTATAATATTTAGTTTTATTTTTTCTTGCGTATGTTTTTTTTCCTATTGTTGAGAGAAGATTCGTGCAAGTCTGATTAACCATATACATGAGGATGTGTATGGTTTTTATTCATATTCAGATATACACACGAGAAAATCTCATTCGAGGAGGACAGAAAGGGAAGATAAGAGATGAGAAGATGGGAGGGCACGTTCGACATTTCACTGTCCTCTCTAAAAAAATATTATTTTAATTGACAAATCGTGCAAATGTGTGCGATTTTGAAGTGTTCGTCACCTGAATACAGTGTGTTTCAGCAAATGCAGTGCGATCTACGTGAGCCAATTTTTGCCAAATCTTTTTGGACCGACGAGCGCATATACTGCTGCTGTTCAACCTCTTTCTCCTTACTCAAACCGTGGCTCTCCGTTGGAATCCTCATCCTTCCTAGTCACGAACAGCACATGCTGACGTGTATGGAGACGACCTCTCCTACTCAACATCATTGCAAACAAGGTCGATCGTGTCGGTAATGTCGTAACGAGTAGCAGCATGTTCTCAACGTCTCAATAAGAAATCTTTTAGCTGAAAAGCAGCTCTCAACACTATGTACTGTAGTATGTATGCATCACGCATGACGACTCGATCAATAGCTAGCTAATTGCCGGCTCGCTAGCTAGGATGTTCATTATTTAACTTACATATATATTATAGCTCTCTGAAACCTGTTTCGATAAAAAAAATGAACCTGCGAAATATATATATGTGTGTTGTTTGCAGCTCCTCTTAAGATAATGTGTGCTTGATAGAGTACTATTAACCAGGATAACGCATCTAGTGTGTACTTTGCTGCGTTAGTTAGTGTGCAATGGTGAAACCATGGCCTGAACAATAGCCACAGTTGCTATAGCTCGCTAGGATCGAGCCAATTATGCATGGTCTCCCTGAAGTTAAGGGCAGAGGCAGGGTGCCTGTCCGGAGCATGTGAGGACGTATCTTCAGAACGTGCATGCATCTGGGAAGAAAAAAAGCTGCACTTTGTTTTGTACCATTACACTTGTCAATGTCCCATAGATGGAAGCCAAAAGAAATAAAGTTAAAGTTGCAGCAGCTGGATATCAAAAGGTGCATAACTTTTGCATAACCTAAAAAAACAAACTTTTGTGTCACCTTTTATTTATGTCCCTAGCAGACAGCGCCGGCCCTGAGGGGGAGCGGGGCAGCCGCTCCGGACCCCTCAAACCATGGGGCCTACCTCTGTATATATACTAGTATTAGTATATTGTATATATAACAGTATAATGCGTATAGTTAGTAGTACTTGGAAAGCGAAGATTGATATGAATAATTTTTTGATACATTTTGATTGTTTATTGGTAACACTTATATATATATATATATATATATATATATAATATATTATATATATATAGTATACTCGGGAGTACATACTCCTACCTTCAATATACCACTTAAATGAAAGTATTATACTTCTTTATCATTTTCGATATACTCTAATAATGATTCTAAGATACTCCAATGTGACATGGTTGAAATAAATCATCGAGAGCCCTATATTTTTTTTGCTATATACACTTTTACATATGTAAAAAGAATATATAAACAAATTATGCTATAAAGGGTGGACTTTGATGATTTTTTTGTGGAACTCACTTTGGAGTATCTTATAATCAATGTTAGAGTATACTCAAAAGATAAAGAGGTATAATAATATCATTTAAGCGTGTATATTGAAGGTGGGAGTACGTATTCTAGGAGTATAGAACCATATATATATATATATATATATATATATATATATATATATATATATATATATATATAGTTCAATAGTTCAATGCGTTGCTACTTTAAAAATAAAATTGATAACTGAAACATAAAAGCTAAGCAATAAAATAAAATTTTACTACAAGATTTAACATATATTTATCTTGATTACAAAAGTTTCTAGAGTTTCTCCTTCGACGTGAATAAAAACCAAATATATTGTACATAGTACATAAGGCATTTATGACATTAGAACATATTTAGAAATAATATTCTTAATATGTATTCCTCTGCTCCAAAAGTTCCTTAATTGGTAGATGTGCTCGGTCTCTGGCTGAAAATAAATCCCATAATAAGCACTCCATCGGTTAAAAACCATTTATATTGTCTGCAGGTTCTTATTTACAACAATATTTTCATGTATCCATGTGAAAGTATATCATCCAAAAATATTATATTCATCTTAAACAAATATAATGGGGAAATGAGACATGAGAGTGTTCCTTAATGTAAAGCCCAATTCTCTTTTGAGAGATGGAAGATTCAATTATTGATGGTGTCCAAACCACCTCTTTGTTGTTGGTGCATGGATCAATGGAGAGTATCTCTCCAGATTTTCAAGTTTTTCACTGTCTTTCTTATTTTTGAAAAATCTCCATCATAGAAACTTGCTTCAATGACACATTGGTCTGTTGCTTCTTGAGTTGTGCGCTTTCTTTTCACGGCGCTTCTGTTCTTTCTCAGCTCCCTCTTCTTTGTCTCTTTTGTTGTTTCCTCATTTTAGCTTCTTCCTTTTCATGTCGCTTTTGTTCTCTCGGCGCCTCTTCTTGTTTCTTTTGTTGTTTCCTTAGTTCAGATTCTTCTTTCTCTTGGCGTTTTATTTCCTTCTCAATTTGTTTTTACACTTTCGGGTTTCCTTTCCTAGAATTCAATAATATAAAATTAGTGAAAAAAACAGACATGCAATTCCTTGCTACCATCATGATATCACACCATGGTCTCCTAAAAACAAATTGAGCCATGCTAGCAAACAATATATCCAATGAATTATAGTTCTACTTTAAACATCAAGACAAGAGCCAATTGTAATATGCTCATTTATGTCAAATGTCATATATGTCTTGGACGAAAGTCGAAGCTATAGTAACACATTATCTAGATGCATCAATAAGTGCTTTCTAAGAATAGACCTTTGGAATACTACTAATCCATTACAACAATAGCTCAATTGTGTGCATGTATGGAGAGTTAACATTATTTTTTGACAAGCTAGTCAATGAATGTTGGAAGATGTCGTGACTTCATGTAATCTCTACCTTTATAACATCGGTAGAAGGATACCAAATTATAGTTGTTAAAATACTCTAGATTCTCAATTTAAATTGACGAAGAAAACTCTAGTAATTGTTTAAAAACAATGCTATTATAAAAAATACTAACATTAGCGGGGAAAGTTTCCATTTTGCAACTCAACAGAGCCATTCATAACCTCACTTCGCAATATTTTGATCATTTTTCTCTATCTCTTACATTGATTCCTTAGTTGTCAATCGACATCTTGGGCACCCTTTCATTAACAAAAAATACATTAGTACTTTTAGTGCCTCAAGGTATAAATAAGATATGCATGAAAATCACCTATAAATAAAGGGCAAATTGCAAGGAGGTGCATACCATTCAAAGTTGTTCTTTTGTGTCACTTTTTCTACCATTGATCTGATCCCCTCTAAGTTTATTATGCCTCATAAACTAAATAAAGTATAAAATATAAAACTAACTAATGTTAATGTAAGTTTTTAACCTTGTTAGGTCCATTAACTTCCTATTAGCTCGTTACATGATGTTTTCAGTTGAAGAAACGTCACCCTTATTATATTGGATACATAAACTGAGTTACATTTATAATACTGAAATAAGTAAATTTCATTTGACTAAAACTGAAATAATTCCACAAAAACTAAGTTTATTAAGTAAGCTTGTATAAATAGTTCCACTAACAATTTACTTAAAGATATAAAAAAAAGCATTTCAGACATAACATCTCAGCATATACTTCACATTATATATGAAACATATGTAACCTTTAAATTCAGGTAGCATCATGATGCCACAATCCTTCTAGTCAAATGAAGAATGATCCTCGTAGAGGATCCTATCCCGACAATTTTAGCACACCTTCTCATTCCTATACATTTAACCTATTGGTCAGAATGAACAACAAAAATCACAACACAATTAGTAGGAGGGTACATTTCTCCGAGGTTGTGCAGATCCACCTTACCATGTTCTTCGCTAGTCACGTCATGGCGGAGGTCTCCCCAGAAGGAGGCGTTGGATCGATCCACGGCCGACGTCTGAAGGTCTTTAATTGGTTGCGGAGGCGTAATGAAGCAGCCGACACTCACTGCCTCCTGGCGCCGCTACTTGCACTCGCCGCCCGCCACATTGTAGATCGAGTAGCCGCACCGTAGCCTTCCGCCGGCCGCGCCTTGCGCTCGGACGCGCCGCGTTGAGGTCCTTGCCGCACGGCTGAAGTCGGCCAGCGAGTGTAACGACAGCGTTGTTGTTATTCATGTCGGCGAAGAGTCACCGAACACCGAATAGCCTGCACTGCCTCCCTCGTTGTGTCTTCGCGCCGCCGCCACAATTGCAGATCGGAGGAATGAGGAGTCGAGAAGTGGTTTGCGCCACCAACTATTGCGAGGAACGGAGCGAAAAAAAACGACCATTTTTCCTGGTTGGTCGGTTCGGTTTCCGATTTAGAGGTGGATTAGTGATGGAAAACCAGACGATCACCACCAACTTAAAATTAGAAGTAGTAGAGATATCGTCCTTTTTTTAAAAAAATAAGATCCTCGGCGCGGCGATACTTGCGCGCTTGCACGCCTCGAGCTAACAAATACATGCAGAACAGGCGTCATGCAGCAGCATGGTCGCGACGAGGGTTCGGCGCCTCGATCAACGTCCGCGGCGGTGTCCGCCCTCTCGCGCAGCAGCGCAGCGCGTGTGCAGTCGAAATGCTTGCGGCAGCGGGTTGGCGAAATCTTCGCGAGACAGATCCTAGCGCTCCGCTACATGCGGCGCGTAATCAATATCCGTGCTCGCACGCTGCCATTTGTCTCCGTTGCATAAGCGGCGGTGGGGCGGGATGGTGCATGGGACCACAACTTGATGGAGGTACCATTTTGGAGATTTATCCCCTCAGCGGTGTGTTTTGTTACGTTCTATGAATAAGCGGCGTGTCGTGGCGAGAAAAAATCGGATTTATCCATTGCCTTGTGGGTTCTAGTTGTTATGGATTGGTGATAGAGAACGGACCACCACCAACTCAAAATTAGAAGTAGTATATATATATATATATATATATATATATATATATATATATATATATATATATATTAGAAGGGCCTATTTTAAATCTCATTCCGGGTCTCTCGAATCTCGGAACACTGCTATCGTAACATCAAACATGGTGTTCACAAAAAATTGCACAAATTTGAGGCAAACCCTTGCCGTGGCGGCCAAAGAAGACCCAATATATGACATTACACGAGATGTCTTGAATCAAGCTAGTACAACACAAATGATGGATTGTACCGAGTTTAAAAATTTAGTATGATGGACAACATGGCATGACACGATCGATTTGGGCGTGTTTGGGCCAACCAACACATCATGAAAGTGACCTTTGTAAAAACATCATATTCTGATCCACCCCATCATCAACTACCTTACTCTAACAATTTCACATCATCAAATACTACCTCTCCCCTTCGTCTCCTCCCATGACCTATCTGGTGTAGTCGCGCGCCATCTTCCTGCACCTCTTGTCTCCTCTCTCTCTTCACGCCCTCTTCCATCCTTGTTTCCTCTCCGCACCACCACCTCCCCCACCGTCTCACCCCATCCCTCCTATATCGCCTCAGCCTCGCCAAAATCTAATGGCCTTTGGTCATCTGCATTTGCCGAATACGATCTTGCAACACCGCACCCATCGGCTTCACCAGCCGTTTCAAGGAAGAAGACGACGGCGATCGGAAATGAAGAATATCGCAGATCTCGACAATCCTCACCGCCTCGACGCCAGATCCAATGGTCTTCAGTCATGCTGCCGCCAAATTTGACCTTCCTGCACCACGTTGCCATTGTCCCTAGCCACCATACGCACTTCTTCCCCGATGCTAGCGTCCTCGCCTCCACTCGAGTTGAACCCCACCCTTGTAACCACGTCGATAGGTGCCCCGCTCGTCACTGACTCCTTTCCTCTTTTCTGTAATAGTTAAAATGGACCGGCTTGGGCCAACATGTCACGAAGTTGACATGATGTGCTAATGAACTATGCTGGAGCTTGTCAGAGACGAGTTGGACTAGCAGCCACGATCTAGACCTATGGCCCATCAAATCCATGCCGTGCGAGCGGCACGGCCAATGCCTGGTCTACTAATATGCATCACCTTGTTGCCATGATAAATGCATCTTATGTTCTGCAAAAGTAAAGACTAGTAAGTTTACCTCATCAATATAACTGTACGAATCTCACCGTATAATAAACGGCAGCCACGTATTGTTTTACTAACAGCAAGGCCTCCGGAGGTCATTCCCATTTATCCTAAATAGATCTCGATTTAAGATAGACCTTCTAAACAAGACTAAATAGAAACAAAACAAACAAAAGATCTGTACAAATTAATGATGTACCAATTGCCACGCATCATGTTCTTCCAGTGGCGGACACTGGACTAAAATCAGGCCTAGACATGTGGACAATTAGTATGCCGTCCAGTCTACGTATGCATGCAAAAGAGCTAAAGATTCCAAATTAAACTACAGGAATGAATTCCAATCATGAACTAAAACAGTGTCGCTGCCAATTTTTAGAGAAAAAAATTCCCTATTCCTACTCAAGTTAATCCGTTTCGTATGAAATTTCTATATTCCACCAGACAAAACCGGGAAATGGAGATGGAACGGCCGGATTCAATGGCAGATCCAGGAAGAAACTATAGGTAGGACAAGCTTGAAATATATATACATCTAAATATAAATTTATTGGGCTATTCAGCATATACACACCAAGATATAAGAAGTCTTATAAATTATGGATAGAACAATGCATCTAACTTTGTCATCTTGTGTGAGTTCGCCCAATCAGGGATTCCCCGCCCTCGTACGTGTGTGTGTATATAGAGGGCATATTTGGTGCAAACCACCCTTACGACGCAGTTTTCATAGTAAGGTGGTTTGCACCACATATTCAATATATATATATATATATAGGAAGCCTTTTTCAGATACTCTCAGGTACATACTCCCACCTCTCATATACCACTTAAATGAATATTTTATACTCTTTTATCACTTTTGGTACACTCCAATAATAATTTTAAGATACTCCAATGCGACATGACTAAAAATTTCATGAAACCCTTTATTTTTTTGCTACATACCCTTTTTTATATGTAAAAAGAATATATATAAACAAATTATGCTATAAAAGGTGGACTTTAATAAAATTTTTTAGTGGAACCCAATTTGGAGTATCTTATAGTCGGTATTAGAGTATACTCAAAAGGATAAAGAGGTATAACAACATCATTTAAATCGGTATATTGAATGTGAGAATCGTACACCTAGGAGTATGGAACCATTTTCATATATATATATATATATATATATATATATATATATATATATATATATATATATATATATATAGTCGGTGATCGGTGGCTAACCGACATGCACTCGGGGTGCTGGACTACTGGTACGTGCAGCGTTGAGCCAATCCAATGTGCCGCCGCAGCTAGCTAGCGCATGCAGCATTCCCCATGCTTGTCCGCATGCGTGCGGTGCCGCCAGGGCCTGTGTATATGCGATGCCGCGTACAGTACTGCTTGTACTACGCGGGTGGGCAGAGACTGACTGGAGAGCTACGTGCCACGAATCCCGAGGCTCCTCGCAAGAATGCACCCCTGACTCTGACATGCAGCCCCGTCTGTCATAGATAGACAGACAGATCGATACATGCATATACGGTGCAAATCAATCTTAGCGTGCAAATTCCGTGAAAGAACATATTTATAAACTTCCAAATTTTTTTAAAAAATTACTATACGTAGGGGTGGTTAGTTTCTATAACCCATAAAATTTGAAGACCAAACTCAATCGTATTTAAAAGATATACAAAAAATAAATTCAACCTAAATAGTGTACTTCAAACCCCATTTAATGTCGCTGTGTGGCTTCGTCCCGGTCCACTCCGGATGTGACCCTCTGACGGGTTATGTGAGGCGGAGAGGATGGGCCGTCGTGCGTGTCGACAATGAGAATCTTTTCACAATCAATGGCTCACGACATGGGGTGTCCAGAGAAGGAGACTTCACTACTACCGCGAGGTGACAAACTAAGAATCTTTATTACGAATAGGTTCAATCAATGGTTCGATAGAATTATATTATAATCTCTGTCGGACACGTGCATAGTAGAGATGTAAACGCCATTGGGCCACGCGCACATATCACAAACCTCTGACAACCAAAAGAATGAGAAGAACAAGGCTACACACATGTGATAGGTGTAATAAATGAGTCGTGGATCAATATGATAAGACCACAAAAGGCTGATGGGTGTAATAAATAACTCATAGGTCAAGATAATGTCACCCCTCACCGCCCGAGCCATTATACATTGGAGAGGCTGTCTATATAAGTTAAATCTGAGGGAGCTCTCTCCAAAGTGCATGGGGAAGGGAATCAAAGACTTAGTAAGAAAAAGAGAAGAACAAAGAGCCTTGTAACCAGCTCAATATACATCAACAAAGATCTAGCAGATAATGCGAGAGCTATTACCCACACATTTGGTAGAGCGGAGGCCTCGAATCTAGATACATCATTGTGTTCTTTGATCTGTTGATCCCCGAGTCCTCACGCGAGAGTCATTAGGGTTTCGACCTCCGCAAAGACGCCTCTCTGCAGTGTGAAGCGGACCTTAACCTCCACCTTGAGGACACCCTACAAAGTCACGACAGGTCCTTGACCCGGTCTGACGCCCGTGGGCCATTTGATGAAGCGACATGTCGCGCTTGCGAGTGGTGATCTCTTCGTTGAGGGAACTTCGAGCACATGTGATAGAAGGCGTGGGCGTAGTCCACAGACCCTCATGTAGCCCTTCCCCAAAGGCGACCATGCCGCGTGTCGGTCTCGTTGCATGGAAATGCAACCGCGTGCGACCTCAGCAGAAATCCGTCTTAAACGTCGGCGTGGTAACGCACGTAAAAAGAGTGCGCAACAAGAAAATATTGAGGAGTTACCCTCGCACCTCGAAGCCATGCAACTATTACCTATTAAATTTGCCGGACATTACCTGCTCGTTTTTAGACAAGTCAGACCGCAGTTTTACATGCAGTGGCGGGGTCATCGGCTCGACTGCAATCATCTCGGCCCTC
Organism: Guadua angustifolia; assembly: GCA_036346375.1. Taxonomy (NCBI): domain Eukaryota; kingdom Viridiplantae; phylum Streptophyta; class Magnoliopsida; order Poales; family Poaceae; genus Guadua; species Guadua angustifolia. Next base: position 37,040,456 of record CM070500.1, on the reverse strand, counting down.
AGCGGTCCATCTCTACCCTCATCTCACTGCTCCGCGTCGTCATCTCCCCTCATCAATGCGCTCGTCGCGTGCCTCCCATGATCTTGCCAGCACTCTAACCTCGTCTTGGTCGTCTTCTTCGTATGCCCGCCCCTCGGCAAGTGCCGGCCCTTATGGTGGGACTTCCGTCATGGAGGACAAGATGTCATTTGACCCTTGGCTAACAAAGGTCCCTGCTCTTTCCTCTGGTGACCTCCTCCTGCAAGAGAGTCGAATAGATCTGAAATACAAGAATGGTTGGCGCAATGTAGTAAGTTTTGCGACTTACGATGGTGGAAACGACTTCTTGTGATAGCGGGGTTTGAGTACTACCGGCTGCCGTCCGCGGATTTCTTTGTCCTCGCTAATACCGATCCGCGTGCCGCTCCTCACATATGTGGGAGTAAAACAGCGTATCGAGGTTCGCGCACTCCTCGGTTTACTTCGCGCCCGATACCTTTCTTCCCTTCGTAGCCTTTGAGCAGGGTGGAGTGAGCCGCAATAAGCCGGCTGTGGGCGCCATGGAGGCCGACGCCCGGCAGACAGGGCTTGATTGCCCACCTGCCCGCTAGGCTGCCTACGGGGGCCGACGCCCAGCGAGCAGGGCCTAAACGCCCACCTGCTCGCCAGGCCGCCTTCGGGGGCCAACGATCGTGAAAGTGCATCTAGGCCCCTCAATGATTTTGGTGATTAATGACAACAAGATTAAGTGACTAATGAGCTTTATGAGTATTGTGAACAGATTATTACGCTCATGTGAAAGTCGCTCGAGAAAAGAGGCCCCTCAAATCAAAGGAGAAAAGGCATCGCTTAAACTCAACGGTTGTATATCTATTTTAATTTTATTTGAGTTTAAGAATAGCCGTACTATAAAGAGGGATGTGACGAGAGATAGCTTGAGGATGACCTAATGTGCTCAAAGATGAATCCTAGGTTCAAAATGGGTCAAAGTGTAAAGTTCTAAGTGCATCTAACTCAAATTAGTTCGGAGTATCCGAACATCAATTCGGAATGTCCGAACTAACCCTCTCTGTTGGTCAGTTCATTTTGGGTTCGAAATGTCCGAAGTTCTGTTCGGAGTATCCGAGTGGAACCCCTCGGTTATGTTGAGTTTATTTGGGTTCGGAGTGTCCGAAGATTTATCGGAGTATCCGAAGCATTCGGACTATCCGAGCTGAGATGCTCGGTTGCCTTGTGTTCAACCTGTTCGGACTATCCGAACATAAGTTAGGACTATCCGAATAGAGACAGGCTGAGCACAAAAACGACTAGTTTTGGGAGGCTTTAAATACCCCCAACTCCCACCTACCAAACTAACCTGTGCATTCAATTCATTTTGAAGAGCTCTCTCACTCTCTCAAAGTTCAAGTGTTCATCTCCCTCAAATCCTTTGATTCTTAAATCTTTAGAGGAAGGTCAAGTAGAGAGATTGGTAGATCTAGAAGTGTTGATTTATCTTGAGCACTTGGTTCATCCTCAAGAGAATTTTTCGCCAGATCTTTTACTCTTGGAGGTTGAGGACTCCTAGACGGCTAGGAGTCGCCGGTGAGCTCCCAAGCTCGTGTGGGAAGCCGCCAGAAGTTTGTGAAGGTCGGATCCACCTCCGTAAGGGAAGGATTCAAGAAGAAGTAGGTGAGTGCTTTGTACAACACCTAGAGGAGTAGGGTTGAAAGAGACCCCGGCTTGGTGCCGCCTCAACGGAGAGGTAGGATCCCCTCAAGGATCCGAACTTCGGGTAAAAATCGTTGTGTCTCTTTAGATCTTGGTTTTCTCATTTGTCCCCTTTTATGCTTGGTTCAAATCTTTTGGGGATTAAAGTGTTTAATAGCTTCTTGTGGTAGATCTTGGTGGGATTTTATCTTCTGCAAGTTTTATTAGACGAAATACTTCATTTGGTGCTAGAAACGTTCTCTAGATTTGCTAGATCTACTTTTTAGGGTTTTAGAGCCCTGATATGTTCGGACTATCCGAACCACTTGGACAGTCCGAAGTAAATTTTGGAGTATCTGAAGTTTTAATTTCCGCTGCGATTTAAATTTGAAAAATGCCTATTCACCCCCCCTCTAGGCAACATCTCGGTCCTTTCAGATCGTGGCGAGGGCTCGATCGCTCGCCTTTCGCCAGTTTTCTTGGCCGACGCCTATGAGTGGGGCTCGATCGCTCGCTCGCGCCAGCCGCCACGTCAGCCACTCGCTTTCGCCAAAGCCACCACGTGGTCTTACTTATCTACTGGCGGAGAGGGTACCCTAGCGTAAAGTACGCTGACAACATGTTTTGCTATATATATATAATCAGCACATACCTACAACCAAACTATCATCAAAAAGAGAAATTCTAGTTTAAATTTTAGTTCAAACTTATTTGAACTAACTAGTAAACTAGTTAAACTCAGCAACTTAAATATTTCAAAAAAATTCGCATGCAATACATGGAGGAATATACATGTGTTTGGATCATGATGCCCTAGGTATATATACACACACGGAAGTGCTAACTTGCACTTGTGCGTGGATTAGTTATTCAACGTGCTGGCTGGCGAAGCACGTGCAAACCATCCCACGTACGCCCGTGTGTTGACTAAGCTAATCAATTATGTTGTCAAACCAACTAGTAAATGTGTTTCTTATTTGTACTAGATTTTTTTTATTTAGCATAACATTTTATTAATAGCTCTGATTTATGAACAATTTTTACCATTATTTTACTGACGATGAGAGCAATATAATGATATATGAGTCACCAATAAACACCACATTAATGATATTTTACTATCCATATACATAGATTTTACTATCATGTCAAAGGGTTCAATAGCTTGTGTAGTAGTAAAATCTTACAACATGTTCAGTAAATTGTTAGTAAAATCTTATTCATGTGGCATTTATTGGCAAGACTTATATCATTATATTACTCTCGTTGTTGGTAAGTTACTAGTGAAAACCGTTCGTGAATCAGAGCCGGTAATAAAAAAGTTATGGCTAAATTAAAGAAAAAAAGGTTTTAGTGCATATAAGGAAACACATTTACTAGTTGTTTTTTACACATAACTAATTGGCTTAGTACAGATTAGAATGTTTTACTGAATGTGTCGTAAGATTTTACTACTACATAGACTGCACAGGATGATATCTATTGTGCTTTCACTGAGGATATGTTGCACAATGAGGTTGCCTTGGCCCTTGGATAAGTATGGACATTAAAATGTACTTCCACTTTATAGACAACCAAAGAGGAAGGTTATAGATACAGAGATTCACGGGCTAAGTGCTATGTCAACTGCTCATATTATCGAAAGGATTCATTTCATCTATACTCAATCCAAACTTTATATTCCTCGGTTCCGCACTAAATTTTGCAAACCTCCTATCGATGTTTCTCTACTAGGAAGAATCAGTAGGGTGTCTTAACATTTCATCATTCTTACGTTCCTCCGAGTGCCAATACAGTAGTTTTGCCTCCCTTAGGTTGACAAATAAATGCTTCAAACTGCGAATTATAGGTAGATACCGCACCTCCTTAGCAAGAGATCCTTTCTTCACATTGATGCCCTCGCCATCGTCATCTAGTTGATTCTTACGCTTGTACCAGGATGCGTTGCACACCGAACATACATGTAAGTCTGCGTACTCTTTACGATAGAGAATATTGTCATTCGGACATGCATGTATTTTTTCTACTTCCATTCCTAAGGGACAAAGAACCTTCTTGGCTTTATAGGTTGTTGTTGGCAACTCATTTTCCTCTGAAAGCATGTCTGCTAATAGACCTAATAGCGTCGTAAAACTCTTGTCGGACCAACCATTACTTGCCTTCAATTTCAATAGTTCAAGTATGGACGACAACTTTATATATTTCGACTTGCCATCCATCAAACCCCAGAATTTGCCATACTCTCTCTCATCATGGTTCCCTTCTGTATTACGCAGCATCTGATGCAGATTGTCATTGTGCAGTATGTCCTCATCGAAAGCACAATCAATATCATCCAGTGTATCGTTGATTTCGTCGGCACTGTTAGTATTGTCTGCTTCTTGTATAATCCGCCTTTCACCATGATTGATACAACATATATACCCCTTTTGAAACCCCTAGAATCAAGCGTGCTTCGATCTGGGTTGAGTTGCCAAACATTCTTAGATTGTTGCAGTCATTGTATGGACAAGACATAAATTAGACCCTCGTTTTAAGCATATCCTCCTTTGCAGCTCTTATAAAAGAAGAAACATCATTAATGTACTCAGCACTCGCATGGTTTGCAGTGTACATCTAACTTCGGTCCATCTATGTATGCTACGTATATAACAATAAATGTTAAATAATGAAATACACTAAGAGTGCACATGCATACATTCTTAAATTGAAGCACAAATTAACAAACTAAATCCTACCCTAAATCATAAATCATGCTAGATCTAAAGAACGAATGGATCCACAATCTACATATAAGCTTCATTTAAACTTACCAAATTAGCTTCTTACATCATAAAGAAGAAATGGATCTTTATGTATCTACATTTGAACTTAGCATCTTCAATTCAATTCTCTCTTTACCTAGCTAGCTATATCTTGAGTAATAATGCAATTAGAATCAATAATTATTTTAGATCACAAAGAACAAATGGATCTACACAAAGCTAGATCTAAACCATCTTCAATTCCCTCTTTACCAAGCTAGATTTTGAATATAGTGCAATTAGAACCAATTACTAACCTTAGATTACCAAGAACAAAAGTATCTATAATCACTTTTCCAAATTCATAGTCTCCTTTCACCAGATCGCCTCTCAATCGCAGCCACCTCAAAAATAGCTTGAAAAACCCTAAAAACACTAAGGGCCTATTTGTTTCAGCTTTGGATTCTCTAAAAGCTGATTCTGGATTGTAGTTGTAGAGAAGCTGATTCTCCAAAAGCTAGAATCCAAAATCACATATAGAGTGGATTGTGGATTATTGTGGATTCTAGTGTATATGGGTGGGTTGGATTGTGAAAATCGGATTCTAGAATCAGGCTGTTTATTTTTATTCTGTTTTTGGGGCCGAAATCCAGAATCAAAAGCTAAAACAAACATGCCCTAGATAGATCAGGGCTCTCTATACTTATTTCGAGAAAATTCTCATCACAGACGATTTTAATCAAGAATCGTTAGTAAACAAGAACCGTCAGTGATGACAACCATTCACATCACTGATGGTTTTTGGCTAAAAGTGTCAGTGATGAGAATTCACATCACTAATGGTTTTTGGCTAAATCCGTGAGTGATGCAAATGGTAGTCATCACTGATGGTTCTTGGTTAAAACCGTCTCTGATGATTCTCACATTACTGTCGGTTTTAGCAAAAACCTTCAGTGATGTGAATGGTCATCATCACTGATGGTTCTTGGCTAACATTGTCTCTGATAAGGCTCACATCACTAGGATTTTAGCCAAAAAAATATCAGTGATATTAGTCATCTCTGACATTTTTTTTGCTAAAACCATATGTGATGATCAACTATCATAAGTAGTTTTTTTAAAACCATCAGTGATGATGGGTCTAATATAAGTCTTTTTTTAGTAGTGATGGCACAAAATATACTCAATGGGCCCGAAGCATGGCGGCACGAGGCAGGGCATAGCGACACGTGATAGGCGCCCTGCTGTGATACTGCGGCTGGCGCTGTTGGTAAAAGATGGAGAATGGAGACTGGAGAGTACTTCTAAGCGCGCCCTTGATGCCTTGTACATCCATCTTCCTGCTTGCCTCATACGGCCATCAACGCCACCACATCAGGTATACGCTGATCTGGAACACATAAACGATCTCAACATTAGGAAGTAGCAAGTATGTATGCATATTGTTGCTATTCTTTTTTAATTCCTTACTAGGCGAACCCCACTCTAGGGTTTTAGATTTTTAATGAGACAGTAACTTTGTATTTATGCCCAATAAACAAATAAAAAATAGTTTTTTCCTTAAATAATTGTGTGTACCGGATCCTCATCGAAGGTCAATGCTCGCTCCTCATGCTTGGTGCCGTCCATGGAGATAGACCAACTACAACGACTTTCATCACTCTACACATCCAATAGGACAAGGCTTAGTCTAACATGACATAGCGTGCGTTGGTCCATGCCTAGGCCTCGTCAGAGATGAGTTGGGCCGACACAGCACAACACGTCGAGATGGCCATGTTGAGCAGGCGTGACATGCAGTGGCCTGAAGCTCGTTGTGCCCGTGCCATGCCAGCATGGCACGGCCCAACTCCCAGTTCTATCAACTCCGGTGGATGGGGATGGTTGGCCTCCTAGTTCGTTTTATACCTGGTCGGCTACCGATGCCCTCACCAAAAGCGGCTATGCCATGGATGGGGATGGCCACACAATCGGGACGCTACGTCCAGGATCTCCCTGCTATGGATGGATCATGGTCATCATTGCTATTGCCATGTGCCCTGCTCAAATCAAAGTCGTCATCATTGGATCGAGGTTCATCACCACCGCTCAAGGCCCCTTGACACTAGATGGCCCCCCGCCACTGGATCAATCGGGATGACGAAGGGGAGGTGACAGTTAGGGCTTAAAAAGGCTTGAGGCTCGCGAGCTGCTCGTTCTCGGCTTGCTTTAGGCTTGATTCATGCTTGGTTCAAGCTCCAAATAAGCTGGACTCAAGTTTAATCCTGAGCTCACTAGTTTCATCGAGCCGAGCTCGAATAGCTCATAAACTTGGTAAGTTTGTAAATTACTTGTTAAATATTACTATATATTAACTCTTACCAAGCTTACTTAATCCGAGCTCTAGTTTGAGTATTTTTATTGTTGAAAAATAGTTTATATTAAATTATTTATTGTTACTGAGCTTATTTGAGCTGAACTCGAGTCTACTCAAGTTTAGACCGAACTGAGCTTGAACCTAAGTCTAGACATGAGCTTGGCTCAAACTTTTACCGAGCTCAAGCCTGGCCTGCTCGAGCTCAGCTCGTTTATAGGCCTAGTGATAATTAGGGTTTGATAGTGACATTGATATACGTAGTGACAGGGCGATCCAGTGAGAGGAATTAGTAGTGGATGGAGAGGAGCGGGTATGACTCTTTTGGTGGCAAGAGGGATGGTCGGAGTAGGTGGAATCGCTAGTGTCAACGGCGTTGGTGTGGGAGGAAGAGAGAGATGCAGGAGTAGGAGTGTGATCAGGGCGAGGGAGAGATGGTGCGTGATATAGGACTAGTGTGATCAGGGAGAGGGAGATGGTACGTAGATTAATATAGGGTGGGCTCACCTCGGGAGAGAGGAAGATGGGCTAAATACTAGAGGAATAAAGCATTTCGAACATCTGTGTGATGTGGCAATAAGATAATGAATCTAGATTCTCTCACGTTGTGGATGGCCTAACATAAGTCAAAGATCGAGTAATCTGCTGCGAGGCAAGCTTCCAAATTAGCTGCTGCTGCTAGCTAGTAATTTGATACGGTGGCTTGGATTGGAGGAGAAAACAAATTAAGCTTTTGGCGATGTGGTGGTGATCAGGAGCCGGTGTCGGTCATGGCAGCATGGACGAGCAGCATGCCCATGCACGAATGGCCTTATGTATTATACTGCACTGGCTATAGCAAAAGGACACGGCGATTAATTGACCAAAAGGCCAACATGCATCGATCTAATTTGTATGTGATCGAGTGGCACTACAATACTTTTTATGTTTCTATAAGATGTTAAAGTCATCTTTTCAAATGCCACAATTGTGGCTCTACGTACAATGTTGCGATGGCTAAAGAGATATTTACTGAAATATCTTTATATTCTATATAAGATATTTTGTAAGGTCACTGTATTGCGTCTCTAGCACCGTCTAGAAAATAAAAAATATATTTTAAAAATATGTTGGAATCAATCATCAAACTTGAGACCTTGTGAATAAACAAGTATCACGACTAACCATCTCGCTCATTCATATGTCACAACTTGTTTATACTCATATTATAATTCCTATGAGTAATACATAACATGTCTTAAATATCTAAAGAATATTTCTAGAAAATAAAAAATACCTCAAACAACATCTCTACAACATAAGGTCAATTTAAGAAATATCTCATAAAAAATGTCTCTATATGATTTTATTTTAAAAAAAATTAAAAATGCCTACACACGATCCACTTCTCTACACTCTCACCCCCTCTAAATGACTAAATCCATACTCCAATGAATCCAAAACCCTAACCAGGTGAACGCGATCCCTAAGTGCGCCGGAGAAAAAAGAGGACAAGCCCGTTGAAGCAGGGAGCCATGGATCTCTAAGTAGATCCAGAGGTTAGAAATTGGACTGAGTTTGAAAAAAAAAAGTCGGTTGATATATTTCAAATCCGTAGTTTTAATTAGTCCAATGCGTCCCATACTCCCATATATCCGAGGATCAAATTTTCGTTGAATTTCGGCGAAATTTCAGATTTCGGGCCTAGCCGAATTTAAAATTTCTAAAAAATTTAAATTTGCTACAGTAATTTCGGATCTTAAATCCGGATTTTGACTTTTTTGGGCCGGATTTGACCGGAATTAGTCCAATAACCCTTAAGAAAGTCATCTTACATGAAAATTTGATGAAAAACTAATTTTTTGAGACATTTTAAAATTTGGGCAAAAACACTATCAGATTTTTATAAAATTGTACAAGCTTGATAATGATCTAAAAAATTTATTGTATCATCCATAGTAGCGTAGGATCATACAGAAAAAGTTTCAAAATAATTTAACATCATTTGTTATCTTTAAAAAATCAAAAACAGAATGGACATAATTGGGACAGTAAACTTATTAGATTTTTATAAATTTTCTCGTGTGTGATCATGATCTAAAATTTTTTATGACAGATTAATAATTTCCTCAGTACCATTCTATAAAATTTTCAAAAAATTTTAACTTTCTTTGTTTGCTCAATAAAATCTATCAATGCAGTAAGCACTAAACTTAATTTGTTGTATTATATTTCAAAAATCAAACAGAGAAAGAACATAAATGGCACTGTGCCTTATAAGAATTTTATAAATTCACTGGAGCGTGATCATGATTATAAATTTTTGTGAGATATTAATAATTTCCTTTTCACCCTTATGTAAAATTTTTAAAAAATTTAAACCTTTTTTATTGCTAAAGTAAATCTATTATTTATCATCGGCCTTTTAACAGGATAGTAGCACTCTTTGAATTTTTAAAAATTTATGACACTTAATCATCATATGAAAATTTTATGAAAATATTATGGATGTGTCAGGACCATCCAGAGAAATTTTCAAAATTTTATAACCACGTTTGTTCTAATTTTCATTCGGATGAAACTTGCCGCTCAGCACTTTACCAAGACAGTACTAATGTTTGAATTTTTAAAAATTCCTCACATTTTATCATCATCTAAAATTTTTACAGAAATATCATAAATATGTTAGGAATCTCCACAAAAAAATTCAAAATTTTCTAACATCATTTGTACTATTTTTCATCCAGTTCAAACTTGCCGATCAACGTTTCATCGGGACAGTACCAATATTTGAATTTTTTAAAAATCCACAGAATTTATAATCACTTGAAAATTTTATGAGAATATCTCTAATGTGTCAGGAACCTATAAAAAAATTTCAAAATTTTTCGACATCGTTTGAACCAATTTTCAGTCAGTGCATTTTGTCCGAAATTTCGGGTAATTTCGGCGAAATTTCAGAAATTTCGGTGCCAAACAAACCGGATTTGAATTTTGCTTTTTGAATTTTAAATGTATTTCGACCGAAAAACCAAAATTCGACCGAAATTTCGAATTTCGGAAGGGTCCGAATTTTTTCACAGAATGAAAAGTTGAACCCTGCATATATCTATCACGTCTTGTGCTTCTGGTCAAAATAGTAGCCTTACTTTGCATGCAGATTGCAGGCTGGTCAGGTCATGATCAGTGCGTGCTCGTGCCTGCAGTTTAGCAGAGCTAACATGTAATTAGGGCATCTCCAATGATACCACTTCAGCTAGCTATAAGCGTGTCATTTCAGCATTTTGCTTAGGTGGAAGAGAAAAAATGAGGAGAGAGATATAGACCGGCTACTAATGTATAGTCAGGCTATAACTGATTCCAATGCACTTATTATCTATTACATGTGGACTAATATTTAATTTTATAGACAATGCTATAGTTAATCTATTGAAGAGGTTGTTTATATGCTATCTATAGATGACATGGATATTTTTTATAGCTAGTACTATTAGAGATGCGAGGATCCATAACAGGAACATGTCAGAAGAAGATCTCCCATATAGATTCTTTCCAACATGAACGCAACACCTGTCATCAAAGCTGCAGGCTAGACACACTAGACCTGAAAACTCTCTGCAATTGCATTACCTTGACGTACGCGAAGTTAGTTTTTTAAGATAGAAAAGGTTAAATAATTAATGGAGCATATATGGATCGAGGAAAGGGTTCCGGTGTACTGGCAATGGCCACCACAACTTTAACGTCGCACTGTTGATTGGAGAAATGAATAGCTTTGATCATGCTACAGTATTTCATGATCCAACAGTCGTTAGTGTCACTGCTAAAGTAATGGATCTCAGTTCATAGATTGATCATGCCTACTGAGTAGAGTGAGTATCAAGACCATCTCTTAGCGGAAAAAAAAGAACAAATCAAATGGGGTCGATAGTCAATACCCACACATCGATCATATATATATGTTTATACTTTTTTAGAGGTAGAAGGAGGTACACCGCGCATCTCTACATGCACACACATATGCACGTCTCCTAATACATAAAAACTCGAGAGCCTTCCGAGTGTAGATACACGTTATTTCACTAAATTAATACGCACGCATGTGTGTACAGTCAGCTGAGCTAGCTACACTCAGTTCCCGTCTCTTTTTAGCTATTCACCTCGATCGACAACCGTAAACCTACCTGATCATAGCTAGCGATCTGATTCTCGTATTTCCTCGACAGGTACAGTGATCTGCTCTTATTCCATGAAGGCTTCTGTCGTCAAAACATACACCAAAATTAAGCAACATAATTGAAGAGCTGAATCGTGCATAACCGCTCATTATACTGATCAATGAAGCAACTTAAGGATATATACAGTTCCAATATTGTTTTTTGGGGCCTGAATTTGTTTTAAGTACACACGTACGGTTGCCACCGAAGAGCAAAAATATCATGTCATAATCCAAAACGACATGGCCTGCATGATCACCTATGTGACGGCCACGAATCAAAACCCGATGAGACGACGACATCGAGGTGATGTGGTGATGATCTTACGTTTTTATCCCAAGAGATCGATCGAGGCAGTAGCTGTCCTCGACAGCTACCCGACTCATACAGCGCATATGATGTGACCCCCCAGGTGTTAAACCCGTTTAGTTGCTAATAATCGCCAGTGTAACTTCCATTTCATCCCCGAAACAAAACAAAAATTATGGGCTCTTGGGCCCCGTGGATGCATCATTGTATCTACATAGTCGGCAAAACGCATACATCGATCGTTTCACTGCATGTTCATGCTGTTGACTTCGTTTGTCAATTTGTTGATATTTTGTTCTTTTATATAGATTGATCAAGAAATTTTGACTCAATATTTTTTTTATTTCTAACCGTAAGATCAAGAGGAGGCGCGACATGTCAGATCGATGTTTATTTGATCTTTCTTTAATATACTTACAAAAACACAAACGTTGTTTTTTTTTTTAACTCTAAATTCAAGCGTTCGTTGTGACTGGTTTGAGGAGGTTGATTGATACTCATGCTTGATCATAACATTAGCTGTACCCCAAAAAGGTCCTTGATAATAACATTTGCATTCAGGAGTACCGCTAGTTTCGTGTTGATATTTTTGCAATACGTCGAAACTATGTTGAGATAATCATAGTCCGGGTTTGATTAAACACCTTTTTTTTTGTGTAAGAAAGCTGTTGTTTTTTTAAGACCAGGCCGGACCTACGTACTACTGTTGGGAAGAGATGCATACTTGCTTAGTTGCTTGAGTCCCCATCCGGGTCGTTCCTATCAAACATCAACTAGAGTTATTTTGGCTTCTAAAGTGTGTTTTATAGCTACACTGTTGCAGCACTGTGGATCAAGCGAATTTAGCTGAAAACTGAGGACTGGAGATCTGTAGATAGCTTAGGATACCCTAACTGCACGCCACTATATATTGCTTGGCTGCATTCATATTTTGAGGGGTTGCATATCCCATCCCTTTCAGGTTTCTAAATAGACTCTAAGGATGCTTCACCAAAACAACGATCAGCAATGTCGTTGTTGATCGCTCACATTCAGAGGCGATCGGCAATGTCGTTATTGATCACTCGCATTCAGAGGTAATTACACCAGAGACGGAAGGAAAGCGTAGTGAGGGTGTAAGTGGGTAACCAACCAGACAACCCTGCAGGTACACTCGTTTTAGCATTTTGTCGAATGAGATTGATGCATACTTAGGAATATTCGAATCATTGAATTTACTTTGTGTAGTAGAGGTGAGAGAACGAATGAGATTTTTTTCCAAGCGGCAAAATTCGATTTTAATTGGCTAAACTTAACCATATATAAGATCGCTGAGCCGCGGGTTATTTGATTATTAGTATGGCATCCAATTTCGTTAAGGAGATTGCAAATTAGTACTTGTGTTTTTCAAGTTAAGATTACTTGAATTACTCATCTTTGGATCTTCACCAAGATTCGTGCTCCATCTTCATCTCCTGTACTGCAGCTGTCCAACGAGCAGGGTTTGGGTTCACTCAATTTAGGGTTTGGGTTTACCGTTGCCCAAGGTATAGACGGAGGAGGGGTGGGGGTAGATTGGTTGTAGCGATCCGCATAATTAATCTAGGGCAACGACAGTAACACTGTAATTATTCTGAGGTAATTACACTAATATCAACATATTAGCTAACAAAACATCGAGTGCACCCGACACTTTGTGAGTTAATACACCGTGTACAAAGTGTTGTAGTAAAACAATAATTAGAAATTGAAATGGAAGCTTATTATAATTCATTGTGACGTAGGTTACAAGTCCAGAGATACCAAGTCATACATAATGCACAATACATCAACAATAAATATACATAAACACTAAGTACCTAATGGATCGATGGTCGCTACCGTACAATCCACTACTCCACCCAATCCTCCTATTAGTCTTCCACCACCTCGTCACTCTGACCTTGTGGGAGATCCTCAACCCACGCCCAGTAGGTAAATCCATAATGCTTAGCTTCTAAGCAAAGAGGGAGTTAAGTAAGGGTGAGTACATAAGTACTTAGCAAGTATTAATAACAAAATGCAGTATATGAATTTTTCTATCATCCATCTCATGGATAACTTTCTCTTAAATCTATTTTTTTTAGGAAAACAGATTTTATTAGGAAAACACGGGTTTTCGATTTTAATTATTGAAATTGCTACTAGCACTCGTATATAAAGTAGAATTAGCTTTTGTAGCCTCCAATCCAAGAGACAAGCATGAATTCCTAATTTGATCCTACGTAGATTTGTAACACTTTATCTATAGTGAACACAACCTCAGTTGAGAACCCAGAACGTTTATCACTACTTAGGTATTAGATTTCCAATCCTGATAGCTGACAAGTTGTGGTGTCCTCGACTACTCCCCACCCACTTGCAGCATACTAGTTGTACCCCGACTTCAATGCACATCAGCGGTACTCATCTCAAGGCATTTAAATATGGCTCCCTAGAATAGATCAACCACAACTGAATTCTAAAACAGTGTACCTCACTAGGACTCCCGGCATACCAACTTCTCACTCTTAGTTATCTACTCATATCTAATATGGAGATCATAACACCATCGTAGGACAACCTTTTCTGGTCATTTTCACACACTATAGTTGATACAAAAATATGGCTCATTGCCCGAATGTAATGGTTTATCCTTATGTTCTAGCAAATGTAGAGGTGTGACGACCCTCCTTTTCGGTACGGAATACCAAGAAGGATGATCTATGTGCATACAATACTAGTTCAATGATTAGTGGCTAGTACGTATATTTTCAACATTGGTAGTACATTCATACATAATATTATTTAAAGCGGAAGCTGTTTATACAATATAGTCTTACAATTCAGAGTAAGTTGTAGCGGGAGTCCAAAAGAATTAAGTTGTAGCGGGAATCCAAAAGTTTTGTGGTATGTCTATACAAACCCTCAAGTAACTGACAAGGTATAAACCCTGGAAAATCACATTATCGAAATTCCTGTATCCTGCGGTGAAGCATATATTTTTTAGGGCCTCTTCTTCAACTAAACCAATAAATAAGTAAGGATGAGTACTTTTGTACTTAGTAAGACCTAAGGTGTATCATAAAAATGCAGTGAAAGTAGGCTATGTCAAAGGAGGTTTCTACGGTTACTTTGCATAAAACGAAATTGTACTTGTAAATTAAGTAGTAATTTGTAAACGAAATTTTATAAGACCAAATTTGACATGTATATAAATAAATAAGAGTAGCATAGCATAGTATAACTTACAATCCTCTATGAATGTGAGAATCATATCATCTAGTTGCCATTCACTGGCATAAAATTTGAAACAAAGACTTTCCAACGAATATCTCTAATTCAAACCATTTTGAAAATACCAAAACATCTAATTAGTTCATCAAGTCTCACATGATCGCGGCACGGTTTTTTGAAAAATTTAAACTCTGTAGAGGTATACAGTTTTATTCACAAGACATGACTGATTCTTTTTGCAAGCTAATAGCACACTTCCTTTGGTGTACCATAGAGGGTCATGACATAACCGTTACATTACATAGACCTAACTTTATACCGGCCCGGTGACGACAAAACCATACTGTAGCAGTAGAAAATATTGTACATTCTCTGTATGACAAATGGTTATACTCCCCATTGTCCTACTTCTTCCCATTGTATGGCGTACACCGTTGTATATATTACTATGCATTTACTCACACCTCTGTGTGGAAGCCCCTACAAGCAGTCTATCTCAAAAAGCTTGTATATCTCTAGCCTTCCAATGTGCAAAGCTAAATCTAAATAACTTAATAGGTTAAGGCCATCCCATACCAACACCTTAATAGGTTAAGGCCATCCCATACTAGCACTTGTGGTTGTACGGATATCACTTGGATCATACAACACTATATTCGGTTCTTAATCCGATCTGGATAATAATCTCCTCTTATCTACGTGCAAGTCAATCCCATGCACATCTGACCATTGCCAATAATCATCCGCGTCAAAACCATAGTTTTATCTTCATTTTTACCAAAATATCAGTAACCTTTAATGTCATATCCAACCTTTTTAGATTATAAAGAACAGTATTTATCTTCATTTAACTTCCCATCTACTAAGCATGGCTAAGCATGAATATTAAATAATCACGTGTACCCATATTGACATTATGTATTGTCGAACCTTATTTTAGGGTTATCAAGATTCATAGTTCAATATTTATTAAAGAAGTTCTATGAGATAGGGTTATAGCTACTAGTACCACAATATAGAGAATTTACAAAACATACATGCATGCATAAATAGATTTGACCAAACAAGATGAAATTAAAACACTAGGATCAATATGATCAAAGAGGGTGCTTGCCTTGCTTTGTTAGTTCAGGAATCGACTCGGGGTCGGTCTTCAGTAGCAGCTTTGTGTACATTGGTATCTACATGTAATTATCATTTTGTATACAGCAATAAGAAGCAATGATAATAAGAGGCAAAAAAAGTAAAATACATCAATATAAAGGTTCTGATGATAAAAAGATTTTGAATAATGATTTCATATTATTTGAGTCCATTTGTTTGTGTTATGGATTTATGGTTTATACTATAAAGGGTTAGGTTTTTAATAGAATTCAGATGTAAAGTGTATTTAAATATAATAATCTCTATAGAATAGGACGGTCTTGCCTTAGGGAACATTTCTAAGCTGGACTTACTTGTATTAGTGTTTATTTGTGATGTTCTGTTCATTTCCTAATCTTATGTGGTTTTAGCGTATATATATTATAAGGGATTAGATTTCTTTTTAGATTTGCGGATGCAACTTACATGTACATTTAACTATTTTTGTAGCATTAGTAGGTCTTGACCATAGAAGTGTTTTGAAACTGATTTTGCATATATTAACTTCTATTTGTAACAGTTATTCATGTTTTAACTTTTTGTACATAAAAAATGTAGCTAATTAGGAACTTGGTTTAAACTAAGTCAAAATATTAAATATTTTTTAAGATTAGATGATCTGGACCTATGGAATGTTTTGAAGTTGGTTCCACATGTATAATCATTTATTTGTGTATTTTAGCTATAAATATTATTCACTTGACCATAAGACATAGTCTTTTATAAATTTAGTTCAAACTAACTCAAATATGAATTTTTTTGCATAAACAAGGATATTGTGGTTCTAGTGAGGTTTAGGAACTGGTTTTACCAAATTTTGAATTTCTATGCATGACTCATATCTATTTGAATTTTCAATGCATTGGAATAAACTTATATATGTATTTGATATAAATTAGGTTTTTTTGTATAAATGAGTTTCTTATGGCCTCTAAAATTTTATAAAATTCATTTCATAAGTTTAGGAGTTATGGTTTATATATTTCCAATAGTGATCCCATATTAGGGTTTTATTCAAACTTTACTTAAAATAAATAAAATTGTAGTGAAACATTAATTTTTTTGCATGTTCTTAAACTACATGATTTAACATGAATTTAGAAATTTATTTCGCTGAATTCAGAGCTATAATACAAAAGTTATTAAGGTTTGAACATTAGCCAGTTTAGAAATTCATTGAAAAATGTGAAAATATGTGTTCTAAAATGAAAAGCATATTTCACCATTTGAATGGGCTCCTGTGTCTCACGCTGGCTGTCAAACCAATCCCACCTTGTAGTGACTCAGAGTAGGGGATGGCTCGGAGACGGCCGCTGGTGGTGAAGCAAAGGCAGAGCCGGCCGGGCATTGACTCAGGGAGCACCATGGTGGTGTGACTGCCTAGGGGCAAGCCTTGGTGATGGTCGGTGATAGCCGAAGCATAGCCGCCACTAGGGCTACATAGCAGTTCTTATGGCCAAGTGGCCACGGGGTAAAACAGAGTGTACTCAAGCTCGAAAAATGGTCAAATGAGCATAAGCGAGCTTGTGGGGTTCCATTTTCCCGCTTAATGGTAACAGAGCTCGGCTGTGATGGGCTGCCACCGTGCGCCTGAGTAGTAGAAGAAGAAGAACGGCTATGTGATGATGCTATAGTCTTTTGAAGGTGAAAACGAAGGTGCAATAGAGCTTAGGAATGCACTAGGATGTTCTAGGTTTAAATAATTTGAAAGATTCTCACCAAATCACCTTGACCAAGATTTGCCCCCTTTTCGGGTTTTCACTAGAATCAAGGAAAGCGGTGGCACAGTTGGTGTTTGGCTCGGGCAAAGGAGTTCATGGGGAGGTGTTGATGCCATGAGAGGCTTTGGTTGGCCTTATATAGGCATAAAAAGCAATGATGACAGGGTGTGAATCGGCTCGGTAATGAGGAGCAACCTGACAACAGAGGAGACAACACGTAGCTTTGATCAGTGTAGGGCAATAAATGAAGCCGTGAGGCATGGACGACGTGATATGATTTGTCTAGGTCAATGTAGGGCATGGGCAACACATGCCGCAATAGCGTTGCGGGCAGCTTTGCCGTGGCAGTAAGGATTGTGGTCACTCCTAGTCATGGTAGGAGATGGGCAAAGGTGGGCAGCTTCAGGCTAAGAAGGGAGTAGAGATGGGTTGTTCTACTGGCTGGTGGGTCAATGCCAAATGGGTTGGACAGGGGCTGGGTACTTGAGCTGTAAAGAGGGCATGGCATAGAGGCTAGGAGGCACGGACAATGTTTGTGGCAAGAACTGGGCAACGTTTCCACTGGCTTTTGGCTATCGTGGCAAGAAAAGCAGAGGAGAGGCAGTGTTGGCTATGGTGTGGGCAAGGCAACTTGACTGGGAAGGGAGCAAGGCAACAAGGGCTATGACTGCTAGGTGGGCCAAAATATGTGGGGGCCCCATGCAGCAGTAATAGCAAAAGAAGAAACCAGAGATTTTCATTTGGACAAAGCTCGATATTTTTATTAATTAAGCTACCAATCTTGTTGAAAAATTTTCAAACTTTTTGTGTGGGTTTCCAAAGAAATATTAATCCTACTATTAAAATTTCAAATCACAATCTATCTTGTGCAATTTATTAAAATTCTGACAAGCACACTATGTTAGCTATTTGTTTTTTAATTTTATTTTTCTAGGGATTTAAATTTTGTCCATTTTATTTGAAAATTTTTTGGGTGCTTACATGGTTATTTATAGCTTTCCATATAATTGTCAGATGATGATCAGATCTATATTTTTTTATAAAATTTTGACATTGATGAATTGAGTTATTTGCATTTTCTATTTTTGATTTTATAAATGCATCAAATGAGATTTTACTTTTTGAAAATTTTTAGGCCAGTTCCCTATGTATTGTGAGTACTTTTATAAAATTTCCATATATATATATATATATATATATATATATATATTCTATCCGTTGGATGTTGGATGATTTCAACACATCAACAATTCAAATACTGCCTCAGTAGTTCATCATCAAACTATCTTTCCAACACATCTGATTCATGGTTTTCTTAAAAAATATTTTCTCATGCATTGGTGATATCACGTATAAGCAAATATGTTTTATTTAAAATATTTAAATATGATCAAGTGATTGCTTGCCTGAAATTAGGTGGAGATATGTGTCCTCATACCGTTGCTAAAAGAGATCACTGGTCGGGTTTGATTTACTTCCTAAAATTATGAGAAAACTATAGTTCAGATGGCTACCAAATCATTACGTGTTTTATGGTGTCCAACTTTTCCTGACTTCTATTAAATTGATATATGTGTATATTGCTTATTCTAACTTAGGGTATATTTGTGTGATGAATTTTTAATTTGGCTTATTTTGATTTGGCTATTTTTGAAATGTTGCATTTTAGTTTGGTGGATTTTAAGTTAGGTTAAACCTAGGCCTTGATACGGCTTTCACATTTTAATCATGGAGGTGGTTCTTACCCATACTTAATTTCTTATTATTTACCAGTTTATATTAGCGTTATTTTGATGTTCTTCTTCTTATCATTAGTAGATGTTTTCCTTTTTCTTCTCTCTCTTTTATTTCATTTTCCTTTTTCTTTCCTCCTCCTGGCCATCCTTATCCCCTCTTCTCACTTTCCCCTCACACCTCCCTCTCTGCCTCCATGACGTTGCCCGACTCACTGTCCGGTCTCCGATCGTTGTCGTCGCCTGGCACCCTGCGTCTGCTGCCCATGCTGTCGTTCGGCACGGCCTCCCAGCCTGGGCCGCCAGGCCTCTTCCTTTCCTATGTGCGCACCCCCAAGTCACTATGCCTATGTCGTCCCTAGGCTGTCGGCCTACTACCTTGGCCTGCTTAGCCAGTGTCATGCCTTCAGCTCCTCTCCCCAATATTGGGCCTCCTGTGCACCCCCGACACCAACTGCCTCCTCTTATGCCTGCCTGGGCATTGCCCATGCCAGCCTCACCACGGGCCTGCTCTCCCTGGCAGGCCCCGCTTGGCCTCCCATCAGTTGCTGCCTCAACTCCACCAAATCCCTAATATGACACCAACCTTCCGTTATCCCCATTTTCCCTCCTTTTTGTGATGTTTGATCCACTATGGCATATCTAGTTTGCTCCTTATACTCAACTTACACGGGTTGATGATGATTATTTGGATACATTTGGGTTGGCAGTGCTGTGATGATACCTAATGAACCCTTGTATACCAGGGTGTACAACGGTTTGTCGGGCACATATCGCTACCCCTAATGTGGCCCTTCTAAAACCCCGAGTAGTCTCTATGGTGATTCACTGGTTATTTAGCTTTGTTATTTAGCTCATGTCTAGAACTATATTGGTCATATGTCCTATGTTCTTGGAGCTAATATGAGATATGTGGTGATTACCTGGGATGTGGAGAATGGGGAATGGAGTGATGCTGGAGAATGAGGTCGGTGGTGAGGTTGATAGTAAGGTGGCCATTTTCCTGGCCTCCTTGCTCTTGGCCTCCTTCTCCTGCCTTCCTTGCTTCTGGCCTCCTCCTTCTGGCTCCCTTCTCCTAGTTATCTTTGCCTTTGGGCTGGCTTGGTTGCTAGGTTGGGAATTACCACTGTACAATTATTACTACAGAAATGAACATCACAATTAGTTCTTTTTCATCATCTGGATCGGTTTTGGTGGTGATACAAAATTATTAGACAGTGATATGGAAACGCCATCATAGTCGGTTTTAAGTCGATAGAGATATGGTGTCATCACATTGATTCTTAGATCAGAACCAATTGTGATGTGTCCCTCATCACAATCGTTTATGAGATAGAACTGATTGTGATGAGGGGCACATCACAATCGATTCTAAGATAAGAACCAATTGTGATGTGGTGTCTATAACTCCTTTAGCTCTATTTTGCCATCTAATAGTAGGCACTATAAGAATAACAATTAACTGATTAATCAACTACTATTTTTCTACAAATCATGGATGAAATATATATTAAAACAAAGATACATTAAAAGCCACACACATATTTCATACTAAAATTTTTATCCAAACATATTATCTTGAACACAACATTTGAAACCAACTACATGATCTGAGCATCTGTCACAATAACATGTCTAGCTTGCATGTTTAAATTAAAATATGACTAAATCACTAGGGTATATCAACTCATCGCTAGCAACCAATCAGCCATACAATCCATCACAATAAATCATCTGCAAAAAGAAGAAATCAATTAGAAATTGAGTAGAACATAGACATAGAAGACAATTGTCTGTGACTTCACAAAAGAACATGTTGGTAGATACTGATTTAATACAAGCTACAACACCTAGCAACAAAAGCCGCAACAACTCACTAATAGGGCTAAAACATGACTGCTGAGTGTAAGACACAGAGGAAAAGAAGAACAAGAAAAATGAAAATTGCATATGTCACGTTGTTCCAAACATGTAGCATGCTATGGTAATGGTGCAGGTTGATTGAAAGCTAGAAAAAATCGAACAAGGTTCCAAAGCATTAATGTTTAGTTATCTAATAGTTTTTTGTTGTACATGCCCCTAAAGGCACTAGGAATGAATAGTGGCAAAGATGACAAGAATAGACTTAGCTGAAAATAAATTGTAGCTTTTCCAGGAGTCATGCAAATTCACACGTACCTAACATGCACTAACTGAGCCATAAACGAAATTTATCTTCTGCATTGCCATCCTGACCCTGAAATTGCTGAACCATGAAATAGTCTTCAATTTTTTCCCCTTTTAACTTCTTTACATGTTTAAGAATCAAAACAAAAAAGTCTTCAACTTTGTGCCCGTTTAGCTGTCTTGCATGTTTAAGAATCAAAACAGGGTACTCTAACCTGTCAGAATTGAGAAATATGTATCGATGAAAGTCCTCCCTCATCAAACCATGAATTTCTACACAGTCTTGACAATTATATATGTTTGAGGTAAAAAGTTAGAGCAATTAAGTATCTACACAAAACAAGAAATATTAATAAAATGGAGATAGTTGGCCCATTCCAATATCTAGCCAAACTGAAATATAGCTAAATTCATTAATTAATTTTGTTGTTAAGTGTCAAAATAGTCAAATTAAACTATTAAGCAAAGAATAATTAACCCCAACATGCAGCAGCAGTACAGAACTCGAACTCATCAAAGGTCATAGCTTTGGATTTCGTAGAAATCCAAAAAAATGAATCCACTGCCACACAAAGTACATCACGCATTACATAAAAATATCCCTTAATCATAAGATTTTGTAGTAGGTTTGGCCAACTAGTAGGCTCCATCAGCACTAACACACTAGATTTTGCTATCATGTTATGACAAAAATCAGTATAGAAGGAGAGGAATAACAAAATTAGTAAGTTAGAAACCTAATTTTGGTAGGGTTACCAAGGGATTCTGATATGGAGCTCTAGGAACTGAGGGGCTTGTTGGGCTGGTGGATGGGGACGACCGACTGGAGCTCGAGCAACGTGCACAGTGGAATTGGTGGAGGCTCGTTGCTAGAGTGATGGCGGCGCACTAGGGTCTTGAGCAAAATGCCTACCACAGTTGGTAGAAGGCGATATGATGGCATGGCTAGTGAGCGTGGCTGGGACGAGCGGCGGGTGGGTGGAGCCCATGTGGACCAACAGCGGCACTAAGTTGAACCTCAGGCAATGGGGATTGGCAACCAAGGCAGCCATGGGATGGGAGGGGTTTGGAGATTGTGATGAGTTGGGGATTTGGGGATGAGGACAGGATGTGTGCAATAGCTTTTCCTTTTCCTTATTTGGTTGGGCCCAATGAAATTATTTTGAAATTAGAACCCACTCGGTACCCAAATTTCACTTTGGCCCATCAAAAGACTATCCCGAGCGAAGAGATACATCACAGTCGGTTATGAGGTTAGAACTGATTGTGATGTACACAATTATGATGAGAACCGATTGTGATGATTCCCTACCATATTATTACACCCTCACCGAATCATCTATCACAATTGATTTTTTCTGAAAGTTGGGAACTGACTCAGATGAAGCGATAGTATTGTACCATTTTGTAGTAGAGGTGCGGTGCTCGGCTAGAAGCCCTCTTTTAACTATAGTGCTTTTACCTTTTTTACTATGTGAGGTTTTACTTTTTACCATATGATATTTTTGATACTATTTGGGCATGGCTATGGTTACTCGATAAATACAGGTTTGTTTTCTGCTAAATGATGAAACCCGATTTAGTGAGAGGTGTCGACTGGCCTCGAAAAGTCTGGCATCTCAATGTGCACTACCATCACATTCAAGTCTGATGACACAATTTAATCCTTTAAGTTTTGCTTTATCTGTGTCTCAATTATATATATGAATGACTAGCAATTTTCAGGAATTGAAGCCGGAGATCAGTAGAGCTTAATGTTTAGGGCAATCAAATATTCTTGTAATTTTTCTTTTTAATGTAATTTGATATTCATGTACATTGTAATCCATATGATTGTTGTATGACATTTGTTAATGAATGAAAATGATGATCAGCCTTTGTTGAATGTTTTAGTTATATGCGGTATTAATTTTGTTGATGATCTCTTTTGCACTATTAAACTTCTGAGTTGTTTCACTAGTGGTAGCGGTGAGGAGGTGAGGTATTAGTGGCCGCTGACCACGGGCACAAAGAGGGCCCGTGGACGGTGGAGGTCAGTAGGGGCAACATGGTCGAGTGGTTAGGAGGTGGCAGATCCAATGATGGTAGTCGCTAGAGACGAGGAAGGAAGACGGTGAGGGGCGATCTCACCGAAGAGGAGGAAGAAGTGCGGCACTTGGGAGGAAGGAAATGGTGGTGGCGGAGGAGGGAGGCAGTATCGTCGGCATCAGCACCAGGGCAACAACGGCGCGGCGGCGGTGTCTAGGGATTGGGGGAGGGGAGGGGGAATTTATATGTTTGGGAAAGAGAAAGGGAACTTTTGGATCTAGATCCAATGATTAAAAATTCGCGTATTCTTTAGAAAAAACATACTAGACACCTCCTTTGGCTAATTCGTCTTAAGCGAGCACCAAACCAAATGGAGCAGAATCACAAAACGCTAGCTTCCAGCTGCTAGGGAGTGCATTTGTATACATGTGCATACAAAGACAAGCCGAAGATCGAAGAGTCGGATGCATGCCCTAGCTGGTACTATACGCTGGAGCACCCGGCGTCAGATAAGGAGATTGGCGTTGCAAAATATCTGCATGCGTATGTATGAGGTGTTCACGGATGTATCGATCGGTCATACATGCAGAGCGCGCACGCGCGTGAGAGAGATGTCAAGCTCTTGATTGCTTAATCGTGCCACTTAGATCCACGCGTCACTGAAGTCATAAAAATACGTAACTTGATGGTAATATGATCTAAAGTCAAGCAGCCTCTACTACCTGACTGGGTCGGCCCCTGACCGCCTGTTTGGATAATGATCTATGGGTGATCCATGATTGACATAAAGGGGTGATGCTCATGGATGGAACCCCTGGTCTTCTATCTCCAGACCTCACCGCCTTTTTATTGGTCGACGGATGCCGCTGCTATAGGGTTACCTAGGATTTGGCTGACAATAGGGAGTGCTGGCTCCCGCTGGCTATCCCTGCTTAATTGATTCTTCGATCAATACTTCTAGATGAAGTTTAGGTACTTTCAAGAATCAAAATACATGGAGTAATAAGACTCAAGATTAAATACGCGAGAGAGATATATATGTCCGAGCAAATTGCACTAGCGGGCACGATCTACCCTTCACACTACAATACACAAAAATAAAAATTCAATTGCGTCCCATCTGATAAAAAAGAAAATTGCAAAATAAAATCGACAAAAGAATATCGAGAGAGAGAGAGAGAGAGAGAGAGAGACACACACACACACTAAACGAGCTAGCAAGAAGCCGAAATGTCCTGATTGGCTATCGGCAGCACGCCACCTCCGCCCTGCGCTCCGTACGATCGGATGGCTACTCTAACGGTCCACGACGTTGGCGGCTGGACTTCCTGCCCCATCGATCAACTAGCTGTGTACATATCGTGCCATTTGCATCATGGACCAGCCCAGGGAGGGCCTCCATTGGAAAAGGAGACCGAAATGACGACCATCCGCTCTCCGAGGGGTTTTTTTGAACGTGGAAATTCTTTCTCGGCTTATAAGGTTTTAAATCATGATTTTCGTGGTAAGATTTCAAAAAGTTATAACAGTTATCACTAACTGTTCATATACCAAATAATGTTTCTACATAAATCTTTTCAAAATTTACATTTACATGAGTTATTCTACAGGCTATTGAAAATGCTTAGTTGGTTTAGTTTTCTACTTGACTATTTCATGAAGAATGTTTGCAGAAGCGGAATTTATATACAAAGCAAGTTCTAAATAGAATATTTTTCTAGATTATAATAGTATATATATTATGAAGAGTGGTTCTAGGCTATTCCTTCAAATTGTTACATTTATCCAAGGTATTTTATAGATTGCTGAAAATGCTTCAATGATCACAAAATTGACATTATTGGGAATCGGATTTCATTTTAAGTTTGCGACTACACTAAACATAATTATTAATTCATTTTTCTGGCATTATCAAGGGATGACCTTGAAAGTGTTTTGAAACAAATTTTTTGTTATTTTGATTTTGGCCGCGATAGTTTACAATCATATAAAGATTAAAGGCTTTTATAAGTTGAATTTAATTTAGTTCATTTTGCTTATTATTATGGGCTTATCTCATAGATTATGTTTAAGATTTGCTTTGCCCAATCTGATACTTAACTCATGAAGTTATATGTAATCTTTTGTTGCTGTAAAGTGATTTAGTCTCATACTCCATTTTAAATCATGTGCATGTACAGGTATAGGTATACTACTACTTGTTTATTCAATACATGCATATCTATAAGTCTTTTTCTTATTTATGAAACAATTCAAGTCTAGTTCATTTCTTAAATCTTTTTGGCATATTCAAATAACCTACTGACTTACTAGTATATAGTATCAACTTTGTTCATTTTAGATTTCTTTTTGCACAATCTATGCATTCTTGAATAATTAATATATTGAGAACAACTTTTAATAGAAAATGGTTCAGACATAAATTAACTTCAAATATTTTTATATATTTGAGTTTTTGGAAGCATAAGGATTCTATTAAAATTGGTTTTAGGTAATTCTGAGTTTGTTTACAAAAATTTTATTCATAGCATATATTTAGGCCTTTTTCTTAAATTTGAATTTCAAATTCATCCAGAGATCCTTTTCAAAATATTTTTGTACATTCTGGAAGAACTTGATTTTAGATTAATTTAGAATTTTGTTTCATTTCATTTGGATTAAAAATGCAAAAGCTATGCATAAATGAATTTGGTTCGGCTGAAATAATACACTAAAAAGCAAAATATGTTTTGCTGAGTTGAAAGCGCCTTCACCATTTAACTGCCTTGCTTGCATCTGGCTGACAGAAGGGGTCCGCTAGTAGTGAGAGGAAGCAGAGGGGGAGCCTGGGCACGGCGGTGGCGGCAAACGGCCGCCGGAGAAGGCTAGCCGACGAGTGGGGAAGCACATCCCCGGTAGCGCAGACTTAGGGGAGGCTTCAATTTGTTTCGACAGTGGCTGGAGCAGAGCTCCCACTGGAGCAGGGCGACGGCAATGACGGTGATTCGTCGGAGAAGAAGACGAGTGCAAATCAGCTGGAATGGGTAACGGGGTGAGCACTAGAGGACTCGAGGAGTTCCATTTTTGGGGTTTGCTGGAAGAGAGGAGCTTCGAGGAGGTCCACCACCGGTAGCCGGATCTGGAGAAGAAATGAGCTTGTGGCAACTGATGATCGGCAAAGAGGAGTTGAAATTGAGATCGGCTATGAGTTTAGGGATGTGTATGGGTGCTCTATATTCAATGAATTGGAGAATTTCTCAAAGAATCCCTTCAATCGGGTTTTGCCTCTTTTCTCACCTTACTGCGACAATGGCGGCAGAGACAATAGAGAGTGGCTAAGTTTGGGTAATGAAGTGAGGTAGAGGAGAGGCTCTGGTATGTGAGGGCTTTACAAAGCTCAGGATGATCATGGCTTTTATAGCTAGGGCGAGGCACGGTGCCAACAATGGTTTGCGCAGCTGAGCAAGGGCCGTGCGCTAGTCTTGCCGTGGCAGCGATAATCATGCCAAATCATTGCTGTGGTAGGGATGGTAGGGCATGGGTGATTCTGGAGCTTGCTGTGGCTGGGAGCAATTGGGCGAGCTTCTGTCGTAGCAATAATCAGCGGTGGAGGTGGCTTTAATCGACAGCACGGGGAGGAAGAGCAAAGCTACGATCCAACCAAGTGGTTCATCAGCGCTGTTCTACTAATTTGAAACAAAACTTCCTTGACCAGATGAAGCAACATCATGGCAGAGACTTGATTGGCAATGATTGCCGAGGTAGCGATTTCGAATCAAAATGCTTACCGTGGCAGAAGATGGGCAGGGGTGAGGTTCTATGCGCAGGGAAGAGAAGATCAGATGTGAGCTGTGATGGAATGGGCAGGCGTGATGAAAATTCATGCTTTGATGGCAATCAGAGCAAGTATTGCTCAGTTCATGCCATGGCAATGTTTTAGGGTGGCGGTTGTTCAATCCTGTGGCTTGCATCATGGCAGAGCTTGGCAATGATTTGGATAGGATGTGGTTGCAGAAAATAACAGGGCTTTCAATTGCCTTGGTAGAGTGTAGAGGATTGCTGGAAAAGATGAACTAAGTGACTGCCAAGTGGGGCCATGTGCACTGCTATGTTGATTTGAAGTGAAACCGCCTTATCTTCTTTCACGCGTGGGCAATGATGAGCTGAACTGATTCATAGAATTCAGGTAGCTATCTTGTCTTCAATTTAATGAAAATTTTATGGTGTATACTATGGACAAGGAATACTATCCTGACAAATTTTCAGCTTCAGATAATATCTGTATAATTTATAAAAATTCCGACAATATACAGTGCATAGATTTTAGTTTTCTGTTATAAATTTTCTAGAAGTCTATATCTCATCAATAATTTTTAAAACTTTTTTAAAGTTTCTTTATGGGCATATTAGTCTTGTGTAAAATTTTAAGCTTCAAATTATTTATATTTTATTTATTAAAATTCTGACATTTGTATTCTCAGGTTTTCAACTTTTCTATTTTTGAATTTTATAATTAAAAATTTAATAATTATTCCATGATATTTTTAATGCTTATGTAAAGATTCATATTGAAGATAATATAAAAATGTTCTGGTCAAAATGATGATGGAATATTTTCATTTAAATTTGACATTTTTACTATTGCTAGTCAAGACACATTATTAGGCTTTCATTTCATGAACAATTGCTTGACATGACATTTTAAAATTTATAAATGTGTTACTGAAGTTTTCCTGGTTTTATATAAAATTTTTATTTATTTTATTGTTGTAATCGTTTTGCTCCTCTCTTTATCCATTATTAGAGTTTATACTAAAAGGATTTCTTAAGAACCAAAATTTCAAGAAAACTTATGATTAAATAAAATTTCAAAGTAAATTTTATTCTCAACTCATTTTCATATTTTGATTGATTTGAAATTTTATTTTGCAGCTCATCCTTTGAATAATGTTGGATTTCAAGGTATTGAGATGAAAGATAAGATTTTAATTCATTCTCTAAATTTTAATTGAAATTTTTATTCAATTTCATTTTTAAATTTTAAATTCTTATTTAAAATTTTTAGGATGTGACAAATCTACCCCCTTTATAGAAATCTCGTCCTCGAGATTTGCAAGGAATGGGAAAAGATTAAGGATGGTTAAGGGAATCTTCTTTTTAATAGGTAGATGGTTGATTTCAAGCAGATTCAAAGAGACTGGATAACTTCAAACTAATTTAAATTCTGGTAAGAACTGGAATTATATGGAATGTACTTGGCATTTTGTTAGATATGTCATAATTATTGTCTTCAGTTGGAGTAAATGCAAACCTAGGAGCTTGTTGGCTTTCAGATTCCTGTGGTTGTCCTGGCAATTGTTGAATAGCTTCATAGAGTTGAGGTCGAGGGGGATTTCGCCTCTTCTTCTTTGGGCATTTGTAGGAGTAGTGTCCTCGATCTCCACAACAGAAACAGATAATATTGGCTTTTCGGTTTTGAGTACCATAGAATTGTTCATTGGTTTGGTTGGAGGAATGAATAGATGATGGTTGAGATTGAGGATGGAGTTGTGCAAAATTCTTCTTGGGACAAGTATCTTCATTCAAAAGCCTCTTCTTTATCTGTTTCCTTGAGCAAATTATTTTAGATTTTATTTCTCCTATTCTTGGAGTTATCATCTTGATAGTGGTGAATTCTGGCATAACTATGGGGTCAGGAGATGTTTGTTCTCTTTGGGGGCACTATTTAGCAATATGACCCTTCTTGTGACAGATGTAGCATTTTTGTTTCTTTCGTGATGTCTTGTTAGGTCTAATTGTATGCTCAATACTATCTTCCTGGTGAATACCAACTTGTCGTTTTCGAGGACACTCCTTGGCCCAATGACCTTCTTTATCACATAAGAAGCATGCTGGTGGCGATAACCATTTACTTTCTTGATGATGATTGACAAAGTTGGAATGTTGCTTCTCCAATTCTTCTAATGACATTTCTTGTGCAGCTTCTCTTCTATTTGCCAATTCTTGAGTAACTAAGGCTTGAAGTTTTTCTTGCTGATGCTGAACTACAATAGTGACCATTGGATCAAGGGGGCTTTGAGATGGGCAATGATCTCGACTTTCGTAAAGGAAACAAGTGATATTGCTCATGGGACATTTTCCAGGAGAATGATTTCCTTCATAGCTGGAGCAATTAATTGCATGCTCGTCATCGGTATGACCTATCTCTCCACAGTGTATGCAAGCACGATCTTCAGACTTGTTTGGTTGACAGCACTTTAAAGAATAATGCTTAGGTTGTCGAATAAGGTGTAGGTCTAGGTTTCTGATTTGAACCGTTCCCTCTTCTGGCAAGAGTTGTTTCAAAGTTGGAATTGGTTTGTGCTAGATGCTGGAGAAGAAGGGTGCGTGTCTAGCAATTATGTTCAATTAGGGCGAGCATTTTTGCTATGATTGGAGATTTTAACAATTGCTCTTCTAGGTTAGTTTCTTGCGAACCTTGGGGAGTGTCGATGTTTGTGATCGGCAATAGAGAAAGAATGAACGGGGCTAGGCGGAAGATCTAAGTCTGATGGTAACGCAAGACACAAGGCGATTTTACCCAGGTTTTGGCTCTCCAATGGAGATAATACCCTAGTCCTGCGTTCGGTGTTTTTGGTGTTTTTGGAAGAGTGTTCTTGCTTACAAGTTCTCTCTTACTGATGTCTTCTCTCTTTCCTTGTCCTCTCTTACTCTCGAAGCTGCCCTCCTCTTTATACAGCAAAGGAGGGCTGCCTGCGTACAGTCGTGGGAGTTGTTGGGCGTAGCAGGGGCTGCAGGGCGATTAAGCGCAGAGAGAGATGTCTTGTAGTCAGCGCACCATGTACAGAGCATGCAGGAGCAGAGCCGCTCTTGCAGAGCGCCTTGGCGCTGCTCACCTAACCTTGTCGGTGCCTTCTCCGGTCTTACCCTTGTCACAAGATGGTGAGACCTTCTGGAAGATCTCCCTTTTCCGTATGGCTGGCCTAGCCCACCTCCTTGGGATGACCCGATTGGCCCATCAACAAGATACCTGGTCCCATATATTCCACAGTAGCCCCCGAGTGCTTCACGACCGAGGTGCCGTCCTTTGGTGGCTTTTCGGCTGCCGTGACGCTCGTCGGATGTTATATTCCCGGCAAGGAGGTCGTGGAGAACTCAATAACCTCGCACTAACTCTTCTGAGTGTTATCCAACCCAACTCACTGAGGGATTGGCGGTCGGCCATCCCAGGAGCATGTTCTTGTTCGGGTTGGCTTTCAGCCGAGTGGTACCCATACGTGTACGGCAGTCGGCCCAACATGGACCGTACTTTGGATTGGTTTAATGATGCCCATACCCGATCAGGTCGGAGCATAGCATGGCCCGTCATGGGGCGCACCATCATTTGGCCTTTAGCCGAGTGGTACCTGTACGTGTATAGCAGTCGGCTCAACATGGAGCATACCTTGGATTGGTTTAATGATGCCCATACCCGATCATGTCGAAGCATAGCATGGCCCGTCATGGGGCGCACCATTATTTGGCCTTTAGCCGAGTAGTACCTGTACGTGTACGGTAGTCGGCTCAACATGGAGCGTACCTTGGATTGGTTTAATGATGCCCATACCCGATCATATCGGAGCATAGCATGGCCCGTCATGGGGTGCACCATCATTTGGCCTTTAGCCGAGTGGTACCTGTACTTGTACAGCAGTCGGCCCAACAAGGAGTGAACCTTGGATTAGCCGAGTGATACCCATGTCCGATCGTATCGGTGCACAGCGTGGCCCACCATGGGGCATACCCTCTAAATCCTTGATTTGAGCCCTTTCGCAATATCTGATTCCGTCATGCGGCAACCAGCCAGTGACCCGACATGGGGCATATTGTGGGGGCATTTTTCAATTTTCGGTTCGGAAGGCACCCAGATTCCGTTCAAAATGAAAACCGGCGGTTGACCCAACGTGGGGTGTACCATATCCCGAACTGATTTTCTGCCCAGGCGACAACTGCCCGCCATGATCGTGGTGTTCAGTTGGCTAGGACAAAGTGAGGCACGCTCTGATCAAACCTGACAGCAACGGGCGCGTTGAGGTGTGGCCCCCACCCCAGGCAGGATCCATCATCACCCTTTATAGTTCCAAGGCGCCACACAGGACTCGAGCCTTCCTTCACACATCGCGCCTCTGCTTCTTCGTCTCCGAAAAGTCCATCGCCCCCTTCGTGAGCTTCGTTGCTAGGGTTAGCTGCCTCCGTGCTTTTCTCCCTTGCGCCGCCGGTGATTCTTTCCGAGAATGTCGATTCCGCCTTCCCAAGACACCTCTACGCCGCCTCCAGCTCATGATTGGGTTCCTTCAACACTGACGGAGGCGCATTTGGACGCGATGGTCACCATGGGAGTCATGCCGCCGGCGACATTGATCAGCGCCCGCCTAGCCTGCGGTGAGTCCTACCCCACCCCTCGCTCCGAGGAGATCGTCGTCTTCGAATCCTTCTTTCAGTGCGGGTTCGGGCTTCCAGCTAGCACTTTTTTCCATGGGCTCCTTCATTTCTATGGCATCGAGTTGGTTCATTTGAATCCCAACTCAACTATCCACATTGTCGTCTTCATCCACCTTTGCGAGGCGTTTCTTGGAATTCGCCCACATTTTATCCTTTTCCACCAACTTTTCCTCCTCAAGCCCTTCCAGAGCAGGAGTGCCCCTAAGGCGGTCGGAGGCGCCGGTTTCCAACTGAGAGATGGGGCGAGGAAGATTTACTTTGCTATCCCCTTTACGACTTCAAACAAGGGTTGGCACCGGGAATGGTTCTATTGTGCCAACCTTGATCCTGGTCTTCCTTCCTTCTCCGGGGAACCCCCGAGGATTACTTCTTCTTGGGCCGCAGTCCCCCCAGACCACGAAATGGACCAGGTCAACGAGCTCCTCGCCTTGATCTGTGACTTGAAGGAGGCGGGTCTGACTGGTGTCGGAATTCTTTCCAACTTCACCGTTCGTCGGGTGCAGCCCATCAAGGAAAGAGTCTTCCTGGGGTATGAGTACAGGGAGGACAATCCGACGCGGGAGGTCGTCAAAGACATCGACCGAGAACTGCTCATCACCCGGATGAGCGATCTCCTAGCCCCGGATGTCGCAATCCTTCCCGAGGGCGTTTCGAGGGCCTTCTGCATGACGAATCCCCCTCCCGAGGTGAGTACTTTGAGCTTATTGATGTTTGATTGTCGATCGCCGGCCGACTGCTGACTGACTCTGTTTTTGCTGTTCTTCGTAAGGTCGCATTGCTTTTTCCTTAGACCCTCCCCTTCCTCATGCTTCTCCATGCCAAAGTGTCACAAGAAAGCAAATTACCGATCCCTCATCCGAGGAGCCGAGAAGAGGAAGGGCCACCACCGAGGAAATTGCCGAAGGGGCAGGCGCATAACACCCCCGAGGGCCCGACCATCCGGAAGCCTACGGGGGCGTATGTCAAAAAGTTGGCGCCTCGCCCCCCCAGGGCCCGAGTGGCCTCAGACCCCTCCCCGAGTGGTTCAACCACTCGGAAAGGGCTCAAGACGAGGATAAGGAGGTCCGACAGTCGCCTTCCCCACCACTCCTTGTTCTTGTTTTCTTGGTGTGCGCTTAATTTTTTCCCCAGTGACCAGGGCGTCGAGGGCGGAAGTCCCCCTGGAGGCCCCGACTGCCGCACCTTCAAGAGATGTGGGCCAGGAGGGAGCGGTCTCATCGCCTGCTGCGGCATCCATTGGGGACGAAACTGCGCCAGAGCAGGTTGATGCCTCCCCGCCCATCGCCGCCGAGCCCGGCGACACAGGGGCAGCGCCGAGGCAGTAGCATCGGAGTCCGCCACCGGCTCCTCGCCTCCAGTGGAAGAGATTCCCCGACAGCCCTCCCGTCCCACGCCCAGCCCCCAGCCTCCACTCCGGATCTTTTTCTGCCACGAGGATAAGTGGAAGGCTTTCGGTGAGGGGGATGAGAAGTTGAGGGAGGAGCTCTACCAAAATGCCATAAAAGGCGCCCAGCTGATCCAGGTAAGCCGTCTTCTTCTTCTATTCGTGCCGAGTGGTATATGTTCCTCATTCCCCCGGGATTCTTCAGGCACTGGGAGAACACTCCGAGCAGAGGGACACCCTCCTCAAGGAAATACTCCCCAAGGTTAGGGAGCACGAGGAGTATGAGGCAAACTTGGAGCGTGTCCGACGCGACAGCGAGGCCGAGCAACAAAAGCTCCAAGCCCGAGTCCAAACTCTGACGGAGATGCTTCAAGGTGGGTGTTCCTTCGCTTACTTAGTCGCCGACTTGGTTGTTATCGTCTTCTGACTTCGCCCATTGCTTCAGACTTTCGCAGGCAGGTCTAGGAGCTAAAGGATTCCGAGTCCCGGACTCGGGCCGACAACGTCAGATTGGCGCAGGAGCTGGAAGGTATATACCTCCACCGCTCGGTGCCACATCCCTTGCGTTTGTAATGCTTCCAATGACGATCCGACTGGTTTGCAGTGAACAAGAGAGAGTCGCAGGAGCAGGTCGATGTCCTCAATGGAGAGATCAAGGCCGCTCATGAGCTTCATGACAAATTCCGCGACTCCGTCAGAGAGATGACCAAGCTCCTGAGCCCTGGAGGCGTTGAGCCAAGCAGCGAAGATGAAGCCCTTTCCTTGCTGTCAACGGGTCCCGAAAGGCTCAGGGCCCATATCCGGGAGACGTCGATCACGAGCGCTAGCCAAGTGTTGGCCATCGTCAAGTCGCTTTATCCCGGGGTGGAGCTAGAGGTCATATGAGGGCTTCGCTGCTCGCCGACGATGATCAGTTCGCCGCCTTCTTGAAGAAGTCAGGGACGTGGCCTCCTCCTTGTCAGAAAATCTAGACTTGGACCTCTTGTAAATGCTGACTAGGATTGTAATTACCGCACTTCTTTTAATGCGATTACTGCTGATCATGAGTGGCTTCACCGCGCCCGAAGAGGTTTTCCCCTGTGTCATGCGCTGTCAGCATCTCACTTGGTCTCCCACGCAAGTGCATTTTTAATGCTGCCTTGGCACCCGTGTGTCCTCAGAGGCGTTTCAACTTCCCGTAGAGGTACGGCTTGGGCAGTTTGCCTTCGGCTATGTATATATAGGGCGTCAACGCTACCGGAGTGATCGCCCGTTCTTCTCATTTTCGCATCTTCATTTCTTCACTTCTTCAGAAGCCTTCGAATGGCGTCTTCCTCAAGCTCCGTCGTTCCCGGTGCCGAAGCGGCTCCGCCCTCGCCTCCGCCTCCACCTCCGGTGGAGGAGTTGAGCTTTGACTTCGGGGATGATGCTCCCGCCCCAGAGGTCACCGAGGAGGAGCTCTGGGCGGACTACGATCTCGCCCTCGCCGAACTGGCGGTGGAGGAGGAAGCCGCTGCCCGCGATGCCGCCACCGTGGAGGTCCTCCTTGAGGTCGTCCTGTCCCTCTCTGAGGTCACGGATGTCCTTGTCAATGCCTTGGTCAGGCTTTCGCCCTTGCCGTAGGTTCATTGCTTTTGAAGATAATTATGTAAAATATGTAATTGGACATAATGTTCAATCTATAATGATATATATATTTTATGGTTTTCTGAATTCCTCTGAATGCATGTTATCTTTTTGTTTGAGCTGCTCGTCCGACCGCCTAGCCCCGAGTGCCTCGAGTGAGCACGTGGCCCTTTTCTATTAATTTATCCGGTAGCTAGATTTCATCGTTCAGAACTTTGCTATTCGAAGTTAACAACATTCGATTTTAATCATGGCCGCTAGGAAGAAAAAGGCAAAATGCATCTCAAAAGGATAAGGTAAATGTTTGCATCCCATTTAGACACTGTCAGGTGTAGCCCCCGACTTACTGCTTAGTTGAGAATCAAGTAGTAAGTCAAGAATGACCTTAATTACAACGATACAATGAAATGCGTATTTTAAGTGTAGAAGCGACATAGCTGTTCTATGTTCCACGTGTTGCCGAGCGCCACGCCGTCTTCGCGCTTGAGTCGGTAAGATCCCGGGCGCACCACTTCGTCGACAATGTAAGGGCCTTCCCAGCCTGGGGAGAGCTTGTGCTCGCTTTTCTGATTCTTTCTAAGAACCAGATCTCCTTTAGAGAACGCTCGGCCTCGAACATTTCGTTCGTGATAACGGCACAGACCCTGGAGGTACTTTGCCGACTAGATAGATGCAACATCCCTGGCCTCCTCCAGCTTGTCGAGATCTTCTAGTTAGCTTTCTTCTGATTTGGCTTTCTTGTAGTTCCGAACCCGTTGGGATCCGAATGCCAACTCGGTAGGTAGGACCGCCTCTGAACCATATACTAGGAAAAAAGGTGACTGTCCGGTAGCCCGACTGGGGGTAGTTCTCAGCCCCCAGAGCACCGAAAGCAATTTTTTTACCCATCGCGCTGCATATGGCTTGAGACGATCAAATATTCTGGCCTTTAGGCCTTGCAGCACCATGCCATTGGCCCATTCGACCTGCCCATTGCTTCGGGGATGACCCACGGAGGTGAAGCAAATCTTGATGCCGAGCTCGTCGCACCAGTCTTGGAATTCTTCACTTCTGAACTGGGTGCCGTTGTCGGTGATGATCCTGTTCGGCACGCCGAATCTGACGACAATCTCTTGAAAAAATTCTCTAGCTTTGACCGCGGTGATCGTTGCAACTGGCTTGGCCTCAATCCATTTGGTGAACTTGTCGATGGCGACGAAGAGGAAAGCAAATCCACCCTAGGCTTTTTTGAGAGAGCCGACTATGTCGAGCCCTAGACAGCGAACGGCCAAGTGATCAGAATGGTCTGCAGCTCCTGCGCCGGCATATGAATTTGCCGAGCAAAAAACTTACAACCTTCGTATGTGCGGACGACATCCTCTGCGTCCATTACAGCAGTCGGCCAGAAGAAACCTTGACGATAAGCCTTGCCCACCAGAGTGCTTGATGCCGCATAGTGTCCACAGATTCCCGAGTGAATTTCTCTGAGGAGGTTCTTCCCTTCTTGCTCCGAAATGCACCGTTTGAGGACCCCGGAGGCACTCTTTCGGAAGAGCTCCTCTTCAACCACCACGTAGCTTTTGCTTCGCCGTGTAATGCACTCGGCCTGGACAGGATCTTCAGGAAGCTCATCCCTCAATAGATAATCCAGATAGGGTTTTGTCCAGTCGGGGTTGATGACCAAGACTTCTGCCTCGGCTGACTTCTCCCCCGGTTTGCCCGACTCCTGCTGTCGGCTTGTTGTCGGATTGTGAAGATCTTCCACGAAGATTCCGACCGGATGCCGGCACTCGACCGAGCCTAGCTGGCGAGCCTGTCTCCGCTTCGTTGTCCCATGGAGTACATGAGCGAGCTCTAGCCCGTCGAACTTGTCCTCCAGCTTACACACCTCCCGACAATATGTAGCCATGATGTCATCAACGCACGACCACTCCTTTTGTACTTGGTTAATTACCAGCTGAGAGTCTCCGCGAACCGTCAATCGTCAGATACCGAATGATATGGCGATACAGAGCCCGTGTATGAGCGCCTCGTACTCGGCGGCGTTGTTTGATGCCGGAAAATGGAGTTGAAGGACGTATTTCAGCTTTTCCCCCGTCGGGGAGATGAGCACGACACCAGCCCCCGCACCATTCAACGTGAGAGAGCCGTCGAAATACATTGTCCAGTATTCGAGGTCCTCCACAGCTGTGGGTTCTTGTAACTCTGTCCACTCGGCGACGAAGTCGGCGAGCGCTTGAGACTTGATGGCAGTCCAGGGTTTGAAGGAGATTTCGAAGGCCCCTAGCTCAATTGCCCATTTGGCGATTCTCCTAGTGGACTCCCGATTGTGGAGTATATCCCACATCGGAAAAGATGTGACCATCGAAATGGAATGTTCTTGAAAGTAATGTTTGAGTTTACGAGAGGTAAGCAGTACCGCGTATAGAAGTTTCTACACTTGAGGGTTCCGCGTCTTGGATTCACCCAATACTTCGCTAACGAAATAAACCTGGCGCTGAACTCTCTGCAGGTGTCCCTCCTCCTCCCGCTCCACAACAATTGCAGCGCTGACTATGTGAGTCGTTGCTGCTATGTAAAGCAGGAGGGGCTCCTCTGGCGCCGGCGTGACCAACACCGGAGGTGTGGTCAGGAGCGCTTTCAGATCCTCGAAAGCCTGCTGGGCCTTGGGAGTCCATTGAAAGTTGTCTTGTTTCTTCAAGAGCTTGAAGAGCGGCATTCCCGGAGTGCCCAGGTGGGAAATAAACCGGCCAAGTGCCACCATGCACCTCGTAAGCTTATGGACTTCCTTCTGGCAAGTCGGCGGCTTCATCTTGAGGATAGCGTTGATTTTTTCGGGGTTCGCCTCGATACCGCGACAAGACACGACAAATCTGAGCAGCTTCCCAGAGGGGGCCCCGAAAATGCACTTCTCGGGGTTGAGCTTCATCCTGAAGGCCCGTAGGCTCTTGAACGTCTCGGCCAGATCGGAGGTGAGGTCTTCCTTCGCTCGGGTTTTAACCACAACGTCGTCTACGTATGCCTCCACGTTGCGTCCGAGTTGAGCATGAAAACACTGCTGTATAGCGCACTGGTAGGTCGGTCGGCGTTTTTCAACCCGAATGGCATTGTGATATAGCAATACACACCGAATGGAGTGATAAATGAGGTCTTGATGCAGTCTTCTTCCTTCAGCCTGATTTGATGGTACCCTGAGTATGCGTCTAGGAAACTCAGGAGTTCACACTCGGCAGTCGAGTCCACCACCTGATCAATGCGGGGCAACTCGTAAGGGTCTTTTGGGCACGCCTTATTGAGATCAGTGTAATCGACCCACATACGCCAACTTTTATTCTTTTTGCGTACAAGGACCGGATTCACCAACCTGTCAGGATGATACACTTCTTGTATAAAATTAGCAGCCAAGAGCTTGGTGATCTCCTCCTTGATGGCGTCGCGGTGATCTTGTGCAAACCGTCAGAGCTGCTGCTTGATGGGCTTTGCTTTTTCGTCGACATTGAGAGAATGCTCGATCACCTCCCCAGGGACACCGGGCATGTTGGATGGCTTCTAAGCGAAAATGTCCCGGTCTGCTCGAAGGAAAGCGACGAGCGCATCTTCCTATTTGGGATCGAGCCCTGTCCCAATCAAGGCCATCTGGGCCGAGTTGGACGGGTCGAGAATCACCTTCTTGACTCCCTCGTCGGGCTTCGTACCCGACTTGGCTTGCTTTGCGGTCGGGACGTCGCCTTCGCCTGCGGGAGAGCGGCCGACTGCCGGATCTTCTTAGCCTCGGCCAACGCCACCAACAGCTTGGCTAGATCGCAGCTTTCCCTGTCACACATGAAGGACTACTTGACATCTCCCCGAACCGTGATGACACCGTTTGGGCCTGGCATCTTTAGCATCAGATATGTGTAGTGGGGGACGGCCATGAATCTAGCCAATCCTGGCCTTCCCAAGATGGCATGATATGCCATCTCGAAATCAGCCACCTCGAAGTTCAAATACTCCATTTGGTAGTTCTCCTTGGTCCCGAACGTCACTGGGAGAGTGATTTGCCCGAGTGGCACCATCGAGGTCCTGGGGATTACCCCATGGAACGGCGACGATCCACGCTTCAACTCGGAGCGGGGGATCTTCATATCGTCGAAGGTTTTGGAGAAAAGGACATTGAGCCCACTTCCTCTGTCGACCAGCACCCTCTTGAGCTTGACGCTGTGCACGACTGGGTCCAAGACCGGAGGATATCTCCCCGGGAATGGGACGCAGTCGGGTGATCCGAGCGATCAAATGTGATCGGGACCTCGGACCACCTCAGGAATTGGGGCGTCGCTGGTGTTACTGCGTTGACCTCCCGAGCGGTAAGCTTCTGCTTCCGCTTGGACTCATACGCAGCCGAGCCCCCGAATATATAATTGAGCTCACGCTCGGTCACCTGGTAATCGCCCCCGTCCTCCTCGGGTGGGCCATGCTTCTTCGCTGCTTCGCCCCTGCCTCGGTTTGCCCTATTGCTACTCTCGCAGGCAAACCTCTTTAGGGTGTAGCAGTCCTTGGCCGCGTGCCTGCCCTGAGGGTGGAAAGGGCAAATGGCATCCATCACTTCGTCGTAGTCGTTGCCCCACGGCGCTCGGGGCCAACCGCGCTCGGCCGCAGCGACTAGCTCTCCTGGCCCACGCTTCTTGTCCCTTTGCTTGGAGGGCTCGGCGTGGTCCTTCTTGTCCTTTTGTCGCGGGCGATCTTCCTGGCGCTCCGCCAGGGCGTCCGAGGCCGTAGCATAGCGATCGGCCAAGGTGAACATCTCCCTGACGGTGGTCGGCGGACTCCGGGACATCTTCTTGATCAAGTCGGGGTCACTGACTCCCTTCTGGAAGGCAGCTATGATGACCGCTTCCGAAACATCCCGAACGGTATTCTTCTTCTGCATGAAGCGCCGAATGAATTCCCGCAGGGACTCGTTCTTCTTTTGATGAAGCTGGTATAGGTCCCATGCGGTCCCAGGCCTCTCGTAGGTGCCCTGAAAGTTTGAGATAAACTGCTCACAGAGATCACCCCAGGAATCAATAGAACCCACTGGGAGTCCCGTGAGCCAAGCTTGGGCCGATGGGGTGAGCGTAACTGGCAGGTAGTTTGCCATCACGCTCTGGTCACCCCCGGCTGCCTTGACTGCGAGGGCGTACACCTGCAGCCAGGCCTCTGGATCTCTTTGTCCATCGAACTTGACGATGCCCCTAGGGTTGAATCCGTCGGGCCAAACCACTCGGCGGAGTCGGGGGGTGAAGGCACGGACCCCGTCGATGGGCCCGCTGCTGCGTCGTCGAGGCGATCGGCGCAGGGGCGTCCCGCCTCTGTGATCTCCGTTGTCACTCTCGGCCCGGCGACCACGATCCTTGGGGTCGGCACGGTCGTCGCGTCGGCCATTGCGGTCGTCCCGGCCATCATGGCTGATGCCGAAACGTTCATAGTCATCCTCACGCCGGCGCAGCTCCCCCTCTTCCTGTTCATGCCGCCTGGCGTTAAGATCCAAGCAGAGGTCGCGGTTGAGGCTCTGGCGGGCGTCTTCGCCTCGGCGAAGCTCGAGCCGATTGCCTCGGAGCCGACTTTGGGCAGTCCAACTGCTGCCGATCTGGGTGGCCACGCGGGCGCGAGAATGTGTCTTTTCTGCAGGTGCTTCCTGGTTTTGCTGGACCGCTGCCGCCGTCACCATGGATTTAACTTGAGCCACGATCGGGGCAGTGGGGCTGTCAGGACCAAGGATTGGCCCTAGGGTGTCGAGTAGCATCTCGGAGGTGACGATGTTCTGCTGCGACGTGTGGAAGACCAGTTGGTCACCTTTCTTTGCCTGCAGGAACTCCTCGTTGACGTTGCACCCTAGTTCTGAAGGGACCTCGCACGCTCCTCCCTGGCCGCGCGACGGAGGCGGTCCGCCTCCACTGTGTCTGCGGCCTCTTGCTGGTGCAAGGTATCGGTCCGATCGTCCTCGATCGCAAAGACACCACGGAAGGCTCCTCGAGAGTGGGTGGCCGCAGCGCTCCTCGATCCGGACTGGGGCCCGGGTGAAGGAGCGATGAGATCCTCCCCAGGGTGGGTCAGACCCTGCCCTGAGAGAGCAAGCTTGCCGAGGCCATCAGCGATGAAGTCCAGGCTTCCAAAGCGGAAGACCTGGATGGGAGTGAAGGAAACGGTGATCCCGCTGGGTGTCGCCATCAAACTCGAGAGGGATGATCTTTGTGCTCCCCCTACCTAGCGCGCCAACTGTCGATGTTTTTGATCGGCAATAGAGAAAGAATGAACGGGGCTAGGTGGAAGATCTGAGTCTGATGGTAACGCAAGACACAAGGTGATTTTACCCAGGTTCGGGCTCTCCAGTGGAGATAATACCCTAGTCCTGCGTTCGGTGTTTTTGGTGTTTTTGGAAGAGTGTTTTTGCTTACAAGTTCTCTCTTATTGATCTCTTCTCTCTTTCCTTGTCCTCTCTTACTCTTGAAGCTGCCCTCCTCTTTATACAGTAGAGGAGGGCTGCCTGCGTACAGTTGTGGGAGTTGTTGGGCGTAGCAGGGGCTGCAGGGGTAGTTAAGCGTAGAGGAGAGACTGTCTTGTAGCTGACCGACCATGTAGAGTAGCATGCAGGAGCAGAGCCGTTCTTGCAGGAGCGCAGGCGCTGCTCACCTAACCTTGTCGGTGCCTTCTCCCGGTCTTACCCTTGCTGCGCATGGCTAAGACCTTCTGGAAGATCTCCCTTTTCCGTATGGCTGGCCTAGCCCACCTCATTTGGATGACCCGATTGGCCCATCAACAAGATACCTGGTCCTGTATATTCCACAGGGAGGTAGGAAATTGTGACGACTGTCGAGCTGCGAGGACATACAAGCTATTTGTTGAGGATTTGGTTGGGCTAAGGTAGGATTATCATTTCTTGGTAGTTGAGAGCCTTACGCGATTTCGCTTTTCATGATTTTGCTCTAGGATCTCGTCACAGGCATCCTGTAACGACTTTAGGGCTTGTGGCTTGATCCTCCGATTGGTGGGTTTTGAAGGATAGGTCAAATATTTTACTATTTTTGTTCTCCAATCATTACTGGTAACTAACATGACCATTTTTCTATCAGCTCAAATTTCTCTAATCAGCCAAAAACTTTATAGCCCGATACTTGCTAAATGTAACATCACAATTTTTAAACTATTTGGATTTAATATGGATTTTCTGGATTTTCTGGAATTTATTTGGATTTGTTAATTATTATTGAATATGGCCTATTGTGAAAATAATTTGAATAATGGGAAAGTTTAAATAAACTTTTTTTCAAAAATATTTTAAATATTTTAATTAGGTTCCAAATGTGTCAAGATATTTTTCATAATTTTGTGGAATTTTTTTTGATATTTTTACTATTTATTTTGGCTTAAATTATTTTTGAGAATTATTTTAAATCAAAAAACTTTGGAAATTCCTTAGCAGTGTTGGGCCGAAACTCGCTAGGGCCCAACCCATCCTATTCCCATGCTGGCCCATTATGCCCCAATAGCCCACACTGTGGATCCACTGTTGGATCAAGATCTAAGGGTGGATGGCAATATCTGAAATCCTAGGACATTTCAGCTGCCAGATTGATCATGCGGTGGGGACCTATCGTGGCTGATAGGAGCTTGGGTGTATCTCAGCCATGGGCGTGTACATGTGTACGACCAAGATCGTGCCTCATCTAGAGTCAGAGAGTCTGTTGGATCAAGGACACATGGATGGCCCAGATTTCATCTTCCTCGTGATGTCACAGCCGTACGAGAGGTGAACTCCTTCACCAAGTTGGTTCATCTTTGTCGTGAAGAACAAAGATGCCATAGCTTTAAATAGGAACTGGGACCCTGTCCGAGGTTCACCAGATCGTGGTGCAGTTTTTGATATAAGAATTGTTGGCCAAGGAGCTTCAAGCACAAAGAAGACGATCGTCGGAGTTTGTTGGGTGTGCATCGTTGGGTTTTTGCGTGGATCTCCGTAGCTTGTCCACTTTCACTACAGTCAAGGTTACCATTGAACTTACTGGGTTCATCTTGTCTAGATCTGCGGGTCAGCCCAGCCCATCTTGGTCATCTAACCCTAGGGGTTGACAAGCACTATTTGTTAAGCTTGCATGGACTAGGGCATCGCCAGATAGTAGTCTGCCAAGCTTTCCCTCGTTCATCGCGCCTTCTGCTGTTCATTGCCCACCTTCCACCGCCCTGTCCACCATTCACTGAACCATTTGCCAACCCATCCACCATCCGTTGCATCTTCTACTGTTCACTGCCCACCTGCCACCACCCCTTCAACATCTGTCATGCATTCCTCCGTTTGCACTACCTTTCGCCACTTTGTCTGGCCACCTTGCATCGCTTTGTCTGCCCACCATATTTAGCTCCCTTTACAGTCTGTTGCATGGTCTCCTTGGCACCGATTGCACTATCGCCATGCCCTTCCCCCTACTTCTTGCCATCCATCTCGACATCTCCTTCCCATCCATCATATGGATCGTAGGCACATCAAGGCTAGTAATAGAGGTGCTAAAACATCCTCTTCAACTATGGGTACAAGCAATGATGTGGATATGCACACATCCAGCACTTTCCAATTTAATATTATAATTAACTAGAAAGAATTACTAAGCCACACCAAATATCAATAGGTGAATCATTTTCTTAAGCAATTTTTGTTATATTTTCAAGAGAATTTTATACTACCTAATACAGGGTGCTTGCTTGTTATTAGGTATAAAGGTTGCACAAAAGTCAATATTGGTGCCAAATTGCGTGAATGTATTATAGTGGACCCCAGTGAGAGGTGAGGGAGGATGGGAGCCACATGAAGACACTATTCATATGCACTATTTATGTACTCCATATCCTTCCTTATATACCATCAAAAAAGAAAGGAAAGAAGCAAGAAAGAAGGAAGGAAAGGAAGAAAAGAAAGGAGAGATATTAGCAATCTTCAAGTAAGGAAAGAGATCACCATGACAATGCAAGAGATGGGCGATTTTCAAGCAAGGAAAGTGATAACCAAGTCTTGGCAGAATGGATTTCAGCAATCTCCAAGAAAGGAAGGTGATCACCATGACATAGAAAGAAGAGAGTGCTTCATATAGCAACTTTTGTCGGACTACTGTTCACATGACACTATTCATGACCAAATGCTATTCAAGTAGTACTGTTCATATCCGAGCACTATTTATGATGTGCATTGTTTATACACACCCTCTCCTATATATGTGTATTCCACCCATTGCAATTGTAACAACGAATTTTCAGATTAAAGATATACTCTTGATTCTATAGCTTGTGCTCCAATGCCCCCATTAGAATAGGGAGTTCCAATCTAAAATTATCACCGCTGTTCTTGCAACTTCTTCGGGGTGATTGCAAGAAAACATGCACCTACTTTCGTGTGGTCAAGTAGGTGAGGATCAAAACGTGTTCTTAGGCGAATTCACGTGTCATAGGTTGCCATATCGAGAAGGTGGTTGGTGCCAGTATTTGTCGGGGTTCATGAGTCCAAGTTATCATATTTTTCATCATAAG
The DNA here is from genome assembly GCA_036346375.1 of Guadua angustifolia. NCBI lineage: Eukaryota > Viridiplantae > Streptophyta > Magnoliopsida > Poales > Poaceae > Guadua > Guadua angustifolia. Next base: position 36,996,202 of record CM070500.1, on the reverse strand, counting down.
ATCGGGCCACCCCATCATCTTGGTATCAGAGCATGGTTGAGTGGTGATGAATTTCTATTCCTAAATTAGTTTTAATTTTCTATCCTATTTCAAAAATTGTCCCACAAAAAATAAACCTTTAGTTTAACTAGAATTTTAGTGAGTTTTGCTATGTTTTGATCCATTAGATTGCTTGCATTAGTTGTTGATTGTTTTTCTTTCGCGTAGCCTTTTGTTTCAATTCTGTCCAGTTTGGTGTTTTGCTCAAAAATTTTCTATACAAACTAGGATTTTTGTGTTCTTGTACTCTGTTCAAAGCTTAGGACATAATTTTTAATTCACTCCATAGCAAACTGTCGGGACCCAAATCTGCAATTTCGGACCCTCTGCGTATTCTACACTAATCCAGAATCACGCTAGTGCACACAGGCTAAACAGGGTTAAAGTACCACAATCATACACAGCGAAATAATAATAAAGTACTTGGCAATAATAATAAACTGTTGCACGACCTTATGGTCTCCTTACAAAGTTTCACCACGCATGGCTACAATTAACAAAACTACAACAAGTTCAATAGCGGAAGCAAAAGTAAGTCAATGAACCCCTCGCATTGCCACAGGCAAATGACGAGGCTCAACCCTAATTCTTTGGATCTTTGTTGAATTCTTCCTCCCAAGCTGGCGTAGCTTCTTCTTTTGAGGTTTTGTTGAAGCAAGGGTGAGTATACAACATACTCAGCAAGTCATGCACAAAATGCAGTTCTATTACTACATGCATGGCTTATTCCAAAGGAAAGGCTTAAGTGGTTATTTTGCATGAAGCAGCATTTTTTTAAAACAGATAATCTTATTTAGATTCAAAAGCAGCAAAACAATATTATAATAATAAGTAGTTTTCAATTCTTTTTCAGAGGTTTGGCACATAGCCCTACGTTCAAGTTATCTGCTTTTGGCACACAGCCGCTAATCCCATATTTTATTTCAAAAATCTAACCCTTGACTGTTGTCGGTGTACTTTGCACCGGGGTACCCTCTCCGCCGTAGAAGTAATAGGCCCAAGGAGTGGCCTGGCCCAGTTTAGAGCCCACGTGGCCCCCTGTAAGGACCCAAATTCACCAATTCGAATCCACTGTGTTTTGCCGCACTAGTCCCAGGATCAACGCTAGTGCACACAGCTTAACATCGGTAAGTATCACATTATACACAATGATAAGAATAGTAAAACTCCCATTTATTAATATAACTAGTGTATGATCTTATGATCACTTACATTATTAAGCCACGCAGGGCTAGACTGAAATAAACTAAAGCAAATGCAGCGAAAATTAGCAAAAGACGTAGTGTCTCATCAATACACCACAGGCGACTGACGAGGCTTGGCCTAGTGACTCGTATCCACCTGGAAGTCCTCCTCCAACAAGGGCGTTGAATCCTTCACTGCTGATTTGTTGTTGATGGCAAGGGTGAGTACAAAAGCACTCAACAAGTTGTGCACAGAATGCATTTCTACCATAGCTATATGCAAGGCTTATTTCAAGGAATGGCTATGTGGTTCATTTGCAGTAAAGCAGCATTTAAGAACACATACAATACATAGATTGAAAAGACGGTAAAACAAATAATAGCACTAAATAGATTCAAGGATTCTCAAGTAAACCAAGTTTCCACCTAAGTCAAGTTTCCATAACCATGTGGCAACCTGCCACCCATCCCAAGTTTTATTTTGCAAAATTCTAACCCTTGACTGTAATCCCCGAGCATTGCTCAATACCGTGAGCACGACTATCCGAATAGATTGTACACTCTGCAGAGGTTATGCACTTTACCCACACGATACAACCATGCACCACACAGGCGAATGATCATAACAAAGCCTTTACAATGCACCATCTTAACCCAGTACTACCCGCTGAGGTTTCAACACTGATGGGTTACACCACCACAACAGGGCCCCCTCTTGCGCCATGTGAGTTTACTCCGTACACCCGGACTCACACCACCACGATAGTACTCAAGCTAAGACATTGCAAATTAGTCGGCTAGGTTGCCCCATAACAGACATATGGTTGCATGATTGACTCAGGTCAAAGGCTCGCAAGGTTAAGTCCTTAGGATTGATCAAAGCAAGACTTGCACACACCCCCTGCCCATCGGGCCCACCTTGGCACACTTGCCCCTACCACTTGCTTCAATCTAAAATGATTACCAACCCGGTTGATTACCAAGCACCACGTGCTATCCACAAATCCACATCGTTGCGTGGCCTCCCTGCCACAACAACTCAATCTCTTTGTGTGACCACACATGACACACAAGTTAATATCATTGTTCCATATTCCATTAGTCAAGATTAATAATCAATGATTCATATACATGTGATGACGTGGCATGGCTAAGCAATTCTATTCCGTTCTAACCATCCCATGTTGATTTCATATTTAACCAACTATAGTAATCCAACCTAAGGTGACAAGTGGTTCATGGCATTCAATCGACAAGGTGGGGTATAATTCAAAGGGTATGCTAGCTAAGTCCCAATTTAAATTGAAATCATTTTTACACATGAAATAATACGCAATAAGGTAAAACAAAATAGCAATTTTGCAAACATAGGTGCAACATGGTCAAAGCACAACTTGCCTTGGTTAAGCTCCTGGTCCTGCTCTGGAAATTGATCTTGAAGTGCTAAATCCTCCTCCGAAGCGTCGCACAATTCAACATCTACGCGAACCGAGAGAGAAAAGCAAATAAACACCAAAAACAGAAAACAAATGAACTCAAAATTTCAAACAAGAGCCACCATTAGCTAGATCTCAATTTTACAAATTTTTAGAAATTTGAATCACCTCAATCGGAGTTCGTATGAGGGAGAACGAGCTTTCGGAAGATTCAAGTTCCTGAAAATTCATAAAATTGGAAAATCAGTAATATTTCGAATTATTTTTGTAAAAGAAAATCCGATTATTGTGTCGGTGGCGTCACTACAGCTCGATCGCTACGTCTGCTGCCGTGGTGAAATCTATACCGCTCGGAACTGATCTAACGGACACTAACTAATCTACCACGTGGCCTCATCCACAGCGTCCATCTACGATCGGACGGCCACCACTTACCCGAGCAGTGCACTGTTGACCTAATCGACGCGGCACGATCATGATCGTCCATCTAAGATCGAATGGTCGAAGCTTACCCGAGCGGTACACTGGTTCCAGAGGCGACGTGGGCGAATCCGGTGCGTTGGCGGCTGATCGGACGGTCGGCGAAGCTTCGGGCTTGGCGATGGCGATGCGGCGGCGCGGTTCTACCGGACGTGAAGGCGATGACCACCCCGACGGTGTTCCGGCGCTCTCCGGCGATGAAGAAGTGGCGGAACGGGTTCGTCTCGACGCGACGTGCTCGGATCTGGCCTCGAAACGGCGCAAGAATCACCGGCGACGGTGAAAACTCCTCGGCAAAGCTCTCGGACTCCGGCGAGGTCGCGCAAGCTCTCCAAAGCTCCTCGGGCGTCGACGCTTGGGCGAAAAGATGCGGCGGCTCGTGGTGATCCTCGGGAGAGGCTCCTGGTCCTTAAATACCCCTCGGGTGATGCGTACAGGCTCGGGATTCTCAACGGTCACGGCGACGCCGAATCCCCGACGAACTCGGAGTTTGAATCCGAGACGACGACGGTTGACCGTAGGATATTGATCGGACGACTATGGAGAAGTCCAGGCGCGGCACGATCTCACCCACCCAGCGCAATCAACGGCCGGATACGACTAGGGTTTGGATTCGGCCCGGCAAACGACGAGCACGCGATCCAGATCGGACGGCTGGCAAGGCGCTAGGGTTTTGCTGTTGCGCCGCTTGATGAAGACCGTCCGATGAAGATCCAACGGTCCGCGACGAGGCTTCTAGAAGACGGGCCGTCGCAGGCTCTGCTGCTGGGTCAGTAATTCAAGTGGGCTAAACGCAAGACAAGAGTGGGCTTCACCCATTATCGCTCACTAGGAGTTTTTCCGGTTTTCCATTTAAAATAAATAGAGAAAATATTTGGATTTATTTAAGGCAACAAAAATACCAGAAAAATTCCAAGAAAAATCCCAAAAATACTTTGATACATTCTGGACTCCAGTAAAATATTTTTTGGCAAAACTTTATTTTAAACTTATCAATTTATATTTAGTTTTGGGCAAAAGAAAATATACTTTAATTTAAAATAATCCAAATAAATCCCAAAAAATTCACAAAAAGCACAAATTGCAGTAAAACACTATTAACTAAATAAAAAGCCAAAATTTTGGGATGTTACACCTGGCGAAAGCGATCTGGCGATCACGCCGCCACATGGGCGAAGGCTCAGGCGGCGTCTGGCGGCGGCCGGGCGAGCACGCCGCCCTGTGCGAGGAGCCCATGTGGCCTCGGCGAGAAGTTTGGCGAGCACGCCACCTTTCACGGGCGTGGAGCCCACGTGGCCCCTAGCAAGCGCCTAGCGATCACTCCACCTTTCGGGCGAACTCCCGCGTGGTGTCTGGCGGCAAAGGCGAAAGCACGCCCGCCACGGGCGTGGAGCCCACGTGGCCTCGGTGAATAGCTGGCGATCACGCCACTCCATCGGCCGAGTGTGGCTGCGTGGCGGCCTGACGAGTGGGCGGGCGCTTGGGCCCCCCTTGTCAGGCCACGAAGGCAACCAAAAGAATGAGGGGGAGGCTTCGCCTCGAAGTTTCCCTCCCTTGGCACCTCGTGTCAGGGCCATTAATTGTGAAGGATTCAGCTTTCGACACGACAATGGCTCATCCCTCTGACGCCTCTTACCAACCCGTCGTAGGGGCGTCCTGTCCCGATCGTACCGGGCGAGGCCTCTCACCGACATTAAATGAGGTTCGAAGGACAAGGCCACGGAGGCGTGCTTAATAAATGAGTCATGGGTCGACGTGGAAGCTGGAATGATGGGTGTAATTAATGTGTTGTAGATAAGTATAGCGCCCTCTTCTCTCCTGCCCGGGGTGGCCCGTCTATATAAGGGCGCCTTGGTGCATGAGGGAGGGGGCCGGTCGGCTAGAGCAGAAAGCATAGAGAAGCAGACACTGAAGAACACCCTTGTAAACACTTCCCTATTTTCTCAACAAAGAACCAGCAGGACGTAGGGCTATTACCCACACTCGGGGCCTAAACTTGGGTAAACCATCGTGTCCACCAGCTTGCTGATTCCCAGAATCCATTGTTGAGAGACATTAGGGTTTCCAGCCACGAAGATGCCCTCTACCGAACCATATTTTTCGTCTAGGGAGTAAACACCCCGTTAGCGGAATCTTGTCAGGCGAAATACACCGACAGGGGCACACCTGGTAGGGGGCTAGTGGTTGGCTCATTCGGCCATCTCTTCGATGGATTTCGGTCTTCTGTCCGAAAGGACCTTGCACCTAGTGATGGCGGGTTCACACTCGCAGCGACAAGACGTGGCGGAGGCTAGTAGCTCCTAGAATACATCCCAGCACTCTCGCCGGACGAGGGATCGCCTCACGCCACCCCCGCAGGAGGGCGGTGGTGCCCCCATGGTGGCGGCCGAGCTTCTGGTTCGGCGTCGGCTGGCCATGGAGGCCGCCACTCCGGCCCAGAACCTGCATGCGGTCCGTCTCCTCCTGGACCACCCTCCGGTGGAACTTGCAAGAGACACCCCGGCCACCCCGTGGCTACGGGATATTGCGGGCCTCGTGGACGGGGCTCAGCTCCGCGTAGGGATGCCCGACCGTTCTGAGACCTTCGGTTCCCCTCGACCAAGGGTGCCCGTAGAGCGCACCCAAGTTTTCAACCGCCCTAGCAGGAAGCGCTCTGGCCAGGCGGGCTAGAGTAAGGGAAAGGGCGTGCAAGAAGAAGGTCCCAGCTCTGCGAGGAGCCGTGGGGACCTGAGCTCCCATCTGGAGCATCGGCGCCGGCGGCGCGGTGGTGATCTGCGTGATCGCCTATAGCGTCGCCGCGCTCGCGACGGACGGATGGCCCCTGGGGGTGAGAGTTCCTCCCATAACTCTCACCTTCAGAGCAAGGAGGAGGTTCGTTCCTCCGACTCTTTGGGGAGTCGCGGTCCGCCCTCCCAAAGACGGTTTCGTCTTGGGGCAGGTGGACAGCAGATCCCCCTATGGCGTCGGATGCCAGGCGTTTTCCCGACGGCTGCGCCGCGTGGTGTGGCCTGAAAGGTTTCGTCCGGCCTCCATCGAGAAGTATGAAGGCACCACCAACCCAGAGGAGTTCTTGCAGACTTACACCACCGTGGTGCGTGCCGCTGGCGGGTCTGGAAAGGCCATGGCCAAATACTTCCCAATAGCCTTGACGGGGTCCGCCCGGTCCTAGTTGTTAAACCTCCCGCGAGGATCGGTGCACTCGTGGGAGGAGTTGTGCGACCTCTTTGTCGCCAATTTCCAAGGCTCATTTGCGCAGCTGGACGTGGAGGACGATCTCTATGCCCTCGAGCAGGAAAGAGAGGAGTCGTTGCGCGACTTTATTCGACGATTCTGCCACTATCGCAACACGATTCCCCGGATTTTCGAGCAATCGGTCGTCATCTCCTTTCGAAGAGGCGTTCGCGACCGCAAGATGCTGGAAAAGATGGCGACCCGCGACATCGCTACCACCTCCGAACTCTTCTCCCTGGCGCATAAGTGCGCGCGGGCGGTAGAGGCTCGGGGGCCGACATTTGACGCCGCGCGAGGACGCGGTGGGGATGAGGCCGGGACCTCGAGGGGCCCCGGCCATGCAAGCAGAAGGACGCGGAATCGCGAGGCGACCGAGACCAGGCGGGTCCTGGCCGCCGAGCGCGAGCTTAAGGACGCCCGGCTGCCGAGCGCGACCGCCGTGACCGGCGAGACGACTGTCGCGAGCGGCAGGATGACCGCCGAGGCCGACGTGGCGACCGCCGCGGTCGGGGGAGCTACCGTCGCGAGGAAAAGGAGTGCAAACCCTTCTGCCCGATCCACCAGACCAACTCTCATGGCCTGGATGATTGCCGGGTGGTGAACAAGATGGTCGAGCGGCGGCTCAAGGAGCGTCGCCCCCGCGACGACGACCAGGACGAAGACCCTACTTCGCTGGCCTTCCAGCAGGCGGACCGCACTATGGCGTACATTCATGGTGGCTCATCCACCTATCCCTCCAACGCTTCCTACAAGTGGTTGAGGAGGGAGGTGTGCGCCACGGCGTCGGGTTCAGGGGCGTGTCGGATACTGAAGTGGTCGGAGGAGCTGATCACCTTCAGTCGGGCTGACCACCCTGAGAGCACCGCCGGCGCAGGTCACCTTCCGATCGTGGCTTCTCCTATGATCCGGAACGTGAGGCTCGGCCGAGTGCTGATGGACGGAGGAAGATCCATCAACCTCCTATCCTTTGAAGCTTTCCGGGCGTTCCAGGTGCCAAACCAGGAGCTGTCCCCTGCTCCACCTTTCTACGGCGTAGCCCCGGGGGCTAGCATGGTCCCCTTGGGTCAGGTGCACCTCCCCGTCACCTTCGGGGAGGAAAGCAACTTCCGTACAGAGTTGGTCGACTTCGAAGTCGCCGATTTCGACCTCCTGTACAATGCCATACTCGGCCGACCAGCTTTGGCCAAGTTTATGGTGGCAACCCACTATGGCTACATGGTGGTGAAGATGCTAGGGCCTGGTGGCCCCATAACCATCCGGGTGGATAGGCCAGAGGCTTTGCGCTGCCACAAGCACGCACTAGACCTGGCCGGAGCCACCTATGGGAAGCCGGCTGATGCTGCCTTCCCGGGAACCCCTCAGGCGCAGACCCGCGCCTCGCCCGGTGAGGAAAAAATGGTCTCCCTGAGTGTGAGCAGACCCGGGAAGTCCGTCTTCGTTGGTGCCAGCCTCAGCGCCAAATAGGAAGACGCGCTCGTCACCTTCCTCCAGTCTAATTCCGACGTGTTCGCCTGGCAATCGTCCGATATGACTGGGGTCCCCAGGGAGGTGATCGAGCACCGACTGGCTACGCTCCCCAAGGTGCGCCCGGTTCGCCAAAAAATCCGGCGCTAGGCACCAGAGCGTCAGGATGCCATTCGGGAGGAGGTACAGAAGCTGCTGCGCGCAGGGATCATCTAGGAAGTCTCTCATCCTGAGTGGCTTGCCAACCCTGTGCTTGTCAAGAAGTCCAACGGGAAGTGGCGGATGTGCGTCGATTTCACCGACCTCAATAAGGCCTGCCCGAAGGACCCTTACCCCTTGCCGCGCATCGATCTTATCGTTGATTCCACAGCAGGATGTGAGCTGTTGTGCTTTCTGGATGCGTACTCTGGGTACCATCAGATTAGCATGGCAGCAGAAGATGAAGATAAAACTGCTTTTGTAACACCCATGGGTGTTTATTGTTATGTCAGAATGGCTTTTGGGTTAAAAAATGATGGTTCTACTTACCAGCGCGCCATACATATCACTTTCCGTCCACAGATAGGGCGCAACCTTGAGGTGTACGTCGACGACCTGGTCGTGAAAGTGAAAAAGAGCGAAGACCTGATTGAAGACCTGGAGGAAACCTTTGCCAACCTCCGGAAGAATTGTTTGAAGCTCAACCCCGAGAAGTGCGTATTCGGCGTGCCCTCCGAAAAGCTGTTAGGGTTCCTCGTGTCCAGGCGGGGCATCGAGGTCAATCCTGACAAGATAGCGGCCATCGAGCACATAAAGCCGCCCGTTCGACTTAAGAAGGTGCAATGCCTGACTGGTCGCCTGGCCTCCCTCGGGCGGTTTATCGCCCGACTGGGAGAGAGAAGCCTGCCTCTTTTTAAGCTGCTAAAGAAAACAAACCATTTCGAATGGACTGAGGAGGCTCAACAAGCGTTCAAAAACTTGAAGCAGTACCTCTCCTCCCCGCCAGTGCTAGTCGCCCCTCAGCCTGGTGAACCATTGTTCCTGTACATTGCTGCTACCCCGGCAGTGGTGAGCGCAGTACTGGTAGCGAAGAGGGAAGGCATTCAGAAGCCAGTCTACTACATTAGTAAGGCGTTACACGAAGCGGAGAATAGGTACCCGCAAGCGCAGAAGATGCTGTACACTATCCTGGTGGCGTCCAGGAAGCTGCGGCACTACTTTCAAGGGCAAGAAGTTACAGTGGTCACTGCCATCAAGAGCCAGAAGTTGGCGGAGTTCATTGGCGAGTGGACTCCCGCTGCTCCTGAAGCTGAAGAAGTACCCGCGCCTTCCCCCTGGACCTTGTTTTTCGATGGTTCCTTCAGGCTCGAAGGCGCGGGGGCTGGAGTAGTCCTGGTCTCTCCGACCGGTGACATCCTCCAGTACGTGGTCGCCCTCGACTTCAAGGCCACTAACAAAATTGCTGAATATGAAGGCCTGCTGGCAGGGCTGCGTGTCACCTCAGCGTTAGGCATTCGACGCCTCTAAGTTAAAGGCGATTCCCTACTGGTCATCAACCAAGCGCGGAAGGAATTTCAATGCTCTGATCCTAACATGGCCGCCTACTTGGCGGAGGTCAGGAAAATGGAGCGCCACTTCAAAGGATTGGGATATATCCATATCCCCCGGCGTGACAATCATCTGGCGGACGAGCTTTCACAGCTCGCATCCTCAAGAGCCTCTGCTCCAGTCGGAGTCTTTGAAGAAAGACTCTCTCGATCGTCCGTCGTTGCCCCCGCTCCACGCGGGAGGACGCCCAATCTGTTGCCCCTGCTCTCTGGAGGGGAGGGCAGTGGTGCCGCCGATCGCGCACTGAGGAAAAGCCCAGCCAATTGAGTGCAGGCGATCACCGTGTGATCGCCACTCTTGGTCGGGAAGGCCAGTGGATGGACCCCATCCTAGCCTTCCTGCAAGACCGAGAGGTCCCCGACGATGACGCTTCTGCTAAAAGATAGCACGAAAGGCCAGGTGCTACACCCTGGTGGATGGGGACCTATACCACTAAAGCAGAAATGGAATTCTCCTAAAGTGCATCACTCGGGAGGAGGGGAGCACCCTGCTCTCTGATATCCATGGAGGCATGTGCGGGAGCCATATGTCCGACCGAACACTTGTCGGCAAAGCGTTCCGCCAAGGGTTTTATTGGCCTACTGCCCTCCAAGATGCTTGCGAGCTGGTGAAGAGGTGCGAAGCATGCCAATTTTTTCGCCAAGCAAATCCACCGACCAGCCTAAGCTCTACAAACCATTCCGCTCTCTTGGCTGTTCGCGGTCTGGGGGCTAGATATCCTGGGTCCGTTCCCACGGGCCACAGGGGGCTTCACCCACCTATTCGTCGCCATCGACAAGTTCACCAAGTGGGTCAAAGCCGAAACAGTGCGTGCCATCACGGCTTCCGCTACCATCAAGTTCATCCACGGGATCTTCACCCGCTTTGGACTCGCCAATCGTATTATCACCGACAACGGCACTCAATTTACCAGCGTGGCTTTCTTGGAGTTCTGCGAAGAGATGGGTAGCAAGGTGTGCTTTGCTTCGGTGGCCCATCCCAAGAGCAATGGCCAAGCTGAGCGTGCCAACGCGCTGGTATTGAGAGGTTTGAAGACTAGAGCATTTGATCGGCTTCATAAGCGGGGGGCACGGTTGACGGAAGAGCTCCTGACTGTGTTGTGGTCACTTCGAACCACATCTAGTCGGGCGACTGGTGAAACGCCCTTCTTCCTGGTCTACGGCACTGAAGCTATCCTTCCATCTGAGCTGTCGTTCGGATCGCCGCGTGTCTCGGCGTTTAGCGAGGAAGGACAAGAAAACCACCATGGGGAAGACGTCAACCTTCTAGAGGAGGTGCATGACCGGGCAGCCTTGCGTGCCGCCCGATACCAGCAAAGCCTCAAGCGTTACCATGCCGCCCAGGTCTCCGAGAGAACACTGGCAGTTAGCGACCTGGTTTTGCGTAGAGTCCAGACGTATGTCGGGCTCCACAAACTGTCTCCCTGATGGGAGGGCCCCTTTAAGGTGGTCTCTATCTCGACCCAGGGCGGTTTGGTTGGCTACTGAGGATGATCAAGAGCTGGCCAACTCCTTCAATGTGGAGTTGTTGCGAAAGTTTTACCCCTAAAAAGCCAGAAGTTCGATGGTTTGCTTTGGTATTGCGTGGGTGAACTTTCCCCCGGCTGGTTGGCGGCTGCTGGTTGTTAGCAAAGTTGTTTACCTTAAGAGCTTTTGCTTTATTTCCTTTGTTTGTCCCCTGGTGGGAAAGCTTGCGCGGAAATGTCATGTGTCCTGATGGTTTAGCCACTCTTTGCTGATCCGTGGTGACACCCGGCCTTCACGTCATGCCCGGACGGGCAACCAGGAGCGTGAACCTAGCACGGTGGCTCAAACGTGGCCCGTACACCTCGGTTCGGCTCAACGAAGCACCGACGGTTGTCTCCGCGAGCACCACATAAGCCCAATATCCCTCTTGGGAACCTACTCCCAAGCCACGCGGAGCCGTGGGCTAATTCCGAATCACAGGAGCCTAAGTTTCCAAGCAAGGGACCACGACATATTCGCGCAGGATCTTACATCCCTTAATATGTTTTCTGCATGTTTTGTGCAATGCCTACTTGTGCTTTCAGTGGTTATGCGCAACCGCAGATGAAGTGCTAAGCGCTACCAGAACTCAAGCGATCGAGGTAACCTGTGGCAATCGGGCGAGCAAGCGGGCGATCATGCCCGCCGGCGCGAAGCGCCCACGTGGCCCCGTGCAAATGGGCAAACGATCAAGCCCTGCTCGCCTAGCGATAAGCCTACGTGAAGATTTGGCGGGCAGTTAGGCGACCATGCTTTGCCCGCCTGGCGAGCAGGTGGGTGACCACGCCCTGCTCACCAAAGCATTGGCCTTCGTGACCGGTCAAGGAGCTGGTCGCCCAATGGCCTATGGCAAAGATAAGTTGTTTTCTTTAACAGTACCAACTTATTTTTCACACTTGTACCCTAATGGGTTGAAGTATGCGTGGTTATCACTGGCTCTTATAACCTAATGGCTCCTTGCTGATAAACGGAAATACCTAGCGTTTGTATCGCAAGGACGCATGACTAGGAGTGGGAGTGTGGCACGGTGACTCAAATGCGGCTCATACACCCAGGTTAACTCTGTGCAGTCCCGCTGGTTGTCTCCGCGAGCACCACAAGCCCGGTACCGCTCCTGTAAGTTCACCTCCTTGTTGCGCAACGCTGCGTCGAGTTCAAGAGATCACAGAATGTAAGTTCCAAAAGGACGAGTCGATGACACCCTTATCGAAACTTAAGACTTTGTTTGTCTACTTTATGCATAATTCCTGTTCGCGGTATTGCAATCACTCAAAGAATGCCTAAGTATTGATCTAACCTGAGTGCTTAGGTTCGCATTGCGACAAGGCTGAGGGCTAGTCGCCCAAAGATTGAGTTGAACATGTCCAGGTGAAACCAAAATATGCCAACTTCATTACAATTGCTAATATTGTTCTGGCATACAAAAACAGGAACAAAGAAGAAAACAAAAAAAGGCGGCCCAGGCCATCAGTCACCGTTGACGACTTCGATGCCCCCGTCATCGTCTCCGGCCTCCGGCTCCGCTACCACCGCGCCTAAGTCCAGGGCTTTCGCCGTCATCATGTTGACGACGCGTTTCGCGGCCTCCTGCACGCGCGCATGCGCCTGAGCCTCGTCTCCCTCAATGCCGTCTGCGATGGTCATTGGGTTGAAGGCAGTATCGCGGCTGGCGTAGCACGCGAGCACGAAAGTTGTGGTGACCCTGGCGACTTGCTGCCCTTCCTAGATGGAGCGGACGGCCATGGCGGCTGGTAGGCTGTAGAGCGCATCAGTGACCCGGGTGGTGCAGTGGGCATACTGCATCGCCGTGGGCTCCAGCGGTTCGCGAAGGTCCACCCCCAACGGCGCCAAGACCCGCGCCATGCGCCGGTATGATGACCGGAGCATGGTCGCGATGTTGTGCAGTGCTCGCCGCTGCTCCTCCGTTGCATCCCTCAGTGCTGCCTCGGCCTCCTGCGCCCAGGCGAGTAAGGTCACCCCGGTGGCCCTCTCTTGGGCCAGCTATGCCTCAGCCCTCTCCAGCCCCCCACGCAGCGCCTCCACCTGCTGTGTCATGTGGACTTCGCGTTGGGAGGCTGTCGTGAGGAGGGTGGTCCCAGCTGCGAGTGCTTCGCCAATCTCGGTATGCAGCGTATGTAGGTCGGCGGAGCGGGCGGCGGGGGCAATCAGAGCGGGAGGAGCAGGAGCGCTGGCCCCAGCGACGTCAGGTCTAGCGGCTTCGAAGCCGCCAGTCAGATTCTTGTGAAGTTCCGCCATGCCATTGGTCTTCGCGGATGTCTACATCGGCGGCAAGGCTTTGGCGGTCCCCTCGGCGATTTGAAGCCAAAGGAGGTGGTTGCCACCGCAAGTCTGCTCGGGCGGGTACCAGTGGTGGTCGAACTAGGCGCCATTGGAGTTGGCGCTGGTGGAATTGGTGCCGGTGGAGACGGCGCCGCAGGAGTCGGAGTCAGTGTCAGTGTAGCCAACTCCGAAGGAGGGGCGGCAGGCGTTGCCGCCCTGGAAGAAGCCATCACCACTTCAGACGCACTCGGCGGAGTCGTGGAGGTGGCGGCGGCAAAAGATGGGCCCCCGATGCAGACCCTCTTGGGGTCCGCGCCAGGGGCATCCGGAGCGATAGGCCGTTTGCCTGCGCTCCGTTCGGTGGCCCGGGGCTGGTCCCTGATCGTCAAGGGGCCACGGGCCGACACCACGGCGGGACCAATGGAGTCCATCGCCGGGAAGGATTGAACGATCTGGAGATGCTCTGCGAACTCTAGATCACAGAGCGGCCGGGCGTCAGCCAGAAACTCCAGGCCACTCGGCACTGGTGGGATCAACATAGATAGCCACCGAGAGAGGGTGGCACTGCTCAAGTTTCCTTCACCTGGCGCCAAAAGAAGACAGGAGCATTGGATAACAAAAACCATGGAGAAAATATGCATTCAAGAAGAAGGGTAAGAAGACTTATTGCCCGGGTACGTGCGCGTCATGTCGTCGTCCCCTATGTACTGCCCTGCAGGGCGGGCATGACGATGCAGGGGGCTGATCCTCTGAGACACGAAGTCTCGAACTACTAGCGCCCCAATCAAGCCAGCGCACCGCAACCGATCGATGCGGGCCACCATTGCTAGGAGCTCCGCCGTCGCCTCGACGGGCGAGCTCCAGCTCTCACGGGCTACCGCCCGCGCGCAGGGTACTCCAAGAAGGTCAACCCCGCTATCGTCGCCGATGTAGAGCCAGTCGCCTCGCCAGTTCTTCCAGTTGGAGCGTGGCAGAAAAGGAATGTATCGGGGGGCCGACCCATCGTGAAGGCGGAAGTGGCAACTTCCTGCGACCCCACTATCGGGGGTGATACGGCAGGTGAAAAAGTAGTGAAAGAGGGGGAGATTGGGCATTACCCCCACGAACATCTCGCAAAGGTAAGCGAAGGTGGGGAGAAGGACGATGGAGTTGGGGGAGAGGTGAAAATGGTGAATCTCGTAGAAATGAAGGACGGTGAGGAAGAACTCAGAGAATGGCGGCACTAAGCCCGCCCTAAGCCCCCAGGTGAAGACAACAATCTCCCCTGGCTCGCAGTTTGGCACGGCGGTCCCCTGGCGAGGATGAAGGGAACCCCCGGGTGCCATCCTAGTGGCGAAGTCCATATGACATTGGCCGGCAGTGGAAGGAAGAAGGGACTGCGCCATTGTGGCAGAGGCGGAGTTCTTCAGGCAAAGAAGGTGAAAGGGCAAAGAGCAAAGTGTGAAGGAAACTAGAAGGCGTGAACTGTTGCGTGGGGGTGTGCACATATATAGACCCCCCACGAAGACGGTTCGCGTCCAAGCGAAAGGCACGACGTTTCGGGTCCCAAGAAAAATCAGCGGAAGTGGGAAGGACCGAAGCGGTTGCGTGCGCAGAAGTGGTGGGCCCATCTAGGAACGCACTGGCATTAAATAAGGTCTGAAAAGCAACTAGCGCGCGTTACAGGATAGTCCCGAGGGCTACTGTCGGTGTACTTTGCACCGGGGTACCCTCTCCGCCAGAAAGTAATAGGCCCAAGGGTGGCTCGCCCGCTTAGAGCCCGTGGCCTTGGCGAGTAGTCGGCAATCACGCCCGGCTGCCAGCGGCGGCCAGCGTGGCGTCTGGCGCATACCGGCGAGCATGCCGTGCCGTCGGGCGAGGAGCCCATGTGGCCCTGGCGGCGATCGGCAATCACGCCGCCGCGTGATCGCCAGATCGCTTTCGCGAAGCGGCCATGGAGTCTGGCGGGCGGGCGAAACACGCCGCCCCGGCGTGGAGCCCACGTGGCCCCTTAGCGGCGATCTAGCGATCACGCCTCGCCGCTAAGGCGGCAGCGTGGCGTCTGGCGAAGCAGCCGGCGAAACACGCCTTACCGTCGAGTGGAGCCCATGTGGCCCCTCGTGAGCGACCTTGCGATCACGTCACCTTTCGCCGCCGGGTGGCCAGCGTGGCGGCTTTGACGAGTGGTGCGCGCTGGGCCCCCTTGTTGAGCCACGAAGGCAACCAAAAGAATGAGGGGAGGCTTCGCCTTGAAGTTTCCCTCCGGCACCTCGTGCTAGGGCCGTGGTGTGAAGGATTCACTTTCGACACGACGATGGCTCATCCTCTCGGCGCCTCTTACCAACCCGTCGTGGGGCATCTTGTCCCAAGGACGGGCGAGGCCTCTCACCGACATTAAATGAGGTTCGAAGGACAAGGCCACGGAGGCGTGCTTAATAAATGAGTCATGGATCGACGTGGAAGCTGGAATGATGGGTGTAATTAATGTGTTGTAGATAAGTATAGCGCCCTCTTCTCTCCTGCCCGGGGTGGCCCGTATATATAAGGGCGCCTTGGTGCATGAGGGAGGGGGCCGGTCGGCTAGAGCAGAAAGCGTAGAGAAGCAGACACTGAAGAATACCCTTGTAAACACTTTCCCATTTTCTCAACAAAGAACCAGCAGGACGTAGGGCTATTACCCGCACTGGGGGCCTGAACCTGGGTAAACCGTCGTGTCCACCAGCTTGCTGATTCCCGGAATCCATCGTCGACAGAAATTAGGGTTTCCAGCCACGAAGATGCCCTCTACCGAACCATATTTTCCGTCCAGGGAGTAAACTCCCCATTAGCGGAATCTTGTCAGGCAAAATACGCTGACAACTGTAATTCCCGAGTAATGTCTAATACCGCGGACACGGCTATTCAAATAGATTTAACACACACTCTGCAGAGGTTGTACACTTTACCCACAAGATACAGTCGCTCACCACACAAGTGATTGATCGTAACAAAGCTTTTCTGAAGCTTCTATCTATCCCTATGAACCTCTCCAGTATTGTCTTCACTACTACTTCCCTCACTCGAGCCGAAGGGTAGGAGCAGCATACTCTTGTTGGATGGGTACTAAGCGAAGCACAGTGCGCTCCCCACACAGATTACCCCAATGCAAGCTGCCATACGAGGTGTCAAAGGTAAGATATCAGAATCCTACTAGACTAGGTCTGTCCCATTACAGACTTGCGGTTGTACGAATGACTCAGTTCAAAGGCTCGCAAGGTGAAGTCCTTAACTATCCAAGGTAAGACATCCTTCTCTCAGATACTGGCACACAGCCCTCACATTACTCAATCCATCCTGTCACCACACAGGCCCACCTGGCATGAAGCCTTCTTGCAACTTGCCCCGGTCCAAATCATTTTTCCACCCCAGTTTGCTATTATGCAACACATGCCAATGATCTTTTCATTGTACATGTAGAACCACACAGGTTACTACATTCCAAATCCATCACATGACATCATCACATTATTCCAAAATACGTTCCATGATTGCTTAGTCAATATTCTTTTGCAATTTGAAAGTCATTCAGCGCATATAAGTGGACTAGGCATCTAATCACGGTCTAGCCTCTCGTGTTGGCATCATAATAGTATCCAACTCAAATTAATACTTAGGGTGTCAAGGATTTTAGGGCATACAAGTAATATTAACAAGGTGGCATAAACAGTATAGGTGTATTATCTACCTTACCCAATATAATCAATGTCATTTTTAATTAACATAGCATGCATAATTTGAGTCGAATTACATTTTAAAATCTAGGAGCAAAATGGTCAAAGCATGACTTGCCTTCGAAAAGTGGTTGATCCTGATCTGAAGCTTGAGATGGGTCTCCGAACTCTTCCCTGACAGCTTCCGGCAACTCGGAGTCTAATCGGAATAAGCACACATACAATAAATACACTAAATAGATAGCAAGATCAACTCTAAAAATAAAATAAAATTCACCAATAAATAGTTCACAATTTTACAAATTTTTAGAAATTGGAATCACCCAATTCGAAGTTAAAACGCAAAAGTTATAGCGATTACAAGTTTAGAAATTCAAATAAAAGAAAAACCCGAATTAAACCATTTATTTACCTACTGGAAAATCCCGTAATTTCTTCGGCTGACACGTGGCATCACCACAGCTAGCCACGTCACCTTGGGTCTATGGACCCAGTCTACGGCTCAGCTCGGGTTCACCGTGGACTCGGTCCACCGAACAGTACCACTTACCCGTGGACCCCCCCATAGTGACATCATGGTGACGTCAGCCCTACAACTCTTACACTGACAGGCGGGACCCACCCGTGACGTCATGGTGACATCACCCGAACATGGTACAGCGGCGACACCCGCTCCCCGGCTGACACTTGGCGCACTGACGCTGGTCCGCGAGGTGCAAAAATTCCCGCCCGTTGAATTTGAATCTAATGGCCGGTCAACAACGTTGGCTGGACTCCCGAGCGGCTACGTGGCGAGATCTAAGCGCTACATTCCGGATTGAATGGCTAACAACACCTCTAGGTTACATCTACACAGGCGAATGTTAACCGCACGATCACCATTCTACGGCCCAGATCAAAGCTCTACGGGAAGGCGTTACGTGGATGACTTACCGCAGGCGTTAGATCTTGATCGGGCGGTCGAAGATGCTCGCGAGAGTTGATGGCGGTGCGGCGCTTGGTTCACCGGAGCTGGAGAAGATGCCGAGGCCGACGGTGATTCCGAGCGTCCTCGGTGAGGTAGAGTACTCCAATCGACGCGGCTTGACACGATGGACTCAGAGTGGGACTCGGATGTGGCGGTGAGTGCTGAACAGCGGCGGAAAACGGCAAAAACCGAAGCAAAGCAAGGTCCAACTTCGGCGAGAGAGTCTACGAGTTTGGGAGTGTCTCGGCGAACGAGAGAGGTTGCATTGGGTGCGGAACAGAGAGCTCTTTCCGCGGGGGTATTTCATGAGTACAGCAACGCCTCGTAGCACACAAACCAGTGGCCAACTGAAGTAGTAATGGCGGCGGCGGCGACTGACTGTTGCCCTCCCGCGCGACGTGGCATGATCGGAGACGTCCAAGCGGCTGCAAACCAACGGCCCACACGCGCAGGCAACGTGGCGTTAATCTAGCCGAAGGATCGAGATCCAACGACCCCGGGCGGGCGACGCTAGGGCTACCCCTCCGTTGGGCCGAACGGCGAGCACAGTGTTGGGCCAAGCCCAGCACTGTAGCTAGGGTTTAATCCTGAAATTAACAATTAAAATAATTTTACAAATTTAAAACATTTGAAAGAAGCACCAAAAATACCAGAAAAAATCTAAAAATTATTTCATGGTATTTAGAACTCAAATAAAATATTCTTATTTATTTTTGGTAAATACTTTTATATTATTTAATTATTTAAAGAGAAGGATCAAATCAACTTAAATCCAATAAATCCCAAAAATTCACAAAAAAATTCAAATAACTCCAAAAATTCAAATTAATCAAATTTTGGGCTGTTACACAAGCCTTCCAAATTTGATTGTTTTTGAACTTTAATCCAGCCAACAACTATGTTGTCCTAGAAAAACCGAATTAGGGTTTCTTGGACTGTTTTTGTGTTCTAGCTTTTCTTTTGATTTCTTGAGTCCAGTAGCATCTACAAGATATAAAATCACAAAAATATTAGTACACATACCTTTGGGAACCAAATTCATCCGTTGTGAATACTTTGATTCCAATTGAGATTAGTTATTTGATATCGCTTAGGGCTGCTCAATTGACACGTTGCATAATCTTGCATAATCGTATCATTATATTATCTTGTGACATCAATTTAGTGTTTTCAAAACTTTATTTATACTAGTGTTCACCGAAAGAAACAAAAGAACGAAAAAAAGAAAGTGCCAAAAGACCAAGAAAGAAAGAAAGAAAAAGAATAGAAAAGAAAATAGTGGCCAGTCGTACTATATTGAGCAAAACCCTAATTTATGTTCAAAATTTTTAGATTGTGCAATTGTATTAGTTAGTGAGCAATTTTGTGCCCTTTTTACATTCTTGAAGTAATAAACTAGCATCTCTCTACGACTTGTGCAATAGAGCTTTTGGTGCCTCACTTATATTTTTATGGCTCATTCTTTGATTGCATAAGTGCCATTATCTGTGTGTGTTATCTTGAAATTCGCTTATATCTTTGAGATCAACAACTAAGGCTTATAAACTGTAGTTTGGATTATTACTTATCATTACAATAACTAGAATTATCAGGTTGTATAGGATCAACACTAACCCTCCAAGCTCCACATATTAGCCATTGTCTCGTGCAGTGCTTCGACTGTGAATTCGCTTGAGTAATCATCTTTATCTTGTCTATCACCACCGAAGTGCGTACAATACTTTAATCCAAAGAAGGAGTAGTAAAAACTTTGGGTGGTAAGTGAGAGGGTGAGCTTGAGTGATTCCACATATATTCCACATATACATTTTGTTTTTGCTTGCTACTAATCATGGTAGGATACAAGCACGAGGAACTTACATTCTACGAAAGTTATGATCCAAAGGAGTATATCACTTGGGAAGAACAAATGAAAATGGTGATCAAATTTTAGAAGCTTTCCAAAGACAAAGAGGTTGATGCGTGCCACTATTGAGTTTGAGGACTACACTTACAGTTGGTGGCAACAACTTTTATTGAAAAGTATCATTACATCTTGGTCGGATTTAAAGATGATCATGAGAAGAGAGTTTGTGCCAAGCTATTACGAGAAAGAGCTACTTCGCCACTTAGAGAGCATTACACAAGGGCGCAAACCAGTCCAAGATTATTATACTGAGTTGAAATGTGCAATGCGATGTACTGGTATCACTAGTGCATTAAAAGAGAAGGAATACTTCAAAAAAAAGGTTTAAATTTTAATATCGATGTTGCACTTCAACATAAGTATTTTAGAACTATATTTGATCTTGTGAATTGTGCTATTGAGGAGTAAAGAAAACTTAAAGAGCATTGTATACCTAGGTTTAATCTTAGAGCACCAATTCATGAGAGCCACATAGCCATAAGAAGTGAAGGTATTGAAAAGAGTGAGCTATGTAATCTCACCATATGTGAGGTTGACAATATTGAAACTAAGAGTGTGAGAGATGCACAGAAGGAAATGAGAGAAGAAGGTGAAAACAAAAGTGATGATATTTCTGACACTAATGACTTCCTCTATATTTCTGGTGTTGTTTCTCACATTGTGCAGATTAACATTGTTAATGAGAAGATGAACAATACACAATCTGCACCTCTTGAATTGAAAGATAGGAGACAACCATCATTGGAGAAGGAATGAACGTTGTACCATGGTTAGATCATGAAGCTATGCTACCTATAACATCTAATCAACTAATGAGAGTGTTAAAGGTACTTAGAAAGGTGTTGAATTGGTAGTACATCAAGAAAAGGTGAGTGAAAGTGAGAATTCTTGTGCCATTTTAGAGATTCCACGTTCAGAATTTGATATGCTTAATTTACATAATGTGGAATTGGTTACCCATAATGAAGTTCTTGCTAGAATATTCTCTAAAGATTCTTTATGCTATATCATGTTTGTTGAACCTTTAGAGTTATCTAGCATACTTGAAAAAGTATATAAAATTGCATGCTTAAAATCATTGGTTAGTTCCTACGTTGACTATAAATTCAATTTGATTGAAGAATTTTATGTTCATCGAATATGTATTATTTGTGATAAACTTTCTGAATTGAAATTACTTGTTAAGACATGTCATGAATACTTTGAGATGAGTTTAAATACTTGTTGTTGGAAAGGATATATGATGCTTAGTTATTCATCTTTGCTTATACAATTATATAATAATTAGAGTAGCGCAGTTGAAGCATGGAAGGCATCTAAAATCTTTTTGTCCATGGTACATCAGTTTGATTTTGTGAACATGTTAAATGCAAATGTGACTAAATTAAGCTATTTGTCACGACCTTTCGAGGTACATTTTCATCCTATGTTGAAAAGGAATGTCAAGACTGATGATGAATACATATACAATACATATACGTTGTCCTCTTTTTTTAAGTACATTTTTAGATTATCAGAAGACAAGGCAAAAGCTGAGGATGGCTTTTCTTGAAGAAGGGGAGGATGATGCGGATATGCACACATCTAGTACTTTCTGGTTTAACATTATAATTAACTAAAAAGAACTACTAAGCCACATCAAATATCAATAGGTGAATCATTTTCTTAAGCAATCTTTGTTATATTTTCACAAGAATTTTACACAACCTAATAGAGGGTGCTTGCTTGTTATTAGGTATAAAGGTTGCACAAAAATCAATATTGATGCCAAATTGCATGAATGTATTATGGTAGACCAGTGGGAGGCGAGGGAGAAAGAGATCCAGATGAAGACACTATTTATGCGCACTGTTCATGTACTCTATATCCTTCCATATATACTATCAAAGAAGAAAGGAAAGAAGAAGTAAAGAAGGAAAAGATGAAAAGAAAGGAGAGATATCAGCAATCTTTAAGTAAGGAAAGAGATCACCATGATAATGCAAGAGATATGGGCAATCTTCAAGCAAAGAAAGAGATAACTAAATCTTAGCAGAATGGATTTCAACAATCTCCAAGAAAGAAAGGTGATCACCATGACATAGAAAGAAGAGAGTGCTTTATATAGCAACTTTTGTCTGAGTATTGTTCATGTAGCACTATTCATGACCGAATACTGTTCATATCCGAGTACTATTCATGATAAGCACTGTTTATACACACCCTCTCCTATACATGTGTATTCCACCCATTGTAATTGTAACCATGAATTTTTAGATTAAAGATATACTCTTGATTCTATGGCTATACTCCAATGCCCCCATTAGAATAGGGAATTCCAATCTAAAATTATTATTGTTGTTCTTGCAACTTCTTCGGGGTGATTGCAAAGAAACGTGTGTCTACATTCGCGTGGTCAAGTAGGCAAGATCGAAGCATGTTCTTGGATGAATTCACGTGTTGTAGGTTACCGTATCGAGATAGTGATTGGCACTAGTATTTGTGTTCATGGGTCTGAGTTGTGATATTCATCGTCGTAAGATTGAGCCATCGCCCTAGCAAGCAACACATTATCCTTAGTGTCATCTCAGTTTCAATCATTCTTGCATTCAAGTTCTACAGAGCCATCAAAGTATGAGTTGATTATCTATCTAGATGAAGTGAATGAGAGTTTAGATAACAAGGGTTTCAAATTGTTTGAGTGGTGGAATTTGAATGCACATAGATTCCCAATGGTGTCAAAGATGATGAAGAATTTCTTGATTGTACCAGCTAGCACCATATCTTCATAATTAGCTTTCAGTGTTGAAGGTAAATTAGTTCTTGGTGACTATCAGAGTTCTCTATGTCTGGCTATGGTTCAATATTTGATGTGTGCTTCTAGCTGGATAAGAGGTGCCCATAATGGCAAGACAAATGAAGGCCCAATCTTTTGGTGAGATAGATAATTCTCGATTTATGGAGATGACCCTCATGATTCAGGCTACCGACCAAAACACAATCGATGCTAAGCAATCATTGAACCAAACTCCAAATTGTTATCAACCATGCCAAAACCCAATTGAACTAATCATGAAGATCAATTCCTATAAGCAACCAAAGAACAAGCAAGAATAAAGCAAAAACAATCTGAAATTACAAATATAATTGAAGTATTTATACAGGTTTCAGAAGCATGATATTGCTGTTGATCTAGCCAAACAAGAGAATACCCAATAATTTCACCAAGGAAAACTATGACTAAACAAAACCCGAATCTCATGAGAGAGCTTGGCTAAATTAAATAAGCATCTAAAGGGGTGCATCCAGGAGGTGTACACAGACACACACTCCTCCTGGCCGTCCTTCCTGGGCCTCCCTATTACATGGGTCAAGTCCAATTGGTAAAAGTGGTGCAGCACCTCTCTTTGAAGATTGTGACATGTAGATAATGAATTTAAAGGTGAGGATATATCCATTGGAAAGGTCTTAATGTAAACTTTCAATAAAGTACTCGCACACCTCCAACATACTATATGTGAAAGTTATGATCATTTTAAATCAGGGCTATCATGCTGATTTCGAATTGGATTGGAATTAAAGCAGGTTGGCCTAGACTTGTTGTGGTAGTAATGTTGTTCCCGTCATTATGGTTCTTGAGTAGAATAATATCGCATGACTTAAACAACAATCCATCCTCAATAAAAAAAATTATGAACTCCTAGAAACAAGCTCACCTGATAATTTAACTGTCGTGCATGTGCACTTGTCAAAGGTCCTTGCCTAGCATCTTGTGGAGGAGTGTTGTGTCTATTCAAGGAAGCGTGTCCTAATCTGAAGGATCGGGATGGCGAACAGAGGGGGGTGAATGGTCGCAATAAAATTTTCCCACACACACAGTATTCAAAATGACTAACATAAAAGATCACTAAAAAGGTTGAGGTTCTTGTTTAGAAAAGCTGGTAGTACCCTTCTGGAGTAGGTGAGAGTACCAGACTCAAAAAGCTTCTTAAGAACAGACAGCTCAACCCAGAGCAAGAATCAAGGAAACTTTTGATCGATAGAACAAGACTTCAAGAAACTTGGTAGATGAGATCTTGAGACAACTAGAAACTTGAATCTCACACCGACCTCCGAGATTGATCTCAAAATCTCGACCTTTCTGCCCGAGAATAAGGAACTTTTCAAGAAAAGCAGAAAGAACAGGGAATTCGGTTAAGGCTTGCTTTTGAGAGTTAAAAAGAAAACTGAAAGATCTTGGAAACTTATCACAGCAAGCTAAAGGCGCAACAAAATGAAATACAAGATCAACAACTCAAGAATGCAAAAGACGCAAGAAGGAAAGAATGCAGAAGGAGAAGAATCAACTTGCGTGAAGTAAATTTGCGTAACTTAAATTGCAGAAAGTAACTTGCATAATGTAAATGACAAAAGGTAAAATGCAAGTATTGAAATCTTTTTAGATGAACTTGTATTCCTGGAAGGGAGGTTACACAGCCACACACACAAAAGTTGGCAAAGCTCAACAGAGCGCTCAAACCTCTAAAACCCCTCAGGGATCCTTCACACTGAAGGCAACCCCTCCACACATATTTATACAACTCTCGGGCCACCTACCACCCTTAGATGCAGCTCTCAACCCTAGAGACTCATCCAAGGGCTAGGAAGAGCCCACTCAACCAGCTTGCAAGGGGAAACCCTAAACCCACTAACACAGGGTTTTTCTTGCACGACTCTTAAAGCATACTACTTGACCTGCTATTCCTATCAACTAGACCGTACACCGACAGTCCTCATTGATCCTTGTAGCATCTAGCTAGTATCTGCTCCTTTCCTTGCCTTCTTGGCTTGCCTGAACTCCATCTCTAGTCATCTTCCGGCGATCTCTCGACCGTTTTGGACCTCCGACGCACCTCGCCTAGTCCCAGTCAACTTCCGCCTCACCATGACCCAGCACCATCGTCTTGCAACCATCAAAGACAAGGAAACCTTTCACATAGCAATGCCCACAAACATATCTGCTGATTATCTCAAAATAGTCAGTCACAATTTGATCACAACCAGTCGGCAAACCCATACACTCTAGCCTACTAGGCTAAAGCGCTTGGCTAGCCACAAGGCTAACCACTCGGCTATTCACCTGGTTAACCACACGTCTGACCACTTGGTTAACCACTCGGCCCCAAAGAACTCTTGGAAACTCAGACAAGGGAACTCTACTGAGTCCTTGACAAACCTCTTGCCTACAGCAGAGTACTCAACCAAGAAGGAAACCTGTAAAGAAGCTAAAAAACCACGCAGCAAAGACTGGAGGCACTCGGCACTCGGCCTTCACCAAAGGAAGAAAACCAGTCAAAAAGCTAGACGCACTTAGCAAAGACAGGAACCACTTGGAACACAGTACTTGGCAAAAAGACCAGTCAGAAAGCTAGAGGAACTCAACAAAGGCTGGTAGCACTCGGCAATTAGCACTCAGCCAAGGAAGAAAAACCAGCCGAGAAGCTAGAAGTACTCAGTAAAGAAACACGACTTGGTTGGAAACCATTTTATCAAAATGCGTCAAGTCACACTTCAATTCGGATCAACCTTTAATCTAGTCTTTTACTCATCGGATTAACCTTTAATCTAGTCAATTACTCATCACACAAAGGTATAGACCTCCACATGGTCTTTCATAATCACATAATGACATAAAACCTTATAAGTTTGTGGTATGTTCTTATATAATATAAAATCTATCTTTCCTAATCTTTTTTGTTTATATTATGGCTAACTAGATTATAACGTCTCTTTTCAGGAAGAAGATGATGAGGATGATGTTAGAACCATTATATTTCGTCAATGCATGGTAGAGAGAAACTAGTGAGTATTACTACTTCTATGTTTGCTTAATCTCTCATTGATATTATTGATGCAAGTTTGTGTCTTGTAGGCTCAGTTGGATCATTTGAATGACAGGTTGACAGTAGGAACTTTTGTTTGGTGGCCTCTGTGAAATACAAGACCTTTTGGATTTTTGTTTGATGTTTTTGCTATTCCTAATTATAAAGGTTATTGATGAACTAGAAGTTCTAACTTGTGGTTACAGATTTGAGTACCTATTTCACATGATGGATGGTCTCTAGCCATTAGTGTGGCTAATAATGTCTATTTAGTCATGTTTCATGACAGGTTTATGTCATTACCTGGCCTATAATCTCTATTTGAATACTTATTTCACATGATAGATGGTCTCTTAGTGTGGCTATGTGGTGACCCTCCTTTTTGGCTTAGAATACCAAAGAAGGATCCGTGTGCACACAGTACTAATCCCATGATCAGTGGCTAGTACGCATATTTTCAACATTGGTAACACATCCATACACAATATTATACATACAATAGCGGAAGTTAATTATATAGTAAAGTCTTACAAACCAGGGTAAATTGCAACTTAAATGTAAGATTCTTGTAGTATACCCATACAACCCTTAGGCAAATGACACGGTATAAACCCAAGAAAAACTCGTCAATATATTCCCCTAACCTGTGTCAAAGTATGTGTCATCTGAGACTTCGCTTTCTTCATTTAATAAACCAACAAATTAAGTAAGGTTGAGTACTTGTGTACTCATCAAGACTTATAATGTATTTGCAAATAAATAGTAAATGCATGCTAAGTCAATGGAAAGGCTACTATGATTATTTTGCATAAAGTTAAGTTGTGCATGAATATCAAGTAATAATTTGCAAACAGAATTTGTAAGAGCAAGTTTGACTGATATGTAAATAAGAATAGCATAATATGTATCACTCACAGTCCTCCATAATTGTGAGTATAGAATCATACTTTGCCAATCCCTGGTATAACATCTGAAATAAAGACTTTAAAACAAATATATTTTCAATGTGATCATTTTTATGAAAAAATCAAAATTCTAACTATGTGATGACTTTACAAAGTGCCCATGACCATGGGCGTGGCTTTTTGAAAAGTTTTATACCTGCAAAGGTATACAAATTTACCCACAAAACATGACCGATCTCTTTTTGTCGCTATTTTCATGATTCTTTAGTGTGTGGCCAAGAGGTTATGACATAACTGTTATATTACCTATACCTAACTTTGCACTAGCCGGGTGATAACAAACCCATACTACGGTGGTAGAAGATATTTGTACAATCGCTATACGATGAATGGTTATACACTGCATTGTCCCACTTCTTGCCATAATAATGCGTACACTATTGTATCAGTAGGCGTTATTCCCAACACCTTGGTGAGGGCACCCCCTTCGAGCAATCCACCCCGGAAAACCCGTACTACTACAGTTTTCCGATGTACAAAGTTAAACCTAAATAACTTAATAGGTTAAAGACATTACATACTAGCACTTGTGGTTGTACTGATTTCTTAGCCTAATAACAACACAAAAGTTCAGTCTTTAACCGATCTGGGCGAGGACACTGCCCCTATCTACGCGCAAGTCCCATACACATCTGGCTATTGCAAATACTAACCCATATCAAATCGTAGTTTTATTTTTATTTTTACCAAAATTATCAACAACCTTTGATCATATCCAACCTTTTTAAATTATAAAGAATAACAAGTCTCTTCATCTATTATTCTGTTGCTAAAGCTACCACAATATAACCAATTTCAAGAAAATACACACATGCATAATAGATTTTATAAAACAACATAAATTAATTGAAATAGTAGGATCAACATGGTCAAAGGAGGTGCTTGCTTTGCTCAGTGAATACAGGAACTGTCTCGGGGTCAAGGTCGACAGAGGTAGCCTTTGGAACATTAGTAGCTAGAGGTCATTAACGTAATACAGCAATAAGAAGCAAATGAAACAAAGAACACTAAATTCAAATAAAAATAGAAATAGAAGGTTCTGATGGTAAAAAGATTTTAAATACTGATTTCTTATTATTTAAGTCTATTTGTTTGTGTTACGGATTTTAAGGTTTATATTATAAAGGGTTAGGCTTCTAATAGGGATTAAGTGCAAAACATGTTTGAATACACTTATTTTTATGGAATAAGGTGGTCTTGTCCTATAGAGCATTTAAAAACTGGTTTCCCATATATTAACATTTATTTGTCATATTTTATTTATATTCTATTCTTATGTATATAGTAAAGAAAGTCATTTATAATTCAAACTAAATCAAATTTCAAATATTTTTGTAGATATGAGATGTTCATGGTTCCAGGAATTTTAGAAATTTATTTCACAATTTTTGGAGTTAGAGTTTACAAATTTCAAAAGGTGACATTTCTAGGTTTATTCAAATTTTAAATTTAAATATTTTGAACTGAGATCCAAAATTAAATATTTTTGCATATTATGAAAGCTTATGAATTTATAAATTTATTTAACTCAATTTGGACTTAATATGCAAAAGTTATTAGCGTTTGAATCTTTAGATTTTTGAAAATCCCAAAAAATGGAAAAATACGCTTGCTAACAGAGGAGATGTATTTTCTTTTTTTTTTGGATTTTTCTCTGATTTTCCCATTTAAATCCGGTCAGTGACACATGGGTCCTGCATGTCAATGACTCAACCTTATAAATAATAGTTCAGTTTTTCTTTTATTCCTTTTAATTATCCTTGGGCCCACATGTCATAGGCACTTAAGTTTGAAATTGGGTTTTAAATTCAACCAGACAGGAGGGGCTCAGTGTCAGTAGCTTGGACTAGGGGTGTGAGTGCTATTGGCTGACATCTCAGGCCCACGTGTCGGTGACCCAAAACAGGGCGGTGCAGGGGAGCCTCACCGGTAGCAAGGGAGAGCCTGAAGTGCTTAGGCAAGGGCACGAGAGGCTAGAGGAGGTTGCGGAGAACCTAGGGCTAGGATCGGCAGAGGTGGTGGTTGGTCGGGGAGGTTGAAGAGAGGTGTTTGTGCTTGGGAAATCGATGGGCGAGCATCAGTGAACTCAAGGGAACCCATGTACGTCTTGATTGCGACGAAAACTTGCTAGGGCAACCTGCCTCCATGTGAACAGAACTAAGGAAGAAGGATGATGGTACGGTGATGATTTGGCCAGTCCGAGTGGCAAATAAGGTTAGGGAAGGCTTTAGGGACCTACTAAAAGGGTTCACTTGCAATGAATTGAGCTATAACTCATCGTAGCATCTGATTTGATCCTAGGCTCAAGTTTCAGGTTCACCAGCAATGGAGCGGATGGTGGCACAATTGGGGCATGGATTCGGTAGTGGGATTCAGGGAGAGTGCAGGGGCTAGTGTTAGCATTTGGTGGCTTATATAGATACAGTGGGGACGCATTCTAGCATGGCGCTGCAATTGTGACAGGGAATTGAGGTGAGGCAACACAAAAATCCTGGGTCATGGATAGCATGGAGCATGGGGGAGTCATGCTGTGGTAGGGTTTTGGGACCCGAATTCACCAATTCGAACCCACTGTGTTTACCGCACTAGTCCCTGGATCAATGCTAGTGCACACAGCTCAATGTTGGCAAGTATTATATCATACACAATGATAATAATAATAATAATAAGACTCTATTTATCGATATAACTAAGTGTATGATCTTACGACCAACTTACATTATTAAGCCACGCAAGGCTAGACTTGAAATAAAGACTAAGACAAATGTAGTGAAAAATAGAAGACGTTTGTGACTCATCAGTTCACCACAGGCGACTGACAAGGCTTGGGCCTAGTGACTAGCATTCTCCAGGAATTCCTCCTCCATCAAAAGCGATGACTCCTTAACTGTTGATTGGTTGGTGTTGGTAAGGATGAGTATATAAAGCACTCAACAAGTTGAGCACATAACGTAATTCTATATAACTATATGCAAGGGTTATTCCAAAGGAATGGCTAACAATGGCTATTTTGCAGTAAAACAGCATTTATAAATAAGTACCATAAATAGATTGCAAAGACAGTAAAACAAATATCAATAGTAAATAATTTCAGCTTTTCCAAATAAGCCAAGTTTTTAATCCTAAGTTAAATTTCCAACCTTCCATATGGCAACCTGCCATCCCATCCAGTTTTCATTTTATTAGACTAACCCTTGACTATAATTCCCGAGCTATGCTCAATACCATGAGTATGGCTATCCAAATAGATTTATACTCTGCAGAGGTTATGCACTTTACCCACATGATACAACTATACACCACACAGGTGAGTGATTATAACAAAGCCTTTACAATGCCATGCCTTAACCAGTACTACCCACTGAGGTTTCAACACTAAAGGGCTAAACCATCACAACAGGGCCCCCCTCTTACGCCATGTGAGTTTATCCGTGAACCCGGACCCACACCACCACAAGCAATACTAAAGCTAAGACATTGCAAATTAATTAGTTAGGTTGTCCCATACCAGACATGTGGTTGCATGATTGACTCAGGTCAAAGGCTTGCAAGGTTAAGTCCTTAGGATGATCAAAACAAGACTTTCATATACCCTTTGCCCATCGGGCCACCTTGGCACACTTGCCCCTTGCCACTTGCTCTAATCTAAGTGATTACCTTCCTAGTTGATTCAAGCACATGTGATAGCGTGGCATGGCTAAGCATACTAATTCGTTCTAATCATCCCATGTTGATTTTAGTATTAACCAACTATAGTGAACCAACCTAAGGTGACAAATAGATTATGGCATACAAATGACAAGGTAGGGTATAAATCAATTTGGTATAATAGCTAAGTCCCAATTTAATCAAGAACAATTGTACACGTGAAATATCATGCAATAAGTAAAACAATATAGCGATTTTACAAACATGGGTTCAACATGATCAAAGCATAACTTGCCTTGGCAAAGGTCCTGGTCTTGCGCTAGAACTTGATATTGAGTCGACGGATCCTCCTCCGATGCATCGTACAACTCAACGTCTATGTAAATCAAGAGAGAAAACAAAATAAATATCAAAAAAGAGAGCAAATGAACTCTAAAAATAAAATAAAATCCATCATTAGATAGATCTTAATTTTACAAATTTTTAATCGGAGTTCGTATGAGTGAGAACAAGCTCTCGAAAGATTCAAAATACTAAAAATCAGAAAATTAAAAATCAAATAAATATCCAAATTATTTTCTAAAAGGAAAAACCGATTATTGTGTCATACTAATGTCAGCACTGAGTCGGACCAATCGCATCGTGACACGTGGCCTCGGTCCATGCACCCGGTCAACGGACCTCCTCTAGTCCACCGTGAACCCAGTGCATGATGCCTCGGAACCCGCTCTACCACACGTCACCACGCTACTGGCTCGTGAATCAGCACGATCCAACCCACACAACGTGGATCTAACGGATACCAATCTTGAACTTACGTGACGTGATCCCAAGCGTCTACCTTTGATCCGACGGATGAAGTTACCCAATGCGTTTACTGCAGATACAAACACGTGGCATGATCATGCCCATTGGTGGAAAATCTTATGGCTTCCGAGCTCCCCGATGCGGATGGTGGTACGGCAGCGTAGCTTCCACCGGACTTGAGGACAACGACCAAGCCCGCGGCGCTCCGGCCACCAAATTAACGACGATGAGAAACCACAGAAAGGGTGCGGCGCAACACGGTGAGCACGGATCTGGAACCCAAGCGGCGGATCTTGGCTTAACGATGACAAAAAATGAAGAAAATGACAGTGGCACGAGGACAAATTTTGGTGAGCTCTTGTGTGGTGAATACGGTGACTTCGGTAGTGATTCTTGGTCCAACAGGTGCGGCGTTCAACGAGGAACCTCAGAAGACTACCCTCTCCTTTTATAGCGCTGGGAAATGCACACAACGCGGAAACCTTATCCTACACAGCAGCTGTCGTCGGCGTATTCCGCCTGACAGGACCCCGTCAACGAACAAGGTTGACTACTCCTAGGATGGAAGGAATGGTTCGGTAGAGGGCGTCTTCGTGGCCGGAAACCCTAATGTCTCTCGCAAGGTGGATCCCGGAGATCAATAGATCAATAGACACGGTGATGTACCCAGGTTCAGGCCCCCAGCATGGGTAATAGCCCTACATCCTGCTAGACCTTTGTTGAGGAATATGGAGGCGATTACAATGGTTCTCCTAGTCTTTTTCTTCTTTCTCCAAGCTTCGTCCTCTCGACCGACCCCCCTTCATGCCCTGAGGCGCCCTTATATAGACGGGTTGGCCCGGGCAGGGGAGAAGGTGACGCTATACTGATCTACAACTCATTAATTGCACCCATCATTCCAGTCTTACATCGACCCACGACTCATTTATTACACCCATCACTGTAGTCTCGTCCTTCAATCCCCATTTAATGCCGTTGCGTGGCTTCGCCCGGTCCGCCTAGGATATGACACTCCTGCGACGGGTTTGGTGAGAGGCGTCAGAGGGATGGGCCGTCGTCATGCCGATAGCAGCATTCTTCGCAATTAATGGCACTGACGTAGCATGTCAGGGGAAGGAGACTTTGAGGTGAAGCATTCTCCTCATTCCTTTGGTTGCCTCCATGGCCTGTCGAGTGGGGCCCGATCGCCCTTCCGCTCACCAGGCCGCCACATGGGCTTACCGCCCGGCAAGCAGGGCATGATCGCCCACCTGCTCACCAGGGCGCCACATGGGCCTCTCACCCGACGGGCAGGGCATGATCGCCCATCTGCCCGCCAGGGCACCACGTGGACTTACCACCCGGCGGGCAGGGCATGATCGCTCACCTGCCCGCCAGGGCGCCACGTGGGCTTACCACCCGGCGAGCAGGGCATGATCGCCCACCTGCTCGCCAGGGCGCCACATGGGCTTCTCGCCCAGTGGGCAGGGCATGATCGTCCACCTACCCGCTAGGGCGCCACGTGGGTTTACCGCCCGATGAGTAGGGCATGATCGCCCACCTGCCCGCCAGGGCGCCACATGGGCTTCTCGCCCAGCGGGCAGGGCATGATCGCCCACCTATCCACCAGGACGCCACGTGGGCTTAGTGCCCGGCGAGCAGGGCATGATCGCCTACCTGCTCGCCAGGGCGCCACATGGGCTTCTCACCCGGCGGGCAGGGCATGATCGCCCAAATTCCCGCCAGGGCGCCGCGTGGGCTTCTCGCCCAGCGGGCAGGGCATGATCGCCCACCTGCCCGCTAGGGCGCCACGTGGGCTTACTGCCCGGCGGGCAAGGTATGATCGCCCACCTGCCCGCCAGGGAACCACGTGGGCTTACTGCCCGGCTAGCAGGGCATGATCGCCCACCTACTCGCCAGGCCGCCACGTGGGCCAGGCCGCTTCTTGGGCTCACTATTCTACGGCGGAGAGGGTACCCCGGTGAAAAGTACACCAACAGTAGCCCCCGGGTACGTCCTGGAACACGCGTCAGGCCTTTTTAGTCCTCATTTAATGTCGGTGCGTTCCTGGATAGGCCCACCACTTCTGAGCACGCAACCACCTCGGTCCTCCCCACTTCCGCTGATTTTTTCTGGGGACCCGAAATGTCGCGTTCTTTTGCCTGCCCGCGAACTGTCTTTGCGAGGGGTCTATATATATGCGCGCCCCCAACCAGCAATTCACGCCTTCTGATCTTCTCGCACTTTGCTCTTTGCCTTTCCATCTTCCTTGCTCAAAGAACTTTGTTTCTGCTTCAATGGCGCAGCCTCTTCTTTCTTCCATCGCTAGCCAGGGCAAGGTGGACTTTCTCGCCAAGATAGCACCCGAGGGCCGCCTTCACCTTCGCTAGGGGACCCTCGTGCCGAGCTGCGAGCCAGGGGAGATCATCGTCTTCGCCTGGGGGCTTTTGGCGGGCTTGGCGCCGCCATTCTCCGAATTCTTCCTCACCGTCCTTCACTTCTACGAGATCCACCATCTCCATCTCTCCCCCAACTCCATCGTCATCCTCTCCATCTTCGCCTACCTCTGCGAGATGTTCACCTGTCACAGCTCCCCTGGCACTGGAATCGTGGGGAGCTGCCACTTCTGTCTTTGCGATGGGTTGGCCCCCTGCTACATCCCCTTCCAGCTAAAATCCAACTGGAAGTGGTGGCGGAGCGACTGGCTCTATGTCGGCGACGACAGCGGGGTCGACCTCCTTGGGGTGCCTGCGCGGTGGATGCTCATGGCCGGAGCTTCGCCCGTCGAGGAGACGGCGGAGCTCTAGCGATGGCGACCCGCGACGACCGGTTCTTGGCGCTGCTGATTAGGGCGCTGGTGGTCCGGGACTTCGTGGCTCGGAGGATCAGCCCCCTTCGTCGTCGTGCTCGCTTCGCATGGCGATATCTGAGGATAGCGACATGACGCCGCGTGCATTCGGCGATAAGTCCTCATCGTCCCATCTTTTGAACGCATATTCTTCTTCACGGTCACCATCAACTAATATTCCTGTCTTCTTTCTGCGCTAGGCGAGGGAAACCTAGATGGTCCTACCATCTCAAGATGGCTACCCGGGCTGCTCCCACCGGTGCCGAGCGGCCTGGACTTTCCAGCCGAGGCCCGACCGCTCTGCGATCTAGAGTTCGCAGAGCGCCTTCGGATCATCCAGTCGTTCCCGGCGATGGACTCCACCGGTCCCGCCGTTGTGCCGGCCCGCGGCCCCTTGGTGATTAGGGACCAGCCCCGGGCTGACGATCAGAGCGCAGGCAAACGGCCGATCGCTCCGGACGCCCCAGGCGTGGACCCCAAGCGGCCCATGCCGAGGACCAAACTCCTGCTGCCACTGACTCCGCCGCTTCGCCAAGCGCACCCGGAGTGGTGGCGTATTCATCTGGGGCGGCGACGCCCGTCGCCCCTTCTCCGACGCCGGCTACACCGACTCCAACTCCTGCGGCGCCATCTTCATCGGCACCGACTCCACCGGCGCCAACTCCAGCGATGCTGACTCCGACCGCTGCTGGCGCCCGCCCGAGCGGGCTTATGGTTTCAGCCACCTCCTTCAGCTTCAAGTTGCCCCCGAGGGTGGCCTGTTAGGGTGCCCCGGCCGCGCAGACATCCGCAGCGCCAACAGGCGCAACGGGGACTTCTGCCCGAGGGCATCCTGGCGGCTCTGAAGTAGCTGGACTGGACTTCGCTGGCGCCAGCACTCCTGCTCCTCCCGCCCTGATCGTCCTCGCCGCTCGCGCCACCGGCTTGAATGCACTGCTTGCCGAGCTTGGCGAAGCGCTCACAGCCACAAGCACCCTTCTCACAGCAGCCACCCAGCGCAAAGCCCATGTGGTGCAACAAGTGGCGGCATTGCGCGGGGAGCTGGAGAGGAAGGAGGCGCAGCTGGCCCAAGAGAGGGCCACCGGGGTGACCTTACTCGCCCGGGCGTAGGAGGCCGAGGCAGTGCAAAGGGAGGCGACAGAGGAGTAGCGGCGCGCGCAGCACAACCTCGCGACCATGCTCCGGCCATCCTACCGGCGCATGGCGAGGGCTTTGGAGCCACTAGGGGTGGATCTCCGTGAGCCGCTCGAGCCCACGGCGATGCAATATGCCCACTGCATCACTCGGGTCGCCGTAGCACTCTCCGGCCTACCGGCCGCCATGGCCACCCGCTCCGTCTAGGATGGGCGGCAGGTTGCCAGGGCCACCGCGACCTTCATGTTGGCATGCTACGCCAGCCACGACGCCGCCTTCAACCCAATGATCATCGCGGACGGCATTGAGGGAGACAAGACCCAGGCGCAGGCGCGCGTGCACGAGGCTGCGGAGCACGTGGTCGGCATGATGGCGGCAGAGGGCCCGGACTTCGACGCGATGGCACCAGAGTCGGAGGCCGAGGTGGACGATAGGCACATCTAAGTCGCCAACGACGACTGATGGCCCGGGCCACTTCCTTCACTTTCTTTGTTTCGTCTTGTTCCTGTTTTTTTTGTATGCCAGAACAATCTTAGCAATTGTAATGAAGTTAGCATTTTCTGGTTTTGCCTGTGCATGTTTGTCTGTCCGCGTTTTGGTTGTGCTTGCCCAACTCAATCATCGGGCAATTCAGCCCCCAACCTTGTCATGATGCGAACCTAAACACTCAGGTTAGGTCGATACTTAGGCATTTTTTGAGTAATTGCAGATGTAGACAAGCAAAGTCTTGAGTCTTTGCGCAAGGGTGTCACTGACTCCTGCCCCTTTGGAACTTATATCCTTATGATCTCTTAGAACCTGACCGCAGCATTGCACAACAAGGAAACAGGCTCCCAGGAGCGGTATCAGGCTTGCGGCGCTCGCGGTGACAGCCAGCGGTGCATCGTGGAGCTAACCCGAGGTGTGCGAGCCGCGTTTGAGTCGCCGTATCACACTCACACTCCCGGTCACCCGTCCTTACGACGCAAACGCTGGGCATTTCCTTTTATCAATGAGGAGCCATCAGGGTAGCGGGGCCAGTGACAACCACGCACAACTCAACCCAATAGGGTATAGATGTGAAAGATAAGTCGATACTGCCAAGGCGAGTAACTTATCTTTGCTATAGGCCACTGGGCGACCAGCCCCTAGGCTGGTTACGGAAGCCAACACCGGCTAGAAGTGTGTGGTCGCCCACCTGCCCGCCAGGCCCACACGTGGACTTACCGCCCGGCGAGCAGGGCATGACTGCCCACCTGCTCGCTAGGCCGCCACGGGGCCATCTTGGACGTTTGAATCAGGTCAGTGCTTCAGCACTTCATCTGCGATTGCATGTAGCTACTGAAAACACAAGTAGGCATTATGCAACGTACGCAGGAAACATATTGAAGAACGCAAGCTCTTGCACGGGTATGTCATGGTCCTTTTCTTTGGAACTTAGGCTCTTGTGATTCGGAATCAGCCCGCGGTGTTGCATGGCATGGGAGCAGGTTCCCAGGAGTGGTATTGGGCTTGCGGTGCTCGCGGTGATAGCCAGCGGTGCTTCGCGGAGCTAACCCGAGGTGTGCGAGCTGCGTTTGAGTCACCATGCTGCACTCACGCTCCTGGTCGCCCGTCCACGCTCGACACGAATGCCGGGTGTTACCGCAGATCAACAAGGAGCGGCCAAACCGCCAGAATTCATGACACCCCCGTGCAATATCACCCACCAAGGGGCAAGCAAGGAGAATAAAGCAGAAGCCTTGAAGGCAAACCACTTTGCTAACCGCCAGCAATCGCCGATCAGCCGGGGGAAAAACTCGCCCACACAACCGATCAGAGTGAACTGCTGAGTACTTACAGCTTTAGGGGTAAAATTTACGCAACAACTCCATGTTGAAGGAGTTGGCCAGCTCTTGATCGTCCTCAGTGGCCAACCAGACTGCCCCGGGTCGAGATACTGAGACCACCTTAAAGGGGCCCTCCAATCAGGGAGATAGTTTGTGGAGCCCGGCATGTGCCTGGATTCTGCGCAAGACCAGGTCACCTATTGCTAGTGTCCTCTCACAGACCCGGGTGGCGTGGTACCGCCTGAGACATTGCTGGTACCGGGCGGCACGCAAGGCCGCCCGGTCGCGCACCTCCTCCAGAAGGTTGACATCTTCGCCGCAGTGGTCTTCTTGTCCTTCCTCGCTGAACGCCGAGACGCGCGGCAAGCCGAACGACAGCTCGGATGGGAGGACAGCTTCGGCGCCGTAGACCAGGAAGAATGGCGTTTCTCCAGTCGCCTGACTAGGTGTGGTCCGGAGCGACCATAGCACAGCCAGGAGTTCTTCCGTCCACCACGCCCCTCGCTTATGGAGTCGATCAAATGCTCTGGTCTTCAAGCCCCTCAGCACCAGCGCGTTAGCATGCTCAGCTTGGCCATTGCTTTTGGGATGGGCCACCGAGGCAAAGCATACCTTGGTGCCCATCTCCTCACAAAACTCCAGAAAGGCCGCGCTGGTGAACTGAGTGCCATTGTCGGTGATGATGTGATTGGCGACTCCAAAGCGGGTGAAGATCCCGTGGATGAACTTGATAGCAGCGGAAGCCGTGATGGCACGTACTGCTTCGGCTTCGACCCACTTGGTGAATTTGTTGATGACGACGAACAAGTGGGTGAAGCCCACCGTGGCCCGCGGGAATGGGCCCAGGATATCTAGCCCCCAGACCACGAACGGCCAAGAGAGCGGGATGGTTTGCGAGCTTAAATCTGGTCGATGGATTTGTCTGGCGAAGAATTGGCATGCCAGATCTCCTCACCACCGCAAGCATCCGGAGGGCATGAGGCCAATAAAATCCTTGGCGGGCGCTTTGTCGACAAGCGTCGGTAGGACATATGGCTCCCGCACATGCCTCCATGGATATCGAGAGCGTATGCGCCTCTCTTCTTCGAGTGATGCACTTCAAGAGAATTCGTTTACGCTCGTGGTATAGGTCCCCACCTACCAGAGTATAGCACTTGGCCTTGCGTGCAATCTTCTCAACTGAGGCATCATCGTCGGGGATCACTCGGTCTCGCAGGAAGACTAGGATGGGATCCATCCACTGGCCTTCCCGGCCAAGAGTGGCGATCACACGGTGATCGCCCGGGTACTCCGCTTGGCCAGGCTTTTCCCGGGTGCCGCATCGGCGGCACCGCCGCCTTCCCTCCCGGACTCGGGGGCTGAAGCGGGTGCGCTCCTACCCTCCCTGAATCGGAGGCCGTGAAAACCGCACCGCCCTCCTCACCGGAGCCGGAGGCCGCAACGGCTGCACCATCGTCCCCGCCTGAGCTGGGGGCAGCAATGGACGGTCGTGATAGTCTTTCTTCAAAGACCCCGACCGGGACAGAGGTTCTTGAGGACACGAGCTGTGAAAGCCCGTTCACCATATGATTGTCACGTCGAGGGATATGGATATATCCCAGTCCTTCGAAATGGCGCTCCATCTTCCTGACCTCCGCCAAGTAGGCGGCTATGGTAGAATCAGAGCATTGAAATTCCTTTCACGGTTGATTGATGACCAGCAGGGAATCGCCTTTGACTTGGAGGCGTCGGATGCCTAACGCCGAGGTGGCGCGTAGTCCTGCCAGCAAGCCCTCGTATTCGGCGATGTTGTTGGTGGCCTTGAAGTCGAGGGCAACCACGTATTGGAGGATGTCACCGGTCAGGGAGACCAGGACAACCCCAGCCCCCGCACCTTCGAGCCTGATGGAGCCGTCGAAGAATAAAGTCCAGGGGGAAGGCGCGGGGGTTTCTTCAGCTTCAGGAGTGGCGGGAGTCCATTTGGCAACAAACTCCGCCAGCTTCTGGAGTGACGGGGAGGCGCACCTAGCCTAGGGGGACCATGCCAGCCCCCGGGGCTACGCCGTAGAAGGGCAAGGCCGGGCGCGGCTCCTGGTTCGACACCTTGAGCGCCCAAAATGCCTTGAAGGACAGGAGGTTAAGAGAACTCCCTCCGTCCATTAGCACTCGCCCAAGCCTTACGTTCTGGATTGTGGGAGAAACCACGATCGGAAGGTGTCCTATGCCGACGGTGCTCTCAGGGTGGTCAGTCCGACTGAAGGTGATCGGCTCCTCCGACCACTTCAGCATCTGACACGCCCCTGAACTCGACGCCGTGGTGCAGACTTCCCTCCTCAGCCGCTTATAGGATGCGTGGGAGGGGTAGGTGGACGAGCCACCATGAATGTACGCCACGGCGCGATCCGCTTCTTTGGAAGGCCGGTGAGCGGGTCTTCGTCTTGGTCATCGTCGTGAGGGCGGCGCTCCTTGAACCGCTGCTTGACCATCTTGCTCACAACCTGGCAACTGTCCAGGCCATGAGTGCTGAACCGGTGGATCGGGCAGAAAGGCTCACCCTCCTTCTCCTCACGGCGGTCGCCATGCCGGCCTTGGCGGTTATCCCGCCAGTCGCGGCAGTCATCCCGTCGGTCGCGGCGGTCGCGCCTCCGCGGCCGGGCGTCTTCACGCTCGTGCTTAGCGGTCAGGAACCGCCTGGTCTCAACCGCCTCGCACTTCCGCGCCTTCTTGTTTGCAGAGCCAGGGCCCCTCGATGTCCCAGCTTCATCTCTGCTGCGTCCTCACGCGGCCTCCCGAGCGTGCGCGCGCCAGGGGACTCGGAGGTGTGGCGATGTCATGGTCGCCATCTTTTCCGCATCTTGCGATCGCAAACGCCTCTTCGGAAGGCGATGACGACCGACTGCTCTGAAATTCGGGGGATCGTATTGCGGCAGTGGCAGAATCACCGAATGAAGTCGCGCAACGACTCCCCTTTTTCCTGCTCGAGGGCATGGAGATCATCCTCCACGCCCGGCTGCGCAAAGAAGCCTTGGAAGTTGGCGACGAAGAGGCCGCACAACTCCCCCCATGACCGGGCGGACCCCGTCAAGGCCGTTGGGAAGTAGTTGGCCATGGCCTTCTCAGACTCACCAGCGGCACGCACCACCGTGGTGTAGATCTACAAGAACTCCTCTAGGTTGGTGGTGCCGTCGTACTTCTCGATGGAGGCTGGGCGAAACCTTTCGAACCCGCCACACCGCAGCCTTGACCGTCGGAGAACGCCTGCATCCGACGCCAGTAGGGAATCTGCCATCCACGAACCCCGCCGGAGATCTTGGGGGGTGCGGACCGCAACTCCCCATAGAGTCAGAGGAGCGGACTTCCTCCTCGCTCTGAAGGTGAGAGTCGCTAGAGGAACTCTCACCCCCAGGGGCCATCCGTCCGTCGCGAGCGCGACGACGTTGCAGGTGATCACGCAAATCACCGCCGAGCCACCGGCGACGCTTCTCCAGATGGACCCTCAGGTCCTCATGGCTCCTCGCGGAGCTGTGACCTTCTTCTTGCACACCCTTTCCTTTACTCTGGCCCTCCTGGCCAGAGCGCTTCACGCTGGGGCGGCTGGAAGCTTGGGTGCGATCGACGTGCACCCTTGGCTGAGGGGTACCGACGGTCCCGGACCGGTCGGGCATCCCTACACAGAGCTGGGCCACGTCCACGAGGCCAGCAATATCCCGCAGCCACGACGCGACCGGGGTGTCTCCTGCAAGTTCCACCGGAGGGTGGTCCAAGAGGAGACGGACCGCACGTAGGTTCAATGCCGGAGTGGCGGCCTCCATGGCCAGCCGATGCCTGACGGAAGTTCGGCCGCTGCTGGGGGGGCATTGCCGCCTACTGCGAAGCGGCGTGGCGATCCTCATCCGGCGAGTCTTGGGAACGTGTTACGCATCGCTAGCCTCTGCCACCTCTTGTCACTGCGAGTGCGAACCCGCCATCATCAGAGGCAAGGTCCTTTCGGACAGAAGACTAGAATCCACCGGAGAGATGGCTGGGTGAGCCAACCACTAGCCCCCTACCTAGCACGCCCTTGTCGGCGTATTTCGCCTGACAGGACCCTGTCAACGAATAGGGTTTACTACTCCCAGGATGGAAGGAATGGTTCGGTAGAGGACGTCTTCGTGGCCGAAAACCCTAATGTCTCTCGCACGGTGGATCTCAAAGATCAACAGATCAATAGACACGGTGATGTACCCAGGTTCAGGCCCCTAGCACAGGTAATAGCCCTACGTCCTGCTAGACCTTTGTTGAGGAAATATGGAGGTGATTACAATGGTTCTCCTAGTCTTTTTCTTCTTTCTCCAAGCTTCGTCCTCTCGACCGACCCCCGTTCATGCCCCGAGGCGCCCTTATATAGACGGGTTGGCCCGGGCAGGGGAGAAGGTGACGCTATACTGATCTACGACTCATTAATTGCACCCAACATTCCAGTCTTACATCGACCCATGACTCATTTATTACACCCATCACTGTAGCCTCGTCCTTTGTAACAGCCCAATTTTCGTTAATCCGGTAAGTGAGGTTCGCCATGTTAACATCTTCCGTACTGTTGTTAAAACCCTCACTTAGTTATGAACATACAAGTGTTAGTGCATTATTTTGCATGATTAGGGAGTAGCAAAACCCTAAACATCATTTTCCAAACTGCACACATGTTACTTCACCCTACTCAATGACATGTGGGCCATGTTTGTAAGAGAGAGGAGAGTAGGCTGCACATACCTACCATATAAATTCTCACTTTACTCACCTCTACCCACCCACCTAGCTAGTCTATGACACATGGGACCTACCATTGCATGGGGAATTGTGGACTGCACATCTTTTCCATGTCTTTTCTCACTAAAACCACCCATACCCACCTCTTTACCCACCCTATGACATGTGGGACCTAGCCCCACATGTAAGGTATGAGTGGGCAGCCTATATAAGCCCTAAACATTGGTTTCTCCTCCCCCATACTGCTCATTTGTTCATCCTCAACCCAGAAAACAGCACACCACCTTTTCTCCAACACTTGCCATATCTCCCCCACAAATCCCCTCCAAACTTGAGTTTTGGTTTGTGCATGTTACACCATCTTGAAGCCAAGATCAAGAGCTTCAAATCCATCCAAGTGGATTCTTGGGGCATCAAGTCTTTGGTAAGTGGCAATCGTTTTCTTTTCCTCCCTTGTGCTGAAAATTTTGCTCTTGTAACACATTTCTATCTTCTCCATGGAATCCACCCTCACACTTGAATCGGGTTGTGCATGTCGCGTGGAAGCTTGAGGAGGAGGGCTAGTTGTGGCTGTGAGCACGAGCAAGTGGCGGCATTATCGTCTACGTGAGCGAGGAGGAGGTGAACCGTGAAGAACCGGCATAGTGACATTTTCATCATCCACTCTTGAAACCAACATCCATCAAGTGCACAAACAACCCTAGAGTGGTAAGAATCTACCCTAGTTCATCCCCTGAAACCCTAGCCCATTCCTTTGAAGTGTGGAGGTCAATAGACACTTTGTCGTTTTGAAACAGAGAAGCCTAGCTCGGATAGTCCGAGATTTCACTCGGACATTCGAACATTTTCTGATACTCGAATAAAGTTCCGGACAGTCCAATAAAAATTAGCTTGAGGGCTGCCCGGTTAACCGAGAGGGCCTGCGGACATTCCGAGGTGACCACTCGGATAGTCCAACCGTCCGGATACTCGAATGTAATTTTGGATAGTCCAATATAGTTTCAACTTCAGACCGAGGAGTCCGCTCGGACAGATCCAAGTGACATTCGGATAGTCCGAACATAATTCAACTTCATACCGAGAGGGTCCTCGGATAGTCCGGTGAAACTCGGATACTCGAACATAATTCAATAAAAGCTTTAAGACTTGAACTTTTAGCATAAAAACTCAATTAGTACTTTCATATTATGACTAGTACTACACATCATGAGCATTTCATGCATCTTTTAATCATGTGCATCATTTGAATTCTTGATTTGGTGTTTATGGATTTGGATTTTCTCGTTAGGTGTTGGCGTTTGGAGGGCACTCCGAAATGCGACTTCGCCTTGAAATCAAGAACGAGCAGCAAGGCACTATTTTATTCCTTGACCATGATTGCTCCTACTAATTGCAATTTATGTTTTGGAAGTATTTTATCAATTGCATGCTTACTTTCAATTACAATTATGTTTGGGTAGAAATTGTAGCTATTACCACCTTGTGATGCCACTCCCTTATCATGTTCTTTCCATTTTCCATTGTCGCCCTAGATGGTTGGTTTATTATTATTGTATATGGGTTCGTGCGAATTGCTTAGCCATGCTTAGAACTTCGTTAGAAACCGCGATAGATGGACTTAATCCATCGATGCGCAATGATTGAAATTATTATGATGATGTTGATTTTAATTGTTGATTAATGAGTAGAGATATTGGTTAAGGACCTAAGGATTAAATCTGTGACGCGTCTTTTGAGTAACTATCGTGCGAACCACCGCCGTTTATGGGACCGGCGTAACCAAGTACTTGTGTATGACTAGGGTATGTAAACCATGTGCACTCGAATTCCTTGAGCTTAGTAGGCGTCAAGGAATGTCATGAATTCCTTGGGCTTAGTGGAGCGCCAAGGAAGGTCCTCGAGTCCCTCGAACTTTGTTGAGTTGGGGATCTCCAACAACGGGTGTACTCCTTGATCCACACACACCGAGCACCGGGCACGCGGGATCGAGGGTCACGATCATCCGGATGGTTTAGATACACTACCATGAATCTTTGGAAAATGGTTTGTCACGTTCACCTCGGCCGACACATCTAAGGAAATGTGTTAATAGCTTGGCTCACGAGTGTGGCGTGTCGTGTGGGTAAAGTCGTACCTCTGCGAGTTTAAACTATTCGAATAGCGCGTCCATGGTTAGGACGATCTCTTGAATTGTCGATCCTTTGGGCGAGTATTAAGGACTTGGTAAGAATGGGATGGGAGTGGGAAAATAGACACAAGTATTGAAGTACTTGTGTGTGTGTAATTGAACATGAGCGATGGAACTCATGGTTGGAGAATGCTTGAAGGCATGATATGAATTAATTGAACATGAGCGATGGAACTCATGGTTCGGAGAATGCTTGAAGGCATGATATGAATGTGATTATGATGATGTTATATTATGTACTAGACTTTGCAAATGTTTACTAAATGCAATTCCTTCAATCTATACTTGTTTATGATTTATCTCAAATATTGCTTTATGCTGAAATTGCCATTATGCCTTCCTTTGATGTAGCAACCACATGTAGTTAGAAATCAACATGCAATGTATATTATTGTGCGAGTACACTCTTTGTACTCAATCGGATTGTCCACTTGCTGCAGGTGAGGAAGAGGCACTGCCCGGGGACTTTTACCGGGCAGATTTCGACAATGCTAACGTTTAGTCGCCGTTCTTGCCCAGTTTGGTTGCACGAGGGTTTGGGGGCATGCCATGCTGGCCCTTTTGTTGTTTATCTTGTGATTTCCATCGCTACTTGATGTAATAACTTTAAGTATCTCGTTATGGACAGCAGTCCTACTTTTGGTATGTAATAACGTTTATGCTTCCGCTAATTACAGATGTGTTGTGATGTCAATCTGTTGGATGAGAATGCTCGTGTTGGCAATTATCCAGGGACCAACACGGTATAATCACGGGGCCTTGAGGTTCCCTTGATTCACTTGAGATATGCCACGCATTTGGGTGAATCAGTGGAGTCCCGGGGATGGTTCCCCACAGGCTTCAATCCCCATTTAATGCCGCTGCGTGGCTTCGCCCGGTTCGCCCAGGATATGACACTCCTGCGACGGGTTTGGTGAGAGGCGTGAGAGGGATGGGCCGTCGTCATGTCGATAGCAGTATTCTTCGCAATTAATGGCCTTGACGCAGCATGTCAGGAGAAGGAGACTTCGAGGCGAAGCCTTCTCCTCATTCCTTTGGTTGCCTCCGTGGCCTGTCGAGTAGGCCCCGATCGCCCGCCCGCTCGCCAGCCGCCACATGGGCTTACTGCCTGTCGAGC
This sequence comes from Guadua angustifolia, assembly GCA_036346375.1. Taxonomy (NCBI): domain Eukaryota; kingdom Viridiplantae; phylum Streptophyta; class Magnoliopsida; order Poales; family Poaceae; genus Guadua; species Guadua angustifolia. The sequence goes on along the minus strand of CM070500.1, from coordinate 36,951,372 downwards.
AAGGCATGATCGCCCACTTACTCACCAGGGCGCCACATGAGCCTCTCGCCCGGCGGGTAGGGAATGATTGCCCACCTGCCCGCCAAGGCGCCACGTGGGCTTACCGCCCGGCGAGCAGGGCATGATCGCCCACCTACCCACGAGGGCGCCACATGGGCTTCTCGCCCGGCGGGCAGGGCATGATCGCCCACCTGCCCGGTAGGGCACCACATGGGCTTACTGCCTGACGAAAAGGGCATGATCGCACACCTGCCCGCTAGGGTGCCATGTGGGCTTTCCGCCCGGCGAGTAGGGCATGATCGCCCACCTGCCCGCTAGGGCGCCATGTGGGCTTACTGCCCGGCGAGCAGGGCATGATCGCCCACCTGCCCGCCAGAGCACCACGTGGGCTTACCGCCCGGCGGGCAGGGCATGATCGCCCACCTGCTCGCCAGGCCGCCACGTGGGCCAGGCCGTTTCTTCGGCTCACTATTCTGCGACGGAGGGGGTACCCCGGTGCAAAGTACACCGACAGCTGCGACAACGGATTCTGAGTCCCGATCAAAGACGACAACGGACAACCGTCCGATCTGTGATGAACGGTTGAGATCAACTCTGACGCGATCTAATCCTAACTGCACAAGCAAACTTTCCAACGGCGCAAATTCAGTGAAGTCCTAAACCGACATGCCTTGATTACAGCTCCCTGATCCAAATCTAAAGGTCACCAGCGCCAGGTCCAAATAGGAAACTTCATCATTTAATCCTAGCTATTCGATCACAATCCAACGGCCGAGATCTTCCTAAGGCGAACACACGGTAATTTGGGCCAACTTGGGCAAGACATTAGATTGGGGCGCCTGATCTTGAGCTTTGGTCCAATACTATTCTAACGAGTTTTTGCCAATTTTTCTTTTTAAAATAATCCCAAAAAAATAATTTGATTTATTTTAAGCAATAAAAATATCAAGAAAAATTCAAGAAAATTCATATAAATACTTTGAGATATTTTGAACTTAAATAAAATATTTTAGCAAAAATTTATATTAATTTTATCTACATATAGATAGTTTTCTTTAAAGACCAATATACTTAATTTAAAATACACTCAAATAAAATCCAAAAAAATCCAATAATTCCAGAAAAATCACAAAACACACAAATAGCAATAAAACATTAGTAAGGGCAAATTTTGGGATGTTACATAGCGTATGGACGAGGGTCGTCATATACGGTGCTTAAGTCGGTCGGTGAAGATTAGGATTGATCGGGATTTATTGGTTTGACAGGTAGCTCAGAGGGGGAGTGGCCGGTGCTGACTATGGTGGAGAAGGCTAGGGTGTTCTGGTCCAAGAGCAGCAAGTCAAGGCAGAGGGGTATGGGTGAACTCAGTGCCACAATCTTGGGTACAGGCGAGACCCAGTGATGAATTCCCTACCATGGTAGTGAATCCGGTGGTGTTTGCTTGCCGTGGCAAGGATCGGGCTAAGGTGAGGCAACACTCAGCCATGCAGACGATAGGGTGTGAGCCAGAGCTAGTGACGCTGCCAAGTGGGCTAGGAAGGAGGTGGATCCCACATGGCAGTGAAACCACAGAGGAAAGACTGGGATTTACTACCTAGATGAGTATAGTTTTTTAATTAATTGCGCTACCATTGATGATAAAAAATTGTTGAACCTTTTTGGATATGATCCTAAGGAAATTCTTATCTTCTCATAAAATTTTAAGACCATGATCTTACTATGATTTTATAAATTAGTTCATTTAAATTTTCTATTTTTGATTTTCCATAAGCATCAAATTAAGCTTAATAGTCTTGAACCTTTTTTGTAGGATCAATTAGTTTTGTATATGATTTAATAAAAATTTTAGAAGATGATCATGCTCGTACATTTTTAAATAAATCTCACCATCTCACTATTCCTAGTCATCAAATAATGTTTTTGATTTTTTTTAAGGTATTAAATGCTTTAAAACTCCTTTGAGACTTTTGGGGGATGTTCTCCTTTAATTTAAATAAATTTTCTTGATTTCATCCTTATGTGATTTTAAATTTAAAGATTGGAAAATAGAGATTCAATCAATGAAAATGATTTTCTTAAGACCAAAAATTCAAGAAAAAATGGAAAAGAGGGAAATTCAGAATAAAATCAAAATTCCAACTAAAATTTATATTTTATCTATTTTTTTATTTTTATAATGTTACAGACTAATAATGTTCTTGTTATCGTAGAAGGCTATCGACGCATCGCATATCTATTGGCAAGAAGTAATTCATACTTAGAAGTGTTTGTAAATTAATTCAAGTCAAGTACACCTTGGTGTAGCTTGGTTTAACAAATGGGAACTAGAAACTATTGCTAATAGCCAGGCTCACGAGTCATCATAAGTCGATTTGAGCATCTTTCAAGCTGGGCCAAATAAGATTTATGGCTCATTTCTTAAATGTACTGAACCGAGCCATAGTAAAGACCGAGCTTGCACGAGTCAGCTTGGCTTGGCTCATTTCTAGCCCTACCTAAAACTCGCCTTCAAGATTTTGATGTTTCAATTCTAAAACCCCATTAAACTCGCTCTAATTTTGGAAACTTTCTGGGAAACCTTAATGAATTTTGATTTGAAACTTGAAGCATCCAAGAAATTAGTTGAAACCTTCTCAAATATGACATTTCAGAACTTTCAAATTTATTTTTTGTAACTTGGGTCGTGATGGACTTAAAGTTTACTAAAACATTCTGAAATCTAGAGCTTGAAACTCGTTGAAACTTATGAAACACGTATTACATAAATAAAACCTCATGAAAATTGTTTCAGTTTTTTTTAAAAAGCTAGTTTCCATTAATTATATATACGCGATTATACCATATATATAGTATAATTAATTGTGACAAATGGGTATATCCCTATGTGTCGCGTGCGAAAATTTTTGAATGTCAAGTTTAACTATTTTACTAGCTAGTTCAGATAAGTTTGAACTAAAATTCAAACTAGAGTTGCCTTTTTTGTTGATAGTTTGATTGTAGGTATGTGTTGATTATATATATAAATAATCAACAAAGCGTGTGATCTAACTTCGCTCAAAACCATTGAATTCAAGTATGTTTTTTCAAAGGTACGCGTTTCATTTGAACTGAATAGATGTGTATATACCCTAAAATTAAAATTTTCAAAAAATATACCTGAATTGGGCTTAAATTCACACATTTAATATCATGGTAATGATATATATAAGATGCTAAAATGAGACACCATGGCACATACATACATACATATGAAGCCTTTTTGTACTCTTAGGAGTTCATACTCAACCTTCCAATATACCACTTAAACGAATGTATTATACATCTTTATCATTTTTTGTATATTTAAATACTAATTCACACATACTACTACAGAGAAAATATCATAGACTATTCTAAAAAGTTATCGCAGATGGTTTTGTGAACCATTTATAAGCATGTATCAGTGATAATAACGATGCATCACAGATGATTATTAGTAAAAACCACTTGTGATATACAATTATCACAGACGATTCTCAACAAGAAGTCAGTGATATAGGTTCTCTACATTAGCGAGGAGGAGAATCAGGTTTTGCCTCGAGTCTAATGGGCACAATAGCAGACTTGAAAGCCAAACATAGCTCTCAACCAACCAATCCAGCAAATCAAGACCATCCCCCTTTTACCTTTCTGGCTCAAATGCAGAAGGCCAGGTCAAGCCCCACGTGTTCCGCAGCACTACGACTGATGCTTTGATCTGTTAAGATTGCAATTGACAACAACGTTAGTTTCTTTCATTGAACCAGTACATGGTGTCATTGTTATTTTCGAGGAAACAGATTCCATTGGTACATACCTCCTCCAATCCAACCGCATGCTGTTTGGTTTGAAACTAAATTTATCAGATCAAATCTTACCAAAAATTGACATGCCAAAAATTTTATCACCAAATTGGTTGCCAACATTTGGCCAACAATTGGCAAGAAAATGAACTAGGAGTGCCAATGGAGAAGAGAATCTAGACAAAATTTGGTTGCAAACCAAATGCTTGCCAAATCTGGTCAACACTACTAAAATTTGGTAAGACAAATATTGGCAAATTGGAAGCAAACCAAACAGCCCTATCTTTCTTCTCTTGCACAAGACAGTGAGCACAAACCTCTTGGTTAACTTCAACCTACTCATTCTTGTTGACAGTGTAGAGCACCTCGAAGAGGACTCCAGCCTTCTGGTAGGCCTTCCCAAGTAGAGACCTGCAGGAGACATTGGCATGGCTGTGTGAATGAATAAACAAAGTATTAGAATGCAACACAGAATCTTCCAATTAAATACACAGGCCGTGTGATTTTTATCAAACACCAAAAAAGACTATGAGTTGCTTGTTTCGTTCCAAACACCAAATGCACCGAACTGTACCCAAAAAAAACCAACGATCATGTAAGGGAGGAAAAGGGAAGCAGGAGAAGAGAGAGATGAATCTCATTTTTGTTCTTACCTTGGCACACGCATAATATATATATACTACCTATACTAAAGATGGGAGAAACTCTCGCCTGGGAGACCGCCCACGTCACCGCGTGCGGAGCCGGCTCGGCCAGCCGGCGGATCGGCTCAAATCCGGTTTTTTGTGTTTTGGCCCCTCAAAAAAACCGTAATTACGTATAGGTCCTTACGTAACTACAAGTAGGTCCTTCTCACGGTTTTTTGCAGAAAAAAAAAGATAAAACGCGGAATCTTTTTTTAGAGGGTCAAAAACAAAATTATTTCTCCGGAAAAAAAAACACGCGCAATAATCGCGAATCTTTTGTGAAAAGGCCCTAAATAAACACCGACAAAAAGCGATCTTTGCGTTACGTATATGTCCTTCTCGTGTTTTTTTTTGCGAAAAAATAGAAAAATCGTGAAATCTAAATAAATACTGACAAAAAAACGACGCTGCGTTATGTATATGTCCTTCTCGTGTTTTTTTTTGTGAAAAAATAGAAAAAATCGCGAAATCTTTTGCGAGAGGACTCTAAATAAATGCTGAAAAAAACCTTTGCTACGTTTGGATCATCTATTTTGCCGTTGATTTCTCATAACCTTTCAACCGTTTCGTCCGTTTTCTTGGCGATTTTTTAAAAAACACCGCCGAAAAAACAAAATTATTTCTCCAGAAAAAAATTACGCGCGGCGGGTACGCCGCGTTACTGTTTCTAGTACCTTTACTAAAGGTCGAAGTTTTCCCGAAAGGATAGGCACTCCACGTCGGCAAAAAATCGGGAATGCGCGCACGCGAGCCGAGCCGAGCCTCGCGCGAGCCTGCTCTACTTTGGCCTCTACTACTACCATGAGGCACTAAGCTCCAAAATCATGAGTTAATAAAGACCTAGAGAAGAGTTAGATACAATGAAGGAAGAATTCAAAATTTTGGACAGTTTGTACTGGTGTGGTGTAGGGGAGGAGAGGGAGAATTCAAAATTTTGGAGTATATCACAGACGGTTTTAGCCAAAAAAATTTTGTGAGATAAAGATATTTTTTTCTTCGCGTTTGGGTCCCTAGCACGGCATTTTACGGAAAAGCCTCCCGTTAATTTCAAATCGCGAATAAGTCCTTTTCTAATTTTTCAGGATAGCGAATAGGTAACGTCTGGGATTGGAGCAAGGAGAGGGTGTCCACATGTCGCCGCGCCGTTTTGCGAAAAAAAACCCTCCGTTTCTTCGAAATTACGGATAGGTCCTTCACAATTTTTTGTGAGACAAAGATATTTTTTTTCTTCGCGTTTGGGTCCCTGGCACGGCATTTTACGGAAAAACCTCCCATTAATTTCAAATCGCGAACAAGCCCTTTTCTAATTTTTTAGGATAGCGAACAGGTCCAAAAAAATAACAAACATGTCCCTACTTCTTACGTTCAGGTCCTTTCTCCGTTTTCCCGAAAAAAAGTTTTCATCACCGAAAAAACTCGGAAAAAAGGTTTTCGTCAACCAAAAAACCCGGAAAAAATGTTTTCGTCGCCGAAAAAACCCGGAAAAAAAGTTTTCGCTACCCAAAAAACCCGGAAAAAATGTTTTCGCCACCAAAAAAACATAGATTCGTCGAAGGTTTATAGCAACTTATGGATTTGCCGACGGGTCGTAACCGCGGGTTTTCGTCGAAGGTTTATAGCGGTTCATGGATTCGCCCGCGGGTCCGAGCAGCCTTTTAAAAAAGGAAATACATAAAAAAAATCTGTTTTCCCCGGAAATTGTTTTCCCAGCACCAGAGAAATGTGTGCAGCTCTATGTCTAGACTTTTCCCCAACTCGATTTTCCAACCCGAAAAAAAAGTTTTCGTCGCCAAAAAACCCCGGAAAAAAAGTTTTCGCCACCCAAAAACCCCGGAAAAAATGTTTTCGCCGCCAAAAAAAACACAGATTCGTCGAAAGTTTATAACAACTTATGGATTTACCGATGGGTCGTAACCGCGGGTTTTCGTCGAAGGTTTATAGCGGTTCATGGATTCGCCCGCGGGTCCGAGCAGCCTTTTGAAAAAGGAAATACATAAAAAAAATCCGTTTTTCCCGAAAAAATTTTCCCCAGCACCAGAGAAATGTGTGCTGCTCTATGTCTAGACCTTTTCCCCAACTCGATTTTCCATCTCGATCTCTGATATTTTTTTAAACGTGTATTATTACTCGATGAACGCGTATAGTGTTAGGTTCGACAAAAGAAGGTTGTCGTCTCTAATAATTTTTCGCCATTTTTCCTCTAGACTATTTTTTACCGGTGGGTGGTTTTGCGAAAATAAAAAAATGCATCCCGTCCCTTCGATCGGTGGTTTTGTAAAAAGGACCCTATCGTTTCGTATATTCGCATACAGGTCATTCGCCTTTATTTTTCGTTTCCCAAAAAAATCCGTAGTTTTTGTATTCGCGATTGGGTTCTCTGTTTTTCCCGAAATTTTTTTTTTATCACTAGAGATATGTGTGCAGCTCTATCTCTAGACTTTTTCCCCAACTCGATTTTCCATTTCGATCTCTGATATTTTTTTAAACGTGTGTTATTTCTCGGTGAACGCATAGAGTGTTAGACTCGACAAAAGAAGGTTGTCGTCTCTAATAATTTTTCGCCCTTTTTCCTCTAGCCTATTTTTCACCGGTGAGTGGTTATGTGAACATGTATTATTACTCGGTGAACGCGTAGAGTATTAGGCTCAACAAAAGAAGGTTATCATCTCTAATAATTTTTCGCTCTTTTTCCTCTAGACTATTTTTGATCGGTGGGTGGTTTTGCGAAAATAAAAAAATACATCCGGTCCCTTCGATCGGTGGTTTTGCAAAAAGATTTAAAATATTTTGAAATCGTAAATAGGTCGTTCCGCCGGTTATTTTGAAAAAAAAAAGACTCTGCGCCAAAATTCGATTCTGAAAAACTCATACCGGATTTTTTCTCTCATGGCCTTGCATCATGCGATCCTACCTAGTCTAATATAAAGCGCCTGGGATTGGCGCTCAACCAGGGGGGCCACGTGTCCCCCCCAGCGAGGCCCCCCTGAAAAATCCGAAAATTGCGATTAGGTCCTTTCGGGAAAATTGAAAATCGCGTTTAGGTCCTTCCGGCCGTTTTTTAGGTAAAATAGCCATGAGAAATATCAAAATTACGTCTAGGTCCCTGCACACGGTTTATAGCTGAATTGGAAATCGCGTTTAGGTCCTTTCGCTAATTTTTTTTGTAGATTGGACCCGAAAAAATTCAAAATTTTTTAGGTAAAATAGCCCCGAGAAATATCGATTGCGTCCAGGTCCCTGCACACGGTTTATAGATGAATTGGAAATCGCGTTTAGGTCCTTTCGCCGATTTTTTTTGTAGATTGGACCCGAACAAGTTCGAAATGGCGTTTAGATCCCGCAACACAGTTTTTTAAAAAAACAGCCAGATTTTTCCCTCGCGGCGCGGCATCGCGCGCAGCCCAACCAGATTTTTTCCTCACGGCACGGCATCGCGCGCAATCCAACCTAGTAAACATCAATCCTCCTAGACAAGATTTGCTTGGGCTCTGAGTAGATGTACGTGCAATTTATGCATAGCTAATAGCAGTTTGCTGGTGAAGAACCGTCTGCTTGAAAGCGAATCAAGTGATTACAAACAAAAGCCAAGCATTCAAACCCCATGGAATGTTTATACTAATCTACTCGTGCAGATCATCAACGGTATGTCATTTCTTCGTATAAAGGTTTATTTGAAATACATAAATTTCGTAAGAGTTCTTCATAGGAATGCTTCACGTGACACGATTCAACTCCCGTTAACCCAAATAGAGGCTGATTAATACACACGGAAAGGACATGCAACTATATAAATAGAGACTTTTAACATCCTTAGAATATACGTACCAAAATATACATTGAGCTAGTATCAAAAAATATCAACACTACTATAGAATGGTAACACTATCACTTCATTTGGGCCGGTTCTTAACTTTTTAGGAAAACTCAATTGTGATAGATGATTTCGGAGAAGGTGTTAATAATAATCATAACCAGTTATCAGGTTCAAACCAATTGTGATGTAGAACCTGAGAACCGATTGTGATATGCCCATGCATCACAGTCGATTCTTAGGTAGAAACTAATTATAATGTGCACATGACATCACAATCGATTCTAGCATGAGAACCAATTGTGATGTGTACATACATCATAATCGTTTTTTTCTCAGAACCGTGTGTGATGTGTCTTGTTAGGTTATTTATACTCTTGGGCTAAACTCTCCTCTGATGTTGTTCTAGAAGCAAAAAAACCGCCACCGCTTCCAAAAAAAAACACCACATACTCTAATTAGAAGCAATACTTATGTGAGAAATTATAAAATCCTCGAGGTTGAGTATTAAGAGGGTAACGTTGAAGCCCTGGCTTGAGAAGATTTCCCCTTAATTTTCCCTCAGTTGTGGTTTTCTTCAAAAGGTGAGTATTCCTCCAAACCACTTTAGTTTTGCACTAGGTAATTCGATATATCGCAAAGAGAGTTTAGATTGCACTGAAATTATGTGTATCCTATCATGTTTCACACCCTTTATTTGAAATCTAGAATATTTCACTGCTACAGAAATCATTTGTACAGGCGGGTGGTAACCCATCTTCATAGGCTTTTTGCACCCTTTTAGAATCAAGGTCTGTAAATCGGTATATTTGCACAGGCGTTTCTAAGTACCGCCTGTAAAATGCATTTGTGTAGGCGGGTTCTTAATCGTCCTTTGTACAAATAAGCATTTGTGCAAAGGGTTCTAAACCATCCTTTGTACAAATGATATTTGTATGAGTAGTGGCTTAAGCACCCGTCTGCATACATAGTATTTTCGCAGATGGGTTCTTAAGCCGTCCGCCTGTACAAACTGCATTTCTTCATCCGGTTGCTTAGGCGAGCCGTCGGTATAAATAGTTGTACCACATGCGGCACCTAAGGTGAACCGCTTTGTCTGAATCCGAGAATCTTTTTTAATAATGTTATGTTAATTATATTATAATATTAATAAATGCATACAATCAATCACATCACTGTTCAGCACAAATCCATACATAACAATGACAAGGTTATATATACAAAGCACATATAAATCATAATTGCATTATGTATATACACAAGGTTATATATACTCCTCTGATATTCTCCTTGTAAAACTCTCCAAGTGCAGTATCATGTGCCATGTACTCCTCTGATATTCTCTATCTAATATAAATTACAGCCCTGCTGTCTTTCAAAAAAAATATATACACAAGATTATTATATATACATCAGTGTTCACGGCCCGTCTATCCTTGTCTCCTAATTACAAAGTCTAGGATGCTTCGCCACTTCACCTCCCTAGTAAAAGAAACTACCTCTCTCATGAATGACTTCACGACGAATGAACTGGCACATGTCCTTTTGCACATTGCAAAGGTCATCATCAGTGAGTGCCAAAGTGGTCTTTGCAATCTTCACCTGCGATAATAAAATAGGCAATAAAGAGGTTAAACAATAGTGAAATCGAGAATCAGATAATAAATAATCTTGAATCACCAATTTGTATAGGCTTACGTCCTAGGGGTTGCTTCTGTACCTCCCGTTGATCCTGAGGAACTCGCAGATGTAGTATCCACAAAGAACACTGCCTGGAGGTTGCTTGTGGCACTTCAAATCAAATAATAATGTATGGAATTAGTACAGTTGGTAATACCCTTCCTTACTAGTGCAATTATGTTGAAGCATTACAAGTGTCTTCTTACCCATGGGTGGACATAGCAAAGCATCTTATTTGACCCTTTCGCAGAATCATGTTGCCCCCCTTTTTTGGTCGTGTAATTCTTGAAAGCCCTACTCGAATGTCAACAACAACAAGTAACTATCATATCATAAAACAAATTACGTTATGTTATGTATGTTTGTGTATGTATATTTCTTACGCATTTAAGACTCGGGTGAATTCATCGTAAGATTCCGGTGGGGTTCTGGATGAGTCAAGGACCATATATCTGCTCTGCTTCGGGTACAGCATGAAACAAATGAAGTGATCGCTACAACGAAAACTTATGTAAGTTTCACGAGTAATCATGGTGCAAACTAAACTTTTAGCAACGATTGACGAATGAGAAGATTACTTAAAATTGTAGGGAGCCATTATGACGTCCTTGTCTTGCATCTGGAGCATTGCTTTTGATATGTATAGCCCCACATCTATTTGGCGTTCTCGGGTCAGGGTTTGTCGTTTTTCTTCTATCTTCGTTTCCGTCATCCCCTTATCCTTCAACTCCTTGTCATTGAGTACAGCTCTTAAGTTTGGCTGGCTAATCCGTGCGGGGTCAAGGAACCCGACATGTTTTCCCATCTTTTTAGCATCGTTATATTGCATTCTACACACAAGACAATGGTCAATGCGCCAATTTATATACCGAATGCTGAGAAATATGACATTTTGGCAAATATCAGATTTTGGCAAAATGCACCTTGTTCGATAGATTTGGCAGAAGTTAACTTTAATTAAAAGGAAAAAAACCACTAAAATCGGCCAACTTACGATTTAGTGAAAATTATATGGATTCTGCCAATTTTTGAATGATCTAACAAGCCATTACTATAAAGAGGAACTCAACTTGGCACTCAACTGCTATACATTTGGGGTTTTCTTTATTATGCTATTAGAATGCAATATAATGATATGCTGTCATAATTTGTTATATTGACACTTGCTACTGCAAGAGCAAGATGAACAATGTAGGGGTAGGTCAATGGGCAACTTACAAGCACCACACGCTGATCAAGTTGATGTTGAGTTTTCCAAAATGGAACATCTGTTGTAAGTCACCAAAATCGATCCAGACGTAGCAAGTATCCTCGTGTTTGTAGACATTTGGAGGGACAACAGTTTGAATGCCCTTCACCCCCAAGACGAGATGCCCTCAAGTACCAGTCATGGAGTCTCTTCAACTCCCATGGTCCTTCGTTGATCTGCTCCATGGAGAGAAATGGCTTGCCATGCTCATAAGTCTCTAGTGAAGGCATGGTCTGTACCCGAGTGGAGTTGGCACTCCTCTTTGACTTGGTGGTACTCCGTTGATTGCAATCTACTTCTTTGTTTTTCTTTGCAACCAACAACATCGCCAAGATGAGGCGCATTGTGACGAGTTAGAAACGGAGGCGATGCATGCGGTGCGTATACGCCATGCGACGAGATGCTCGCTGTAGTGAAGGCACACCTGCGGAGATCTGTATTTGTGGTGAAAGCGCCACCATGGAGAAGATGTCTTATTTGTGGTGAAGGCGCCCGTGGAGAAGATGCGGTTTGTGGTGTTGGCAATTTTGGAAGAGGTAGGACATCTTGACTTGCTGCTGGCGTCTCTGACCTCCCTTGTATCAATGCAATATCTTCCTTGGGCCACACAATAAATGACCCAACTGCATCTTGGATGGTCTCTACGTCATCAGGGGTGTTGAATGGTAGCTTCCACAAGCCAAGGCATGGAACAAGCATGATGTCCACTTGCACCTTTACGTGACCAATCGGGACAAGTTGGTTGTGTATCATAGTGCCCGAATATGCCACGCCCTCCGCAAGCTCGACGACCAAGCCCCCTTGCTCCAGATGTGCACAGAGCTTGCACTTGGTTGCCTCTGTGATATCATCTACAGGATATTGAGGCGTTGGGACTGGCGCGGACCCGACACTACTCCGGATGCGGGCCGGGCTCGGGTTGTCATCCGACCGCGCTTCTAACGCCCTTTCCGCCTCCTTCTCTTCCCACAGTCTTAAAAACTCTTGTTGGGCCAGCTGTCTTATTGTATCAGCCATGGTCCTTTTATATCTTTGACGCAACTTGTATTGGTCTTGATATTCCGGGAACCCATGCTTGAAGCCCACTCGACTTCCGACGCCACGAGTGCGACCTGGGTGTTCCTTGGTTCCCAACACCGTCGTTAGGTCGTCGTTCTCCCTGTTTGGCACGAAAGATTCCTCCGTTTGCTCGTGCGAGATCTTCTGCAGCTTGGCCGAAACTTACAGGACCGCAGGGTCCACCGTGCTTTTGCGACCCTTCTTGCTGCTAGGTTGGCGAGTTAGGACCCAATTTCTGCCTCGCTCGCTACAACTCGTCAATGGGTTCTCTATCCCAGCACGGACTTCCTCTTCATCTTTACTCCTCCACTCAACAATCTTAAGGGCATACCCACCTGTGCCAAGGTGATGGGGGTACTTGTTCTTCTTCGCGAGGGCACTATACACCTCGCTCAATGCTACGGCTTCGCTTGTGGTCTTCTGCTGGACAAACTTTGCCCATTCACCCGCGGTGATTTTTCCATATTTCTGGAATGGTGTCCGCTCCGTCTTCACAAAGTACTTGTTCAGCTCATACCTCCAGTTCCGGAAGCTCTTCCCCATCACGTCCAAGGTATTCTTCTTAGCAATGGCCTCATACTCTGGGGGAGAACCTTATGATTTTCTGCAGCTCGGTCCAAAGGTGCGCCTTTGTCGCGTCGGCCACCTTTGTCCAGTTATGAATCATGATGGAGACATTGTCCTTGACAAGACAGCCGCAGCTATTTTCGAACTTAGATAGTGCCTCACGAGGTGCTAGGGGCTCTCCTAAAGGACCGACCTCCGTGATATACCAAGTGCCTTCCGGTAACTTGTTCCTACTTCGTTCCCCCATTTTCGTTTATGCGAGGTCGTGGTTGTTGCAGCAGAGGAATCCACGGGAACATGCCCGGAGGTATCTTCAATTACCTCTTGAACTGCAGCTAGTCGGCGTGATCGCCTTTCCGGCCTCTTCATAGAAATAAACACGAGGAATACACAAATATAAGGAAATGCAATTATGTCCACGCCAAGCTACAAATAAAACAAGCTCACTCGTCTTAATACCTCTTCATTGGGATCATAGTCGGAGTCGATTTCCCCATGTCTCCATTCTAGTCGTGGGCATGGAACTAGGCTTGGGCTCTTGTACGATGACGAGGAACCATCGCTGCCCAAGGACAACGATGGGCTCGGTGTTCTTTCCGGCCGCGTGGCTGCATCATCCTTCTCGGCCAAGTCTTGCTGCCTTCTGGCATCGCCCTCCTCTTACAGCGGCGTATTACCACCGAGCTCTGCAAGCAGGCTCCTCTTAAGCACCTTCTTGGCGAGCAATTCTTTTTCTCCCATCTTACTACAAAACAGATTGCAATGACATCAATTTGAGCCTATTAATATTTATAATGGGAATTCATTACGGTTTTATTAGCACGTCAAACTCTTTGGTTAAAATTCTATCCGAATCAATCGCTGGCATTCAATTTCTACAGATGAGGGGAATGCTTTCTACATCGAAGGAAACAAGAAATATCGATGGTTGATTCGAAGGAAACAATTAAGAAAAAAGAAACCTCTTTAGTGAGATTATATGAGCAAATGCCTGAACCAAAATACTTGCCTTGCTAGGCCGAGCGAGGTGGCGGGGCAGCATTGGCAGGGGAATTTTTACCTTAGTCTTGGGCTTTGCTTGGCATCGGTGAGGCGTCCGCGTCGACGAGGGTGAGGCTTCGACAATTGACAGTCTGGCGGAAAGTTCGTCGTAGGAGCGAGGCCGCGGAGAGGTCACCGAGCGAGGCAACGTGGAGGCGTCGGCGTCGACGAGGGTCAGGCTGCGGCCACCGACGGCGCGGAAACGAACGGTAAAGGTCTGAGAGAGGTCACGGCCTTGGCGGAACGGTTGTCGAAGGCGCGAGCCCGAGGGGATGTCACCGAGGGCGGCGGCGTGGAGGCATCGATGGGGGAAATTTGGCTTTGCCGCTTTGGACGGGGGGAGCACTCGATCTCCCGCTTATTGATTTTAGGAGTTAAGGATTTGCACAGGCGGTGCACAAGATTTCCACAGGCGGTCCCAATGATTTCTTCAGGCGACGTCAGTAGAGACCAGGCGGGCATCTCCAAACGATTATTCGGTCTGTGTAAATATTTGTGCACCGGATAATCGGTTCGACCAAAAACCTTCGAAGTTATCTTGCTTGCCCGATACCCTCGGATTGTACAGACAGGACAATCCGTCAGGTGTTTAGGATAAAATACCGGACCGTCCTCTCTACGTAGAACTTCTGTCGTCATTCGCAACAAAACTACTAACAAAGGATGATCCGGTCCATGGGAACAATGCAATGCAGATAACATTAACATTTTCAAAATAGATAGATTACTGATTCTAATACACAAAATGTAAATGTTCAATCACTGTTCAGTACATCCAAAAGGGGCGCCAGTAGTACATCGTAATTATGCGCCAACTAGATACCTAGCTAAACTACTCTATCTACATCCAGAAATCGTCATCGTCATCTTCGTCCGACGAGAACAAGATGTTGGCGGAGGAGGAGCCGGAGGAGGAGGAGGTGTCCCAACGGTAGAGGCGGCATCTAAAGGGCACCGCCTGTGAAAAGATCAATATTTTCACAGGCGGTTTCTTAAGAGAGTAGCCTGTGAAGATACCTTTACACAGGCGGTTCTTAACCCCAAGGACCGCCCGCAGTCATTTGAGACAGCTCTCCTTTTAATCCGCCTGTGGAAAGAAATTCTTGGTGTCTAGGAAAATCATTTCTGTAGTAGTGTTTGAAATCTTGTGTTAATATGGAATTATTGTTGATGTAATATGATGAATGTTAGAGTTTATGTTACATAACCTATGTCTCCCGTTTGAGGGTGCTGGTTTATAAATATGTTGAAATGGCATATTTATAGGTAAGCACTCTCAAACTGTCCATGTTTTTTGGACAATTCAAGGATATGTAGTTCGGACAAGTTCCTAATTAAGCTTTGAACAACTCTAGAGAAAGTTTTGGCAACATCTCCTTGGTGTTCTCTGGATACACGCCCCTCTTTACTTGTTGTCGAGACATGTATTTGGAGAACAGTAGGGAGATACTGTCAAAATTTTCTCTGAAGTTTTACAATAGCTTAGAAACTTGCCTGAATCATATATCCTCGAATGAGATTATGACCTAACCTAATTAGAGATTAGGAGTCATCGTTGGTACGTACTTAGTTGGTCAACAGATAGATGTTTCTTCAAGATCATTCAATTCCTTAACTTTATCAATGCTTCCACCCTTATTTTCTTTCATTGAAGTCAAAAGGATTTCAAGCTTACTGCATAAGGTAATTTGATATCATTGTTGATGTTTTGAATGTATGTCTTTCGAGTAGGGAACTGAAAGCACTTAAGTAGGGAAAAAGGTATCGAGAGTAAAATTATATATCTTGGAACCCATTCTCTATTTTGCAAAGGTAATTAAATAATGTCTCAACATTCAAAATAGCTAGTTGTCGCTCCAGTTTTTTTCTTAATTTATTGTGCATAGTTTAATTACAGATAGACTATGAAGAATGGATGTACCAAAAAAGCCATGTGAGTGCTGAATTTTAGAGGGGTGTTAAGGAGTTCAAAAAGTTGCAAAAGAAGACATGGTGAAAAGGGGTGTAAACTTTATATATTGTTCGTGTTTTGATTGCACCAATCTCGGGAGATTTAACAACTTAGCTTAAATTGAAGACCACTTGATTTGA
Source organism: Guadua angustifolia (assembly GCA_036346375.1). Lineage (NCBI taxonomy): Eukaryota > Viridiplantae > Streptophyta > Magnoliopsida > Poales > Poaceae > Guadua > Guadua angustifolia. Next base: position 36,935,364 of record CM070500.1, on the reverse strand, counting down.
CGTGGATTCGTGGAAAATTATACATATTGGATCTATCATGGGAAGACAAGTAGTACCCGTCTGGTATGCAACAAAGACATACTGGAACCCGATCACGAGTTCTGTTGTGATACGTTTGAGGAGGATAATTTAGAGTAAATGTTGTGGGATGTAAAGGAAAATTACACGAAAACAAAGTTTGAAAAGTTTAAAAGCTTGATGGAAGACGATGTCAAACCATTGTACTTGCCAGGTGCTTGCCGCAAGGGATTAGGACCTAACCACATATACTCGAATGTGATTAGGACCTAATATATTTAAAGATTAGAAGTTATCGTTAGTATGTACTTAGTTGGTCAATAGATAGACTTTTCTTGAAGATTATCCATTAATCTGTTACTTTAATACAATATGCTAGAACAATTATATGCTATGAATTATCCAGTAATCAATTACTTTACATGATTCTTTGTCAAGTCCACATAATAGCTATGAATTGCTTTCTCTCATGTGAAACATACGACTATGTTAGATATGCATATTCGAAATGTCGCAAGGAGAGAGCATCGGCTCATCGCCAAACAGAATAGAAGATGTTGCTAAGGGGTCAAGCAAGGTTCCAAATATTGAGGGGTCGAGTAAGGTTAGAAAGGCCCAAGGATTGAATAAAGGGGCCACAAGGAGAACATCGTAGGTTCTCCACTTTAATGCCACGGGGGTTTGCACGGATCCTCCCAAGTACAAGAGGCACTACCGGTCTTTTCTCAGCCAATTGGTGAGGGAGAGAATGCCGATCACAGTTAAGGACTAGAGGAAGTCAACATCAAGCAGAAAAATCGGTAGTGGGACAAAGTTAAGGGCAAATAGATTATACAAGAGAAAGATGAAACCAAGGGGAGGTAGTACGCCTTGAAGAGAATTGGTGCATCTGTGAGGCACTTAAGGGTTATCATGCATGGTGAGTACGTGCTGAAATGTTGTACTCCATTCGAGAGGTATCTATTTGTGACTCTTGATGTTTTGGAGGAATTTACAAGGATGAAGTGTACACCTGAGACGGAGGAGCTGAGAGAGAAGAACATCACTATCCAGAGGTAGAACACACACATGCACCACCTTAATTCCGTCAGCTATGAAGGGAAGAAGGCAGAATGGACGTAACTAGCCGAGGAGTGTGTGAACTCCAGGACAGCGATACCTTACTCCCACATTTGTGAGGAACGGGCACTCGACTGGGTATTAGCGAGGCCGAAGAAAACCTCTGACGGTCAGCTTGTAATTCTAAACACCGCGATCACGCATATCGTCTCCACTATCGTAGACATCTAACTTAGTACATTGCAATTGACCCTTCCCGTTGTATTTTAGAACTAATTTGTACTCGCTTCATGTAGGAGAAAGTAAGCCAACAGAAAGAGCATGGGACATTTCTGAGCCAAGGCTCAAAGTACATCATGTCTTTAGTGATCGGGAAGCCCGACTAAAAGGGCTAGGTGCTTGCTTCAGGGCGGGGCATACGAAGAGATCCTTCTTCCAAGAGAACATTGCCAGTGCCAGATCAAGATCATGAGAGGTACATGCAGAGCGCCTCAAGGACATGTTGAGGGAGGAGCTTAGGGAGGAGATCAAGGAGGAGATGATGGCACATGAGGAGCACTTGAGGGCTGAGATAGTGGTGATGATCTCCCAGAGTCAGAGTCAGGTGGCATCACCTCTCATAGAAAAGCCTATGCCCCACCCAGGCAGTTGTGGTTCCAATAATGATCAGTCTGGCCCCCAGCTGAAGGTAATAATTTTTTCTGACTTAAAGGTATGAGAGTTCCTCCAACAATATTTTCGATCAAGTTGCACACTTCTTACAGACGGCTGCCAAGTGCTAGCTCACCGTGACGGAAGATGGATTTCTGTTGAGGCTGGATGCGGGGTTGCATTTCTATGCAAGGAGACTGACACAATATAGATTTATGTTGGAGAAAGGGCTACATGAGGGTATAGATTGACTATGTCCAGGAAGACTTCCTATCTTATGTGTTGGAATTCCCTTCGAACGAAGATATCACCACCCTCGGGTAAGGACAGATGTTGTTCATCAAGTGGTCCACATGGTTGTCGTACTACCTAAGGTAAAAATCCTCCGCATCTTCTCTATCATTCTAGTAATGCAGCATGTTACATATGCATGTACTTCATAGGTTCTTATCGTACCTGTACCTGCTACTACTCCTGCTCCCTCGAGATTTTAAGGGATACATACATGGAAAGCCCCTTTTTCCTAGCAACGAATTGAATGCTATAGGCAAGTGGACTCGCTTGCTTCATGGATAGTACATTGATAAGGTGAATAAGGCTAAGCATTATATTGATTTCAATGTGATGTATAGAGGGGGACATTTCTACCACGATAAGCATGGGACATTCCCAATCAATTTTGAGGATCTATTCTGTTTGTACCAATTGATAGACATCGATATTTATATTGTATGATCCTAGATGCTGTGAGTATCGCACCATACAGCATGAGTCTATGACTTTTATATGATTTTGTATTATATTTTTTAACATTCAATATGAGTTGCAAGATAATGAGGCAGCGGACTGTGACGGGTCAACACCTAGTTGGGTTTGTTAACCCCGAGTTTCTGTCATGACCATGGATAGGCTTCAATCAAAGTTCCTTGCCAACTACATCAAGTGAGCATTGCAGGCTGAGTCAAAAAAAGACTTCATTCTACTCCCATACTATGAGTAAGTAGTACTTTACCCTTTAATTACTTGTACGCACTTAAACCGTATATGAACTTATTTTCTTGCACTGCATACCAATTAATAAGCAACCATTGGGTTCTACTCATGCTCGTTCTGAATGAAAACAATGTCTACACTTTTAACCCGCTCAACAAGAGACCGATAGCCTACGCGATCAAGCCTGTTTTGTAGAAATAAATACATTCATCTAACCTAATACTTTTTGTATTTAACTAAGTTCATTTTTTTGCCTCCATAGCATCTCACCAATGTATGTAGAAGTTTCTCGTCTTACGTCGTTAAAGGAGGGCGACACGATGACAAACAAGGCGACCAGCTGGACTGAAAGAGCTTTAAGGTACAAGTGCCTACCATATGATTAATTTTTTTAAAATCTATTCTTCTTCTTTTAATTTTATTTTCTTTGTTCACAGTGTCATCAATAGGACAACGATGACCTATGCGGCTTCTACGTCATGTATTACATGCTTGTCGACGATCGGGATCGCCAACCGCAAAAAGTGAGGTGGGGGTCAGTGTATTATGGGACCCGAGCTGTGTTTCGCTTGAACGAAGGAAGAAAACAGTCGTGGTGATGGTCGGAGCAAGACGACAACGAGCACGAGACAAGGATTTATACTGGTTCGAGCCCCTGTGAAGGTAATAGCTCTACTCCAGTCGCCTTGCGGCGGTGATTCTTGTTATATCTGCGTACGGGGGGTGTTTACAAGTCAAGACAGTAATGGCGGCTCCTAGCTCGAGCTGCTGTATATTGTGTCTGTTTTTCTTTTTTTCGTTCTTCTGGGAGCCTACGCGTCCTTAGTCTTTATACCTCCCTTGTCCGCAACGGCCGGGCGAGATCCCCGAGAAGTGGCCTTCATGCATGCTAGAGGTTTGGTCATGCTTGCCGGACTTCTTTGCACACTGCTTCATCCCCATGACCCGCGCTTTGGTAACCGCCGGTCAAATGCCAGGTCCGAAATCCAAGGGCGGACTAGGACTTCGAACGTGATCCCGCCCGAGCTCGAAGTCGCGCGGGGTCGAGCTCGAGCCCACTGCGCTCTAGGTCGAGCGCCTCAGTATGCACCCAGTTCGTGGTCGGGGCCTCACGAGCTTGGGGGACCCGTTGACCGCGCGCCGGCCGGTCAAGGAGCATCCAGCCCTCGTCAGCTAGCCCCCGAGGCTCTAGGTCTAAGGGAACCCTCAGGACGACCTCGAGCCTTATTCTCGAGACGGAAAGAACCTTCGTAGGTCTTGGCTCCTTGGCCGAGGTCGGGCGGAGACCACAAGGCGAGTCTTTTGGCCTCGACACCTGGCGACCTTCGGACTTCCCGATGTCGGTACGGATGTGAACGATTAGCGGGCATCTGGCGGCGTCTCGACTCCGTAGCCCGAGCCTTAACTGCACCCGTCAAATCGCGGTTGGCACGCCTTTTGAGGCACCGTGGACTGGATTTTGCCGCGTCGCGGTTTATAAGTCCAGCACCACATCGTCCGTCGAAAAGTTCTTGCTCTTGCGCCCTTCGCCTTCCAAGCTTTCTCGCCCGAGCAAGGTCCTCCTTTCCCCCTCAGACTAAACCAGCCACAACCGCCATAGCCATGCTAGGAAGGAGCACTCTATCGCACTCGAGGATGAAGGAGCTCGAGTCCCTGGGGCTGCTAGATCCGTTTACATGGCGGCTGCCGGGCAACGAGACCGAGCCGCACCCCAAGGACGACGAGATCGTCTGCACCGAGCACTATGCCCTCTTTGGCTTGCGGACCCCGGAGAGTGAGTTCGTCGCGAAGGTCCTCTCCAGCTGCGACATCGAGCTCATCAACCTGGTGCCAAACTCCGTTCTTCTCCTCACCATCTTTTCCCATCTATGCGAGGGATTTCTAGGGATCCTCCCGACTCCCTCGCTCTTCTTCCGGTACTTCAGTCTCTTCCGCTCCGGGAAGGACCCCGTGGTCGGATGCCTCTACTTCCGGCTGCGGGTCGGGCTCAAGTGGTCCTTCCCCAAGTTCCAACCTCGGGATTCCCTCGGCCCGTGGTCCGAGCGCTGGTTCTACCTGAAGAGGGGCGAGACCGGGACGCTGGTGTACGAAGGAACCCCCATCGCCAACCGCAAGGAGACTCCAGAGCAGGACGACCTCGAGGTCGACGAGATGGCCATCGCCCTCATTCATATCTGCGCCATGCGCGGTCTCAACGGGCAGGCGATCGCCAACGATTTCCTGCGAACCGTGTGTCCCCTCTTAGGCGGAGGGAGCACCTGTTCTTTGAGATCCAGGGGCGCGACGATTCGACCCGCGAGGGCACGTCTGGTAAGTCTTCTTGCCCCAAGGTCTTGCTCGCGTCCACCTTTCGATCTTCTTTTGACAGCCGCCTCTTTCGCAGCGCCGAAAGAATCCTGGGTTTCCGCCAGGATGGTCGAGATGTTCGGGAAGCAAGCGCACGAGTACGTCATCGGCGACCCCGTCCCGAAAAACGTACTCCGTCGCAAGGACGAGGTAAGCCACCCGACCAAGCGCTCGAGTCTTTTGCCCACAAGCCCTTCTGAGCCGCTTGCTCGCGAGCCCACCAGAGTTCTTTGAAGCGGCCAGAAGATGTTCTCCTGCTGCCGGGGCAGGGCAAGAAAGGGAAGAAGCGACTTCCCGCGGATCAAGCGACGGAGGCAAAGCGCCATGTCGAGTGGGGGACCGCGCCACGGTAAGGCCCCATCTTGGTCGAGCCCCCGGCATGTGCTCATGCGCCTCGGCGATTAGTGAGCACTCTCTTCTTCTGCGCAATGAAGCGCGCGACCGCCGCCAGATCCCGAGCCCTCCCCGGTCCCAGGGCCTCGAGTTCGGACCTCGAGCCCCTGTGTCGCGAGGACACGCAAACGAGGTGCCCCTTCGGCAACGGGGCAACAAGACCTCCGCCGACCTTCAGCGAGACGGAGGCTGGTCACCCAGGTGAGTTTCCGGTTTCTTGGGCCGCCTCGTCCCATTTAAAATTTTCTGGCTTAGTGTATGCTTTTGATCGCAGATCTCGAGTGCCCGAGCTCGAAACTTGCCCATTTTGACGATGGCTGTTATCCAGGGCGAGTCCGAGTCCGAGGAGGAGGATACATTTGAGTTGGTCCCGCGCCACCCCTCGCGCCCAACGTGGACTCCGTCGGGGTCGCCGAGCCTGGTTTTGGCCGGTGGGTTCGACCAGGGCCTCGACGATTCGGACGATGAAGAGCTCCAGCCCGCAACCAGTGCGGATTTTGACACCGGCGAGGCCCATGATGCAGCTGCCGTTGTCGACTCTCCCGGCGCCACCGCGAGGGCGGATGCCCAGCCATGGCCGTGCGGTCGATACGACACCCGAGCTCCCGACCACGGCCGCTCTAGGCGCCGAGGTCGCGACCCCGCCGCCATCGAGTGACCAGCCGCGAGGGCTCCGTGACTCGCCCGAAGCGGTCGCGTCGAACCGAGACCATGCACACCCGTTGCGGTCGAGAACCTGCGGCGGACCGACCGCCGTCCCCTTGGGCCGGAGACGGTGGGGCCCGACCAGAGGCCGGGACGATCTCGCCGTCGCGCCTTCCCCGTCGCCGACGAGCCGAACCCACCGGAGGAGGTGTCAGACGACCAGCCGCCTCAGGCGGAAACTCAAGGCTCGCCCGAAGGCCAATGGTGGTCGAGGTCGACCTCGACATCTGACGACGGTCGACCAGAGGAGGAGATCCCGCAATCGTATTGACGCCATGAGAATTTACCCGCGCGCGCTGGAAGGCCATCTCCGCAAGGTAAGGGTCTTTCTGCGCATCTCGTAGTTGGTAGTCTGAGCTGCTGGTCCCCTCTCATTTCGGGCCTATCCTTTCGTTGTGAAGGTGATCGACCATGCCTCTCAAGGGCTTCAAGGCCTCCGAGAACCTTGCCGTGTGCTAGGGACCTCTGAGCGCGATCGAGGCGCTGGAGGTCGAGCCCAGAGCTTATCAAGACAATCGAGGTCGAGCAAGGGAGCTCGGCGAAGGCCAGGAGCTCGGCGACTGCGCCCGAGCGATGAGGCGCAAGAAGTGGCTCATCTTGGCGGAGCTCGAGCGGGCGGGGCCTCAAACACGAATATGGTTATAAGGCCGTGGAGCAAGTCTGCGCGCAGGTCGGCCAAGGCGCCGAGGTCGAAGCGGGCCAAAGTCAAGCTCGGAGAAGGCTGCTGCAGAGCGGGCGCCTCCCTGCGGAGGCGTCCCGAACTCGAGGCCAAGATCCTGGAACTCGAAGAGGAACTCGGTCGCGCCAACAAGGCCGTCGAGGACGAGCGGGTCAAGGTCGAGGCACTGGAGAAGGCCGCCGCGGAGGTCTCTTCTTTGGCGAAAGCGTCCCCCGAGCTCGAGGCTAAGGTCTCGGAGCTCGAAGGGAGGCTCGAGCGTGCTAAAAGGGCGGCGACGAGCGCGATGGCCCAGCTCCAAGACGAACGGCGCCGAGCTGCGGACGCCTCCACGGTGGCCCTCCAGAACCAGAGTGAGCTATCGACCCTGAGGGCCAAAGTCGCCGAGCTCGAGCAAGAGAAGCTTGCCCGCGAGATGGCTGACCTGTAAAAAAAACATTAAAAAGCAAGGGATGTACTTAACAGAAACAGATCGTTTTTGGTGAACAAAGAAACCTCGTCCCTGTTGAAAACCCGTAGCTTGGGGATACTTGTAAGTCTTTCTTGCTTCGCCTGTTTGCCGTGGCCGTGCTCTTTAGGTCGTCTTGCCTAGGGTAGCCTTACCCAGCCCAGATTGGGCCCGAGGTCGGCGACGCGTGCCTTAGGCACAAGACGCAGAATCTGGACGAAGGCCATGACCTGCAAAGTTGAGGAACAATTCGCAAAAGGCGAAGGACACGGCGAACATCGTTAAGTAGATTAGTGCTCGTCGACGCCCTTGCAACCATGCGCATTGCTCGGCCGTCAAAGCGGCGAGGTTCTTGGCTCGAGCAGAACGGGAGAGCTAGATTGCGAAGAGGTTAAACTACGTTTAGCTCGTCCTCCGGGGTGAACGCAAAAACCGCGTCTTAGACTAAGAGCGAATCGCTGCGCCTGAAGGTCGTGTTCAAAAGGGAAGGAGCGTAAAAAAGAAAAGTAGCAACACAAGTGGAAGCAGATATAAAGGGCAAAAATGAAAGACCAAATTTTATTGAAATGTGAGGCATAGAGGTTACACATAAAACTTCCGAAGCTGATCTATGTTCCACGAGCTAGAGAGCTCTCTGCCATCGGGCATCGCTAGCCAGTAAGCCCCATGCGATCTGTTGAAACAACTCTATAGGGGCCCTCCCATGAGGGATAACTTGTTGGTCTTTGGGCGAGCTCAATCCGCCTCGAGCTAGGTCCCCAACAAGGAGCTTCCTAGGTCGTCTGACCGAGACGGCATATCTGCGAAGAGCTTGCGGTAGTGTGTTGATCGTAGCGATGCACAAACATCTTACTTCTTCTGCGAGGGTGAGGTCGAGACCGTTCGTGCTCGAAGTCGACTTGGTCGACTGGCGACTCTGGCAGAGCCAGCGTGACCTCGGGAGGCGGGGCGGCCGATGCAAACGAGCCGAAGGGCATGGACCCCTGTGGCTCGGCTTGTCGTGGGTGCGAATAGACCATAGGACGGTGGGAAGTTCGTCCACCCAGGCCTTGCCGTATCGGTCGAGCTCATCTACAACTCGTTTCTTTACGCCCTGGACAATTTGCCCGTTGGCGCGCTCTGGAGCTCCGTTGCTTTGGGGGTGAGCCACCGAAGCGAAGCATATTTTGATGCCAAGTTCCTCGCAAAACTCTTGGAACAACTCACTGGTAAACCGGGTACCGTTGTCGCGATAAGTTTACATGGAACCCGTGCACTGTGACCACGAACAAGCGGAAGAAACGAACCGCCGCCCGAAAGCGATATGGTGAGACCGGTTCGACCTCTATCCACTTGGTGAAGGTGTCGACAACGATTTAACAGAACTTCTTCCCGGTTGCTTGAGGAAAAGGGTCGAGGATGTCCAATCCCTATGTCAAGAAGGGCCAGCGGCGGGATGGTGCGGAGCGCGTAGGCGGGCCGATCGACTTCCGGCGTGGGCGCATGCTCGGCGGTCGCGGACGATATCCCGAGCATCTGAAGCGCCAAGGCCAATAGTACCCATGCGGAAGGCCTTGCCGACCATTGTCCTGTACGAAGAGTGCGCCCCACAGAGGCCTGAGTGAATGTCATGTAGGAGGTACTTACCCTCCTCCGTGGAGATGCACCGCGTCAGGATGCCGGAACATTTCGTCTGTAGAGCTTTCCCTCGACGAGCATGTATAGACACGCCCGGCGCTTGACCCGGCTCCTCTCGACAGGGTCGGGTGGCATGTCGCCCCGGGCAAGGAAACTGTGGATGGCCTCGGCCCAGGAGGGGATACCCCCGACCACAGCGAGCACGACCTCTTGGTCGGAGATCGATGGGGCCGCCAGTGTCTCCAGGATGACATCGGGTGGGATATCGTCGGAGGAGGAGCCGAGCTTGGAGAGGAAGTCCGCGCTGGAGTTGTCTCTCTTGGGGATGTGCTTGATCTCCAAGTTCTGGAACCACTTCTCCATCTTGCGTACATCGGCGAGGTACTTTGCCATCGAGTCCCCCGAGCACTGGTAGTCCTTGTTGAACTGGTTGATGACGAGCCGAGTCGCCCTTCACAACCAAAGGCAAGACACCCAAAGCCTTGCAAGCTCGTAAGCCGGCCAGAGGGCTTACTCCGCCACATTGTTGGTCGCTGGGAAGCCAAAACGAATTACGTACCTCAACTTATCGCCGCTGAGAAGAGGATAAGGATCCCACCCGAGCGCTTGAAGGACCTCGAGCCGTCGAAGAACATGACCCGGGCTTCTCCTCTTCGTCTTGAAGCTCGGGAGGCGGGCTCGCGCGTCTGCCGACCACGGTCGGCGAGCACTTGCGACTTTATGGCCGTGCGCGCCACGACCTGGACGTCGAACGCCGCCAGTTCCATGGCCCATTTGGCGATTCGTCCTCCACCCTCCGGGTTCCTCAGGATGTCCCCGAGCGGGAAGTTGCTCGAGACGACCACGGAGTGCGCCTGGAAATAGTGCCGGAGCTTTTGCGAAGCCATGAGGAGGGCATGTAACAGTTTCTGTACCTGCGGGTAGCGCTCCTTGGTGTGCAAGACCTCGTGACATAATAGATGGGGTGTTCTTTGGGACCCCGCTCCGCCACCAGACAAAGACTACTAACGGCGTGGGTGGTGGCAGCAGAGAGAGCGAGAACCTCTCGCCAAGTTGTGGCGTGGTGAGGAGGGGTGGGATGACAAGTATACCTTCAAATCATCGAAGGACCGCGCGCTCGAGTCCACTGAAGCCCCTGCGCTTGCGCAGGTTTGGAAGAATGGGAGCCCACGCCGAGCCTTGAGATAAACTCGCCGAGGGCGCCATGCGCCGCTGAGGCTCTGCACTTGCTTGATCGAAGTCGGGGGCGCCATCTTCTCGATCGCCTCGATCTTTTCCGGGTTCGGGCCGACCCCTGAGCCCCCGATCATGTAGCCGAGCACCTTCCCCGACACCGCGCCGAATACGCACTTCTCGGGATTGAGCTTGATCTTGTGCCGGTTCAGGTTGGCGAAGGTCTCTTCGAGGTCGCGAACGTGGTCGCCCTCGGCGGGGCTTTTGACGATGATGTCGTCCACGTAGACCTCAAGGTTTTGCCCGATCTGGGGTTCGAAGGTTTTGGTCATCAGACGCTGAAATGTGGCCCCCGCATTGCGCAGACCGAACGACATGGTCGTATAGCAATAGGTGCCAAACGGCGTGATGAAGGAAGTCTTGCTCTCGTCGTCGACCGCCAGCTTGATCTGGTGGTATCCCGAGTAAGCATCCAAGAAACTCAACATCTTGGCATTCGCGGTGGAGTCGACGATCTGGTCGATGCGTGGAAGCGGAAAGTTGTCCTTCGGGCAAGCCGAGTTCAACCCCGTATGGTCGACGCACATTCTCCACTTTCCTCCCTTCTTCTGCACGATGACCGGGTTGGCCAGCCACTCGGAGTAATTGATCTCACGAATGAAACCGGCCTTCAGGAGTTTGTCAAGGTTCTCCTTAATAACCGCGACTTTCTCCGGAGAGAAGCGACGCAGCTTCTGGCGTACAGGTCGGGAGCCGGATCCCACCTGCAACTTGTGCTCGATCACCTCCCTCGGGACGCCGGGCATGTCCGCGGGCTCCCAAGCGAATATACCTTTGTTGGCGCGAAGGAAGGTGACGAGCTCGAGTTCCTATTTGGAACTCACCTCCGAGACGTGGGCGCTTTGGTCGGTCGCTTTCATCGGCGGCACGGCCTTCGCGCCCCATCTGGTGGATGGCCGCTACGGCGGGCATTCTTCGTCGTCGCCTCCGGGCCGCGCTGGGGCAGCATGCCTGCAAGAGCCAAGGCCTTGGTCTCGCATCCATGTGCCGCCTGCAGGTCGCCCCGCACGGTAATGACGCCGTTGGGGCCAGGCAGCTTCATGCATCGGTGGCCATAGTGGTTGGCGGCCATGAACTTGACCAAGGTGGGCCGTCCGAGGATGGCGTTGTACGGGAGGTCGCCCTCGACCACCTCGAAGGTGACCAGCTCGGTGCGGAAGTTGTCCGAGCCGCCGAAGGTGACGGGCAAGACCACCTGCCCCAGGGGAATGGTCGAGCTCCCGGGCACGATCCCGAAGAAGGGAATGGCGACGCTCTTGACCTTCGACCGGGGAATCTGCATCCGGTCAAGCGCCCCTGCCTGCAGCAAGTTAAGAGAGCTGCCGCCGTCGACCATGACGCGACCGACCGCGGTGTTGCTGATGGTCGGGGTCACGACCAAGGCGGTCTTCAGGTCTCGGGCCATACAGGGAGGCGTCCTCAAGAGAAGGTGATGGTGGCCCCACCCACTTGCGGTGTCGCCGATGGGCTTCCCAAAGGCGACACGGTAGATGGTCATGGCGGCCTTGACCTCGCGCCTGGTCTGGTAGGCCGACGAGCCACCAAAGATGACATCGATCCGGCGCTCGCCTTGCTGGAACTCCAAATCGAGGTCGTCGTGTTCCGCGCTAGCATTCACCCGGTCGGGCTGGTCGTCATCCTTCGGGAGCACGGGCATCTCACCCCGCCCATCATAGAAAGCGTCCAATTTATTCTCGCCATGCCTGCAGTTCGCAGTCGTGGCCGGCATACTGTGGAATAGACAAAACTTAACCGTCATATCCCATCGCCCTCGGCCCCTGCGGCCGGGCATCGGTCCGCCGGGGTCCGGATCGTTGGCCCTCCTGCTGGGGCTGGTTCTTCACCTGGTGAGATCGAGGTCGACCTTGGCGAGGCTTAGGGTCCTCCCGAGCTTGACCTCGGACCTCGAGTACCTCGCGCTGGCCATCCGCCGAAACGATCACCCGCGGCAGACCTCCGCCGCCCCTGCGATCGCGCTTCCGCTTCTTGGAGGCGATGCCGTGTTCGGCGCCCCTGGAGTTGGAAGGGCCGGCTTCTGTTTGGGTTAGGCCGAGCTTGCCTTGGTCGTAGTTACGTTTCCAGTGGACGGCGTCGTCCGCGTCCGCGTACCGCTCTGCCATGCGAAAAAGCTTGTTGACGCTGAGCCTCGATGTGATCTCCAGGTCCTCGGTGAGGCGTCGATCACGGACCCCGAACTTGAAGGCCTTGATGACGGCCTCGTCGGAAATGCTCGGGATCAGGTTCCTCGTGCGGATGAATCGCCGCACAAAGTCACGTAGCGGCTCGTTCTTGCCCTGGATGACACGATCCAGGTCCTTCTCCCTCCCCGGCCGCTCGTAACAACTTTGGAAGTTGGAGCGAAGGGCATTCTGGATTTGGCGCCACGACCTGAAGGAGCCAGGCTTCTGGTTAAAAAGCCAGGTCCTCGCGGCCCCGTCCAGGACGGTCGGAAGGTAGTTTGCCATCACGAGCTCGTCCCCCCCGGCCGCCAGGATAGCGGTCGAGTAGATGGACAAGAACTCGTCCGGGTTCTTGGTCCCGTCGAAACGCTCGATCAGCGCGGGCTTGAACCGAGCCGGCCACCGTACGCGACGAAGGTCGTCGGAGTACGCCATGCAGCCGTAGGCCGGGACAGGTGCACGCCGGTCGTGGTCATCGCCGACAAGATCCTCGCTTCTTGGACTCGGTCGAGGCGGCTCGGCGGCCGACCTCCGGCGAGCGACCATGGTGCGAACACGGAATCACCGTTGGTAACGCAGCGGTCCCGACCCTCGGCGCTGGGCGGACGCCCGGGAGAGATCCGTAGTCCTGCTGCCAGTCGACTCGGAGTGGCCTGGCTCGGGCCTGTCCCTGCCTGGTGCGGTGTCCGTGGGACGCCGGCGCGTCTGTGCCAAAGCCTCGTCCCGAGCCTGTTGCCCGAGGGTTACCTCCTGCGCAGGAGGCGTCCGACGCGGGCGACGGCGCGACGTGTTATCATTACTTCTCTGGGAGCGGGTCCCCGAGTGTTGACTTCGGTGCTGCGGAGGTGCGACCTCGGTCGCAGCCCGATCGAGTTCTTCGACTAGGGCTCGGCCAAAGAGCTCCGACCTTACCCTATCGGGGTCAGCCGTGACCCGAGCGATAGCGCGGAGGCGCTCCCCGGTAGGAGGGAGCCTGGGCGGCTCAGAAGACGTGCTGGCCTTCTCCTGGGCCTCCCGTCGGAGAGCGGTTATGGCTTGGTTGATGGCAACCCGCACCATCCGGCGAGCGTCTTCAGGGGTCTGCGGATCACGGTCATCCGCATCTTCCTCGGCGCCTTGACCGTCCGCCACCGAGCGTCTTTGCTTTCGGCGGCGGCGGTGAAGGCGTGAACGAGGACACGGAGTCGAGTCCGTGCGAGAAATCCATCGATGAAGGCGCCATGCTCACGGGATCCCGTGTCGTTCTCGCGAAAAGCGAAACAATCGGGCCCCACGGTGGGCGCCAGCTGTCGACGATCGGGATCGCCAACCGCAAAAAGTGAGGTGGGGGTCAGTGTATTATGGGACCCGAGCTGTGTTTCGCTTGAACGGAGGAAGAAAACAGTCGTGGTGATGGTCGGAGCAAGACGACAACGAGCACGAGACAAGGATTTATACTGGTTCGAGCCCCTGTGAAGGTAATAGCTCTACTCCAGTCGCCTTGCGGCGGTGATTCTTGTTATATCTGCGTCACGACGGGTGTTTACAAGTCAAGACGATAATGGCGGCTCTAGCTCGAGCTGCTTGATATTGTGTCTGTTTTCTTTTTTCGTTCTTCCGGGAGCCTCTGCGTCCTTAGTCTTTATACCTCCCTTGTCCGCAATCTACGGGCGAGATCCCCGAGAAGTGGCCTTCATGCACGCTAGAGGTGGCGCATAATCGCCGGACTTGTGCACACACTCTGCTTCATCCCCATGACCAGCTTTGGTAACCGGGTCAAATGCAGTCCGAATCCAAGGGCGGACTAGGACTTGAACGTGATCCCGCCTTGAGCTCGAGTTGCTGGGTCGAGCTCGAGCCCATCGCGCTAGGTCGAAGCCTCGGTATGCACCCAGGTTAGTGGTCGGGCCTCACGAGCTTGGGGGACCCGTTGACCGCGCGCCGGCCGGTCAAGGAGCATCCAGCCCTCGTCAATGCTGGTCATAGTCGACAGTACACGCCTTTTTCCTAAGGTATATGTACATGCATTATAATATACTTAGCCTTTTACATATAAATTTTAAAACTTAAATTAGTGTACTCATTTCTATTTTACAGAAAATCGGTATCCCCTCAAGAGCTTACAAGAAGATCTCAACAAATTACGAGACCACTTATGCCAATGGTACTGGACATAAGTTATAGCGGAGGATGGTAGGTTTAGAGACCCGACAGGCTCCTACTAATCTATATGTAAATAATATTATATCATGTGAATATGATATTTGTATTGACTGTTAAGTATATATATTTGTGTTCTATATTGTGAACGAATGTGATGTATATTGTAAAATATTTGTGTTTTATATATATTGTGAATGTGATATGCATATTGTGTGTAATCTGTAATATATATTGTGGATGTGATATTGTAAATATTTGTGATATATATATATATATATATATATATATATATTGTGTAATTTGTTTCAAGAGGATGTACAAAGCCCCAAGCCCTCATCACAATCAGTTCTGATCTAGAACCGATTGTGATGAGGGTCTCATCATAATCGAGCGAAAATCAATTGTGATAGCGTATCCTCATCACTGTCAAATGATTTTGTATCACCACTAAAATCAACTTTGATGACGAAAAAGAACTAATTGTGATGTACATTCCTGTAGGAGTGCAAAAGTTTAAAGGGTGAAGGTATCAACAGGTATAAGAGTTTAAAGTAATTTGGTGGTACCTCATGATACCTTCCAAGGATGGTAAAAAGTCTTATATAAATATTATGTTGTTACATACATTTCTTTGCAAAGTGCAACCTGAGTAGGCAAGACTCCATCTTATTCCAAATATAATCGTTTTGGATATTGACATGTCTTTCAAGGTAACATTTTGACCACTACTGTTTCAAATAAAATAAACTATACATCATTTAAGTAGATTTCATGATAGGTCTAGAAGTATTAATTTTATGTTATCAATCTCGGTAATTCTTTATATATTATTGGTCGAACATAAAATATTTGATGTTCGATCGAGATCGATTCACTTATATCTGAAATTATTAAAAACGCTCCATGCGCACAGTGGCGATCGAGGCATTATTTACCCATGGTACTAGTGACATTGGTATACAAAACCTCGCAGCAGGTAAACTGGAGCAGTGAAACCCACGACGCGCGCGCCACAAATCCCTGACAGGCTGACACGGTCGGTAGTCATATTGTATGGATGGAAAGATAGATTGCATGGTTCAGTGGAAGTCGCTTGATTAGGGCCATTAATTAACTACTAAGCGATTAGGGGCGCCGTCCGTGTAATTACCTAGCTAGCTAGCTCGATCGGGGCCGGAGGCGATGCAGGAGAGGAGCTAGCGGATGATCGCCGGAGAAGACTAGAGATTCTTTTTCTCTAATCTCCCGCGCCGGCGGCGGCCACGTACACGTGCTTGCATACCTTTGTTTGATTTGTTTTCCGCGGTGTAGTGCAGGCAGTACGTCTAGCGCGGTCGACCGGCATGTGAAGAGCAGCGTGCAGGCACAGCTCGCTGCACCGGCACCGACATCACACGTGGATCCGAGTCCGACGGCGCGCATGGTCGTCTCGTTAGATTCGGCGCAACGTGGGTGGGCCGTGCGCGCGGTCAGGTCAGGCCGTATGCAGCAGAGGGAGGGGAGCAACGCATGAAAAGTTCTGCTTTCATGTTACTAGTTATATGCGCGCCACAATAGAAGCTCAATTTACAATAAAAAATTTATTATAAAGAGCGTTAGCAGTGGTAAAGGTAGATAATTAAAGAAAAGTGATAAATGTGAGTAATTTTAATGAAGTGACGCGGAAAGAAACCCTTACTTTATATAGTAGAGATTTTTATGATTCTATTAGGTTCTATAAATATTTTAGAATAGATTTTATTGTTCAGACTTATGTTCTGAGGGTCATGCCGGTGCCTAAGATTTTAGTTTTTTTTTTAGAAAGTATGCGATTTTAAATATATATATATCAATTAATTTTACAAAAAAATACCCCACAAAAATTAAAAAATATACCTCATAAGATCTGCGGCTTTGTCACGAATTTGGTAACATAACTCTTAGCCTATCGACCAAATAAATCTGCAATAAAATAATCCGTCAGCCAATTTAATCAGCCCAACTTCTGTATTTTTGTAAAGAAATTGGAATATTATTTTTTGTAAAATTATTTTTTAAAAAATCATACGCTATAGTATCTCACTGTTCACTACTGTGTAATTATGTACGGTGGCCATGTGAACCTGCAGGCTACAGAAAAGTTAAAATAAAATTTTGCAGGGTCAGGCATTAGTGAGAATTATTTTATTTTAGAATTATTTTTAATCGAAAAAAATTAAAACTCCAATGCTAGCGCTGGAGTGCTGCCTTCCCATTGAGTCAATGATGGCGTCATCTTTGGCGTCGGCCAAGAGGCCGTCGGGGTTGGCGTCGATGGGCCACGTGTCACTCTCGGTGGCGACACGGCACAGATGACGCAATAATTAATTTTCGATATTTATTTAATTCGGTATATTGATTTTAAATATATATTTTGAAACTTCACGCTTATAACTTTTGCGTTTTAACTCCGATTTGAGTAAATCAAGCTCTTTCTGTTTATGAATTTTATTTGAGTTGCTCTCTATTTTATTTATTTATTGCTATTTATTTGCGTTCTGCGTGAAGCGTTGAAGTGCTTTAAGGCTTTTTGAGGGCATATACAATAAGAACACTTTAACTTACTTTTATCATGTACGCATCAACTTGATTCTATATGAAAGAGTGAAAAAGAGCAAATGAAAATGAATTGAAAAGAACTAATGAACCATAGCATGCATGACTTCTTTGAGTGCTCAAAGTACTCACCCCAACAACAACACAACCGGTTGAAAAAAAGCAAACCACTTTCATCGGAGGAGCCGACAAACTAGGGAGCGAGCCCGATCGGTTGCTGTGGCAAATTGCTCTTAGTGAGAGCCGGTAATAAGGTCACTTTAACTAGCCAACATCACATGAAAAAATAGATGCTATCACTAGCTAAAAGCCGGTGTTGGAGCCGGTACAAGCAACTGATAGTGTTTTGCCAATAGCCATAAAGATGAAGTTAATGTTGAATGCCTAAATTAAATGCTTTAGTGTGTCTCTAGAAACTAACTTTAGATATGGTTATTATACAGTGCTAGCTTTATTGCTTAGGATATGGATCTTTAAATAACATAGATAAGACTTGAGTAAATAATGGGCTTTGTTATTGTACTTGCTCTTAGCTAGTGTAACATGCATGGTGATGATCAGTTCACGCATCCCTAAACACGCAGGGTTTAGGGCTTTGTTTGCTTTGTTGTAGCTGCAGTCGGCCGGTTCAGCTGTGGCGTCTCAAGGTCTAAAATCTCGTTTCCGGTTGACATCTCGAAGATGGCAAGAATCATTGCCGAGATCTCAAAATTTCAGAAAAAAACCGAACGAAATACAAAAATAAAAATTCAAATCTAGAATTTTTTGAACCTAGATTTCAGTGAAATTTCATCCAAAATTGCCAAAATCTTGGTAAATTTCAACTGAACGAAAAATAGTTCAAACGATGTGAAAAAATTTTGAAATTTTTTGTGAATAGTCCTGACACATCATTAATATTCCCATAAAAAAATTTAAATAATTATCAAGCCTAAGAAATTTTAAAAATTCTAAGAGTGGTACTATCCTAATAAAAGGCTGACCAGCAAATTTGAACCGAATTAGATCTCGTCCCCAATCGAAATCCAAAATCTCATGAAATTTCGCCAGTTTTGGAACTTTGGCCATAAGGTAGCAGCAAGGTACACCATATGTTCTCAGTTTCCCTAGACGTACATCCAACAAAGCTGGCAGGACCTAAACAAAGATTCAGGATAAAACCAAATCTGAGCTTTGTCATTTTGCCTGCCTATAAACGAGCCGAGCTTGAGCGAGCCTGACCTACTAGGCTAGAGCTCGCTAAAAGTTCAAATCAAGCTCGAACGAGCTCAAGTTGGGGTTCAAGCTTAGACTCAAGCTCAAACTTGATTCGGTCCAAACTCGAGTAAGCTTAATAACAGTAAACAATTTAATTTGTACTATTTTTCAATAATAAAAAAAAAGCTCAAACTCAAGCTTAGCTTGAGTAAACTCAATAATAAGTAACATATAGTAATATTTAAAAAGTAATTTGTAAATTTATTGGGCTCACAAACTACTCGAACGCAGGATCAAACTCGAGTTTGGCTCATATGAAACTTGAATTGAGTCTAAAATGAGCGAGCTTGAGTAGCTGATGAGCTCAAGCTTTTTTTTGTTGTACACCCTATCTGTAACACATTACACTGCTCACCGGTAAGTTATATGGCCCAAAGATCTTGTCGCACGTCCTTTTTTTAGAAAATAAAAATGCTTATGTCCGTCATTTGCCTGCTGACAAAGGGCCAGTTGCCGAGACAAGCACTCAATTGTCGCTATAACCGAATATTGCTTCTGGGCTTAAGAATCAACTTCCAGCCTAGCCCTGGCTGCCCTGCAGACTACCTAGCAGTCTGTGCCGCACGCGCCCGCTAATGTGTGCTGAACATAACCTCAATCGTGTTAGGCTCCGGAATGCACGTAAACATCAACATAATACTATTATGATTTGTAAAAAAAATTAATGCAGCATTGTATCAATGGTCGTTTTTATTTAAAAATTCGGATTTTAAGAATGCATACCCAGCACATCGCACATGCGAAACACCCACGGTTAACACTAACCATTACTTGTCAGGGCAAATGGAAATACAATATCAATGTCCAACATCAGATCAACTAATTTACAACGCTGACGATCAAAAGTTGCAAAAGTTGAGGGGGTAGGGCAACCCCAGTCCCCAGTTACAATCTACTATTGCAAACAAGCAGCTCACGACCCACCCACGAAAGTATTTGAGTATACACCTGTTTTATGCCAAAATTTTTGTAGTCCAACAAGACGAGTAAGCGAGCATCAGTTTGGGACAAAAGAACCAACCAGGCAACGAATTCAAGATCCACCGCCTCAAAAGAATGTCACCCCCAATGATGCAGAGAGGCAAACCCCCCCAACCCCCAAAACCCCCACCACCAACAGAGGTAATCAGAGACTGAAGAGATCTCAGCTCCAAATCAGTAATATACTCTTCAAATGAAATGCACCAAGTTACTCATTGCACTCGAACATTTTCTCCCCATCAGGCCTCTTGTATTCTGTGTGCACTTGATTTAATTGGGCGCTGGCTCCAGTAATAAAAATATGTTCTGTTCCAGCTGCAACCAGGCAAATACTTGTTGATGCATTATCTAATGCTTAGGTTGCTCAGATCATCCACAATATGCACGGTCCCATTCAAAGTGCAAGCCTCTCCATCCTTTGTTTTCACTTGTGAGTTTGGCACAACTCCATTTTCTGGTGAATTCTCAAGACTACCGTCGACAGCATACACTGCAGTAGCACTCTTAATGCCTTCAAAGTAGGTTGAGTATGGAAAATATTCAGCACATCGTACCTTCCACCCTGTAGAAACATTAAGGTTAATACTGAATACATCATTAACAGACAATCTACTGGCAGAGCATACGAGTAGGTGCCATGCCAAGCAGTCATCCAAAACAGTACTGTATTGTGCTGTACGTATCAGTTTAACAGCCAAAAGACTGTTCCATCAAGATAAAAAAACCTTTTAACTAAATGATGGCACCAGCAGAAATCCTTAGGCATGGCATCAAAAGCAGTATATAACACAAGTGATGGCAGAGTGCAATATTATGTGCACCCAGTGACATGCAATAGCAGATATCACAATGGTCAGCAGAAAAGAGAGATACTTGCTCATTGCCAGCAAAACATTAACGTGAGGTGAAATAATCTGGGTACAGGACTAACAGGATATTGAAACTTACTATTTGCAACATCCTGATCAGCAAAGACAGTCTCCAGCAATTTATGAACATCAATACAATCTTGAATGCCCCATTCTTTAACAGGACCAAGCATACCGTTTCTGCATAAAGTCCAGATGATGTAAACATTATGCATATAGCAGGTTAATAAAATCAGAAGCATATTTTTTTCCTTTTTATCTTTACCCTGACGCCGTTTTATTTGTTGAATCTTCAATTAATTTAATAGCCTCCTGCTTCTTATCTGGCTCCAAGAGGTACATCATTTCAGCTGCTGCTGCTCTGTGTGTCAAAGAAGCTAGCACAGGAATGATTATTGAGAATTAGTAACGTTCCTGATCAACAAAAGACCCACAAACTAAAATTAAGATAATTACCATTGTGCTTTTCAAGGAAACTTCTATTTACTTCAACAAGAGACTTCCCATGTAACTGCCTGCAAGAACTCAATAGTCAAATAAACTGAAGCAAGTGCATAATGATAAAGCAATCACCAGCTTAGAACCTTAGGTCCGGTCGTTCAGCTTCCAAAACATTCCAAATTAGATTCTCAGAATCAGTCCCTGGAGCGGGAAGGCTGTTTATCTTGTGGAAGAACCTTATCTATAAAATTCAGGATTAAGTGGTAAATAAATCATACAGAACCGAAGTTGAATGGATTTATTTTTAACAATTTGGCTCAAATATTAAAAATGCAAATGAAAAATTGAATAAAATGCATTCCATGCCAAGGGTTCCAGAAACCGGTTCCAGAAGGTAACCATATCTCAGCCGGTGACTGGGAGAAGACATTTATTTTTATTGACAGGATACTTTTTCCCAAAACAAAAAAAAAATCATGTGTGGTGGTGTGGAACATGTACCAGAAGCTAATATATGCCTATTTCAATAGCAAACGGTTGCATTTGACAGGTTATTAGAGGTGAATTGGGGGTTGCAAAATGAATCGGAGGAGCCCGGTTCCTATAAACCTGATACACCCTAAGAGTGATGCTCAGAAAGCATTGCAGTATTCTTGAAAAGGAGTGAAACAAACAAACTAGAAGCCAAAAGGTAACAACTTTGTCAAGGTAGTGACAATGAACTAGTCACCATTTCCTAGAAGGTTTTCTAGTTTATGCAACATGTCAACCAAAATACTTGGTCATTTTATACGGAACTCAAGTGATCCACAAAGAATTTGAGCATTAAAACCTAGGTCCATGTCCCTGAATTTATATGAAACCTTGAAGGAACTATGAATTCATGTAACGCAATAACGATTCCTTATCAGGCAATACTACCACATCAATCGCAGCAAATACATGAGTCAAAAACTCCACAGGCTTTGGCTCATCAACTTCCATCCAAACCTAAAGAAACATAAGTACAAAAAGTACTGCAAAATTCAAAATGCACCCAATGTTTATGGTCTGTGGCACTACTTATAGCAAGGCACATGAAAATCATAGTCCACCATGGTTGTCATGGCGCCGCCAAGGCATCATGGCGCTCCGAATGGGACGCCGTGGATGCTCGCCTCGCTTGGTCATCTAGGCCGGCGCCTAGGAAATTGCAGCGTCCACAGTGAGCAGCTAAGCAGGCGAATTGACCGGCTGCCAGGGGTGGGCGGGATAAGTTGGTGCTACAGGGTATTGAGCCCTAGCCGCCGCCCCTCATTACACCAGCCACCGACGGGCTCCCTTTCCTCCTCTACTCCCTCCAGCACATAGCTACTAGAAACGAGTTCATCTGAGTCGCAGTATGGGATTCGGGTTCATAGTTTACTATTTTTTCTTCCAATTTCCACTGTGAACACAACTCTGTACCCTAAACTGGTTCGGGATTCGGGGGTTTATGGTGAATCCAGTAACTATGCACCAGCGAGCTCCTCCCTCCTCCACTCCCTTCGGCGAGCTCCCTTCCCCCTCCACTCCGTCTGTCAGGTATTCTTCTTCCTCTACTGCTATTTGTTTTGTTCCCCTTCCTCTGCTCATGGTGTGCTCTGCTCTAATCTTGATTTATGAATGTTTGTGCTCAACCTCTCTTGTGCCTCTCTAATCTGCCCTCTCAAGTGTCAACATCATTTGCTCGCCTTACCTCGCCTTGACGACGCCATGGCGCCTGCCTAGCAACTCTCAAGCGTCGTGGTCACTGGTACGCCGTGACAACCATGAAGCTCACAAAGTAAATATAAATGTGTACCCATTTAATCATAAATCAGAGCGAGCCAGTGTATTTGAAACTGATGTGTGCTTTTTTTCTATTGAACAAAGATGTCACATACCATATTTACCGAATTCACTTTAAATCCCCACGAATCGCGAATCGGATTCGTCGAACCCGAACCGATTTAGGGTGGTACAACGTTCGAGCTCACAGTGGAAATTGGAAGAAAATGTGGCGAACCGCGAATCCCATACCACGACTCGAGACGAACCGAGTTTCTAGTAACTATGTCACAGACTCTTGGTGTTGACCTCAGGCCCATAGAATTTAGATAAATGTGTAAAGCCAAACCTGACCTCTAGGATCTAAATGGTTGCTACATCATACATAAGTGTAATAAACAGACAATGAAACAATTTTTTATGAACATAATATATGAAAGAACAATTTAAGTACAAGGTGTAATTTTGGATACTCACCAGACAACAGTGACTGTCTGGATTATTTTCATCCAATTTAATAAGATGTTTGACCGCCTGAAATGAAAGATAGATTAAGGAAAATACTAACATAATGCTGTAAAAGTTAAAAGCTCAACAGTGCATATCACATCTCAATGTCTGAAACAACATTTTTTTTGGGGAAACAAAGTACTATGTAAAACACAGTTTTGTATATGTAGAATTCGCCCTGTTTTCATTTATCTATAATCTCACCCAAAACCAGTAAGGTATCATCAATGACTGGTCATCTATATTCAACGGCCAAAAAAGGTTGGATCTACTACCTTCCACTTTCCCCAAGAGGCCAAGACACATGCAGTATTTAAACATTGTAATATTTACTAAAAACATGAACACATTTCTTGCATTATGTATTGATACATATGATCTGCTTAAAGTGGTTAGGAATATTTATTTGGATAACGTAAATTTACTTCATAAACTATTAATTGTGGATAGCCGCAATGTACTTTGCACATGTGAATTTACATTAATACATAAGTTGTCAGAACATTCTTACAAATTTTGTCATATAAAAACAGGTTGTAAGTTGTTACATTAATACATAAGTTGTTAAAACATTCTTACAGAAGAGGTTTTCTTAGTTGTAATCAGTAGAACACCACATCTTAATGGGATAAAGCTTGGTTCCGACAAAGATAAGGACAAACAAAAGCTTCAGATACCCCAAAATGATGGATTGTCACATACCTTAAAAGCAAGTAAAACCTTTTGCTTTCTCATGTTAAGTTCAAATGAAATTATATGGGTTTCCAATGAGTCCGACGAGTTATTCTGCAAAAGCTTCAAATATTTCGTGGCTTCAGTCAGTGGATCTTCAATCTGCAAACAGAAATACATAAAAAGTTAAGGATACATGGTTCAAAATTCCAGCTTGCACCATTAAGACTTGCATAAAAATAAAATGAAAAAAAAGGATTGTGATGAACATCTCCAAAAACTGATAAAAATTAGTACTACAGGTGCACAACTGTAGAGAATAGGAGAAACACCACACACCCTTGGATGGGGGGGTGACTCATATATATATAGCCCAATAGGGCTTGGAGTACAAGTAAGCCAAGTACAGGACAAAACAGACTATACATTTATCTAACACCACCTGCATGCATCGCGTGGAGGATCACGAACGCAAAGACTGGACCGAAACTCGGAAAACAAGTGTACAGGCAAGCCCTTGGTCATGATGTCCGCAAACTGATGCGATGAGGGGACATGGAGCACGCGGACTTGCCCCAGCGCAACCTTCTCGCGGACGAAGTGAATGTCGATCTCGATATGCTTCGTGCGACGATGATGTACCGGATTGGCTGTCATGTAGACAGCACTGACGTTGTCGCAGTAGATGACAGTCGCGGAAGGAATCGAGATGTGAAGCTCCTGAAGCAGTTGACATAGCCAGCAACACTCTGCGACAGCGTGAGCGACGGTGCGGTACTCGCTTCAAGATCGAGCGGAGAGATGCCGTCTGGCGCCAAGACCATGACACCAGGTTGTCGCCGAAGTAGACGCAGTAGCCGGAAGTGGAGCGCCGAGAGTCAGGACAACCCGCCCAATCCGCATCAGAGTATGCGGTAAGAGAGCAGACGGGACCGGTGCCGATGTGAAGACCAGCGGAGAGCGTACCCTTCACATAGCGGAGAATGTGTTTGATCAACGCCGCGTGAGGCTCTCGCGGTCATGCATGAACAAACACACTGCTTGAACCGCGTCAGACGCCAAGTCGACGAAGTCGGCGTGAGGTAATCAGAAGCGCCAAAGAAGACTCGGTGACTTAAGCATCAACCAACAGATCGCCGTCGATCGCAGAAAGCTTAGCATGAGTGTCAACAGGGTCGTCGTGAGAGTGACACTCGGCCATGCTGCTGGCTGAGAAGATCAATCGATATCGCCACCGAGAGAAAGCAGCCATTGGAAGAGCGCGTGGCGGAGATGCCGAGGAAATGATGCAACGCACCAAGGTCCGTCATGGCAAACTCGGAGTGAAGACGGGCGATGATGTGCTGCAGTAGAGACATCGAGGAAGCCGTCAGAACAATGTCGTCGACGTACAGAAGCATGTAGGCGACATTGTCTCCATCTTTGTAAACAAAGAGAGATGTGTCGGAGGTTGAAGCTGCGAATCCGAGATGTCAAATGTAGGTGGCGGTTACCGGTACCATGCCCGAGGAGCTGCTTGCACCATATAGAGATTCAGTAACAAGCGACGTGAGGAGCGGATGGATCGACAAAGCCGGAGGCTCTTTGGCGATGAGATCTCGGCCAAATGGCCGTGAAGAAAGGCGTTCTTCACGTCCAACTGGTGAATAGGCCACGCACGGGAGGCCGCTATGCTGAGGACGACACGGATGGTGGCCTGCTTGACAACCGGACTGAAAGTCTCATCGTAGTCAACACCGTGCTGCTGGGAGAAACCTCGGACCACCCAGCGGGCCTTGTGGCGGGCAAGCGAACCGTCGGAGTGGAACTTATGCTTGAAGACCCACTTGCCCGTAACCACATTGGCGTCATGAGGGCGTGGAACAAGACGCCAGGTCGCATTGGCCAGCAGCGCCTGGTACTCATCTGTCATCGCAGCGCGCCAATTGGGGTCGGCGAGAGCGCTGCGATAATTGGACGGTACCGGAGAGATATGAGTGGTGGAGAGGGCATTCGGGTAGACAGGAGGCTTGAGGGAGCCTGTCTGAGACCGAGTGACGCGACGGAAGACGCCCGGCAGCTCTGCTCAAAACACCGCATATTGCGCGGACGGTGGCGGCGCCATTGTAGGTCACGGCCGCCATGAACACCCACGTGAGGGGGGAGTGGTGCGATCGGTGACCAGTGGTGGTCGACGGCATCAGAGATCTTATGCCGAACCGGCCAAAGGAGGGACCGAGACGCGTCTTGAGCGGGCGAAGGTGAAGGATGTCTTGGCAGGCCGCCAAGGCAAAGTCGGAGCACATCTGAAGGAGGCGCAGGGTAGAGCCGATGGGACGACCCTTCGATGCCGCTTAGAAGGTGATCGCGGCCGCTCGACGTCCACGAGGGACGGAGCTACCGCTGGTGGGACGATGAATGGAACCTGTTCATCGTTAGGGACAAGGAAATCCAAAGAACTGGAGGGCGTGGGTGAAGAAGTAGCAAAAGGAAAAACGTGTTCGTCAAAGATGACGTGACGAGAGATGATAATGCGGTGAGTGGCGAGGTCGAGACAACGGTATCCTTTGTGAGAGGAGGGGTAACCGAGGAAAACACAGGCAGCCGACCGGGGAGCAAGTTTATTTGTGGCGGTGGCGGAGAGGTTGGGATAGCACAAACAGCCAAAGACACGAAGATGCTCAAGATGCGGGGTAGTGCCGTGGAGGAGCTCAAAGGGAATACAATTTTGAATAGTGGACGACGGACGCCGGTTGATGAGATAAGTGGCAGTGATTAGTGCTTCCGCCCAATAGTGGGATGGCATGGAGGCGTGGAGTAAAAGAGTGCGAACAGAGTTGTTAAGTGTGCGGAGAATGCGTTCAGCCTTGCCGTTTTGAGGAGAAGTGTAAGGGCAAGAGAGCCGTAGCAAAGCACCATGCGAGGCAAGAAAGGAGCTAGTAGCGGTGTTAACAAACTCGGAACCATTGTCGGCCTGAAGACATTTAACGGGTAGGTTGAATTGGGTGCGGGTATATTGAAAGAAATTAACAATAAGTTGAAACACCTCAGACTTGCGTTTCATGGGAAACGTCCAGCAAAAATGACTAAAGTTATCCAAAAAAACAAGATAGTATAAGCACCCAGAGATACTAGCAACCGGCGAGGTCCAAACATCACAATGAACAAGCTCAAAGGGAGTGGAAGAACTAGAAAAAGAACTAGTAAAAGGTAGCCTAAGTGTTTGCCAAGTTGGCGGGAGTGGCAAATGGAACGGCTCACGTTATTACATGTTAAAGTTTGTGTTTCCGTAGGGTAGCTAGGACGGCAGTCTTTGGATGACCGAGACGCCGGTGCCACACTTCAGTAGGAGAGAGACTCGAGAAGGGCGTGGGCGATGGCAGAGGTAGTGGCGACTGGAATGGTGTAGAGATCGCCGTCACTAGCGTAACGAAAAATCTCGCGTCTGGTCTGCAAATCCTTGACGGAAAAGCCAAAAGGATCAAATTCAATGGAACAGTGATTATCGCGAGTGAATTGACGCACAGAAAGAAGATTGCGAACGAGAGAGGGTACAACAAGAACATTGTGGAGGTGAAAATCGGCAGAAGAGGTAGGAAGAAGAGAGTGACCCTGAGCGACAACGGGAAGGGAACTGCCGTTGCCAACCAGGATAGAGGAGAAGGAAGTGGGAAGACGAGAGAGGAGTATACCGTCGGAGGAAGTCATGTGTGAGGTGGCGCCCGTGTCGAGAACCCAAGGGTTGGAGCCCTGAAGTTGCATCTGCTGAAGGGCGGCCACCAGGCCAGATTGGTCCCAACTGGCGGAAGGTCTTGCCAAGTCTCTCTTCGATTCGGAGATGGCAATGAGGGCGTGGCGGGTGTGAGCTCGAGGTAGGGACCAGAGAGGCAGAGAGGAGAGCGCCATCGCCGAGACAGGCTCGTGGAGCGCAGCAGACCAGTGGCCGGCAGACGCTGCCCAGCCATTGCTTTGTCGCTGCCCAGGTGCTAGTGTTGTTGGCCCTTGCGCCAAACCGACCTTGCTGGCCGGGACGGCCAGCCATTCACGGCCGACGTGGTTGGTGCTTGCGACAAGGGCCGTGGCTCGCTTATGCGATGGCCGAGCAGAGCTGGAGCCACGGGCGAGGTGCTCTAAAGGAGGCGGGCTTCGAGCATTCTTAACCCTCGGTGGGCGAAGCTCCTTGAGGATCAAGATGTTGCGCGCCTCGGCAAAGGACTGGCAGAGGCTTGGAGTTGGCAATGTCGCTCGGCGGTGGTGGAGAAGCGAGAGTTGAGGCCGCTGCAGAGATTGAGGACGAGTTGAGGACCATCAACCGGGAGGCCAACGCCCCGCAGATCAGCTTGGCGAGGACCTTCATCCGCCGCGAAGAGGTTGGCGGAAAGATCGCCTTGAGTCAGAGAGTGGAACTCAAGGCTGAGGTAGACCGCCTTGGACTCCTTGTTGGCGGTGAAGATGTTGGAGATGGAGGACCAGAGATCATACGCAGACTGATCTTCAGCCATGGCAAGGTCGAGGATCAGCGTCAATGATGGAGCTAAATGACCAACAAGACGCAGTTAGCCCCTCCTGAACCCATGCCGGATCGGCGGGAAGAGGAGAGCCGTCGATGTGCCCTATGAGGCCGAACTTGCCGCACATGGATTTGAAGAAGGTGGACCACTTGGTGTAGTTGGGATTCTCCAACTCTAGGGTGATTGGTACGTGGGTCTTGACGGAGATGGTGGCGTAGGGGTTGACGAAGGCAGGGACCGTGTTGGAGTAGGTGGCGGCGGAGGTGCCACTGTTGAGGGAGCTCATGACTGAAGGCGGAAGGAGAGGCGGCGGTGGGGAGGCGGGCGGCTGGGCGCAGGAGAAACAGAGGAAAAACCAGAGGGCGAAGAGGAAGGAAAAACAGGGAGAGAAGGGGTGGCGGCTGGGAGGGAAAAACCCTAGGGACAGGAGCCCCAGGAGCGGCGGCGCAGGAGAGAAACCCTAGGGGGTCCGGACTCCTGATACCATGTAGAGAATAGGAGAAACACCACACACCCTTGGATGGGGGGGTGACTCATATATATATAGCCCAATAGGGCTTGGAGTACAAGTAAGCCAAGTACAGGACAAAACAGACTATACATTTATCTAACAACAACTAATTGCATACAAAATGAATACCTGAACTAATTTTTCACCATGTGGATCCATATCAACTGGTCTTGCATTTTGTTTCTTCCCAGACTTTGAACTGTTGGACGAGGCTGTTTCGTCATCCTGCTTCTCTTCAGCCTCCTAATGGAATTTGAGGGCAAAATCAGAAAGATTCAACAGTTATGGATCCAAAGCTGAGTACTCGAGGTTACCCTTTTAGCACGAGCTTCCGCCTTTTTCTGTTTTTGCCTCAATTTCTTCCTCTGAGCAGGTGGCAATTTTGACATCTCATCATTCTCCTCAGCAGATGATTTTGGTGGAGAATCATGTAATTTCATATAACACCTACAGTTTGTGCTGCCAGCTTTACCAAAATTTCTGAATTGGAGTACAAAACAATCAAAAGAGAATTAGAGGAGGCCAGTGGCAACCCGTTACCTGATAGCTCCTGCTGCAGCCTTGTGGAAGTATTCATGAGCATGCAAACGATCTTGAAACTTCAGCATAGAAACATATGCCCGAAGTGTCATTTTCCGTAAGCAATATGAATGGAAGTCAAATTGGTCTTCAGTCATATCAGCGTAATGCTTCTCAACAGCCAAGAAATTTTTTAGAGCCCTGCCAAGATCACCTTGACGATAATAACTCTCACCAGAAGCAAGCTCATACCTTCAAGGGTATAGATCATCGAGTTAGAGACAGGGCGAGGAAAACTAGACAAATGGCAAAGGAGGGAGAAGAGCACATACCAGATGCACTGCATGTCATGGAGATTATTGTGCTGGTCACCGTCTTTTGTAAACAAAACAGCAGTCTTCTCAGCTAACCCAACCTTCACAAGTCACAAAATAAACAGTTAAATGTGTAAAAGTTAGCAAATGTGGGACTTGAGAGGTTCACCAGCAAGCACAATGCAATATTAACAAGCTTCATTCGTTTTTTAGATGATGGCTAGTGAAACTGTAAAAAACAAAAAGTAATATGTTTCTCATTTAACTATACCTGGTCAGCTTGAAGCATCTGCATAACACACTCGCTGTTTAAATAACGGTCAGCAAGGTCCATGGACCTAGCTTCATCCGCTAATGCTGCTGCCGCTGAGAAATTGCCAGCATGTTGCAGTATCTTTCCCTGAAATGAAAGCATGTGCACCAGCCGAGTTATAAACAAAAAATATGGCTTTGGAATTAGTATGACATGATCAATTTAACTCAATATGGATCCAGCTCTGGTAACAAAGCAGTAGGCAAGCCAGGACTTTCCATACTGCCCGAGACTTTTTCCCCTCGGAATGAAACAGAGTAACGAACCGTCCTTAAGCTAGCAGTATTTAGATAAGGTAAAAGAATAATCTGTGCAGGACCGATAAATTGGAGAAAGAAAAATTTACGGATAGGAAAGGTAAGGCAAGAGATGGTTAACATGGATAAACAACTTCATATCCAAAAGTGGGTCACTAGAAGTTAAAAATTAACTAAGACAACAGCAATATATTAAACTAACATTTGCTATGGGTAACATCACAATAAACGAAACCACTGAATTAGAACACAATTCTAGCTTCAATCAATTGTGAGATTTGCAGGGGCAACAATATTTTGGACAAATGCCGATACAACTTCATTCTATACAAGTGAAAAACATAAGCGCACGTGCACGCGTGCACACAGAGAGAGCGAGATACCTTTATCGAGTATAAATCAATTACAGTTGGTGTATGTGAAATAGCCTTGTCAATTTTATCTAGAGCAATATCATACTGGCCCCTTCTGTCATAGTGCTGCATCATATGACATGTAAAAAAATGACTATGCAACTTCAAATTATTTAAATATAATTAAGAGGTCTATACAAAAATGTAAAAGATCACACCAAATGCTTACCTGGGAGATCAAAAACAGAGTCCACATGAGGGTAGATGGGGGTTCCATCTGTGTACTGCAACAAGAAAGAGTTCAATAAATTCAAGGACAAAATTAGCAGATTAAGTCAAAATCATAGCTATCGGATTCACTCTAAACCCCCGCAAATCGTGAACCGGATTTGTCGAACCCAAACCGGTTTAGGGTATGGGGTTCGTGTTCACAGTAGAAATTGAAAGAAAAGGTGGCGAACCATGATTCTGAATCCTGTACGGGACTCGGACGAACCGCGTTTCTCGTAACTATAATCAAAATTACACACTCAAGACAGCTAGTGTTAGCAATTCTATTAGTGACAACACAAGACGCAATTCTATTAGTGATAATACAAGACTATATTTTTGAGGAATATGATTAACAGCACTTTAAGAAGCAGCGTGCTTGAGAATAACAAAATAAACAGCAAAACACTTCATAGTTACAACTTGTGCTACAACAGACAACTGTGTGGCAACTCTGATACTCCTTCCAAGTTCGGACCACATCAAAATTTTGCACATTTTGGCATATTTTCACATGACTTTAATGTTTCATGATTCTGTCATTTCAAATTTTGAATAGGACACAACCCTGTTCCATGTGCAGGAAACTTTGACAGGATGCTTTTCATGCACTTAAGTAATGCCTTAAGTGTTTTGTCAATTTTGAAAGATGCCACAGAATGGTTGAAGAGCAAACAATAGGAAAGCAGTATTGCAGTAGAAGCATATAAATGTATTGATTTCGTACTAAAAAAAATTGCTCAAATTTTTACCAAAAAGAACAAAAAGCGGTTTGGTGAACGAAATTTACAATATGGCTACAAGATTTAATTAAAAGGTGGTGTCATAACCAATCAAATTTACAGTTTTGGAAGAAGTAATAGGCAATAAGATTAATGAGGGTGCATGATGCAACTGCAATAATGGTCAGAAACAAAGGAAATTACCTTCCAGGAAAGCATTCAGAAGTCTTAATTGAATCTTCTAGCTTAAGAAACAATTGCTCCAATAGGTTTGCCTGTCAGTAGGATTCCGAATTGTCACATAACACGGCCCTCTGATTTGTACCACAAGAAGTAAAAGAGGCACAGAAAATGATATTGACTAGTGTAATTTGTGTTACCTTGCCAGGATGCTCATACAACGGGCTTAAATCAGAGAACAGAGACGGTACTCCCTGAAAAGTATGGGACACATTATCAATTATATCAATGAGTAACATTATGCTGCACATTAAACCATAAAAAATCTAAGGTGGCAAGGTACAAGAAAAAACTGACCACAAATGAGAACTTTTAAGTAATAAAAACAACTGCTTAAAAATGACTAAATTCACCTTGGTTAATAAAGGTCTGACATAATTGTCTGCTGCCTCCTGGAATTTCTCGCCTTCCAGAAAATCAAGAGGTATGCGCTGTTGCAAAGAAGGAATGACCAAATATCAGATTCATGGCTTGTTGAGTATATGCCCTACTTACAGCCAATATAGATGGGGAAATTATATTTTTTGACTAGCACACAAACAAAAAGCATGCCTTTATCAAGGACATTATTGTTATGTTCCCATAGGGCTCAATGATGGATACACAAAAGAACAAAAAAGAACGTCAGTACATACAAAATCAAAATTTAAGATAGTTCACCTTAACAGCAGATGACCAACCATATTCTTCCTTAAGTGATTTATATAATGCACTTAACCGTTCAACATCATCAGCGGAATATTGACCACTTTCAGAGTATAGGCCAAGGCACTTTTGCACAGCTATGAAGTACCTGAGTAAAATCGGGGAATTAATTAATTCCAGAGTATCAACAAATAGGTTACCATGACAGTTCTATAAGAAGTAGGTACTATATTTTTTCTACCATATGAAGGAGTTCCAGAATTTAAGTTGATATCGCATATTTTAGGTCAAATTTTGCGATAATTTTATTTCAATCCCAAGTTTGTAGCTGTTTGTCTACCAAATTTTCTTTCATGTGAGAGGGAGATTGTAGCACCATCGGGTGCATCAATCCATACCAACAGTTAGGAATTAATCCTCGCTCCACATAAACGGTTTTAAGGTTTAGGTACAAGCACAAATAATCAATTGCTCAAGATAACTTAATCATTTGCATGAAAAGTTTTGCCACACGGACGTTTTTGTGAACAGACAATCAATTGTGATCAAAATTAGAATGTAAATACCGTAATTGGTTGAATTGCAAAATTGGCTAAGGTTTATATAGTTACAGAATGCTAGCTAGGTCACACAGATGGAAGATATCCTATTTAAGTTGATAAAGAACAAACATAGCATGTAGTAGTGTCCTAAAAATCAGGTCTAGGCAGAGCCTAGGCGCTCGGCACCGACCAGCCACTGCGATTTCCATGAACTCAACAGGCTAGGCGTGGTGGTCGCCCAAGTAGCACCTAGCACCTTGGTGAACCTTGGCATCCAAACAATGTAACAGCACAAGTCCATGACAAGCCCATACTGGCTGTTTACAAGGTCAACCAAAATACGTAAGTGGAAGAAAGAGAGCAAGTGTCTCACTTGTAGTTATCAGGATTCATAAAAAGCAGGGACCTATATAGTTTCTCAGCCTCCTCAAAATTGCCAAGTTTCAACAATATGCAGGCCATTTGTTCTCTGAATGATAGCTTGTCAACCTGGCAGACAAAATTAACACAAGTTAAAGCCCAATGAGAATAATTACTTAAACCAGTCGTTAAAAAGTTTTATTTCCACCCTTTACACGTATGGAAAGATAGGACCTACAATTTTGCTCTCCTTCCTGTGCATCTCCTCAAGGGCTCTGTCCAGCATCCCACATTCCTCAAACAACGATATCTGTGAAACAATAACAGCATTACATGACAAAGTAGAGAGTAATACAATACTCAGAGACAAAGTAGAGAGTAATACAATACTCAGAAAACGATGCCAATTGTTCCTAGAACATGAAGTAAACTTGCTAAGAAAGTTAAGTAGAAAAGCATGGGCAAGTTAAAAACAAAGATAATTATACTGCAAATTGAAACCATATAGGTGAGAAAAGCTAGAAAAATAATTATCTGATTTGCACTACAAGCTTCATACAGCATAAAAGAAAGTGGAAGTGATGGAACAAAGATACTACACATAGAACAGAAAGTTACACTGAAATACTGACAAGTAAAATAAATCAATACAGCGAACAAACAAAATCCAACAACAACAACAACAACAAAGCCTTTTAGTCCCAAGCAAGTTAGGGTAGGCTAGAGTTGAAACCCAAAACGATCCGCTAACAAAGGGAGGAAGAGAGAGATGAGAAAGTAGAACAAAGCCTAAAACTATACCAAAACGTGGCATAAAGCCTAATCAAGGTTCAAGCACGTAGATAGCTGCTTTCCATGCACTTCTATCCAAAGCCAACTCTTTCGATATATTCCATTCTTTTAAATCCCTTTTGATTGCCTCCCCCCAAGTCAAGTTTGGCCGGCCCCTACCTCTCTTCAAATTATTATCGTGTCTTATGATGCCGCTATGCACTGGTACCTCCGGAGGTCTCCGTTGTACATGTCCAAACCATCTCAACCGTGTTGTACAAGCTTTTCTTCAATTGAGCTACCCCTAGCCGATCACGATCTCGTCGTTTCGAACTCGGTCCAATCTTGTATGACCACAAATCCAACGCAACATACGCATCTCTGCGACACTTAATTGCTGAACATGCCGCCTTTTAGTAGGCCAACATTCTGCACCATACAACATCGCAGGCTAACATTCTGCACCATACAACATCGCAGGTCTAATAGCCGTCCTAGCGAACAAACAAAATCCAGATAGCATAAAATAGGAAACATAAATAGTTTTGTTTCAGCAAATTCAAAGAAGAGATGGACAGAAAATCAGCAATCAGTATTCAACTAACATAGAGAATAGAGAATAAACCATTCCCAAAGAATTTGCGATAGCATTGCGGAAAACCACCCGCAATCATGGTTATCAAGGCGACAAGGTGAGGCGAGGCTCCAGCCGACCACCTAGACGCCTAGGCGGGCGCCTAGGCGAGGATTAGGCAACCAAAAATAGGTCCAGTAATATCAATTAGTTGCTGATTATAGGTCTAATGGGCCGTATTCTAAGCATGAGAATCTACGGCTTACGGCCCATCTCTCGTGCCTTTATCCCCTTCTCGCACTCTCCTCTCTTCTCCCGCAAGAATGCGAGGCCTCCTAGGCCTTGCATTCTCCTCTCTTCTCCTGCAAGAACGCGAGGCGACTGCGATGCGGTTCCCCTGCGGCGATCGCCTTGCGCTCCTCCTCGTCCACCGTGGCACAAAGGAGTCGGCAATGGAGGCAACGGGTTTCGAAGAAGTCGGCGCTTGAGGTCGAGGAGATCGGGGACAGCGGCGGCCAAATCAGGGACGGCGAGGACGGCAGCGAAATGGAGATGTCGAATCCGGTAGTCCCCGACGCCATGATCGCCGGATCCGGTCTCGATTGAGGCGGGAATGCCAGATCCGGCAACGACGGTAGCAAGAGGTGATGGCGGTGCGGCTGGAGACGTGCGAGGCCACGGTGACGCCGGAGCTCGTGGGGCCCGAGGTCGACGGTGACGAGGTACTAGAATCCTCCACTTTGTCGGTCCCTTCTCCACGCGCAAACTCAGCCCGACTTGTCCCCAACTCCCCATCGCCCGTGCCCTTATCCCCTTCAACCCAACGTCAATCACCCCGCCCGACCTTGCCCGGCGACACCTGGATGCCCTGGGCAACGCCTAGAACGTCCAGGCATCCGCCTTTCCCCGACCAGGCCAGGTGAGCGACCATGGCGTGCTAGCTCCGACGCCGAGACACCTAGGCAACGCCCAGCGCTAGTCACCCCGCCTCGACCTTGCCCGGCAACGCCTAGAACGTCCAGGCATCCGCCTTTCCCCGGCCAAGCGAGGCGAGTGGCCATGGCGTGCTAGCTCCGGTGCCGGGACGCCTAGGCGACGCCTTAATAACACTGCCCGCAATTACCTATAAATATAACAACAAGCAAACACTATAATCCCTATAGATATCTGATCTATCCCAAAACCCGATAATAGTCTCCTGTGTTCAAAGTGTAAACCAATACTGATAACATTGTTACTACAAGCCTATCCCAGAAATGCGAGATAAGTGTGACAGGAACCTTATACAAAAGCATTTCACTATGCTCATATCGCTCATTGTCAGGAGGATAATCATCTTCCAGTGTCCCCTCATATGCCTCCAATACTTCTATTGCCTTTGAAGAACTGCAAGTGGATAACAGAAACAACTACATTAAGTGATGTTTGTTATATTATAAAGTTCCTGTTGCCATAAGTGCAAAAGCAAGCACATTGTGAATACACAGATGAGTTCCATATCTCCATCAGATACAGCAAGAATGTAAAATAAACAGAAAAGTAACACCAATCTGCCAAAAAAAATACACAAGCATCATTATGCAAATAAGTTATGCCATGATGTTGCGGAGCCAACCTGGTGCAACATAGGCAGCCATGAGATTATAATCAGTCCAAAGTTGATACCCAATACAACTATACTGTTATTTGCAGTAGATATGTGGAATATCACAGAAAGACTTACTAGGAATTCAAAAAAACTTCGAATAATAATGTCCAGTACTGGACTTTCATCATTTGGCAGCATGTGTCTAAGACCGTATTATATTTGCTGAATAAGTTTGATTCAAATCAACACTGCTCAGAAAGTGACGTACTTGGAATTTAGATTGTGAGCAACAGCAAAGCCAATCCAGTTCATGCGGTGATTTGGCTTTAATGTCAAAAGTTGTTGCCTAGTCTCAACAAAGCCAGACAAGTCCCTCATTTGTGCCTGTGCAAAGGGCAAAAAGTATTCATTTATTAAAAGGCACAAAACCTCCTGTCTACAACCCTCATTTATTAAAAGGTACAAAACCTCCTCTGTCTACAACCCATTGGATAACTGCAGAACAAGTAACACTGAGCCATAGAGAAGTATGATACATATTATAACAATAATATTGTACAATCAAACAGCATTTCTTTAGGGATATTATGTACTGATGCCAACACCAGTAATGAAAAAATCTACAACAAACAATAATTGGTTATATTATGTTCCTCTGATGTTCACTTATCCAGTACTAAGACCGTTGACAAAATCGAATGCTTGAAATGCAAATATGTGCAAATGCGTATGGACCAAGTCAATGATGAACGGTATATGAAACATTAGATAAGCAATAGGTAAACTTGAATGCAGCCATATATTACGCAGTGAAAGTGCATGGATGTAAAAGTAAACAGGATTTGTTTGCCAAGGAAAAAGGGGATGAAACCAATGGTATGTTATACCAACCTGGAGAAGTGACAAGTCACGTAGAATTTCTATGTTATCTGGATCAATCCTCAAAGCATTTCTGTAACATTTTATAGCTTCTCTGTATTCTCTGTCTGATCGGTAAAGCAAACCATAGACATGCCAGCACACATGACTCTTCAGATCATTCTGAAGATGTTCAATTCAAGTTATTTGTATTAGTTGTACTATCATAATTATCAGAAAACAAATCTTGAATCAAATCCCTTGTACTAATTAAGAACCTTCAAGCCACGGCGAACAAGCTCGTATGCTTCAGATTTCCGATCCATGCAATTTAGTGTCAAACCTTTCATCGATAAGGTTTCTACAGAGAACAAGACAAAGTGGGAATGTGATAAGAGGAGATTGCAGGAAGCAACAGAATAACATGAGAGGCATTGACAAAACTGACATATTGTATTTCTCACCTCCATGCTCAGGAAACTTTTTTAAGATGGAATCTGCAGCCTTGAGCCCCTTCTTATATTGCTTAGTCTCATACGATTTCTATATATGCAAATGTGAAAACATCAAGAATTCAGAGTATGAAATGTTTTAATAAAAATTGCCACCATGTTTCACAGTAACATACATACGCACACTGCAATTGAGCAGGAGACATGATGAAACTAGCATATATGCATCGAAGAAAAGCACAAGACAACCCAAAAGTTGAACATTTTGTGTATGTTTATGACTGCAAATTATGTAACTTCAACAATTTTAGAAGAGCCCTTTGAGAAACATCCTTAAATCTGCAAGGTGCTAAGGCAGAATTCCATGCTCCTATAAAATGTTCAAACTCTGTATCTTCATTTCACTTTCGGTATTGCAAAGCAACATTTTGTCATTATGTTATTGTAAAAGAATTCAACCAAGCCCCTATACTAAAACTCTGACCACATTCAACCTTTGTACGATCACACAATGCTAATGGACACTGATAAGATTTAGGTCCCCATATCACGTCAAACCCAACATCCCATACCCTGCACTATAATGCAGAGCTAAGGGTGCATTTCTTAACATAGCACATAACATAAGGATTTGATGTCAGATTAGATATAACACGACACTAAATCTACTCAGCTCATGTTACTACGATTCAACTTTTTTTAGAACAGTTACTACAATTCAACTGCAAATATCAACAAGTTCCAAACAACGCAACATCTGTTAGGTTTTGGCACCAGCAACTTCACCAAACTCAGACCTACACAATAAAGCACAGCTCACGGCCCAAACCGCAAAGCAACTAGCCAATCCACTGCCTACCGAGCTACAGCTTCTCGGGCGCCACCTACATCCAACCATCACAAATCAAAGCTCCACGGCGCCGCGACACCAACCCGGCGATCCGAGCGGCCACCTAAACAACGAAACCCCACCGTACGGGCACTCCCCTAGAGCGTCTCAAATCGCCCGCTGCATCCAGGCCGACGAATCGAGCGGAACGCGGCGACGAGCCAGCGGGATTCGGTGCGCGAACGAATCGATTCGAGGAGCGAGGGGGGAAGGGGAGGGGTGCTTACGACGATGACTTTGAAGAGGTTGGCCTCCTTGGGCGGGAGCGAGGAGCCCATCTGTGCGGCGGCGCGGCTCGGCGAGGCGAACCCTAGGAGGCGGGGGGCGGTGGGGAGGGAGTGTTTTGGAGGCGCGCGGCGGAGGGTGGACTATCTAGCAGTGATGGAGAAAATTGTATATATATGCCCCAAAGTTAAGTTGCTCTCGTTATTTTGCCCCAAAGTTAGATGACGCCGTTATTTTCTTGCATAGTTTGTGTGCTTTTTTTTTACTTTTTTTACTTTTCTGGATTTTCTTTTTCTTTTCTAATTTCTTATCATTTAGAGAGGCATTTCGACGTGTGAGGAACCTTCAAAAAATTTCAAAGTTTTTGTCATCGTTTGAACCATTTTTGATCAGTTCAATTTTGCAAAATTTGAAATTTCGAATTTTGGCCAAAATTTCATTAATAAAAGAACCGAATTTAAATTTTTCTTTTTGAATTTTGAACAGATTTTGTCCAAAAAACTTTGAATTTTTTTAAGGTTCTCACACATCGTAAATGTCTCTAAATGATAAGAAATTAGAAAAGAAAAAAAAAAACAAAAGTAAAAAAAAAGGTAAAAAACAAGGCACACAACCATGGGCAAAATAACGAGGTCATCTAACTTCGGGCAAATAACGAAGGCCACTTAACTTTGGGCATATATGCAATTCTCCCAGCAGTGATGTGGTGTGTAATTGTAATGGTAGGCGTGCGTTCGAGCGTGGCCGCTTCGGCCGCAAGGAACCCTACTCGTCTCGTGTTGCTGGAACTGTAGTGACACCCAAATGGGCGGCTCCCAAGACACGTGCGACGCGGACTTAGTCTCGCTTTGTTTAGGTTTGAGCTTGAGTTTATTTGACTTCTACATCTCTATAAGTCACAAGCCAAAACAAACAGTATTTTTTCAGCTAGACGGAGAGAAGAAGTTTCTAGCCTAATTTGCACTACGCGAGAAAGCAAGAAAATGATGCTTCTCGGGGTTGGTGGAGCTTCTAAAAATCCCACTTCCCTGCAATACCCTTACAACTTAACTATTATTTACTTAAAAATTGCCATCCTCATCCAACTCAAATAGATTTCTTCCACTCAAAGAACTTCTTCCACTCGACCAAATAAGCTCAAGCTCCAAATTAAACAAACTCAAATTAAGACTACCTCCAACAGTATCTTTTCAGCCTCTAATTCTTTTCGCAGATAGATTCCAAACACTTCAATAAATTTCCTTCACGATTCCCTTCGGAAGGGATTTGGTGATTCTCTCTCCAAATCCCTATACAAAACCCTTCAAGGGGATGTTGCTGAAGATGACAAGAATAAAGGGAATGAGGGAAGAGAAGAGAATGAAGGAAAATTGCTGGAGATAGTCTAAGCATGGTTTGTTGGTCGTGTCGTGCTAGTACGGGTTTAATGGGCCGAGCCAACTCATTTAAGCTAAAAATTATAAAACAAATTAGAAAAATATGAAAAAAAATCATAAAAATTAGAAAAACTCGAATGATTTAGGAAAACTTTTAAAAATATATGTAAATTAAGAAAAAGCTAAAATATGAAATAAATTCTAAAATGAGATAAACAATTGGAATTAAATAATGAGTTTTATTGATATTTGGTTGCCTCGTTAAAAACTTGGCAAGTAAAAACTCATCACAAGAAAATCTTGGCAAAAAAAAAGAGTAAAGACTATAGCTCAGTGATACAAGAAAAAAAAGTAAAAATTATAATTATTCTTCCTGATTATCTAAATAAAGATTTCCAATCGTCTCCGCCAACTCAACATTTTCTGCAATATGTTGAGATCATTGATCAGCTTATTCCTTAATAGCTTAATTTGTACTATTATTACCATTTTCAAATATTAACTCATCGTGAACTTAAATCGAGGAGTTATACATTTGTTAGAGTAATCCAAACAATAATATAAAATACTTTACATTCAAAAGTTTTAAAAGAACACCAAATACAATGACGATTAATATACAAAGAGTCATAGGGCTCTTGGCTACTAGCATGTCCTATATAGTCTAATTTTACATATTTTAAGGATTCATAGGCTATCTAAGTGTTGTTCTAGTTAGGAAAAGCTTCTAGTCTAATTTAAGGTTCCCACTAAGATTCTAAGGTACGGGATTTTGTTTCTTCTGGCTCAGAATCACTATATACAATCTATACATCACGGATTGGTGGAGAAGAAGGTGGAGTCTCTATGGTGCAACTGCTGCTCCAAGCTTGATGGTTGTGGTGGGGAAATCCTTGTGGCAACTGGCTGAAAATGTTGTAAGTACTCCCGACGATTGCCTGTTCAATGATACCTTGGTTCAGTTATTATAGAGGATGAAGGATCTTGAGATCTTGTACGAACATCATATGCATGAATGTAAACGTTCATGTCAATTCCATGAACTTTACACACTCAACGTAAAAGTTTCGCCTCGATCTCTTAGATCGCACTAAATCTAGTGTCATCATGATGCTTCGCATAGTGATATCGGGTTTAACCTTCTATTTGAGTGCTGACATATTCTCTGACTTTGTATTCAATTTTATGGCCTAACTGGGTTTGTCTGGTGTCATAGACAGGTACATGATTTCCTTGTCCAAGGCCCATAGTTAATTCTTTCACAATATCAGTCCAATTTATCTGGTTGTCCATATGGAATCATTTTTAAAGAAAAGATATTAGAATGATAATTTTGATAAGAAAGAAATTTAAAATGAGAGGAAAAGAGTTACCATAATCATATTTCGGATTTTTGGTGAATTATTTTGAATTTTGCCAAATTACTATGAAGAGTAAAAGAATTTTCACAAGAGAACAAATAGGAGAGAATGTAAGATTGCTAGTGTGGAAATGAGGAGAGGGCAGCCACCTATTTATAGAAAAACTTCAGGATTTTTCAAAAAAAAAATCAGATTTTTTTTTATTTTTTTAAGCCTCCAACAACTATAAAACGGCTATTTTTCAAACTAAATGGACTAAACAGGCCATGCCACTGATAAACAGACCGTGCTGCCCATGGGCCATGCCAGCCCAAGCACAACACGAGCTTGCATGCCTTGTCGTCAACATGGGCTCGCGGGCCTTGTCAGCATGGCCCATTTACAGTCGAGGCAGGTTGTACCTGGGCCGTGCCAACAATGGTGTGCCTCGGGCCAGCCCATTTAGCCCTACTCACTTGGGCTTCTCTAGCTGGAAGTAGGGCTACGGCTGCCTATAGAGCTTTTTTCGCGTAAAATTATTTGGAAATGGTTAATCTAAGATGAGGACATCCTCTTACCATAAATGGTAGCATATTCTTTCTTCCCTCGCTCTTTTTCCTTCTATCATCGTGATAAGTGGTAACACCTCTTTCTTTCATCCTCAAAGTCTCCTTGTGAAAAGTTGCAACACCTCTTTTCCCCACTTCCCTTTGCATTCAAAGGCTCTCTTG